>OX352218.1:4214273-5414273 GCA_947086425.1 Xanthorhoe spadicearia | reverse complement strand
TGGTGACTCTCAAATGCATAAACTAGAACGCTATGTCCACATGACACGTCTCCGCTTGACCGGCGACCTCACACGCTCTATCGCGCATGCGTCAAGCCGCCAGACCACTTATGCTCGCCTGGTACACCGAATTGTGTTTGTCTTTCATCAGAGCTTGTTAGACTCGATTGGAGAGTGATGTCCTTGGAAATTATGCTGTCTTAGTACTTTTGTGCTAGGTGCCACATTCTTCGTTTAACATAGTTGACATGAAAATAAATTATTTCGTTGTGGATAAAGTATTCTCTCCTAGGTACTCTAGCATAGTATGTTAGAGCAGTTCTACATTATCGAGACATTTCATGTCGTCTCTACACGTTGCACAGGCCTACTGACCACCTAAATACTTTTACTTAGGTGGTCGGTAGGTATCTGAGTAAATAGTTTTAGTAACTTCATTAAAATAGATTTTCTTTAATTGATATTAATATTAAATGTAATGTAATTATGTGTTATGTAATCTGTGACGTAGCACTTAATCAAAAGTATAAAAAAACACAACAGGAAAAGTAAAAATAATAAAGAACGTGAAAAAACCAGATACTTAGTAAAATTATCTTTTACAAAAATAGATAGATAGGTTGGTACCCCCTAGTTTTATATTGAATTTTGATTACAGTTATCTATAGTAATTAAAATAATGATAATAATACAACTCGATTAGAATAATTCGAAAACAAATCGCATATTTTATTGATATCCTTAGACTTACTTGGATAATCAATTTATTGACTTTTTGATTAGATTATAAAATGTCTGCGCGGGCATTATTGCACAATACAATAAAATATACTTACGCGTAATTACATACTATTTGTTGTACTTGATAACGGGACGAACTTGACAAATTTACAGCCGACTGGGAGGTTTTAGCGCAAGATCGTGACGTCTGGAAGCAATGGGGGAGGCCTTTGCCCAGCAGTGGGACACGAACGGCTGAATATAATAAAAAATGTTGTACTTAATTATATTACAGTAGATAGGTACTTACGTACTACTTACTATTATATATTTTAATTGTTGATTGGGTATGGAAATATCGCATTATAGGGTACCTAACAGTCACGGAAAGGTTGTGACCACCTTAAGGCTCTACATGGCTCTAAGTAAGTACATACTTATAACCTACTTAAAACGTACTACACGTTTGACAGTGATCAATTGGTATGACAACCATCGCATATTGAGAGCCGAAAGTTGGCAAACTCTGCACAGGTACATGCATGAACGTATTAGCCACTGGACCCATCATAAATATGTTGCATGTGTTTACTGGTAAAAACTGTACACTTAGTTCATAAAATAATTATTCTCAACAATGTCCCAGGCACTACAGTGTCCCGTTAAGACAAGTGTAGGCAAAGATTGCCTCCTGACGCTGTATAAAATCATCTACCATAGATGCAAAGGCCTGAGTTTTTTTTTTAGTTCATAATCATTTAGTTTGTAAGCTGTGTATTAGTGTAACAGTTGTTGTAAACCAATAAATAAATAAGTAAATAAAATTCAAATGTATGAAAACTCTTTCAACAAAGTGGAGCATAGATTTTATTACATCATTATAAACACAGATACAACTTATAAAAAATATATACGATAGTTGGATAAAATAGGTACAAAATGTTATGTTACATTTGATAAAAAATTGTAATAAATAACAATAAATGTAATAAAATAATGTAGGTTTTTAGTAGTTAAGTTAACCTATTTAAAGTGAAAAGAAATAGAACTGCTTCAGCCGCTTTATTTTAACACGATTTTACTGAACATTTCGTTATTTTTGGGAGATGTTTCGTTAGCAAGTAGGTGCTTGAGTCTGCCGCAAAAACAAACGACCAAGGCTAAAATTTCTTGGTTACCGGGATAGGTAAGTTAGCTTTTATTTCCGGTCCAGTGGCTAACTCGTTCATGACTATGTTAATGATATTTTGGACGTTGGTTATGCATTTCAATGTTATCAGGGTTTGGGATCAAAATGTCGTTATATCAGGTTTGGTTTGTTCGTTTGTTCGTTTGTAGACATATTATCTATCTTCTGTTCTTCTTCTGCTAATGTTATAGAGGTAATGTTGGTTTGTTTGTCCGACGGAGGTAATTTCCGGAACTACTCAGCCAATTTCAAAAATTCTTTCAACTATGTAATGAACTGTCGTGATGGTTATAGACTTTTATCCCGGTAGTTTCACTAGTACACCTGTGCAAAGCCGGGACGTGCTAGTGGACATACAAAACTGAATGCAAATTCCGCGTACGTCACTAATTCGAACCGCATACAATTGTTCCGCGTGCATCGATTGAATAATGGCCGCGTAGATTGAGGTTAATTGAAAGTTGCTAATACCTATAGTAAGTAAACTCAGTCAGTGAATATTTCTAGTCTAGAATATTTCTAGTAGTATTGCTAGTCCCACACCACCAGGATCTTGCCTGATTCTTTCCCTGGAGTAGAGAATTGCGTTGGAACAGGCAATAGAGGCACCTAGCTTGTAAGACTGTACATTTATAAATGATCCTTGAGGCTTTAACGGAAATACGTAAACTATTTTTTCTTTCTTTCTACAGGTATTTATTTCTTTCTCTTTGAATATCCAAACCAGCTAAGAGGCATCGACCTCGTGGTTTATCATTGAATCACAATTTTTAAACTTTTGATACCTACTTTACTATGAAGCGATTGTAGTTAAGTCACTTAGCTAGGACATCAGGTTTGAGTCCTTTAACGCCTGATTTAACAGCGTCAGAGGAAATATGTTCACGATATTGGTATGTTATACACGATTACTAGGTAGGTACTAGTTTATGACGTAAAATTGACGCACTTGAAACAAGGTTACAAACCGATGTATCAGTGGCGGATTTACCAATAGGCTGAGTAGGCTGGAGCCTAGGGCGGCGGATTTCAGGGGGCGGCAGATTTGGTACCAATTTTTTTTATCTTGCAGAAAATAAACGGATTACAAAAAAAAACATTTTTAGTAATGCACATTATGTGTACTGAGCACTAGTACTTGTGACTTGCTTGCAATATCATTCGCGTAGACTTTACAAATAGACACTTTTTATGATGTCAAACTTTTATTTCAATTTCAATATTATTATTATTGAAAAAATGTCGGCTCGCTTCGCTCGCACGATACCTACTCAATCTTCTAAAGTGAAAACCAGTGTCAACCTTTTATAAAGCACAAAAGGCAAAATCAGACCCTCCTATGACTACATTATTTAAAAATTTTGGCTCGCTCCTCTCGCACGATAACTTCTTATATCTTTTGAAGTAAACGCCAGTGTCAGCCTTTTATTTGAGCACAATAAGCAAAATCAAACCTTCCATGACTTATTTGTCTTAAAAATTTCGGCTCGCTTCGCTCGCACGATGACTTCTTCAATCTTCTAAAGTGAACGCCAGTGTCAACCTTTTATTTAAGCACAAAAGGCAAAATCAAACCCTCTATGACTTATTTGTATTAAACATTTCAACTCGCTTCGCTCGCACGATAATTTCATAATCTTCTAAGGTGAAAACCAGTGTCAGCCTTTTATTTGAGCAGATAAGCAAAATCAAACCTTCCATGACTTATTTCTTTTAAAATTTTCGGCTCGCTTCGCTCGCACGACCTTCTCAGTCGACTAAAGTGTCAACCTTTTATTTAAGCACAAAAGGCAAAATCAAACCCTCTGATTTATTTGTCTTAAAAATTTCGGCTCGCTTCGCTCGCACAATAATTTCTTATGTCTGACCTTCTAAAGTGAACACCAGTGTCAGCCTTTTATTTGAGCACAATGAGCAAAATCAAACCTTCCATGACTTATTTGTCTTAAAAATTTCGGCTCGCTTCGCTCGCGCTGTTTTGTTTGTTATTTTGCGAGGAAATGGAATTGTATTAGAACATGAAATAGGTTGAATGTAAATAAAAGATTGTGAACTAATATAGCTTATATACCTATTGAATTGAAAAGGTCAGTAGGAGCGGCAAAAATTGAATAGCCTACAGGCGGCAAATTTATAAATCCGCCACTGCGATGTATTGAATGGTTTTAAATATAACATAGGTAAGTAAGTAGGTACTAAAAATGTTTTCATTTGACGTGCCTCTCATTAACCTCTAAAAAAGTCTTCCTTGTTCCTCTTTATTTAACTAACCTAAGTACGTAGGTAAGCTGTTCTTAGCTCTAGAAAAAATATTAAAAGTTCGATAAAAGTAACAAGGTGTATCTACCTACCTAATAGGACTATAAGAAACAGTTCTCACTCAAGATTTGTAAATACTATAGATTATAGTTATAATAAAATTAGCGTAACCTTCGTTATCATTTCAAACAAGATAGATTACTAAACTAAAAGTAATGTGTTTGTTAATTTTGTCATCCTTTTCATCGTTTCCGTGGTGTAGCGGTTATCACATCTGCCTAACACGCAGAAGGCCCCCGGTTCGATCCCGGGCGGAAACATAGCTTTTGCTTTTTTGTTGTAATTATAAGCTAGTTTTGCTTTCCAGTTTTTAATCAGATAGGTAAGGGTAAGTATGTTAGCTGTAAAATTGTTGACTGAAAAAGTTGGAAGTAATTTATTTTTTGACAAAATCCATGCAGTTCTGGTTTATATTCATTTTTGTATTTTTACAATAATTAGGTACGGATGGCAAGATAACCTGAACAATATACTTACTAAAACTTTAAATTTAAAAGTTATTATTCAATAATATCTTGATTAGCTCCTATGAAAATAGCATTTTGTTTTAAATTTTTAATTGAAAAATTTTAATATTCTGGTAAATTAAAACATTTTCTTATTTTTGTTTGGGTAGCCATCTATCGGCAAGTAGCGGTACAGTGTAGTCAATGAACTTACTTTACTAAGTCAGTGACCTTTAGCTTTATTTTAGTTCTACTATTCGCCACTAGATGGCTCTAGATGTCTTTTAAGTTTATACTTTTAATTATTATTTTGCATGAAACAGGGTAGCTATTCAAAATGTCGCTAAGACTAAACGTAACTAATTTGAAAACACTAAAATGTTGCCGTCCCTTTCATATCAATCGAAATGATGGCATCAAAATTTAAGTGCTGTCAACTAAGTTTAATTTAGTCCTGACCTTTTCTGGCGACTAACATCTGAATCGCCTCTAATGTAGGTAGGTACCTGACGTTTAATTATTTAGTATTTAAGTAGTTTAAGTACTTTAGTTAGTATAGGGTGGTAACAAAAATTCAGTTGCAAGCCTGTTGCTAATACCTAATATTATATTTTTTTGACTCTTAACTTTAAAAAGAGAAATTTCTTTCATCCTCAAATGTAGGTACCTACCTACGTACATTTACTGTTTATAACTTAAACGATCCCCATCAGATCATCATAAAAAAAAAAAATTTAGGTTTACCTATTGATGAAAAAATCGGTAGGTAAACTTAATTGAAAAAAACATACCTACAGAAGAGCACAAAACCTATTTTATTATTAATCCCCGGTTAAAAATAAATAACTTGGTAACTAAGTACCTACAGGTTTCTAACATTTAAAAATAGACACAGAATGAATCACTTCATTTAATTATGTATTGAGAGGTCCCGACTGACCTAAAATAGGGAAATGGTAATCAAGTGAAGAATGTCAACGCGTTTGCAAAATCATTGTTTTTGTGAATTGGTAGACTAGATGTCGACAGTGATGTCGACAGTTTCAATAACTGACTTTTTGACTTTTGACCTAATTCGAAAGCTCTTATTTCGTTCGCAATAAAGTTAAAAACAAAATAACAGTCTAAGCGACGTTTCTAAAATTACTTATTTTTAGTAAAATTGAGCGTGTGCAACTTATAAAATACAATAATAGCAAAAAAATATAATTATACTTATTAAAAAGTGTTATAAACCTATACGTAGTGATAATATTTAAATTTTCATATCAAAATATCGGTTTGTTTACGTGCAACCAGTGAGTGTGTGTGCAATTATCATACTAAACTCACACACACACAAACACGACCTAAAATTGTAAAAGATGCAAACAATCTATAAGTTTTTGATACCAGGGCCGTATTCAATGCACTCGGTGAAAATCTTCTTATAAGTATTTTAAAACGTAGGTACCTAATGTTTATTTTTTTTCGGAAATCTCTCAAGTTGGTACATTAGGTCTTATGTATAGGTTTGGCCGCAACAAAAGCCCTTGGGACACCACAATGTTAACATTAAATAAAGTAGTATTTTCCTACTTACTTTTAGCATTTTCTTAAACGAATTTAGGGATTAAATATATGTATTTAAATATCACAAGAAACACTACAGAGTAAGGTGTCCCTAAGTCCGCGCCTGCATCTTTCTATTAGTGTCTCTCGACCTATTTAAGGGATTGCAACATAGGGCCACGCACGCGATAGCAGATGCTATAGTTTTCCATACATATTCCATACATTCATGGGAATACACCTGTTTACTTCCTATTTTCTTGAATTAAACATTTTCTTGGGAATTTATTTAGTACTTAGGTTCGTGACTTACCATGACGTATTATTAAACAATTCAGTTTAGGTTTTAACCCCCTTATGCATATTCGACCAGTAAACCTGCATTAGCTAAAACGCATATGAAATCTGTTGCTATCTCTTTTCGTTGACATATTGGTGACAAGAAAAAAACGTTCTTTAAACCTGTATTAAATTGTCAAGTTTTTATGAATAAGACCCTAACTGTCTTAACTTTACGAAAGCGCCTTAGGTTACGTCAAAAGCAGTTCATTATAGGACCTAAACTGAATCGCTTTTAACGGTCATAGTAAGCCTACAGGAAACCATAACATAAGCATTTACTTAGTTGTTTTGCTGGGACTAAATAACGCTGTGATGTCCAAGAATTTTATTTATCGAAGTTGGCATTTAAAAGTCTGAATATTTGTATAAACACTTTATATACTAGCAGCACATCCCGGCTTCGCACGGGTGTAATGAAACTACTGGCACAAAAATAATCATTTCGAAAGTACATTCTACAAATCGAATTTTTTTTTGAAATCGATTGAGTAGCTTCGGATATTACCTCCGTCGAACAGACAAACAAACAAAACTCTATAATATTTGTGTAGATAATATATTAGTTGACTAATCGATATTGATCTCGTGAGATAGGCGTTAATTTAATTGCTTGTTAATCAAACAATTCTTTGTCCTTTTACAGAAGATAATTACTAAATGATTCATTTAACTTAGTTTCCGCTCTCAGCTTTGTTTGGTCTATTGATCTACCTTCCTTTAGTATATTACTAAAATATCCAAATTTCTGTAACACTTTTTTTAAAGAGTCAAAATCTCTCGTTCTTAATTTTTAGTTAAGCAACCTAAGTTAAGCAACTTAATGCTTGTGTTATGGTAACCAGATGACTGATGTATAAAAACTTTTTTGTAAATACATACATATTATAGATAGAAAACTTCTAGACATGTCATTGTAACAAATATCTGCAGAATATACAAACATTTGTCTCGTAGCGAGGATCGAACCCGTAACCTCCACGTCTCAGCCGGGCATTCGCTCACTACGCCACAGAGGTCGTCATGACTGTACATTTTTCTATAAATTTTCTATAATATGTGCGTTGGAAATTCCAACGCTCGAAACACAGAATCTCTTTGTTGAAGTCGGTTAAAATTAGACATGATTATTTTCAAAAAATAAAGATCTATTTTGGAAGCATTTACCAATTAATTTTGACACTTTAGCATGATCGTAAGTCAGTGGAAAACTTATTCTGAATTAGGGCGAGTACAGTCATGCCCTCAAAGCGATTGCTAAAATTAACCTCTTTTAATTGCCTAGTTCAATACCCAGACGTTGATTAGCATACAATAAATGAATTAGTTGGTCAATAGTGAACACACTGAACTTAGACACGGCCTTGAAACAATTAAAAAAAAAGACGTGTGGCGGCCGCGGTAAATCTATTGCATGCCACCTAGAGGCGAGTTGCTGAACTAAAGTGACAGCGGTCAGGTGATTTCGTTACGGAATTTCTGGATTCGGTCTCCACGCCCAGGCCCGCGATAGAAGCCTTAAAAATAAACATGACCAAGACTTGAATTTACCTATACCCCACAATTAGCAGCACGTCCAGGCTTTGTACGGGTGTACTAATGAAACTATCTTGATAAAATATAGCCTTTAACCATCCCGACAGTCTCCAATTGAGCTACCGGGCAATAGTCCCTTAGAATAATTTGGTGTAAAAAACGTTTACATAGGTACAACGAGAAGAAAAAAATTAGAAATTCAAGTAGGTAAGTATAGAAACTAGGTATCATCATCATCATCATTCTCAGCTTGGTAGAACCCACTGCTGGGCATAAGCCTCCTTCCCTGAACGCCAAACACTTCTGCTTTGGGCCTTTTGCATCTAGGTCCCTGTACAGCAACTATGTCGTCCATCCATCTGGCAGGTGGTCTGCCAAGAGGTCTAGTAAATCCCCGGGGCCACCATTCAGTTAAGGCCTTACTCCACCTACCATCACCAATCTAGAAACTAGGTATGTATACTATTTGTAAAAATAATCTATTTTTTAAACCACCGATCATGTAAGTACCTACCCAATTATGATACGGTAAAATGTCAAAACGTCATATGAGTTAAATAAAACAATAGGTAAACATTATTAGTAAGAGTATAATGTAAGCAGAATGTAAATTAAATAAGTACAAGGACGATCAGGCACGAATTACAATTTAATTTAATTTGTCACAGAGCTCTGCCGCCTTATTCATAAGGGCATAGCAATGAGTTTGTATTTTGAAAATGGCAGCGAGTATTTTAAGACTCATTTTTGTACTTGCTAATTTTTTTTAATAAATTTAAGTAGGTAATATATTTAAGTATTTATCCTTTATTTTTACTTGCCTTTAAAAACTAAACAGGCATACATTTTAATGTATTTTATTTACCTATTCTTTTCAAAGGCTAATATAATTGTTATCTTATAAAAATAGGAAATATTAAGATCACGACTGTACTTCTCAAGACGCGGTAGGCAAATTCTTTCAGATACCTACTTTATTATTTTGTGAACAATTAAGTATTTTTAAGCTATTGCTACTGATACATAACAGTCATAATATGCACCTAACCGATCAAAGTGTTGATTTTAAACATATCCGCATCCTATCCTACTATCCTATCCTATCCTATCCTATCCTATCCTATCCTATCCTACTATTCTACTATCCTACTATCCTACTATCCTACTTCCTATCCTACTTCCTCCTACTAATATTATAAATGTGAAAGTTTGTGAGAATGTATGTATGTTTGTTATTCTTTCACGTAAAAACGGCTAAACCGATTTGGTTGAAATTTGGTATGTAGATAGGTGATACCCTGGATTAACACATAGGCTACTTTTTATCCCGGTATTCCCTCGGGAACGTTACTTACGCGGGTGAAACCGCGGGGCGCAGCTAGTTATATATAATTCTCAGGATATCGAAGAGTAGCCGCGCGTCGCCGACAAAGGCACTTCGCGAAAGTATGTCAGTAATGGAGGGGGAACCAATAACCACCTACACTCACAGTCGAGTAACTAGCAGTCAGATTTATACGGAAACTGGTTTTAGGGGTTCTAATACTCGTAGTGTGTATGGAATAATAGGACCTAGGCAGATAGGGCATGTCCCTTGAAAAGATACTAAATCTGTTAATATAAAGGAAAGTTCTAGGCATCAAATAAATCTTGATAAATACTGTGTGTTCTAATAAAAAATAATCACACATAGACCCAACTTTTGACTTTGGTAAGTGTGAGCGAAACCACGGGCTGATTATTAGTCATAAATTAATTATGTTTTTGATTAACACCGCAAAGTAAGAGAGGAATGACAAGTTATACTCGTAACACCTTTTTTGAAAAAAAAAAAAAACAAAAAGTAGATATTTATTAAATCTAAATTAACTTATCGCAAAAAATGGCCTAAAAGGGTGAATTCATGCCACTAGAAAATTAATAATAACTTAACTTCCACGCTCCAATAACTTGAATCAAAAACGAAACCACCAGGGCAGCAGCGGCGCGCAGTAGGTCTCCGCTGATGATATAAGCAAAGCTCAGTCGCGGCCTCAGGAAAGTGAGAGTGGGTGTTGCATAACCTATGACGCCCTGGTAGCAATAGTCTAAATACCATGGCTAGTTTTGGTGGGGAGGTAGTGTATAACCGCCATTCTGACCCACACGAAAATTGTGTTAGCTGGATATACTTTAGTTTTTTTTTATATCTGTTGGGTTTAACAATTTTACAATTTTATTATAGAATCCTTATAAACAAATCAAAGTTCCACTAACTTTGATTTGTTTATAAGGATTCTATAATTACTTAGTTTTTTTTTATAAACGCAAACTAAATTCTTTGCTATATTTTTTCTAAACAACTTATAAGAAGTATTTATGAAAAGTAAATCACAATTTTCGGGACCGGATTTCAACCTCTGCAACTGAACCCTGTCCTGAAAACTACCGGAAAAAACCCTAACATTGTTTTCAAGAAGTTTAAGTTTTAGAAATTCCAAAGATTTAACTACTAGTATTTTTTGATTGAAACATCCAATAAGTTTGAATTAGGACCCAGCAGGTACCAACATTTCACAAAATTAACATCATACAGCTACAAATAAAACATCTCTATTTGAAATATGCGCCTGAGAAATCCTCAAATTCGTTTTCACCACACAAAAAGCGATGTGAAACTCAGTTTTCCGAGAAGGCATTCTGAGACGCGTTTATAAGTACCGACAGGGCGGCAGTAATGCCATCTGTTTATCTGTTTAATGGGAATCAGAAGTACGTGATGGGTCACCACTGCGGAGGTATGACACCCTGGTGCATATTTTGGAAATTGTTGAGGTAAAAGGTTATTTATCGAAAATGAAACCCTTCTTTACAGATTAATTTTGAGAGTCTGTCACCCTAATACTGTAACGCTAATTTATTATAGAATTTTTGGTTGTACTGCTATCCCACTTAATCGTCGAAGTTAAGCAACGTTCTGAGCGGTCACTACTTGGATGGGTGACCGCAAGTGGTATCTGAGTGCTTTTCTGTGCACCAGAGGTCACGTTTAATTTTCGGTTCCGGCTTTTAAAGCCATTAAGCCATGACGGAGGCCTAAAAACTCCATCACCAGAGTTGGCCACTTGCTCCATACGAACAAATGAACGAACCACACCCACCAGGTTTTGTCTTCTCATTGTAACTACAATTTTTGAATCTGAAATTTCGTAATATTTTTTGAGAGGATTTGACCTCGCGACCTTCCATTGAAAGTCGTAGTTCTCCCACTAGACCACCACTAGGCTGGCTGGTACGAAAGTACGGGTATCCTAGAGCCTGGTAACAGAAGGGGGGGGATAGTGGGGCGGTGAGCGGCTTGCGGTGTGATGCAACTGTGCCTGCGATTTGTAGTGCCAATATTACGTGTTGGCGTTGGATGGGTCTAACTTAGTTTAATACTCACAACAAAAGTCAATTCAGTAACTCTTTTTGCATCTTTACTATACTTCATTTATTGAAACGAGCTAATAGGAAGATAAAATAAACTCACGTGATTGGTCGTTGAAAATAATATTCTATCTCGTGATTGGCTAGATTGTCAAATCAATTGTCAATTATCAAATCTAGCCAATACCAGAATAAACAATTATTTTCGACGACCAATAACGTGCGTTTATTAACGTTCCTATTAGCTCGTTTCAAGAAATGAAGTATAGATGATTTATACAGTGACCGGAGGCAATCTTTGCCTACACTTAACGGAAACTGCAGTGCCTGGGACATTGTTGCAACTCTCGTGACAGAGTTTTAAGGCCTAAAGACTTATCATGGCTTCCACAACTTGTTAAAGACATCTAGTAACTTTCGTGGTTCCTCACTATTTTTTTTCTAAGTAAAACCACATAGTTTTCCGAAACGAACCATTTACTGTAAGCCAAAATCTCATCCAGCATACGGCAAGCAGATAAATAGATAGATAGATAGATCAACACTTTATTGCACACCACATTTACATTAAAACAAATTACAGATACACAGAACATTTAAAGTGAAGTACAATGGGCGGTCTTATCGCTATGAGCGATTTCTTCCAGACAACGACTCAATCATACGACTAAATAAATAAACCATAACCTAAGCCAATTTTTTGCCTCGATATGATTCGCAACCGAACAGCCAATTCACAGCGTTGTGCGTCGCAGTGAGTGGGTATGTAGGCGAGCGACAGCGCAGAAAGTGGTTGGTGACGCAACCGCGCCGGTAACCTAGTCCGGTGCCGTACCTACCAGAGACTGACGATGGACCAGCAATGACGACCTCTGTGGCGCAGTTGGGCGAACGCCCGGCTGAGACGCGAGGGTTGCGGGTTCGATCCCCGCTACGGGACAAATGCTTGTATGTTCTGCAGATATTTGTTCCGTGTCTGGGTGTTTTCTATCTATAATATGTATGTATTTACAAAAAAAAATGTATCTATGTATTATATCAGTCATCTGGTTACCATAACACAAGCATTAGGTTGCTTAGCTTGGGACCAGATGACGCTGTGTGGCATGTCCGTGTCATATTTATTATTATTATTATTAATGCTTTATGCTGCGAAAAGGCCTTCGTCTTGGCTTAACAACTTAAAAATCCGGGACCGACCGTGCCAAGCACGAAGCGCTCATTCGTAGTTGCTAACGTCACATGCGGTACACTCATCAAAGTTGGGAATCGCATCTCTATAGCGGTCTAGCTTTTTAAAATCGTTAAGCTTTGTCGGCCTATTTCATCTAAAAAACAATGTCCCAGGCACTGTCATTAAGTGTAGGCCAGATTGCCTCTTGATGCTGTATAAATCATCTAGTAAAGATGCAAAGGCCTGAGTAAGCCATGACGGAGGCCTATTTAGTTAGACGTATCGCAGCATACGTACCCTATGCGTTGGTCAGACCAGATCCGCACCGCTCTCGACACTTCCATGCACAACGCCCTCCACACTGCCGAGGACAGAAATAGATGGAGAAATATCATCAGAAGAAAACTGATTTTGAAGGGTGGTCACGACCCTCAGCATTGAGGAATACGACTCAAGGAGGAGGATTTAGACGTAAAAACTGCGTCACTAGAGTTGGTCACTCGCAAACAAACTGATAGCCAGGTGATATCTATACTGACGTTGAATCGGCAGACAGTTCGCTAGTCGACGGTTGCAGTCTTGATCAGACGATTAGCGATTAACTATACGAACATACGCACTATAACAGAATGTTGAATAGTAGGTAAGTATAATAATAAAAAAAACTTGGACATTCCACACGTCATCTAGTCCCAAGCTTATTTATTTATTTATTTATTTATTTATTTATTTATTTATTTATTTATTTCGCTTAACATCTATTTTACAGGGTATAATCCTAAAGCAATAGAGTTATTTACACACACAAAAAACAGATTAATTATTTATACAATTACAATCATTAATTACAAGTCATGTCAAAAAATAAAACCTAATCTAACCATTTATTCAAGCATATAACATAGGATATACATTGTCACTTTTACGAATTCGCACAAAAGATCGTGGAATAAGTCCATTTTGTCCGCTACCAGATTGAGTGTGTGCAAAGTGCGCGTTAGAGGCGCTTTTTTGAGCAGATTAGTCCTGCCGCGAGGAACCTGAAGAAGGCGTGGGCGGCGACGACGGTGCACATACTCATCCGGCACACATAATGATAAAGTTTGCATAACTCCCGAATGCGAAACTTTACCACGAAGCACCTTGAGGACATACAGAGCTAGTGACATATCCCTTCTTGTTTCCAGTTTGTTATTAATTTAATGCTTATGTTATCGTAACCAGATGATTTACTTACATATTTCTGTAAATACCTACCTTACAAAAAACATAATAACACCCAGACTCGAAACAAATATTTGCAGAACAAACAAACATTTGTCTCGTAGCGGGGATCGAACCCGCAACCTCCGCTAAGGCGGGCTTTCGCCCACTGCGCCACAGAGGTCGTATACATAAACAGCGCAGAAAGTGATTAGTGATGCAATACGCAAGCGCGCCGGTAACCTAGTCCGATGTATAGTCGACAAAGAAATTGGTTTACCACTTTTGATGACATCTCCCACTAACATAATTATTCGCTAAGGAATACTGAATGACAGATTCTGACGTAGCAGGTCAATCTGTCAAGCGAAAATAGCCCTTGATGTTTTGTACGTGCAAATGATATTCAGCCTTAGAGTGGTAAACCAATTTCTTTGTCGACTATACCTACCAGAGACTACCTAGCAGTGGGTCTAATGCCGGCCACACACGCTACAGGCAATAGAGTCACCTAGCTTTTAAGACTGTACTATTTTTAACGATCCTTGAGGTCCTACGAAATAAGCATATTTTACTTTCTTTCTTTCTTTCTACAGTGCATCGGAGAGGTCTATCGAGAGAACCTGGGCGCTGTGAGGCTCAAATTGATCCATTTTATTAATTTTTATGTTAATAATAGCAGAAATGCTCGAAACGGCCTTTTTAGTCTGCGCAGGAGGCTTACCATGACGTATTATTAAACAATTCAGTTTAGGTTCTAACTGTTATAACTTTACATCAACGCCTTAGATTACGTCAAAAGCCAATGGGCTGTCGGGATGGTTATCCTACTTCCTACTTCCTTCCTACTATCCTACTTCCTACTATCCTTCCTACTAATATTATAATGTGAAAGTTTGTAAGAATGTATGTATGTTTGTTATTCTTTCACGCAAAAACGACTGGACCGATTTGGTTGAAATTTGGTACGTAGATACCCTGGATTAACACATAGGCTACTTTTTATCCCGATACTCCCGCGGGAACGGGACTTACGCGGGTGAAACCGTGGGGCGCAGCTAGTATTTTATCCCGGTAGTTTCATTAGTACACCCGTGCAAAGCCGGGACGTGATACACATAATAAAAAAGGTTATTTCATCATCATTACTTTACCGTTTGACGTCAAATGAATCATCTACAAGTTCAAACTTGATTGAAAGAAAGTAAGGCTTTTTTGTTATAATGTTCTACTTAATTCCTCTTTACTTTTTGCGACGTCGTGGCGCAGTGGATCCCGTCTGAGACGCAGAGGTCGCGGGATCGATCCTTACTTCAGGACAAATTGTGTTCAGGGTCTGAGAGTAAAAGTATCATGGCTCTCAAGTTATAGGCAGTTTTTTAAAATCCATACTTTTCATGGTATGATCATAAAAACAGGGTTTTGATTTGTATTCATACCGGTACCAAATGAAAATTTCAATTCAATTTCAATTCATTTATTCAGTAACAATATTTACAATGTGTTTAAAATCATAAAATTAAAGATACACTTACAAAAAATAACTAAAATTTCCATTGATGACCGTGAAAATGTAATAATATTACGTTATTTTAAAACAACAATCCATAAACAACAGAAATTCACGTCTTCATATCAAATAACGCAAAATAAACATAATAACTACTTACATTGCACATTTTGCAAAATAATGTCAATAATTCAAACATATAAGCAAAAACATTCAGTTTTCTAGGTCAAAACACACGTGTAATCGTTTTAGATTTTAATTTTCATATTTTGAAACATCAAATTTGAACTAAATGTTGTTAATTTTATAGTTCGTGTTGAAATGAAATGCGATTTTGATGAATTTTTAATTTAATCAATATTTTCGAAAAAGATGTTTTGATTTCGAAATTAAAGCGAAATTGCACATAAAATTAGAAACAAGAAATATTACCATTTTTGAAAATACAAGGTCGTAAAAATATGCATTTACAAAAAAAATGACCTAAACACAAGACACAAGTCACCTGTTTTTTTTTTAATGTCTGTATAAAAAAAAAAAAAATTGTTAATAACTGTATAAATTATTCCCCTTTTTTTAACTTTTTTAACATTCGGATTATTTTATCGATTAACAATCGATTGTCCACGTTCCTCCGTGCTCCATCGATGCCATTCGATCTGATACTCTATCGCGGTAGACACGTACTGATTAGCACGTGATTGTGATCAATTAAGATTTCATGGGATTTCATTCACGTGATTATTTTGAATGGTTATGAAATTCATAAAAAATATTTGATGAAAGAAAGAAAAATGTGTTTATTTCTGTAGGACCTCAAGGCTCACTTAAAAATGTAGTCTTATAATCTAGGTGACTCTATTGCCTGATCCAACGCAACTTCCTACCAAGAAAAGAATCAGGCAAAAACCCGGTGGTGTGGGTCTAGTTTTTTTTAAAGCTTTAATAAGTTGTAAAAGTTTTTAAAACTCGCTTCAATTTTGATATACTTTCACTGATGACCGAATTATTTTATTTATTTTTATTTATTAGGAAAAACAAACAATTATGTTGCGATTTTGAATTAATAATTAATGATTAATTAAATATAACATCTGCATTTAATGCACTGTTTCTAAATTTAATAATAATTCGTAAATCAAGACGATGTAGGCAGATAACGATGATGGATAACATTTGGATTTAAACATTTCTGAAAAGAGACGGCCGTTATATGAAGTCCGTCGTAAAATATAAATAGGTTTTAAATAGTAACCCTATTATGCATATTCGACCTAAAGCCTGTATTAAACCTGCATTAGCTAAAACGCATATTAAATCTGTTGCTATCTCTTTTCGTTGACATATGGGTGACAAGAAAAAAACGTTCTTAAAACCTGTATTAAATTGTCAAGTTTTTATGAATAAGACCCTAAGAGTCCATAGGTACGACTGTAAATAAAAAAAATCATAAAGTAAGTAAGTTATGAACATAAAATGTCCAAGAACTATAACGATTTTCATATTTTTTGTTTATTTATTAATTTATTAACTTTAATATTTAAAAACGGCAACCTTATAACGTTGACCGCTATTTACAAACGACATCCTAATGCCTACGTGCGAACATGACTCCTTATGATTTAATGAATGTAATGTGACTCATTCATTCTTACTTGTACTTAACTATAGTAAATTGTCATTGGTTTATTAAATTCTTTGGAACTGTGCATTATTGGCATTTTATAGCATTGTAAATGAGCCGAATGTAACAAAATTTTAATGCAATTTAATGTTTAAAAAAAAGTTTTATAACCTACCAGGAATTACCAATATTTTTATAATAAAATAACCTAAAAATAAACCACACATTTCTAGTAAGTGAATTTTAATAGGTATCTTTAATGTTGAAACAAGTGAATAGATAAAGATAAAGATAAGTAACGCAATAATTATTTCCGATATACTTACCAGCAAACAAATACACTACAAAATTAAATATTCAATGAATGAAACACCAAAACCCAAAGCAAAAATATAACGCACAAGGCGCTGCCAAAATCTGCGCCTGCGCGTATCCTAAACTTTTACTCGCGAACTTTCAGCTTTCAGAGTTCCTTCCGGCGAGCGCGCGCGGCGGCCACGCCAGTCCGCGCCCGACCGCCGTGCCGATCGCACGCGTCACTTACCCGCACCGCTCCCGCGTATCGTTCGACCGAGGATTGTTGTGTTCGCTCATTGGATGTTCCATGCTACCTCTCTCGTGCAAGTGCTCTAGTGACGGCTAACCGGTGCTTTGAAGTGGAGGCTCGGGCCATCGGGGCCGCTGGGCCAGTGTTAGGCCCGAGCGGCGGCATGGAGTCCCCGCAGATGTACGACGCGGCAGCGGCGCCCCCGCCGCCACCGCAGCCCGACCAGCTCAAGAAGACAGTGGACGACAAGCGTTCATCCTACCCTTCGTCCGATCTAGACGAGCTCAATGGACAGGAGATATCCCTGGATCTACAGCACCTCATCGAGGATCAGTTCAGGGGAGAGGAGACGATGGCGCTGTTCCAGGAGATTCTCCCGGGAGGGAGATCTCCGCAGCAGCGCTCGTTTCAACGCACGACTCTTGCGTACATGCCGCAAGCGGTGCATTCAGGGGCTGCGTACACTCCTGTCCAGAACTCAGGGCACGAGCAAGGCGCTCCGCCGATAAAAGAGGAACCTCCAGAGCCTCATGATTTCAGAAGAACAGTGACTTGCGCGCAGTACACTGGGCAATACAACCCTCAACCTCCCATCGGGGTTAATGGTCCGTACGGCGGTGGGTTCACTCCATTACCTCCATTGGGAGGTCCTTTACTTCCTCCTCTTTTAAAGCACAAAACCGTCCCTCCTCCCAGACGATCCTCGAGCGGGAAGCAGCTGGACAAAGGCACTGATGAGTACCGACGACGCCGCGAGCGGAACAACATCGCTGTGCGGAAATCGCGTGAAAAAGCGAAGGTTCGATCCAGGGAAGTTGAGGAAAAAGTGAAGTCTTTGTTGAGAGAGAAAGATGCGTTGCTAAAGAGGCTGGAGGCTGTGTCGGGGGAGTTGAGCCTGCACAAGCAGATGTATGTGCATCTAATTAACTTGAACCTGCCGGAGATCACGGAGCTCTGCCGCTCAATGCTGCAGCTGGGAGCTCCGCATTCGCAGGATCACAACCTTTGACCATTATAGGTGAGTGGCTTGTATCGGTTAAGGATTGGATGAGAGCAAAGAAGTAGGATTGGTAGGACGATTAAAAAGATTAATATTGTATGTGCATGAATGATGCCAAGTTTTGAAAGTAATGTTGGAATATATTCTGTGACAGATGAAAGAAAGTAAAATGAAATTATTTGGTAATTTTAAGTTCGAGTTGCATTCAGTTTTGAAAGAAATTTGAAAAAAAGATTTTGAAAACGAGGTATAAAATAAGTCTCATTTTCATAACGTAATATTTTTAACAAAAATGGTATGTAATACAATAATAATATACTTATTGTAGATATTTTATGCTGTAAATAAAAATATTCTATGGAATATTAATTTATTTACATCAAATAATATCAACAATATAACATTTACAAAAATATAATTTTTTTGATATAATATAAGTAAACAACAGCTGTGAATAGATTCAAAAATAACCAAAACTAACTTAAAACTTCGTAACCCAGTTTGTCAGTGATAAAACGTCGTGTCTGTCATAGTGGGTGTGTGTTTCCGTGTATCAGTATAGTTTTGTTATTTTATATTTTTGTTACGCAATTTTATTGTTTTGTTGAAGATCGTTTGAATAAGTGCATTGAGTTTGATGATTTATTGACCGTTTTCGTTTTTAGATTTCTACGACCCTATTGTTTTTGGAAAAGACTACAGGAGGCTTACCATGACGTATATTTAACAATTCAGTTTAGGTCCTCTGCTGTTTCTGTTGTTTACAATTAAATACAGACATTTTAAATATTTAAATTAATTAAATACAGACATTGCAAATATTTTTTTTGTTTGCAGAGTTAGTAAAATTAACTATTTTATAAAGTACTTGCTTACTGACTTGTCTATGGTTGCTCTTGAGTGGTACCTGGATAAAAAGGAGTCTATGTTCTAATCTAGGTCATAAACTGTCAAATTAAGTTTGAACCAAATCTGTTTATTCGTTTTTAAGTGAAAAAGTTAGGTCCTTATTTTTTTTTATAAAATTAGTGGGATTATTAATTTTTTTTAAACTATTTTGAAAAAGCTAATAATATCCTTTGTGTCACAAAATCTCATCATTGATATTATCAGAGCAGGTATTTGACCCGCCAGTTTGATTTCGTTCTATTTCATTGAATCATTAGAACCATTACCAACTTTCCTTTCTGAATCATCTGAATCACGATTGAATCATTAGATGTTTATAATTTCTATTGTAATGATTATAAATTATGATTTTGTTAATGTTCTGACTCAGTTTATTAAATAATTTGTTAAGAGGTCGTAATCAATGATTCAAGAAAACATTGTTATTGTTAGATTACTGTTACTTAATGTTTTCTTAGGCACGTGTTAAATGTATTTTTAGACACGCCTTTGACTACCTTCTTTGATAATACCCTATATTGCATGTTCAAAGATTTGAGGGAAAGACTACAATATCTTTGAGTTTTTGTTGTATCCTACTTCCTACTAATATTAAGTATAGATGTGAAAGTTTGTGAGAACGTATGTATGTTTGTTATTCTTTCACGCAAAAACGGCTGGACTGATTTAGTTGAAATTTGGTAGTAGATAGGTGATACCCTGGATTAACACATAGGCTACTTTTTATCCCGATATTCCTGCGGGAACGGGACTTACGCGGGTGTAACCGCGGGGTGCAGCTAGTCATTCATAAATTTATTTGTTATCGGTTATTTAATACATTTTTCTCATTAATCAAAAGCTTTCTCATAATCCAAATTTTCTCAGAACGTAAATTATAGAAAACAAACCTCTTTGATTTCACAGCTCCGTTTCGATTACAATCCTCAATCACTCGCAATTACTCGCACGTTAAACAACTCTAACCTTTAAACTCACAGTCATAAGGCCTGAGTTGCGGTAGCGATGAATAATCCTGCCACTGTCACTTTCGAACGCACGTGGTCCTTATTGAAAAACTCAAACCTGTTGCGTGCTTCTGTTGTCCTGGTACTTAAACTTATTTGATTATGTAAAGTTGCCTAAGTTTCGGAAGCTTTTTTGGTTTAAAATGTTTTTTTTTTAATTTATGTTTTTTTTTAATCATAATCACATTTTAAAAATAACTTTTATAACCACTTTTTTTTAATGTGCTACTTCAAAATTCTTGACTGGTGTTTGCGATAAGTCAATGCATTGACTAAGTTTAAGTTGTAATTAAGTTTTATAACTTAAGTTGCATTTGAGTGGAACTTCAAAGCTTATAATCTAACTTGAATCTTGAGAAAGTCTAAGCTAAGTTAGTGTTTATTATGTTGTAAAAGAAAAGAAGAACTAGTGACTATGTACCTACTTGTTTCTTAAGTTCGCAATAATAATAATCACGTCTGTAACCTAGGGAGCGGTAGACATTTCTTTCGGATCTTAATGTAACCTTTGAATCCTTTGAAGATGTCCAAGAGGGTAGTCAGAGGCATGCTCAAATACACTATTTAGTACAAATAATGTTTACTTGTACATGATTTTAAGAATTTAACCAAAACACCCAAATATAAGTATTTCTTGTTAAAAATACACATAGAGAGAGAACTGATTTCTATGTTTCAGAATTAACACATAGATATAGAACTCATTAACCCTGGATGGAAATGAATCCAATATAGGTACATCTACTAACAAAATAGGTCGTTATAAATAAATATAATCATAAAAAATAAAAAATAGGTCATTATACTCTGTAGATAAATTGCATGACGCTACAATGCATAGATCTTTGAGCCATATCCTTATCATATCAAACAGGTGAATGTATTACAGGTTTCGCACCTTTATCAAGATACAAGCTGTGGCACGCGGTTTTACCCGCAGTAGTCCCGATCTCGCGGTAATATCGGGATAAAAAGTAGCCTATGTCACTCTCCATCTTTAATTAGTTTCGTGGGTAAACAAGTGGGAAATAATCTGTGAACATTACATAAAACTAACAAAAACATAAATTGAAACACAGAGCCTCCTCGTTTAAAGTGGGTTAAAATAAAGGCGCGGATTGCTATTTTTTTTGGTAGATCGCATCTAATTTATTATCATTGTGAACTCTGACGGTCTCTTGGATTTACGGGTTTTCCACTTTTGGCGCTGAAATTCCAAAATCACGAAAATGAATTCATGCATTGATCGAAATAATTTTACTGACTAAGTATTTCGTGTGATCGTAGAAAGCCCTGACGTTCTGGATCTGCCTTTGACTACCCATCAATCTTGTTACTTACAGAATTATACGTTAGCAGATATTAAAATATTTAGTAGAAACAAAATCAATATTTTGTATTGTAACTTTACAATTCACATAAAAAGTGTTTATTCTTTGTTTAATGACAGTTATTACTACATATTTATTTTACGCTAAAAATCCAATAAGTAAATTAACATATTTTTATCTTTCACAAGGTCATCTTTTTGTACAATGTACATGCGTTATCAAAATATGGTACTTATGTTTATTCTATGTCATCCATTCATGATGTCAAATACCTAAGGTTAGTGTTTGTTGATAAGAAATAACGTCATAGGCACAAAAATAGTTGTAAAAAGAGTTTAGTTTCGTTTCTATGTATTACTAGCTGCGCCCCGCGGTTTCACCCGCGTAAGTCCCGTTCCCGCGGGAATATCGGGATAAAAAGTAGCCTATGTGTTAATCCAGGGTATCTACATCCTATCTACATACCAAATTTCAACCAAATCGGTTCAGCCGTTTTGGTGTAAAAGAATAACAAACATACATACATTCTCACAAACTTTCACATTTATAATATTATAGTAGGAAGGACTAGCACCCAATCCCGGCTTTGCACCAGAGTTGACCACTTGCAAGCAAGTGGTCAACTCTGGTGACGGAGTTTCTAGGCCGCTTAAAGGCCTCTGTCATGGCTTAAAGACTTTAAAAGCCAGGACTGATTTAAAGAATGTTTAGTGACAGGTCTGATTTTGATGTGATTTAGCTATCGTGATAGTGTTTTAAGTAAGTAATTGTATAAAACTTGTGGTTCTTAAGTTAATTTCTTAAGTTAAGTTATTTTCTGTCTGACATTATACAATACGTATCTAACTATTAGCTTTCTGGTTACATTCTTAAGCATCGTAACATTAGCTAAGGTTTTTTGTTTAAATCAATTAAAAATTAGGTATAATTAAGTTTATTGCCCTAATTAGAACAATTGTTTCTATTTGCTAATCACTTCACATAAAATGACGTCACTTCGGATACAATTTCAATCTTAATGATTTTTAAATTTATTTTCTTTGAAAAGTGAAATTAAACTCTTGATTAAGTAAGTACATTTTTAATTTTTTTTGAGATTTTACATTCCTCGTGATGATTTTGATGATTGTAAGGGATAGGTAAACAAGCACAGTAGACCAAGACAAAATATAACCTTCGCAAAGTAACAGGTAACGCAGTTATTATAGACAGGCACAAAAATCCATAATTAATTTCATTTAGTCAAAAATGATACTTATGTCCATTTACTTCTAATATCGAACTCACAAATTCACCTCGACCACGTGTCTAAATCAGTTCACGTCACTTTACATAATCTATCTCTTTCTGTCTATGTAAAAAAACCATCCGTCTCGCTCGTTTCAGGCATAGGATACCGGCCGATCCACTTTCGCTTTTCAACACTCATTATTCATCCTACAGTTGAGTAGCTCCTTCGATGTTCTGCACTCCTGGTACTTTGCATGCGTTTCGCTGAGATTTATGTTAGCCCTGGTAGTTTTTACTATGGACAGTTTTAATAGCGACTTAATTAAAACTCTACTTAAATATTTGGGAGTGAAAACATTAACGTTTAAGACGCTCTTACTTGATTTGTAGGCAAACGTCCAATAATGTCAAAAATAAGTTTGTTTAAGAATAGAGTTCATTTATTTATTTATTTAAACTTAGGTACCTACTACTTTACAGAATTCTTATTCTAGGCATAGTAACTAGGACACATAAAATAATCAAATATAAAAAACAATAAGAAAAATAAAAAATCAAAGAAATAAAATTAAACAACATTTTCACAATAACTCATGCATTCACTCTCAATTAACTTCCATCCATCATGATTATCTCTGAAAAAAATGTTTTATTATGAAAAAGTTAAGTTTGTTTCTTACTAAGATCACAAATCCACAGTTCAAAATCATCTTTTGATAACATCACATGATACTAAGCCAGACTAAAATAGAAAATTTATGAATTGTGCGTGGAATTGACCTTTTATTCCTTAGGGACTTATCTACTATTAAAATAGAGGTACAATTTATTATGTTCGACAAATCATTAAAAATCATTTGACTATCTTTTTAGATATCTAAAATGCCAGTGTCTAAAAATGTCTAACTAAAGTCTGTTTACAAAAACAAAATGTATCAAAAATTCAGTATTCAAATTCGTTGGTGCAAATTGCAAAGTACCTAACTTTCATTTTCACTCGTATTTGCTTATTCGAAAAGAGACCTAATTGCATTGATATAAGTTCGGTTATCGATTGTGATTGTCGAAATTTTCGCTTCTCGTAACCTACATTTCGCCTTCCGCTTGCTTGACTGTTGACTTTAACTGTTTTTGTTCAATAGTTTAACTTTGAATATTTAGTTTCATAATAATAAGTAAGTATTTTTAATAGATAGGTAAGTATTATAATTATTAGTTTATTGTAAAATTAATTTTGTAAAACTATACTTCATTTCTTAAAGCGAGCTAATAGGAAGAAAAATAAACTCACGTGATTGGTTGTCAAAAAGAATTTTCTATCTCGTGATTGGCTAGATTGTCAAATCAATTGTCAATTGTCAAATCTAGCTAATCCGAGACTATACAGAGACAGCTACATAGTTATTCATAAAACAAATTAAATGCAAATTCGTCTAGGACAATCCTACGCACTACGAGATTGGCACGACTTTGTCTATGGTAGGCATAATGACATGTGTGGGTGTAGCCACTTTCACTTTTTTTTTCGTATGCCTTTTGTGTTTTGGACGGTGTTACGTTGTATGGAGGTATTCAAAACTGTTATGTAGAAGTTTATTTTTTGGTATTTAAATACATATTATTTGTAAAATTAAAGTAAAAACATTTAAAATTTAACAAAACCTAACAAAGTGTAGATTTTATTTTGGTCACATAGATAAATCACGAAAAAAATATAACGTCAAACATCACAATGAAATTGACTGTCAAATAGAACAAAATAAGAGATTGTTTTTTTTTAATACAGTCATTAAAAATTTTCAAATAAAATGACTTTCCTACTTCATAATATCATAAGTACCTATCGCCCCAAAAATTATAATAGTAGGTATATCTAATAAAAAAATTCAAAAAAAAAAAACAGATCTTTATGAAATCCTTTAGATCCTTTGAAGATATCTAATGGGGTAGTCAGAGGTATGCCCAAATACATATTAAGTGTAATAAACTAACTATGTATATTATCAGGAATTTTGGTTTTTCTATCTGACTTATTCACGAGTAATTAAAAATAGTGTTTTATCTAATATCAATTACAAAAATGAGTGCAAAAGTTTAACAAGATTCCTTTTACTTATATCCTCCGGAACAATTATTGGTTTTGTAAGTTGGATTGTAGAACGCATCCGCGGCTTACAACATACTGCACAGAGCAGTCGGTGCCACGCGCGGGTGTCGCAAGCGGTATGTGTGTCACACTGACAGCCTTATGTCATAGACTGGCGATGCTAGCTTTATTGTTTTTTTTATTTCGTTTCATAAAAAAAAAGAAATTAACTTTGTCGTTTTATGTTATTAGAGAATTTTTATTATGGATTCATCATCATCATCATCATCCGCAGCCTGATCTCTCCCACTGCTGGGTATAGGCCTCCCTTTGTTATTTCTTACGTGCCTGATCCTTGATTATGGATTATGTATTAGAAATTTTGATTTTTTTATTTGTGCATGGTTTAAATAAAAAAATGATTAGGTATAAAGAAAAAGAATTTAAACAATTCATAAATTTTATCAAATGGGTTAAAATTAATCGGGTTGTAAAAAACCATTTTACTATAGTATTTTGATTGACTTTTTTATTTTTAATCGCAAACTACAAAATAAACTTGTATATATATAATGATTTTTAAAAATTAAAGGTCCAAATCCGCTGGTTCTTTATTGCATAAACCGTGCAGGAGCGTTGGAAAGTTTCGGCAGTCGGGGAAATCGGCGTGATTTATTTTTAAAAATGCATGGCTAGGTTGCATTTCAAAAATAAAATGAAGTTTTAAAAATACACGAAACTGCATTTTCAATCATTTTTGTGAAAATTTAGAGGTAAGAAGGGCCGAAACAAGGGCAAATAAAGTATTCTTTTACATTTAAAATAAATAAATAAAGTACATAAAATAATATAAAATAAATTTTGTTTATTTCGAACACTAATTGAACAAATGTTAAATTTAAAATGGACTTATATTCACACCAAAAGACAGTAAAAACATTTCACACAGCGTAAAAAGTAAGCAACTAAGCACAAACTAAGCAACTCAATGCTTGTGCTCTATAACCTAAGTATTATAATATTACCTGTTCTAACGCAACTCCTTGATAACTAATAACATAACTACATAAATAGCTCAAATTAAATCTTCATATTAAAAAACAAGATAGATCAACACTTTATTGCACACCACATTTACATTAAAACAAATTACAGACACATAGAACATTTAAAGTAAAGTACAATGGGCGGTCTTATCGCTATGAGCGATTTCTTCCAGACAACCTTAAGCTGAACTGGAATTACAAGAAGGCAAAAAGGCGGTTAAAGGCGGTGGTCTATTACCTTTTCTAATATTACCTACTTGTTCCAACGCAACTCCTTGATAACTTATAACATAACATACAACAATAAAGCTAGCATCGCCATTTTTTTTTTAACTTATAGGTAAGTACCGTCCCACTGCTGGGCAAAGGTCTCCCCCAATTGTTTCCATTTCTCTCGGTCTTTTCCTAGGTCCCACCCTTTTGAAAGGTGTCGAGGTCATCTCGCCACCTCGCCACTGAACTAAATAATAAAAATAGCTGAAATTAAATTAGAGAGAGGTTAGAGGTAGAGGCTAGAGGTTTATTAGGTGCAATATTATAACAAACATGTAACTTCTTGTTTAAAGTTAAATAAAAAAAAAAAAAAAAAAACTTTATAGTAAAAAAACAAGTAAAGATAAATAAATTATTGTTTATCGTGTAAAACAAACATCAGTTACCGGTTTTGTTGTATCAGTTGCATTTCAACAACAACACTTCAAAATACTTAAAACCACTTTCTGAACTATGTCACTGTTATATTTCTAGATCAAGTACAGTGAAGAATAATTTTATCATCATCATCATCCACAGCCCGACTTTACCCACTGCTGGGTTTAGGCCTCCCATAGTTTGTGCCATAATAATAGTTTGTGCCATTTAATTATTTTTTTAGCAACCTCTTAAATACGAAAAAAAGCCGTGTTGGCCAAGCGGATTGGTACTTCGACATTCGTTCCGAAGGTCGTGGGATCGAATCCGGCTGTGCATCAATGGACGTGTTGAAAAGTTTACATATGTGCGTCACTTATTTTTGGCTTTCCAAAATTATCCTAGAAAATATTACAACTAATTGCCTAGTAAAATATATTTAAAATATATATAAATAGTAACAGCGCGATAACACACAGGAAGAACTGATAGAAACTCAATGACATTAATTATAATTGAATTAATAATTGGGGCACTTGGAGGTAGTACATCCTTACGTTTCAATGACGTCATCATCATCATTTCACAGCCCGACTTCACCCACTGCTGGGTATAGGCCTCAATCAGTTTGTGCCATCCGCCACGGTCAAAATGACGTCACTGCTAAAAAAAAAAAATCTGCAGGAGACAACAAAATAATTGTGACCACTCGATGACAGAGGCCTAAAAACTTATTCCCTTATACATATTGGACCAGTAAACCTCTATTAGCTAATCCGAATATTAAATCAGTTGCTGACTCTTTTCAATGCCATAGGAGTGACAAGAAAAAGACATTCCATAAACCCATATTAAATTCACAAATCTTTATGAATAAGGCCCTTAGGCCCGTATTCAGGATTATACTCAAGCGTAAATCGTGTCTCAAGCGGTGATTCAAAACTCAGTTTTCATAGAGAACTGTCAAAAATTGATGCCTCAACGTAGACTCAAGTTTGAGTGAAGTCTCTGAATACGAGCCTAAGTCATTAAAGTTACACTTTACTTCAAAATAATTCAATAAAGTCGTGAGAAAATTTTAATTATACCAGCTATTTACATACAAGTCAATGACCTAACATACTGTTTGTTATTCTGTGGCCTTGTTACGTAGTAACTGTTTGTTATACTGTGGCCTTGTTACGTAGTAACTGTTTGTTATTCTGTGGCCTTGTTACGTAGTAACTGTTTGCTGCACTGTGGCCTTGGGCGTAAAAACTATTGCATTGTCTATGGTTTACTGACATAGTAGCATTTACTATCAATTCCTACTATACTATAATATACCATATGGGAAAATATGTATGTCTGTTTGTTTGTCCGTCTTTCACAAAACGGAGCTGAATTGACATGAGTGGTGATAGTAGAAGAGATGAAGAGTGATATAGGCTACTTTTTCCCGATATTGCCGCGGGAACGGGACTTAAGCGAGTAAAACCGCGGGGCACAGGTGATTCAAGATGTTTCTGAAGCTAAAATTGTTTAAAATTAATATTCAATAATTTTAAAATTAGTCAAATAAATATACCATACATGGGAATTAAAATGAAATATCCAAGTAGCTTTAATACTAATATTTAATTTAATATTGTAATATTTACGAGTAATTTTTTTTTTTTTTTTTGCACTTCAGTTGTTAGCTTTATTTATTCAAACAAAGTTTTATATCAAAAACAAAAAAATAATAATTAATTTATTGATAAAAATTTTTGGTTATAAAAAGTTATGGTTTTACTTGTAACCGCAAAGAGATAAAATTATGTATGCGACCATAGACAATAATAAATAAATACGAAAATTCGAAATTTAAATCACGTTGAATTCAGCTAAAATATCACGTGGTTAGCTTGCCCTTAACGCTTTTTCTTTTGAGATAATTATCTGAGACAATAGTCTTACAGGTACAGGCCGGTTATATAAAAAGGACCAGGGGCCTTAAAATGGCCGTTCGAGCATTTCTGCTAGCAATTCATAAAGTTCATTTATTTCATGAATTGTTTATCATTTTCACCAAAATATGATAGAATGGCTCAAATTGATCCGTTTTACCAAATTTTGGTGAAAATGCTAAACAATCCATGAAATTAATGCACTTTATGAATTGCTAGCAGAAATGCTCGAAGCGGCCATTTTAACCCCCTAGAAAGTTCGAAATTTAAAATCACGTTGGATACGGTCGCGAATCCTGTCACGTTGGTTCGGGAACGTTTGTTTTCACACTTTGAACATTTATTTCCGTCTCGCCTTTCACGTTGGTTAACCCCTTTTCTTTTATGAAAGCCTGGTACTTAGTTGTTTTCTCGGTGTACTTCCGCGTTCATAAAACTTTTTGAAGCTTGCAAATGGGTTTTATTCACAAAAACTTACAATTTGAAATAGGTTTTACTAATGTTTTTTTTCTTGTTACTCATTATGGCAACGAAAAGAGATAGCAACAGATTTAATATGCGTTTTAGCTAAAATAGGTTTACTAGTCCTACCCCTTATGCATATTAGCATTATTGGGTAACTCTTTCAAAATTATTAAGCTTACATGATAAATTTTAATCTGTTTGAATAGACAAAGAAATTGTAAAATGAAAAACATCCTTTGATATCCTTCCTACTTCTTTCCTACTAATCCTACTTCCTTCCTACTTACTATCCTACTAATATCCTATCCTTCCTACTATCCTACTTCCTACTTCCTTCCTACTAATATTATAAATGTGAAAGTTTGTGAGAATGTATGTTTGTTATTATTTCACGCAAAAACGCCTTGACCGATTTGGTTGACATTTGGTACCTATGTAGATGGTGATACCCTGGATTAAAACATAGGCTACGTTTTATCCCGATATTCCCGCGGGAACGGGACTTACGCGGGTGAAACCGCAGGGCGCAGCTAGTAATTTCATAATCTTAAAAAGAGCTGATAATCTTCAAACAGAGCAAATATATTTTGAAACAACTTTAGTTTTATCCGTTTGAGTGCAATGTTACCACATAAATACATAAATTACTCACCACAAACTTATAACACTCTTCTTTTCGTCACCGGTTTAAAACCCGAGGTTTCCGGCTAACCCTTTTGTGTCATACGAGCCTGGTACTTTTAATTAGTTACTTCAAAAGGAAAACTCTGGATCAAAGAGTTATCGCATTTAACACGTGGAGTACCACGTTGGCTAAAGCTTGTCATCATCATTTGAGGACCTCTGTGGCGCAGTGGGCGAAGGCTCGGCTGAGACGCGGAGGTTGCGGGTTCGATACTCGTTACGGGACAAATGTTTGTATGTTCTGCAGATTTTTGTTCAGTGTCTGGGTGTTTTTTATTTATAATTTAGTATTATGTATCTACAAAAAAAAATTATGTATGTATTATATCAGTCATCTGATTACCATAACACAAGCATTAAGTTGCTTAGCTTGGGACTAGATGACGCTGTGTGGAATGTCCAAGGATATTTATTTATTTATTTATCATCATCCGCCGTAGAATGTCCACTGTTAGATATAATATCCTCTTCATATAGTGAAATTTTAACAACTGTTTGTAAATTACCATATTCAAAGCAAATAAATGATTTTGATTTTGATTTCATTCAAATCCGTTTAAGAAAATACAGTTGCAGAATCCTAAGTCACTTTTTTTTCAGTGAAAATGTAATCCTACTATCCTACTTTGGGCACGCTTCCGTCTGGCAGTGGTTTGGATCAGTTGAGCTACCTATAGACCGTTTGCAACGGTCCTTAGATGGCAACTTGTTCTATTTGTATTTTGTACAGTTATGTATTAGTTTAGTTTTTACATTACAGTCTGTAAAAAAATTACATTGACTATCCTACTCCTACTAATATTATAAATGTGAAAGTTTGTGAGAATTTTTGTTATTCATTCACGCAAAAACGGCTGGACCGATTTGGTTGAAATTTAATATGTAGATAGGTGATACCCTGGATTAACACATAGGCTACTTTTTATCCCGATATTCCCACGGAAACGGGACTTACGCGGGTGAAACCGCGGGGCGCAGCTAGTATAGATATATTTAACTTGGTAGTTATAGTCTAGTCAAGTGGCTCTATTTAGGGCACGATAGCAATGACACGATTCGTTATCAAACAAACAAACAAACAATATATCTGATATTGATTGAGACGAGTGAGGAATGTCGAGTACTCGGTTGTAATACTATGACTAAGAACTACTCTTGTGTTCTGTCGTCCTGGTATTTTGATCTACAGAAAATAATAGCTGTCTAAATTGATGATGTTTATTTTTGTTTCAAATAAAAAATAAACATTGTATTATGCTATCTACTCCACAAACAAAAAAAAAATTAAAACTGGTTCACTATCGATGAAATAATTGGTTATCATCTATTTTATTTATACTAGCTGCACCCCGCGGTTTCACCCGCGTAAGTCCCGTTCCCGCGGGAATATCGGGATAAAAAGTAGCCTATATGTTAATCCAGGGTATCACCTATCTACCAACCAAATCGGTCCAGCCGTTTTTGCGTGAAAGAATAACAAACATTCTCACAAACTTTCACATTTATAATATTAGTAGGATAACTAATTAACGATATCCACAAACATATTATGTACCAAAAGAAGCTCAATAAATATTTATAAATTGTTGGAGAGGAGTTTCCATCATCAAGACCCTGAAGCCCCAATCCTCCAACAACCGTATACTTGTCTTAATGTTACTGATAATGAATCTGAAACATAAAACTGAATCCCATTTTTTAATTTCAATTAAAATGAAATAGGTCTTCAAATTCAAGTTTAAAAGCAATATGTGAGACAAATAATGTCTATAACAGCCGCCTCTCCAAATAACCATGTCTTAACGTGGCACGACACTTTCAAAACTATCGTGAGTTGTACTAGACATTATATTAATACAATCAATCCAGAAGAATTGAAACATTGTCGTTATCTAAAATTCTAAATCGACAATATTTTACATGAGTAATTTTCCCGTTGTATTAATATAATTTGGCACGACACGACGTGGTTATTTTGAAAAAAGCTATGAATTTCAGAAAACATAAGCTAGATAACGTGCAATCTCTTACCGCGTCATGTTTTTGTCGGTCGAAAGTCGTCGAGAATCGACCAGCAGATGCGAAAATTTGATTCATCACAGGAAAACTGTAAAACACTCCTTATCGTAAGTGTACTATCTTGCACTTTTCTGACACAAAGTGCTTAAGCACTTAAAGATAAGTTTGTATGAGACGGAGTTTTTAAATGGGATACCTTACCAATGATTCACAGATTTAGTTTTTCATGAGATATCAATATATGAGATCTAATAATTAAATAATGTAAATGCTCAAACCTAAGAATGACTTTCCATAATTGAATAAAATAAATAAGTCAATTTGACTTAATTCATAATACTCGTAATATACAATTATCAAAATTTTTTTTTACAAAATAATGCAAAACTTACAATAAAGTTAGCGCGTTTAAATCTTTTGTATGAAAAATTACAACTTGGCAAATAACCATGTTTTTAAGTTTTTCTGCTATTTGTATTTTTTGTGTACTATTTGATCTAGATTATGTAAGTAAATAAATGTTGAATCTATGAAAATTACACGAATAGAATAAAATATTATTTATATCTTTCAATTTCTTTGTTGCAAATGAAAGCAAGTGAAGTGAGAATGAGAATAGATAACAAGACTTTAAAAAAAAAATAGTTAATGTTTACATTTATTTACTCTAGACATGCAATTTAAATAACCCAGATAAAGTCAAGCCACAGCGCAAGCATACAATTCCAAATTCAAATAAAACGTGTTCGAAGCTAAGTGCATGTTATCTAACGTCCGGCCGGCGCGGCAGTTGCTATGAGAATGACGCTGCGCGCACTTTCACTAGCTCTGAATACATGCGTGTGCGCAGAGGCGGGGCAATTTTTTTATTAAATTGGCCCACTTTTGGGATGCGTTACGTCATGTAGCGAAGCATACGTTTGTAGTTGCAATGTCATTGTATTCAGGTTGTGATACTTAATGTATTTTTCGTTTTTATTTATAACTAGCTGCGCCACGCGGTTTCACCCACGTAAGTCCCGTTCCCGCGGGAATATCGGGATAAAAAGTAGCCTATGTCACTCGTGGATAATGTAGCTTTCGAATGGTGAAAGAATTTTTAAAATCGGTCCAGTAGTTTTTGAGCCTATTCATTACAACCAAACAAACAAACAAACAAACAAAGTTTTCCTCTTTATATAAGTGTGAAAGATTTTTGTTCTTGAAGATTGTGTAAGTACTAGGAATACGCTTTGAGTATTTTAAAACAGGTTTTAAATTAATGACAAGCTTCATTTTAATATAGGAAGTAAGATTATAAAAGTAAATACTAAATTACAAATTCTCTCAGGTTGTTTAGTCATTTCAGATTCTTTAAAGATGTTTAAGGTAGTCAGAGGCATGTCCAAAAAAATCCTAAGTTAAATCTTAAATTTAACATTCTATATGCTTGTACAGCCTTATACCTGTATATCTGGTTTATATAAAGATTTATATTATAAACTCCTACGTACGTTTACTATTTTGATTCAACTAACACGTGTACTTTTATCTAAATTATATTCACTTTATTCAAGTTTATTCATCTCGTCTATTCATTGGATACATTGACATCATTTTGTAGCTTACAATACACAACTATTCAAAGCGTAGCTTATATAAAACATGGTTCCTAAAAATATAAACAGTATGGTATAGGCGACCAAGAAATTGGTTTACCACTTTTGATGACATCTCCCAGTAACATTATTATTCGCTAACTGAATGACAGATTCTGACGTAGCAGGTCAATCTGTCAAGCGAAAATAGCCCTTGATGTTTTGTACGTGCAAATGATATTCAGCCTTAGAGTGGTAAACCAATTTCTTTGTCGACTTTACACTCGCAGAATGAAATGGTTGTAGTTTTAATGCTCTTTGCATTTATGCTAGCCTGGCCTAACATGTGCAACGTTTCGACACGACAAATGAAATATCTCGATCATGTCAGACTGCTCTAACGTACTATGTTAGAGCAGGAGATAATATTTTGTCGACGTCGAGATGATTTCTCGCGCTGCACATGTTAAGCCGGCTACGCAATATTACAGAAAAATGGTAGACTAGCCACTGTCCGCGGCTTCGCTTGCATTACATGTTTATCTGAATAAAAAGTAGCCTATTGTTATTCCAACAGGGCTAATTGCCAAACTTGTAGCAAAATCAAGGTTTATCGCTATCACGACCAAAACTAAGTATTAATTTATGTGTGTGTATGTGTGTTTGTGTGTCATGACAAAATAAAGTTTTTTCTATTTCTATTTCTATTTTCTAAATATGAGGGTAAAACAGTCCGATTTGGTAGTAAATGGTTTTACTTTTAAATCTGTTAGTTTTATTAGCATTTTCAAGTCATTTTGAAATGTCATTTTTTTCGTCAAAAGTGAACCGATTTTAAAAGTTATATGTTTGAAAGAGTTTACTTCCAAGGTAGTTCCATAAAAAAATTGATGATATGATGAGGATCTTTGGAAATATGTGTCTCAAAAGTGCCGGGAATTGGTCTCTCACGAAATTGAAGTCGGCATAGTATTTTTTTTAGTTTAGCCACTTGTTGATAAACAGATAGGTGTCAAAAATGCTTTTTAATTCTTAAACATCTTCTTGTTTCATGTGTAAAAAAGTAGAACCCAGTATTCCTTCTACTCAAAGAACAACGTCAGTTGCCATCAAACTCTAATCAGTCAACTACACAAAAACTAGAGTCATAAAAAAATCACAGTGCACCGGGGTCGACGACCTCCGTGCCCGAAACTCGGGTAAATGCACTCGACAGATTAAACAATAGTTGCATCTGGATCTGTGTGCGTAAACTTTCTAATGCTTTGAACTTTCTGCTCTCCTGGTATATACTTCCGAGTTTGGTTTTGACCTTGGTTTTTTGGTGCGTTGACAAAAATGAAATTGTTGGGTAACGAAATAGAAAAAAACAATAAATTTAAAATTCTTTGTTACAAGTAAATAGGAGATAAACCAGAAACAATGAAAACCGAAGTAACCATTATAAAATGGGTGGATTTCTCCGTTAAAAGCGATCTGTTCCAGACAACCACTAGATTGTCACAGAAGTAGTTTGCCTTGTGTTTATTTTGATGTTTAATAAAATAGTATACAAATAAAACTATCAATTGATTAAAACATTTTGCATAAAAACAACCAATTCTTTGAATCTATCCCCCTTATGCATAATCGACCAGTAAACCTGTATTAGCTAAAACACATATTAAATCTGTTGCTATCTCTTTTCGTTGACATATGGGTGACAAGAAAAAAACGTTCTTAAAACCTGTATTAAATTGTCAAGTTTTTATGCATAAGGGGGTATGTGGATAAAACAAACAAAAACATTATCGATTTTATAAAGTTCCCGGCACTTGTTAGTGTAGCATTTGTGGCCAAAAGTCACGACTTCACGAGTGATTGCCAGAAATCTTATCACGTTATGATACAGCAGAAACATTCGTCGAAAACAAATTCCAAACTTTCACTACATACGAATAACATGATACTGAAATGCAAGCTAAAATACAGCTAAATTGACGGTACAAAAAGTAAGGGTCTTATTCATAAAAACTTGACAATTTAGAACGTTTTTTTCTTGTCACCCATATGTCAACGAAAAGAGATAGCAACAGATTTAATATGCGTTTTAGCTAATACAAGTTTACTGGTCGAATATGCATAAGGGGGTTAGTGTTTATTTCTGTAGGACCTCAAGGATCACTTAAAATTGTACAGTCTTATAAACTAGTGGTGACTCTATCTATTGCCTTTTCCAACGCAACTCTCTACACCACTTATTACTAGGGCTACATAAGTATCGGAATGTGGCGAAATATTCACGACGTGAAACAAATGCATCCTTATTCCTCAGCATATAGACAGAAAGAGACACAAACCACCTTTACTTCGACTAAGATTTCTGAACATTTTGTGCTGTCTTCTTATTTAAGTACCTACCCTGGGACCATCAATTTGTGCTCATTATCGCAGAAAACCCTTTTGTAAGTAAATTACTACAATGAGGACTGGATTCCCTTCGAAGCACGGAAGCGCTCAGTGCTCACAAACCCTTGTAATTTTTAACACAGACTCATTCATCTATCTGTACAGACATCTTTAATTCCTTGGTTCACTTTTCAAAAACGTTGCAACTATTGGTTTTGTGTTCTAATACATAAATAACAAAAAAATACATACATTGAAACACAAAACCTCCTTTTTTGAAGTGTTAAAAATAATAATAAATAATAATAATAACGTTTTTGCAAGAAGTAAGGTTTACAAGGTTTCCTTAATGATAAACTAAACTAAACTATGCTTACTTATTTTACCTATGTATTCTTTTGACAACGAAGTACCTGGTGAGTAAACCTTGAAACTGTAGAATCTTTGACTCCTCGCTCTAACTAAGTGTAAACTTGTATTTAGAGACGAGGGATCTCTGCTTCGGCTAGTTACATGGTGTAAGTACCTATGTTTTGTCTTACAGTACAGCTATACTTGACTAAAAGAGCAAGAAATACATTTGAGTGTTAAAAATACCCATTATTTCATTACATAACACCAAAACTAGGCAAGTCTTAAAATCTGAACTTTGCACCTCAACTTGAACTATTCCTAAGCTTAGTGTGTCATAACCATTCTCACGGGCTATTTTAAAGGTGAAAAATATTAAAAGTATGACATAACGCCTCAGTGGGACATTGGGTCTTGGGCGTTATGCAATCGGTTTTGGGCGTTGTGTAATATGGAAAGTCGGTCGAAATGGTTCCGAGAGTGGCGCAATGACATAGATTCGAGACCGTGAATTGAGGGTTTGTTGCGAAATTTTAAGTGGGCAAGCCTATTTATAAAAAACTTTATGGTACTATTCAAAAGATATAATTATGTTCCGCGTCTAGGTATTGTCTATTTATTACCTATACCTTCATACCTTCGAAGTATGAAGTAAGTGAATGAGTTGTAAGATGTGTGTTAAGTTGGTAGCAAGTCGTAATCTAAAGCCTGCGGGAAAGAGACATTATTTAATTAATGTATATTTTTTGATTGTTTTATGAATGTATATTTCTGATGTTTTTGGTATGTATATTTTTGTGGTATTAACCATATTTATTATTGTTTCAGGTCGGAAGTGTGGTGCTCTGAAGTCTGGCTAGCGTGTGATAAATTAAAACGTGCATTAACTAAACTTGTAGTGTCGTCTTTGTTTAGTTAGCGAAATTATGACTTTTGTGATTTTTACTGTTTACTTTTATAATAATATACATTAGATATAAGTTTTGAATTTATAAAATTGAAAACAAGTAGTAATTTTTGAGAAAATAATTCACAGTAAAAAAATAAATAAAAATTCTTGTAAAGTTACTATTTTTAGTAAAAAAAAGTACTTATAATATTTTTAAACAGTTTTTGAAACAGACTTTGGATGTTTTAACCAAATGTTATTTTTTTTAATTTAGTTTAAACATTGATAAGCGAGTTTTTACCACAAAGAAGTGATCTCAAAGCAGTGGTTAAAATTTGCTTATCACGATCACTGCCGTTGTCTCGATAATGTGCCCTAATGGAGTTAAAGGCTGAAAATCATTATTCAATCACGTCTCTTGTCAATCAAATCATTTGTGATTCAGTGCTATCATCTGTAAATTTTTAAAGTATAGAAAGATTTTAAAATGCAATACAGTTTTAAGCGAACTCAAAGGTACTAAAATTAACCATTCTAAAAATATTTTTTATGAATGTATGACTTTAAAGCGCTTGTTTCATCTTTCATTAAAAACATTTCAGTCGACTGATGATTTTCATTCACAGACATTTTATTAGGATTCTTTAGTATTGTAGTGTAAAAATAAGTTGTATTTTTGTGAGTATAGTGTATATTGGTTGTAAATAATATTTTTTTAACATATGGGTAAGTATCGTTATAAAAGTGGATGTTTTAAAATCATTTTAGACACGGTGTAACAGAGTAATGAGTCTAACAAAATAAAATCAAAAAGTAATTTAATATTTTGTAAATAATTTTGATGTTAGGTCTTAACGCTCAGCGATATTTACAGCTAATTTCTTTAAGTTATTATTTTTGTTAAATTTCTAAAATTTTATTCCTATGAAAGTACCTTTTTAGTTTTTTTGTTGATTACTATTGTCTACTTATTTAGTTAAATGATGAAATCATGTTTGTGGGTGACATTGGAAGTACAAGGAGTTATTTATGGTGGAAATATCGATGTGAATGTTTTTTTTGCTACTTAATTTGATGGTAGCTACATGAACGGGTTAAATAGGCTGCTTACAGACTTATATTATACACAAAACGCATTGACTTGAGTGGTAACCCTAGATTTAATGTATATTTCGAATATGGAATGTATATTTTTGGTGTTAATTTATACTAGGGTTGGCAGTCAAATATAAACGGGTCTCGAAACATAAAGTTACCAGGATGTATCCTACAGTTTAAGTAATAGTCATAATGACATGCACACTGTATTTATTGTATTATATACTCGTGTGCTGACGTCGTTATAACATTTTATTAATATTATGTATTCGCTGCTCAATTTTCGCGATTAATTTTAACTTGTAGTACTGTTTCGTATTTCCCGGCCATTATCACGAATATTTTAAAGAAATCCAAATTAATCTGAAAATAAAAAGTTATTTTTCTACCAACTTATTCTCGCCCGCTGCTGTCGGACCCGCTCGCCGCGCCGGCGCCATGTTGCCGTCATTATCTGTTTTCGTGCGGTACCGGCCGTTACTCGTAAAGTTGTTATTTGCTTAAAAACGCAAATTTCTTAATTTTAAAGTGTTAAATAAGTGTTTTAGGTGCAAGGAAAGTATCTTTCAACATGGGAAAAAAGAGAAAACATGGAGATCGGGATAGTTGCGAACGGATACTGAAAAAATTAAAACATGAACTTAAAAAACGTCGCCGACGACGGTCGTATTATTCTAGTTCTGAATCGGATATCGGTAAGTTATTGATTTAATTTCATAAACCTACCTGTTTAGCATATTCCAAAGGTCTAGGTTTTCTACGTAGCTACGTAGGTACCTAAATACCTACCTTTACGTATATCTACACTAAGAAGCAATGCATTGTTGTATAAAATTGAGTAGGTACTTACTCGTTGTTTATCTTACCTACCTAAGGTAAGAAAGTAGGTCATGCTTACTTTATCATGACTATTCCTGGTGATGCGAACAGTACATTCGGGACTGTTACCTTCACAACCTTTGTAACGAATTTGTCAGAATGTTACCACCTTTCTATCTAGGTTATTAAATTATTTAGATGAACAATTACTTAATAGATACCTACCTACTATTATAATTATTATCAGCCTAATAATGAGATGCGAACAGAATGTATAAGGTCTGTTACCTTCTCAGATATTTGTATGGGTAGTATACAAAATTATATTATTTAGATGAAAAATTACTTAATACCTACCTACTATTATAATTATTATCAGCCTAATAATGAGATGCGAACAGAATGTATAAGGTCTGTTACCTTCTCAGATATTTGTATGGGTAGTATACAAAATTATATTATTTAGATGAAAAATTACCTAATACCTACCTACTATTATAATTATCGGCCTAATAATGAGATGCGAACAGAATGTATAAGGTCTGTTACCTTCTCAGAAACGTGTGGGTAGTATACAAAATTATATTATTTAGATGAGAAATTACGTAATACCTACCTACTATTATAATTATCAGCCTAATAATGAGATGCGAACAGAATGTATAAGGTCTGTTACCTCCTCAGATATTTGTATGGGTAGTATACAAAATTCGATACTATGAACAAAACTTGTTTTCAACATTAATTCAATGGAATTATAGGGTGATGCGAATGATTTTTGGGATCATTTCCTTCCCTGATTTGTCAACATATTGGTTGAAATTTTCCAGGCTTGGATGTCGAAGAATATGTACCATATTATCAAGGCGATGATAAAACTGAAACATCTAACACCGACAATGAATCAACACAACCACTACCTACACCAATCGTAGTTGAGACGGAGAAAAATGATAATATAACTTCAGTAACCTCCGAGCACTTGGATGATGAAATACTATCACTGTTGGGCGATGCTCCCAAGGAGGAAGATCCTGTAGGAAAGGAGATTCACGCTGACATTGCCGCAAGGCTTGCCGATATTCTGCAAAATGGCCTTAAAAAAGAGCAAAGACAAGCGCAGGTTGGTGTAGCATTGACAGCTTTAACTTGCGCGATGGACCTTTTGGTTTCAGATAAAATATCGGATAGCAACCAAATGCTGCTGAAACATGTGAGTAATGCTTGTCGGTTAATGTGTGATTCGCATTACATAGACACAAAACTTAGACGAAATTTTTTAATTTCTACACTGAATAATAAGCTAAAGGACACTAAAAGATTCAAAAAGAGACAAACACTTGTTTGGAGAAACTTTATCTGAAAGCTTGAAGGCTACTAAAGCCATCACCAGATCCAGCCAAGATTTAAAATCATATGTTGCGAAGCCAAAACCTGTCACAAAAAATAATAGAGTCGGAAGCTCCACCAACCATTTAAACCGGAAGCAACCGCAGCCAAATCACCAGAACTCATATCGGAAGAAGACATCGACAACTCATCGGACTGCGGGAGCCTCATCAACTGCTCATCGGAACGAGACTCCACGGAAGTCATCAACACGTGCCAGTCGGCCACATGCCCATTACAAGAATCAGCGGAGGCATTAGATACCCAGGTAATTAAGCCAGCTGGCAGACTACAATAATTTTTACATGTCTGGTAAAAACTTACCAATGACCCAAATCTGCTTTCCTGGGTTCAAGGTTATAAAATATCTTTTACATCACCAGTAAAAGGGACTTAATTATTATTGATTTTCAGACAGAAATCAATAAACTTTTAGACAAGGGTGCAGTCTCGTTGTGCAGTAGATCCAGCGGAGACTTCTAATCTAGCATTTTTTGGTAGACAACCCAAATGGCGAAAAACTAATTATTTTAAATCTCAATAAGTTTATTAAACCGCCACATCTTAAAATGGAGGACCTTAGAACTGCATTAAAACTTGTCTGACCGAGTTGTTATTGCTCATATCAGTTGATTTAAAAGATGCATATTTTTTAATACCTGTGCATTCAGAATATAGACAATACCTACTTGCGCTTTGAATTTCAACAAAAATGCTACGAATTCAACTATCCCCCTTTTGGATTAAACACAATCTGCAATGGTATTCACAAAAATTATGAAACCTGTCATGGAACACTTGCGCTTACATGGCTGGTTATCTACATTATCTTGACGATATTTTGTGCATGGACATATCTCTTACAAAATGTAAACAAAATATTACCGATACGATATGCATTTTAACAAACCTTGGATTTTATTTAATTACGATAAAAGTTCATTGATACATACTAAAATATTTGAAAGGCTCAAGTTTTTATAATTTTATAATTTTTGCTAATAATAATAATATTAGTTATAAACAAATCTTATTACGAATAGATAATACATCAGCTATTCATCATCATCATCATCCTCCTGCCCTTATCCCACTATGTGGGGTCGGCACAACATGTATTCTTCTTCCACTTCCCTCTATCAGACGTCATCTCAGCACTCACACCTTTCTTACTATTATCATGTATTTAATCGTATGGCTAGCTTCCAGTTTCCCCATTTGAACAAGATTGCTCGAAAAATATGAGAGTTCTGCGAACAAAGAGATTTTTTAAATCTATATTTTTGCTTCATATAATAAAATCATGTGACAACAACATAGCTGATTTTGAGTCGCGTAAATTTCAAAGCGAGACTGAATGGAAGCTAGCGGAGTATGCATTTCTAGAGATATTATCTTATTTGCAAGTAGATCTAACACTAAATGTGACAAATTGGTATCATGGAAAGCCGATCCTTACGCGTTCTGCATTGATGCATTTACAATTAAATGGAGTGATCAATTTTTTTATGCATTCCCACCTTTTTTGCAATGATACTTAAAACCCTAAATAAAATATTCACAGATAAAGCTGTAGGTATAGTTATTGTATCTAATTGGCTCACTCACCTATGGTACCCGGTCTTTAAACTATTGGTAGCTTCAGAAGTACTGTATCTACTTGAATCCAAGCAGTAAATTGTTAATATCTAATGATTCCTGGTCGCAACATAAACTGCACAAGAGTCTTACACTGGTTGCAGCAATATTATCCGGGAAGCCTTCTTAAAAAGATTTGTACCCCCATCCGCTATAGAAATAATGATAAACTCCTTAGCTCCTAATACTCAAAAGCAGTATGATTGTTATTTCAAGGAATGGTTTAATTTCTGTAAAATTCAAAATTTAGACTATCTAGCGGCATCAGTGCCAAACATTATCTACTTTTTTACAAAATTATATAACTCGGGTTATAAATACGGAAGTCTTAACTGTTGCAAATCGGCTTTGTCCTGTATTCTAGGCCGAACTATGTTAAATGACGACAGAATTGCAAGGTTTATGAAAGGCGTCTTCAGAAGTCGTCCGCCGCAACCCAAATATGAGTTTACTTGGAACGTAGATATCGTATTAAATTACTTATCAAAAATGACTCCCAATGAAGACTTTAGCCTTAAATTATTGTCTAAGAAACTTGTTACATTGTTAGCTATTGTCACAGCTCATAGGGTACAAACTTTATCCAAAATCGATTTAAATAATATTATATTCGAACCTGATTGTATAACAATAAAAATACCTGAATAAATAAAAACTTCAAGGCCTAATTCTCATCAGCCATTGTTAAAATTGCTATATAATATAATGACAAACCTAAATTTGTCCTGCTAGAGCTATTTCATGTTATAAAATCTAAAACTGATTCGATCAGAAGTACTGCAAATCTGTTTATTAGTTACAGAAAACCTTTAAGTTACTGGATTAAAGGACATACTCCACAAGAGTGGCATAGACACTAGTTTATATACAGCTTATAGCACCCGCCACGCATTAACATCAAAAGCTAAGATCCTTGGAGTGAGCGTGGATACTATCCGTAAAACTGCTGGGTGGAGTACGTCCTCATCAGTCATTGCTAGGTTTTATAATCGTGAGATTTTATATCATAAAGATGATTATTTTGCCTGCTCAATCCTTCAGTGAATAATAAGGGCTAAAGATTCTATCTACCTGTAGGTATTTAGAAATTATATGGATTATTTTGTTGAATATTATAATTGTATTTACTAATATATTTCCTGAAATATGTTATGGTCAATATACAATCAATGTTATTTAAAGATTATTTCATGGTTTATTTTACTTACATTAAACAAATGGGTAGGTACAGAACAGATTTTGCTATCTTTGAACATCTACAAGTTAAAATTAATCGCGAAAATTGAGCAGCGAATACATAATTAATGATAAAACGAACTTACCTGTATGTGAAGTTCTATCATAATTATGTGAGCTGCTCAATTTGAAGCGATTAATGATATAAACCCTCCACCGTACATAATTGTACATACCCCCCCTAACAAAACAAAATCTGTTTCATACCTACTATATTTTTACAAGGAAATAAGGTAATTAGTACTAAGTATAAAGTACCAATGGTAACCTACAAATTTTGGTTATAATGTTCTAGATAAAGCTTTAAACTAAATGACGGCAACATGGCGCCGGCGCGGCGAGCGGGTCCGACAGCAGCGGGCGAGAATAAGTTGGTAGAAAAATAACTTTTTATTTTCAGATTAATTTGGATTTCTTTAAAATATTCGTGATAATGGCCGGGAAATACGAAACAGTACTACAAGTTAAAATTAATCGCTTCAAATTGAGCAGCTCACATAATTATGATAGAACTTCACATACAGGTAAGTTCGTTTTATCATTAAAAATATATTATCACTTCACTCCGTCCCGTTTTTACCTGCGTTTATTTAAATTTGTAATATATTTTTAAGTTAAAGTAAGAACTTATTCATTGTTTAATTCTTGACATTTAAAATGAACTGTTTTCATCTCGACGGAATCAATAAAAATATAAAAATCAAAATATTTACTGTATAATATAATTTTCTCTGCTAATAAAAAAAAATTACCTCTGCATTTGGTTAAATTGTTGTTGGATTATTTTTTTAAGTTTTTTTATTATATTTTGTTGTCCAGATGGTGCTACAAGATTTAATCTTTCTGTTATTTTTTATTTTCTGAACCAAAGACTCTTTCTTTTCTCGAATCATTAAATTCAAAAATGTTTATTCCTTTCTTGATGTATATTATATTATATGAAAATATAAGTAATTTCTAGTGTTCCGTACAATAATATAAGAGGCCTTGAAGATGTTCAGACAATAATACTTTAAAGTAGATGTCGATAGAAAACCATTTCGATGTTATAGGTGCAATTAAATTTAATATATACCTATTTAATATAGTTTCGTGTTTTTCTCATCCCTCCTCTTACTTAAATTAAGTATATAAGTATCTACCTGATTGCTATAGGCAATATAACCCTTAAAAGCGATTCAGTTTAGGTCCTTTATTGAACTGCTTTTGACGTAAGCTATGGCGCTGACGTAAAGTTAGGACAGTTAGAACCTAAACTGAATTGTTTAAACGGTGAAGGAAAACATCGTAAGGCCGCGGCTAGTCAGCCCCACAGGTATTGACCACTGTTTTTCCTGTGGATATAGCCGGCTAAGCTTAGCGGATGGTAGGACTTTAGGTGCTGGCCACTATTCCATCTCAACAATGTCCCAGGCACTACAGTGTCCCGTTAAGTGTAGGCAAAGATTGCCTCTTGACGCTGTATAAATCATCTAGTAAAGATGCAAAGGCCTGGCTTGGGTCATAAGGTCTACCCCTGCATCTATAAAAGTAACTGGGCCTGTATTTATAGATGGTCAAGGCGACCAGGGAGACAATGCAGACACATGCCAACTCATCGCAGCTGATCGATGTAGACAATGAACTTTAGATGTCTATTAGCGAAATAGACAGGTAAAACATATGCCTTTATATCATACTTGATTATGTAAAGCTTATTTAGCAAACCCAATAGTGTAGACATTATAATAAACTGCCTTTGCCCTGCGGTGTTACCCACGATAAAATCTATTTTCGGATATACCGGAATCAAAAGTAGCCTATATGTTAATCCAGAATATAAGCTATTCTGTTACCAAATTTCATTCAAATTCGTTCAATAGTTATCACGTAAAAGAGTAACAAACATTTATCTTAGTCACGAACTTATTATATTGGACTAGAAAAAGGCGCATAATAGTTGCTTTGCCATTCAGGCTGAATGGCAAGAATGGGAATCCAATCCACTACCAGACGGAAGCGTGCTCAGGACACTGGCAGCATTGTCGCGCTGAATCATTCAGCGCGACAATGCTGCCAGTGTCCTGCTGCGTCTGGTAGTGGATTGGATCAGTTGAGCCACCCATAGATCGTTTATAATGCTCCCCAGTAAGAGGTAAGCCTAACAAATTCAACCTTTGTATAGCTGTGCCGGTAGAGGTGGCGGGTTCGATTCTCACCACGCAACAAATGTTTGTAATTTTCTCAGGGCTAAAAAAATTTGAATACTATTTTTTGTAAATTGTTTCTGAATACAGGAAATAAAAGTACAATTTCAAAGGAAATGTACAACTAATAAGTTTCAAGTTAAAAATGCCAATTTCATAAATAATTTGCAGGTGTCAAAAATGCTGAGTAGCATTCCGTGAAAATGCCGTCTTTTAATTTACATCCATTGAAAATAACTTCATATTTATGCATTATTTTATGAGTATTCGCTTCATCATCATTATCCACAGGACTTTACCCACTGCTGGGCATAGGTTTCCCTAAGTTTGTGCCATCCACTACGGTCTTGCCAATCTTGTCCAGTATTGGCTAATGGTGTTTTTATTTAGTGTATTATGGCGTTTGCGATTCGATTGGTCGTGGCTTCGAATTCCGAAATTAGATTTTTCACTTTCATTCACTAAAAATAACAATAACACATGAAAAAATAAAATAGACGTGTGGCACTCGCTCGGGACTGCCGCGGTTAAGCTATTGCATGCCACCTAGAGGCGAGTTGCTGAACTAAAGTTACAAGCGTTAGGTTTTTTCGTTACGGAATTTCTGGATTCGGTCTCAACGCTCAAGGCCCGCGATAGAAGCTATGCAATAGCTTAAAAAATGAAAAAATTGTTAGAAAAATATAATTTTAATCTGTTTTCATTAACTGGATGATTTAATATTATAAACTATTACAAATACAATACAAAGGTCGATGAAGACTTTAAATCATTTTCCGGTATCCCCGGAAGACACCTTGATGTAACATTACAACAATCGATTCTATTAACTCGATAAATTGTTAGTAGATGTCGCACGCGATGTGACGTACTTGGACGATGAAAATTATACGTTTCTGTTAGAAGAATCGAGATAAATAGTAGATAAAAATAAGTAGGTATTAACTAAAATCACGGAATAATTAAACAGTAGTAAAATTAAGATTAAATTAGTATTAAATTGAAATAAATACGCTCAAACTCTAAAACGATATTTTATGTCATTACACTTAGGTACCTACCTATATTAAATACAATTTCAGTATTCAAACGTCAAAAAATACCTACGACGTTTGTCTATTCAAATCTTAAAAGTAAGAGCGACTTAAATGTCCCAAATGGTATGTAGGTTCAGGTAACCAATCGCACTAAACTACCAGGAAACTATAAAGTAGAACTAAAACCGTCGCATAGTACCAGGAGCGCAGAACGGCAGTAGGTGCGGAGGGAAGGGCTGCCCCACTAACGCATCCCACTTTAGAATTTGGGCCGATTATAAATACGCACTGCACTTGCACTGTCTAGGGCTGGCGCGGTCGCTGAAAAAGTATACAAATATTTTGTTACATAACGTATAGAATTTTGGTTTCATTTACTTAGCAATAAAATCTCTATGTAACTATACCTCATTTTACCACTAGCCTATACTTAATAATGATATAGGTACCTATGGCTAGTATTAGTTTAAAAGATGACTCAAATACATTTTTTGTGAATACAAACATAATATACATCCATCACAATTCACTGTTTATTTATTCAAACAAAGTTTTATATCAGAAACAAACAAAAAATACCTACACTACTTAAAAATACATCCATTAAACAAATTATTATGAAATTGACGACCTCTGTGGCGAAAAGGTCAAGTGTGGGTGTTTTCTATGTATAATAATTATAGATAGAAAATCTCGAGAAAAATGTTCAAGTAAGATCTTACAAAGATGATCTTACAAAGATGATCTTAAAAAGATGATCTTACAAACGTTTGTTTTCGGCAGCGGGGATCGAATCCGCTCTACGGGGCTCGCCTCCTTACCCGCAGCTGTTGCGTCTCAGGTTACCCTTTTCGCCACCAGAGGTCGTCAATTTTATTATAATTTGTTTTCAGCTACATTTCTTTTCATGGCAGCCCTGCGTTACAGTTTCGCCGGACGCGTGCTAACCGCGCCGTTCAAACCGGTCCATTATTTTATTGACACAACTATTCCATTACATGTATCTTATGTTAGCCTGGTAGCTCTTTGATTTTGCTGAACAACATCTAGCTAATTTGATGTAGTTGACAACTACGTTTGAAACCAGAAAAAATAACTGAACAGCCGGTTTCTCGAGCGCAGACCATCTCTTCAGGCTTACCATGACGTTCATTCGAGGACAGGGGGATTCATACCATGACGTAGGATTATATACTATATTATATTACATATTATAAATATATATTATATTACGAGCCTGTAGCGTCCCACTGCAGGGCAAAGGCCTCCTTTCCTTCCTTCCACTCGTTTCTATTGAGAGCTAGGATTATATATATAGCATATAAATTTAGGTTCTAACTGTCCAAACTTTACGACAGCGCCTTAGCTTACCTCAAAAGCAGTTCACTATAGGACCTTAACTGAATCGCTCTTAACTGTTCATTAATAAGACCTAAACTGATTCAGTTTAGGTCCTACAATGAACTGCTTTTGACGTTAGCTAAGGCGCTGACGTAAAGTTATGACAGTTAGAACCTCAACTGAATTGTTTAATAATACGTCATGGTAAGCCTCGTGTTAATGTAATGAGGAGGGATGAAACTAAGAAAGTTATGAGTGGTGTGGATGGACATACAAGTAGAGGAAGGCCGGGGAAGAAGTGGATGGATTGTGTGAAAGAGGACATGAGTGTGAGAGGAGTGAATTCGGAGTTGGCGAGTGATAGAGATGAATGGAAGAAGAAAACATGTTGGGCCGACCACACCTAGTGTGGGATAAGGGCAGGGAAATGATGATGATGATGGTAAGCCTCGTGTTCGCGGTAAGGTTAAACTGGAATTTCTCGCTTCTTAATCTAGTTTGAGCTAGTCAGAACCAAGTCTTAGCAATAATCTTTCGGAGAATCTAAACCATGTTCAAATGCCACTTTTGATCTGTAGTGCCGTTAAAATATTAATTCCTGCAATAAACTACTATTCAGTTAACCGCACGTTGTCCTATTTAACCGTGGTTAAAAATAAACTGCGCGTTCGCTAGTTTCTGCCAAATGGTTAACCCTGAGTTACATAGTTGCAGTGACATTTTATAACTTATAGATTCGAACCTACTAATATTATAAATGTGAAAGTTTGTGAGAATGTATGTTTGTTATTCTTTCACGCAAAAACGGCTGGATCGATTTGGTATGTAGATAGGTGATACCCTGGATTAACACATAGGCTACTTTCTATCCCGATTCCCGCGGGAACGGGACTTACGTTACGCGGGTGAAACCGCGGGGCGCAGCTAGTAAATAATAATCCATCGTTCGTATGAGCAAGTGGCCGTGCTTCGGAGAGCACGTTAAATTGTCGGTCCGGCTTTTAAAGTCGTTATGCCACGACGGCCTTTAGGCGGCCTAAAAACACCGTAACCAGAGTTGGCAACTTGCTCATACGAACGAATGAGTAGCTAACTCTTGTGGAGTAGTTTTTAAGCCGCCTAATAGCCTCCGTCATAGCTTAACGACTTTTGCCAGAAATAATTTTTTTTTAGTGAATATAATATTATTATAAATTAGATATAGAAAAGAAGGAACTTAAGTTTTGTAGCTACAAACTTAATTATGAATCCACGACCGTCGGATTAAAAGTCAAAGCACCTACTAGGCTAGCACGGCTCTTTTAAAAGCTTCTAAACTTTAGTTAACGCTTTAATCTCTTAACTTTCAATTATTTTAAAACAGATTTTATAATGAGATGTAAATCACCAAAGTCGTAAAATGAAAACAAATACGTTTTTACGATGCACGTTATCGGTGTGATTTGGATTTTGTTAAAATATTTTCCGTTTGAACAACTGTTTCACTTTCTAAGAGAAAATTCGTAAAATATTATAAAATCTTCTATCATCTTCTTCTATCTTTTATCATCCTCTTCTTTTCTCTTCGATATAAAAATGAATTGCTGTTCGTTAGTCTCGCTAAAACTCGAGAACGACTGAACGGATTTATCATATCTTGGTCTTGAAATGTTCGTGGAGGTCTAGAGAAGGTTTAAAAGGTGAGAAAAAATCGAATAATTGCCGGGAAAATCCCGGTTTGTTGCTGTGCTGGATATTCCCGTATATGATCCCGTAATATGATTTTAATACGCGATTAAGTCCCGTTAATATTTATAAATAAAGATATAGATGTTTGTAACGCGAAACCTACCGAACGGATTGGCGTAAACTTGGAATAGGTACACACAGTTTATAAATTGTAATAACATATAGGCTGCTTTTTATCCACGGGCAAGTAACCTAGTACCTTATGAACCTGCACAATTAGTACAATGGTTAAAGACACAACGTCAAAATGTAATTTCTCTATACCCATTGTGCATAACTTTCCACATTTTCATGAGTAAAAATCCTAAATCCTAGTCCACACAAACAAACACACACACACGGCACGGATGCATCGACGCGTGCGCATGTGTGTGTAAGTGGGTCACAGAGATAGGCAAGACACGTGTCGGAGGGCCCCGGTCCTTTATTGCTGTGCTGGGTTTCGGAATTGTCATGGAAGTTGAAATTTTGGGAGTTGGTTTCATATTTTTAAAAATGTTAAGGAAATAGATAAGTAATGGATGCCTCTATAATTGCGTACTGAGTTTTGGTATTGCTATAAGTTCTTTTTGTATTTATCTATCAGGCCTCGAAAAAAGTCTCATTATTTATCAATCTTGTAAAAAAAACCTGCTGAAACCGTTTGAAAATACAGTAATTTTAATGTCTTTCAACCTAATTATATGAGCTCTAGCTTTGATTATTAATAAATATCAATAATTTCGTTTTATTTTTTCTATTTTTCAGCGCCATTTTGATCTAGCCCTTTACGCACAGCAATAAAGGGCATGCGCGGGCGCCGCGGATGATACGGAAGATCGTTCACCCGCCGCGCCTCGCGAAGGAAAATACAGCGGACCTTATTGGTGTACCGAAATTAGTGTAAACTTTACCTTATAGAAACACCATTTTGTTTTTATCCCCAAAGAAAAAAGATTGTGTGAAAATAGTCTCTCCGAGACAAAGTCGACACTGATTTTTCTTTTTAGATTTTAATACCTAGTTATCATGTACTTTGATAGCCTAACCACTTCTATCATTTTAATTTTTCAGCGCCATTTTGATAAAACTATAGAAGCCAGTTTTTCAAGCATTAGCAAGCAAGTTCTCTACCAATCTGTTGCTGACTAGGCTTGGATCATACTACAAGCTATGTTTATTTCAGACATATGATTATTTCCAACTAGTCAAAAACATGTCGCAGTTGAAAAACAAAATGCGTGGCTCCAGGCTCAGATCAAAGTTCCATCACAGTATAAAACAGAACGAAGGTTAGTTTTAAGTCATCATCATTATGAACCCATAGCAGTCCACTGCAATATGCGCCACTGTAATCTGTCCTAGTTTTAACTATTGGCATTTATTTTGTTTAATAAATAAGTAATCTCGTCGAATTTGGCTGTTCTTTATAATTTAAATTTTCTCTCAGACCAAAAAAGAGTGTAGAAGGTTCACTGCAGGATTTGAACCTACAAACCATCGAACCAGTCCACTGCACCAAATTATGCAACAAACACAATCGTTTTTTGTGCTCACTCGGGTCGTCGGTACCAGGCGTCCAGAAAACGAAGGTGGTAGTGGAAAGCGGCGCGAAGGCCGGCCAAACGCCGAATTTCACCTCGGACAACGCCCTCTGCACGCTTCTACTGTCCTGGTGACGTCGTAGCTGTTATGGTTCAAAGTTTGATGTTTTTTTGGAAACCTCCTCCATCATAATTAATTAACGTAATTTTATGTACTTAAATAAAATTAAGCTACTTATTTTTGGAATGCCAGTCAGTAACTACTTTTGTTCCTTTCAGTTGGTCTCTCAGAAAGAAGTATGATTAAAGGTAGTTTGTGCCAATGTATGCATAGGCATATAGGTTACCTACTAGGTACTTCATAGAATCTAAAGATGGTAATAATAAAAATATACAATGATTTTTTGCAATAAGAGTCCAGACATTTTATAGATTTTTGGGACCAGATGACGCTGTGTGGAATGTCCAAGGATTTCGGATATCTTTTGGCATGTTGATGTCATAATTAGCAAAATAATTAAAGGTAGGCTTATAAGACCCCTAGTCTAGCGCACAGGAACCTTTTCTATCGGCCTATATTTTGGTCGTGTTTGTTTGTAAGTACAAAAATACCCGAGACTGAATCATTCAGTGGTGATACTGAATCATCAATATGTAAGAATTTGCATTGTTTCACATTAAATGAGTGACTCGGATCTCAGAGGATGTCAAACCAAGCATGTTTAGGGGTGAGCCAAAATTGTCTTTCCTCCCTCGGGGCAATTAATATATTTTTATTCCCCGTAAAAAAACCTACTGCTTATTACGGCCATAAAAATTATTTACCAGTTCTATTGACTGAAAGTATGTGATTGCTAACTTTGAAAACTGATTATAAAAATAGGTACTTAGGTGGTCTCATTACCCCCTTAGACATCTTCACAGGATTTAGAAGTCTAGAAGTCTAGTCTAGTACTAATCATCTAAGACTTCGTTTTAAGACCTTCATACATACATACATACATATAATCACGCCTCTTTCCCATAGGGGTAGGTAGAGACCACGGACCTCCACTTGCTACGATCCTGACACACCTCTAAGATCTTCAGTTTTTAAAATATCACAAATACACACTTTGGTTGATATTGGGTCGCTAGTTTATATTTAAAAAATTCACAGGCCCAAAAACACAGTATAAAAATTACACAACCTCAAAACTGTATCAAAATCGTTTAAAATTACTCTTATACAACGTGTCACCCACTGACACAGAGGCACCGTTATCGTATTATATAATAGGAAATAAAAAACTACTGGTTATGTCATTTTGGTAGCTGATTTCGGAACGAAATAATTGGCCCTAGAGCTCAGATCCAGATACGGTGAAGGAAAACATCGTGAGGATACCAGTCAGTTTTCAAATAGGCTATTAAAAAACTGACTGGTATCTGGAGTGCATTGCATAGACATTGGTAAGTATTTTGTTTTGTTTAGCTCTTTTTTTTTAGTTTGTGTGTTGTCAATACATTTTTCTTCTTCTTCAACTTGTCATGTTATGGAGTGTTTACTTCTGAAAAATGGGGGCATGTATAGTCGACAAAGAAATTGGTTTACCACTTTTGATGACATCTCCCAGTAACATAATTATTCGCTAAGGATTACTGAATGACAGATTCTGACGTAGCAGGTCAATCTGTCAAGCGAAAATAGCCCTTGATGTTTTGTACGTGCAAATGATATTCAGCCTTAGAGTGGTAAACCAATTTCTTTGTCGACTATACATATTTATTTGGATTGGACTCTTCAAAAAGGATTTTAAATATTGACCTGTGTTGTCGTTATGTTGTTGGAGATGAAACTATTAACCAATCATATTATTATATTTTTTAGATTAAATAAAGTACCTAAGCGATTTTTAAGCTATTTCATAGCTTCTATCGCGGGCCTTGAGCGTGGAGACCGAATCCCAAAAATCCGTAACGAAAAAACCTAACGCTCGTCACTTTAGTTCAGCAACTCGCCTCTAGGTGGCATGCAATAGCTTTACCGCGGCAGTCAACGAGTGCCACACGTCTTTTGTTTATCTATGTCTATCACAAATATTCTTGAGTAGAGCCATACCTTACATACCTGAGGATACGTAAACTTGTTCAAGTTGAAATACCTAGGTTTGCCTAGATTACCTGGCCGAGTGGTGGGTTGACCAGCGGTGGAACAAAGCAACCTACTTACCTCCCTCTCTAAGTCTAAGATTGGTCAAAGAGTAGTTTGTAGGCAAATAAATGGATACAAGCTGTTACGACAAGCTTTGATGTCAAGAGTTATATTAAAACCAATCAATTTGACAGTTGTTGTTATTGAGATGGTTCAACATTTTGTATAGAAAAATGTGTTTGATTTTATTTATTTTAATTAAGTTGTTTGCGATGTTCATAATAAATTACGAGTACATTAAAATCAAAACTAAAAAAGACTTGGTTTATTTTTATTTTATTTTTTATATAAAAAAATTGGTGCCCGGCAACGACGCAGAAAGTCTAACCGAAAAAAATGGAAAGGATCGACTTGGATGATTTTGACTCTACATTGCCAATAGGAATAAACAGGGATATGTGGAAGGAGAAGTGGGAGACCATTGCCCAGCTGTGGGACATTATAGCTTAAAAAAACCTATATCGCCGCCCCCCCCGAATATCATTGTAATCGACCATTACGATAGAAGTGCTTTTATTCGAAATAATTATTGTAGAGGCCCGATTACACCTTGTCAATTTTTTTCAGCTCATTCGTACGAGTACTTTAGGATTTAGACAATATGTAATGGTTATTAAAGTATTATTCGCCGGAAACTATGAACACCTTTTCCCCCGAATAACATGGTAACAGGTTAATACCGACACCAAACTGTCTTACTTTATATAGTAAGCTGTCATTACGATCTTATTCGGGTGTAAAAAGACATTTTAATTTTGGCACTATCCATTACCATATTATTCGGGTAAAAACTATGAGTTGTTGTGTATTGTAAAAGTATTTACGATTTATCTAACCAGATAATTTGAATTGTAATGTTGAATACTGTATCCTTCTTGGACAACAAAAAATAGCAATCAAGATAACGATGATAGGGTCCCGATGGTTCGAAAATTAATGACAGGTTACGATAGGTACAATGAAATAATATTTGGTGTTTGACAATAACATAGATATTTTCTTTAATAAATAGGTTTATTAGAGACGAGTGGAGACGAGAGAGAGAGAGGACTAGCTCTTAATAGAGACGAGTGGAGAAAAGGAAGCGTGGCCTTTACCCTGCGGTGGAACGCTACAGGCTCGTAATAATAATAATAAATCGGTTTATTAATCCTCGATTTTGAACTATTTTAAAATTAAATATCGAATAATTTATTAGAACACTGTGCAGGTACTTAGGTAAGTAGGTAATTAAAACAACAAAAACTTTCACTATTTTAGCTCAATAACTCAAATAAATAGGTACTTAGGTACTTACCCAATAAGTAAGTACCTAAAGTGTGTGGTGTAAAGGAACTGTGTCACTCACTTAACCTCTTTTTTTTTCACTTAAATATTTCTCTGTTTAACTAGTAATTAGTTATTCACATTTTACTCGTCGCCACATGTAACGTATTGGTTTTCGCCTTATATTACACCCGGTTCACCAACGCTCTACCACTCGCACTGTAACACAACCGTCCGGTATGACGGCGCGGGTATGACTGACTCGTGACATAAGCGCCTGATACGGTAGTTATACACTACAGTGTGATAGTTAAGTTTTAAGATCCTCGTCAGATCCTCAAATTGTTTTTAAGTGGATGCTCCCATCATCATCTTTCTGCCCTTATACCACTATGTGGGGTCGGCACAACATGTATTCTTCTTCCACTTCCCTCTTTCAGACGTCATCTCTCAGCAGTCAGCACTCACACCTGTAGGGACTCCGTTACCTACCTAGTCCTACTTATTAATTCGTACATAATTATTTACCTATATTTTATATTTATTTATTTGTCATCTATATTTATATAAGTATCTATCTACTTATTAATATTTACTTTATCATATTTAAGTATATAAATATATACATTACACACACTTGTTATCATCACAACAGTAATTTATTATAGTACCGTACCGGTGACGTCCGTCAAATGACGGCGCACGGAATATTAGGCACGCAGTTTCAGATGTTTGAGTACCCTCGAGTTCGCGGCGATTTTACCTGTCGAGTGGATAAAAACTAACCAGTTGACGTGTGAGACCCGGTCGCGAGACGCCATTATAAATTCATTTAATTGTTTTGTAGTTACTTTCCGTTCTGTCTGCTCGTAAATCTTCACTCCTTCTAACTCTTTGTGTATGTGTATTCTCCTGTGCTTGTGAACTGTACTTCTTATTGTCGAAAGTGAATAAACTCTGTGTGTGACGTGATTTGGACTTTGGACTGATTATTTCCCACATACACCCATCGCTTGACCAAGTAGGTAACTAAGCCAAGCCGGCATACTACACATACCCCCTTCACACCTTTCTTACTCATGTCATCCTTCACACAATCCATCCATCTTTTCTTGGGTCTACCTCTATACCTATATCCATCCACATTCATATCAAGTACCTACTCTCCTCAGGGATGCTCCCATATGCACAAACATCATCAAGAGTACAAAGATGTTCATAACTCAAAAGATCATTAACATAGTATTCCAGCTCAAAAGTGTAGGTATAAGGTTTTAATTTATAAAATCGGATCACTACCTATATAATTGACCAACTACCTAATCGGTGAACATCATATAAAATACATACCTACAGTGACACAAGGATCCTCGTTTTCCTGGTAAGTACCATAATAAATCATCTTTACGCAGACGATACACAGGTGTATTATCTACAGTTTTCGGCCGGATCAAACGCAAGAAGCTATGACTCTAGTAAATAGAGACCTATCTAGAATTTTTGAGTGGGCCAGGTACTCTTCAAAGCTGGGCACCGTTAATCAAAAAACTTCGTTAATCGTTAATCCGCTACAAAAAAAGTTAGCTTAGTTAAACGTTAAAGCGTTACATTTCGGAAGAATTAACGCAAGTTAACGTTAATCGTTAATCCGTTAATATGTGTAAAATTACATTTTAATATCGTTGCGTTAGTGAACTTAAAAGTTAATCCGTTAATCAAAATGTTAACTTCGTTAATTAACGATTAACTGATTAACGAGTTAATGCCCAGCTATGGTACTCTTTACGTAATATTTCTACTGATCATTAATATCAAAAATGCATCAATTTGTGAAAATACATGAATAAATAGATAGATGGATGGAAAAATAGATATTAGGATGTTTGTTACTCTTTCACGCAAAAACTACTTAAAGAATTTGGCAGAAACTTGAAATATATCTAGTTAATGACCTGGAATAACATAAAAACTACTTTTTATACAGGTAGGTACCACGTAGATTTAGCTGCGGGCAACTAAGCACTAGATTGCTGTAGTAAGTTAGTACTGAACTAAACGATTTTATTTTCGTTCCAAAACAATGATTATTTTTATACTAGACTAAATAATTATGAATCTAGATACTCTTTACTTCATAATGTACTATTTTACTAATAAACAATATTAAAAATGCTACAATTAAAAAAAATACATCCATAAATAGATAGATGGGTGAAAAAGTGGATGTGTGGATGTTTGTTACTCTTTCACGTGAAAACCACTGAACGAATTTGGCTGATACTTGGAATAAATATAGTTTATGACCTATAATAACATATAGGCTACTTTTTATACAGGTAGGTATAACGTAGTCTTAGCTGCAGGCTATTAAGCTTATTTTTTAATACAATTGCGACGAAATCTACATTAGGATATTAAACGGTATTCGTTATTACAATAATCAAACTTCATTCACTTGCCATGGAAAAACATCGTAATCCAGTTTTACTATATTTGACATTATTTGTTATTACACCGAATACTATGGTAACATCACAATACAGATGCAGACAGATACAGTCGATACCGCATTTTTGCAGTCAATACTATCGCATTTGACTATTACTGTACAGATCATGTCAACGTTTTACACGAATAATATGGTATTGTTAGTTTACAATAGTAAATAAAATTATTGATTTATGGTAATATTTATTCTTTAAATATCTGGGTTGTGGTAAATTGTAGATTTGTTTTAGTAAAATTATATTATTTGTTATATTTTAAGCCATGTTTTGGCATATAAACGATCTTCCTAGGTAAACTAACAGAAAAGTTATAGACCAAAAACCGTTTTTTAATTCTCTTGAACAATTTGGATTTTACGATTACGATTTTATTCGGTGGGGGCGGCGATATCTACTTACTAATTATTATACATGTAAAATTTGTTTGTTTGTTTGACGCAGGTAGGTAATCTCTGAAACTACTCAACCGATTTCAAAAATTCTTTCACCGATATGTAAAATGGACTGTCGGGATGGTTACAGGCTATATTTTATCCCGGTAGTTTCATTCTACACCAGTGCAAAGCCGGGACGTTGCTAGTTATCTACAGTAAAAAGGTTACACCACAACTTTCCCAACAATTTCATAGATAAATACAATTTCTTTCAGCACGTAATTTACTTTCTGATAGTAAATGTACTATTGCTTAATATAAAATTGATAATGCACGAATGTCCGTATCACTACGCAACTTAAAACGTGCCCTTTTGAAAATTAACTTTTAGATTTGCTGAAAATTGATAAGAATATCAAAAAGATAAAAAAAAGACAAAATACTTCGGTATTTTTGGAAGGTGTACATACTCGTAAGAGGTAGTTCGATGTATATCCAAGAAGCAGCACGAAACGGCTTTTCTCGGGTGTTCTAATAAACAAACCCATATAAAATATAGCCTATAACCGTCCCGACAGTCTATTCTACACATCGATGCAAGAATTTTTGAACTTGGCTGAGTAGTTTCGGTGAATACCTCCGTCAAACCAAGATCACCTCTTTATAATATAAGTATGATGTCATCATGTCTATCGTAGTAAGCGAATTTTTCTTGCTTTCTCCTTGAGTTCTGGAGCCGTACCATGAGGTGTTAGCAATTCAGTTTAGGTTCTGCCTAACTGTCAAAACTTTACGTCAGCGCCTTACTTTACGTCAAAACTGGTTCGTAGTTGGAGTTACCAAGAGTTACTTTTAACGTAAACTAAGGCGCTGACATAAAGTTTTGACAGTCAAAACCTAAACTGAATCGCTAAATAAGACGTCATGGTACGTCTCCTGTATCGTTAAGATTCGTTTAACCAACGCCACTCATATTTCGGCGTTGAACATTGGTTTGCTTAACCAACCTTTGTCAAAAGCCTTAGGCTCATCTGTAAAGCCTCCCAGCTCTTTGCAATGTCGCAAGCCCAGCATCATCTCGTCTAAGCCGTTTCTTACGCAACCTTTCTCTCTTGCGTAAACTCCTGACCGACATTGAGTTGCGCAACCAATTGTTATACCCCAGTTTTGGTTTTCAGGAAGTGGTCTTTCTGCTACCTTATCTATTAATCTGGTTTTTACGAGGTTTAATTGCAATTTTGGCTGTGGGAAGGTTTGCTTAATACCTTTGTAGTCTACTTGCGAAGTCGCGATCTTCTTGCAGCTTATGCTTGCCTGGTACTTTTCAAAAGGTCATTATCATAATTTTGACCGAAATGTTTGCTTGTTCTCTGCAATATCTTTGTAAAATTAATGATTTCCTAGTATTTTTCAGAGGCTCTTTTTTGTTTTTATACCTCTTTCCAACAATTTCGAAAACAAAAATGCCTTTTCACTTATAGGTACATCACCATGACTATTTTCTGTGATGTAGTCGATTTTAAGACTGTCATCATATTTTCTTTTATTGTGAAACTTAATGCAGTAAGTTTGTAATAATTTAATGTAAGTATTTAAGAAGATTCAGAGCCATACTTCGGAGGGCATATTAAATTGTTCTAGCTTAAGCCATCACGGTGGTCTTCAGGTAAGCAAATAATTAGAAAAAGGTATCTACATTAAAGCCCTCTGACCAACTAAACTGTCCAACTGGTTGCGCAATATGAAACTCGAAGGGTTTTGTTTTAATCAAACCAACTTATTCATAAGCATAGTGTCACCAATGCTGTGTAACATCATTACTAATTATGCATCCATCCTTTTTGTTCGATATCAGGTAAAAACCCCGATATATGTGTGGGTAAGGATAGCGGTCGTATGGGAGCGTAAAGGAATATGGTTTATATGAAACAAATGTACTAAAATTGTACCTAATTGTACCACTAATCAATTAATTTGTACCTCTAAGAATCAAGAGTAATCTTAAAAACAAAGTGAGCCGCGGACCTGACTTTCTGGTTGGCGGTCTAATATTGATTCTGAATGAACTAGACATCATAGCTTTAATTGATATTTACCAAATAAATGTACCAAATTTGTACCTCTTAAAAAGTATTATTTGAAGATAATGCGACGAGTAGTTCACGAGAAAATCAAAATAACTTATTTTTACTCCTACCATTTTTAGAATAGCAAAAATCAGTACAAGGTGTAAACTCCTATTTAAAATTAGGCGAAGTTATGACAGGTGGGGCAAGGCAGTAGCACAACGGTGGCCGAGTATTTTTGTAAAACCTTTGTAACTATAGTAACTAGTAGTTCGCCTCGAACGAGATCTCGCTCGCCGCGGGTTGTGTATATTCTTTTTTATCTGTGTTTAAAAGAATTTACTTCAGAGGTCTACTAAAAAAATTGAGGATCTAATGAGAACTAAGTACGTAAAGTTTTTAAAGCCGTATATAATAATAATTAAGCCGTATATAAATTAAGCCATATATTAATAGTAAAGCGATTTTGAGTGTTCATTATTTACAATACAGGTTTTGATTAAATAGGTAGGGTGAGACTAAGAACTGTAAGTACTTCGACAACATTAGTTAGGTACCTACAGATAGGGTTGCCATATCTTAAAGGGGATCGAACATTTTTGTATGGAGCCTGGCATAGTACTAGTCCGCCATTTTGAAAAAAACAAGTTTCGGCGACAAGTGATGAAACCCATGCCAATCGATAGAGTAAATTATTACAAACAAAAAGTGTTCAGTGATCAAACCTTCTAAGTGATACGGTTTCTGAGATATTTGGGTCCAAAAATTGTAAAAAAAAATTTTTTTACCAACTTTATTTTTTTCACATCTTAAAATACGATGGTTTGGCCGGCAGGGAGGAGGGGAAATACATGACAAAGATTGCCTCCTTTTCTATCAATAATATGTATGTATAGGTTATTTATTAAAATATACACAAAATAAATACGGTTTCCCAAATGACGCGAATTAATTTGAGCACGTAATAGCCATGAATCATTTGGAAACAGATGAACATCATTTCCTCTACATACCTGCACTACATAAGCACCATTTCTTTTGATCTGCTCGCCATAATAACTTCTGGCTTGAGCGATTTGATAGGTCCCTAATGCCATTATTGTTAGATCATCTTTAGTTAACACAGGAAAATCTTCTAGCCCGACATTTGCTTCGATGGCTTGAAAATCCAACCTGTGCTGATTTAAATGATTTTGAATAACTATTTCGCGTAAGGTGTTGGGGGTGGTCTGTTTTAATTCAATTTCGTTGATGATTTCGTGCACTAAGTTATGATCGTTGTATTTTGAGATGTGAAAAAATTTAAGTATCTTTTGGACCCAAATATCTCAGAAACCGTATCACTTAGGAGGTTTGATCACAGAACACTTTTTGTTTGTAATAATTTACTCTATCGATTGGCATGGGTTTCATCGTCTGCCGCCGAAACTTGTTTTTTTCAAAATGGCGGAAAGTGGGACTATGCCAAAATGTTCGATGCTCTTTGGACACCAAGACAAGACGCTTAAAAAAACCCTGGATTTTAGAGGCCAAAACCATACAAATAGATAAATAAATAGATAAACAGATAGACATAGCCTTAAAACAGAACTACATTTTCAAAAATCAAATCTAGGTCGCACTATAATGATTCTATCATTCCAGCAATAAGGAAGAGTCTCAATGACGTCTCTATCTTTTGTTTTGCTTACTCTGGGTATATTTTGACATATGGTATGGAAACATCTAAGTAAAATCAGAGATAGATAGGTTATTGGGGACTTGTCCTTAAATTCATAGCGAACAATGACAAATTCGAAAAGGTTTGCAATTAAAGTACCTATGTATTAAAGTTTTTTTTTAAGTAGGTATGCACAAAACTTGGTTTATATTTTAGAATTTTGTTTATCGTCGTAATCCCCACAAAGATTGGCTGAGGGATACCTACTGCAAGGTCGTCAAGAATACCGGCAAGGGAAACATGAACCAGCTACTTGAACTAAGACTTCTTCTTGGTCGTAATTGAAGGTCGTGCTCGTCTTAAAATGATTGACAATCTTCTTTCGCATTACTCTATCCTAAGCTTGTCTCAGGGAGTCAGGGCAGAGTGAATAGTAAGTCCGGTTAATGTTATGTTTATGTACATCCTACTATCCTACTACCAGCAGGATAGGATTGTAGGATTAGTAGGAACTAATCCTATAATCCTATCCTACTAATATTATAAATGTGAAAGTTTGTGATAATGTATGTGTGTGTTTGTTATTCTTTCATGCAAGAACGGCTAGACTGGTTTAGTTGAAATTTGGTATGTATTATGATAGGTGATAGCCTGGATTAACATTATAGGCTACTTTTTATCCCGATATTTTTGCGGGAACGGGACTTACGCGGGTGAAACCGTGGGGCGCAGCTAGTGGTAATATAATGGTGAATAGGAGTAATACACCCTATACTCATTGCTATGACAAAAGTGGTAGGAGTAAAAATATGTTTTTTTGATTTTCTCGAGAAATACTCATCGCATTATCATCAGATAATATTTTTTAAGAGGTACAAATTCAAAGAATTCCTTTAGTAAATATCTGGTAATCCCAAATCATATAAATTTTTAAAATCACTATTTGCTATGACAAAAATGGTAGGGGTCAAATTTTATTTTCTTGTTTATTCGTGATATACTCGTCGCATTATCTTCAGATAATACTTTTTAAGAGGTACAAATTAGGTACATTTATTTGGTAAATATTAGGTAAACCTACGATATCGTTTTCCGATTTAGACCGCCAACCAGAAAGTCAGGTCCGCGGCTCACTTTGTTTTTAAGATTACTCTTGATTCTTAGAGGTACAAATTAATTGATTAGTGGTACAATTAGGTACAAATTTGGTACATTTGTTTCATATAAACCATATTCCTTTACGCTCCCATACGACCGACACTCTGACCCTCACCGATATATGGATGATTATAGGTCCGTTTGAAAGTAGGTCTCGGCCGTGTTAGCGAAAAACGATGAAAGCGAAATGGAATATCGCATCCTGGATCCGGTGGTTACGAGGAGGCCGCATTTACACCGAAGTGTAACTCTTGTGGGGCTGACTAGCCGCGTTTACTCACGACGTTTTCCTTGAGCGTTTAGGGCTCGTGATAATACGCATATAAATTTTTTGCAACGAAAATAATAATTCACGGCTGTTTTCGCAACTAAAAATCCATTGATTCACGGCTGGATTCGAACCCACGATCTTCAGATCCAAAGTCACACCACAGATAAAATAAAAAAACCCACTCGGCCTCACACAATGTTCACCATTGTCTTTCCTTTGGATATGGCTATGTTGGGAGGATGGTTTATGTGTTGAGCAGGCCTGTCCCAGGCTACCAGTGGCCTGCAAGAGCAGGCAAAGATTGCCTCCTAACGCTGTAGATCATCATGGCAGGACTAATTCCGCTAATTAGATCGTGAAAGTACAGGAAAGGTTTAAATAAATAAATAAAATAGTGAGTAAAAAAAGAAAAAACAAGAAAAAAATAGAAAAAAAGAAACTTTGGCAGAAAGAAGTGTGCTAGGTCAGCTGCAGCAGTAATCTGCAGTGTTACAGTCATTACAATCGGTGTGACTGTCAGTCGTGCTATAACGGGTTTTATCTGAGTCACCCTTGCGAAGTGGGTCGTCTTCACTTTCGGCTAAGTTTTTCATTTCTTATTTTATGCATAAACGGATCCTGACCCAAAACAAACAATCATATTTTTCTTATAAGGTTTTTAATTTTGAAAATGATATGCGTCAGAGAAACTGGCTGTTCGTTCGTTCGCATGAGCAAGTGGCCAACTCTGGTGACGGAGTTTTTAGGCCTCTTAAATGCCGTCATAGCTTAACGACTTTAAAAGCCGGGACCGACAATTTACCATGCCCTCCGAAGCACGGAGTCGGTTGATAATACCACATGCGGTCGCCCATCTAAGTTATGACCTTACAGAACGTTGCTTAACTTCGACTATCAAGAAAGTCTTAGCAAGCTTCGCCACGAGCTCTTCAAAGCCAAAACTGTAAGAACACGGAACTCATTCTGTTAAAGGAAAAAAACTCAAAAGTTCATGTCAAATGGATTTCATAATGCACGTGAACGTCATAAGGCTCTGAATCTCTCTCAGTCGCACCCCACCCCATTCTAAAACACTCTAACCGCACCGTCACTTCAAAAGAAACTACACTTTACACCAAAGACATAGAGTTGTATCTGTTTCGACAAACCATCTTCACTTTCGTCATTCTCCGCTCCGATAACTCATTCGCACAAAAGTCCTACAAGCGAAAGTGGTTTTTAAATGTAAACGTATGTCGACGGAATAAGGATGGTTTTGAATGTTTGGATGATGGGTAGAACCATGTCGCAGTGAAACATTTGCCCTACTGAAAGTGAAAGTGTGGTTACAAACCTCAGAGGGGGGAGGGCCCATGATTCGAATTGTTAAGGTAGTTTTGACGACCCACGGCACGTAGGAATCATAATTCGCTATATTTTGGTCATGTTTTGATGAAAGTTGTACTAGGGTAGCAGGAGATTGTAGATAGTGGGTGATTGATGGTAGAAATTGGGAGGTATTTGTTACTTCATCACGTGTGAGATTGTATGAGATGAATTTTATAAGTTAAGATGTCTTTTGTTTAAAATTATGGCTAACAAGCTGACACTTGGCGTACCTAGTATCTACCTGGATAAAAAGTAAATAATGACCTGTAATGTCACAACTCACATTCCAAGTCTTAAACAATATTGAGTACTAATTACATTCCTAGTTTCATCCACATCCATTCAATCGTTTTTATGAACTCTCAATACAATTGTATTTTATATAACCGACTTTTCATTTAGAGAGCAATTTCCTGTACCTATTCTATGTTCGACTCTAAAGATCCTCATAAGATCCTCAACTTTTTTAAGTGACTATATCGGGAGTACATCAAGTACCAAACAAAATTTTCAAAATCGGGTTAATTATTAACAAAAAAATCAATGAAAATTTTAAAAAATACAAGTCTGAATGAAAAAAACACAATGAAAATAAATTTAAAAAATACAAGTCAACAGAAAATGCATAAAAGAATACAATTACAGTACAAAAAATACATATAAAAAAATACAAGATCATAAAACGTCCTTTTTAAAATCGGTTAAAAATTAAAGTAGATTCTAGAAAACTGTCAAGCTAATGAAATTCAGTCTGCAATTTAAATTCCTCTGGGAAATTCGGTAACTGACCTCGGCTCCTCTCGGCACGGATTTCATCAAATTCAAATCAGCTTTGTCGCCACGACGTTTTAGCTAAACGGTATTTTATTGAATATTTCATTATGTTACTGACCTGGCAAACTTTACAGGATTCGGGTATCCCATACAAAATGTATGAATTTAATCATTACAAAATTTTCGAAAGCAAATTTTTTTTTTTTTTTATAAACCTGTTGTGTCCCACTGCTGGGCAAAGGTCTCCCCCAAAATCTTTAGGAAGCAAATATTTAAAATAAATGAAATTATGACCACGACGAAAAGTACTGTAGTATACATATATTTTTTACATCTGAATTTAATTTTTTATAGTAAAAATCTTCATATTTTTAATAGTAATTAACAATGTTCAATTTGAAATCAAATCAGTCAGTGAACTTCAACAAGAATGTATGATGATGGGTTTGGTACCAAATATGTATTGGACATACTTACCTCTGACAACCCCTCTAGACATCTTCTAAAAAGATCTAAAATTACGTAGGTGCATAAAGGTCTCAAAGAAATATCCCCCATTTTAGATTGATTTCATTTTTTAAATCAAAATTAAGAAAAGAAAATTAAAGTCTATGAAAAGTTTCTTATTATTTGTTAACTATCCTAATGCTTTAAGTCAAACAACTTAAAGATTAATGCTAATAAATTTTAAGTTGAAATGCTACATCAAAATAAAAATATAGGTCACATCACCGTCATAGCAATAATGTACCTGTCTACATCGATTTTTGCGTGTTTTGCTCGAATCACTGCGACCGATCGCGTGGGATTGTTCTCACTACAATTACCTGTGTGATACAGCTCTTTGCATTTATGCGAGCCTGGTAGGTGAATGTCAATTACCTATGTAACAGAAAAATTATGTTTGTGTGAAATTATCGCTCGAATATTGAGATGAGATGTACTTAAATATTTGGGAGCGTGTTAGCCATTTATGATGTTCGTTTCTGCAAACGCCTGAATACATACAGGTATACTCAATTTTTTGATTCGAGCCAATATGAACAAAAATAACACGTAATTGGTCGTCGAAAATAATTGTTTTTCTCGTGATTGGCTAGATTGTCAAATCAATTGTCAATTGTCAAATCCAGCCAATCGCGAGAAAGAAAATTATTTTCGACGATCAATCACTTTACGATTTAAATCTCAGTTTACTAAGTATTATAAATCCTTGTACATTCCACACAGCTTCATCTATCTTATTCTTCAGGAAAAATAATACTTCAGTAAATCATTGACTTTGAAGGAAAAATCATGGTCAAGGGTACCTATAAATACTTCCTTTAAAACTTGTAATTTTATTGTCTTCTGTGATTATTTTAATTAGTCTACGTTTTATTGAAGGCTTCATTAACATAATCAATGAAAAATAACAGTGTTGCTTGTTTTTTCTAAGATCTTAAAATAGATACTAGAATATATAAATACATACAACATAGTACCTACATAATTAAATACCTACAATGTTTCGATTCTTCCGGATAATCTTTATCTGAGTATGTCACTCATCATGGTTGCGTCTCACAACTTTTTTTTAAAGTCAAACAGTGCCTACGTCTATATTTTGTAACTCTTACTCACTATTTACCATTCTAGGCTTACAAGAGCTGTGTTGGCCGAGTGGGGTGACTGGCCGTGGGTCAATCGAAAGTCGAGATACCTACTAATCTTCTCTATCTAACTAAATATCTAATCTAACAACACGGCTTTTTACTTGACTCTTGGCTTGACGGGATCACTGTTAAATAAAGGTCCACACCACCAGATTTTTGCCTGCTTCTTTCCGTTTGGTAGTCGCGTTGGAACAGTCAAATCAACTAGCATGTAGCCATGATGGAGGCTTTTAGGCGGCCTAGAAACTCCGTCACCAGAGTTGGCTTGCTATACGAACGAACGAACCTATACTTCATTTATTGAAACGAGCAAATAGGAAGAGAAATAAACACACGTGATTGGTCGTCGAAAATAATTATCTTATTCGTTACTGGCTAGATTGTCAAATCAATTGTCAATTGTCAAATCTAGCCAATCCAATTATTTTCGACGACCAATCACATGTGTTTATTTCTCTTCCTATTCAATCGATTCAATAAATGAAGTATAGCATGTAATAAGTTTCAATGATTCGTGATCAAGACCCTACTGTAGTAAATTATTGTCTTTCTTTCTACATGCCTGCATAATGTAGTCAAATCATTTCGTCTAGCATTTAACTATGACGCTGTTTGGTATGAAATTCCGATTTTGTTCCATTTGCTTTAGACCCAGGTGATCGGCTAAACCAATAATTACAATATTCAGGTATAGGACAATAGCAACAGTTTTAGGCATTCGAAATATTAATTCTTATTTCGATCTGGGGATTTTGGGGGTTATAAAGGCCGTTTTGGTAATTTCTGCTAAAAATTCATAAAGTGTAAGTATAATTTCTGTAGGCTTATTCAGTTTAGGTCCAGTAACGATTCTCGACAACTTTCAAATCATGACGCAGTAGGTAATATTAAATCTGTTCTATCTAAATATTTGTTCACCCGAAAAGTCCATTCTATTCATTGGTGAAAGATTTGTTGAAATCGAATGAGTAGTTTCGGAGATTACCCTCTACAAACAAACAAACCAACTTTACCTCTCTAAAATATTGTTATAAAAACAATTGAAGATCTTCATTCTCAAAACAATCTACCTAAATTCTATCAACTCAACAAAATCATCAATCTATAATACTCCCTCTTTTCCAGTTTTCATTTTCATCTCACAATAATAAATGAGCTAAAATCAAAAGTCCCATCTTTTTTCTATTTTCCGTCCCGAGGCATTGCTCCCACTCCCCCCTCCCCCTCCCCTCTCTCTCCTCTTGTTGAGGGGGGATGCGCAGGCGCCGGCATTCCACTATCGCTTTCCGAGCTTTCTTTCGTATAAAGCCTTGGAAATTTGGAACAGGGGTGATGTAGAGACTTTTGTAAAGTTTTGGATATAAAAATAAAAATATTGGTAAGTTACTACATTAACAAGTTATTATTGTTGAAACAAGCAATGTTAAGACTTTTGTGGATAAAGTTTTGTTTAAATGTAAATATTTGTGTAAATTTGTAAGTAATTAAATTTTGATGTAGGATTTTTCTTGATAATTGATCTTAGTGATAGTTTCGACTCTGGCAAATAGGACTTCGTGGCTGGGTTGGCAGTCCGCATTAAGGACTATTGGCTTGTATCGTCGCAGGTTCGAATCCGGCCGAAGTCGTAACTTTTATTAAGATTTTTCAATTTTTCTGATGAAATACCTATGTGTGGTTTAACACAATAAAAAAATATAAAAACTATAACCCTCCATTACATAAAATCTCATCAATTAAACAAGAACTTTAGTCCCAATCGACTCCTCACCACTCATGTTCACTCCCGAGTGAATGAACCAAATAAGCAAGATGCCTCCAGCGGGACTTTCACCGAGGGCAAAGCCCTACAGGCCCTTGCCCCGGACAGGGATAAGTCATTAGAGATATACTGTCATAAATACTGGCATACTAGAAAAATATGAAGTTTTTCATCTTACTTTTTTTTTGTTTGATGATGTTTGCAAGCTGTCATGTATGGAATGTTAAGTTCTTATTCTTCTTATCTGTCAAATGTTCGGCACTGCTAAAGTGGGTACCAAAATCGATTTAGACATACCTCTGACAACCTCTTAAACATCTTCAAAGGATTTTAAAATTTACAAACATCTGAAAAGTTGGCAACTCTGTCGTGATCATAATTTTATTTTATGTTTGAGTTTTTTTAGTGCTGGGACATTGTTGAGATGGAATAGGCTTGCCCAGCACCTGAACCATCCTCTCAGCTGCCGGCCATATCCACAGGAAAGACAATGGTCAATACGTGTGGGGCTGACTAGCCGCGGGTTTCCTCACGATGTTTTTCTTGAAAACGGTGAAGTAAATATATAAAAGCCTGTATTAACCACGAAATGAAATGAAATATGATCACGACTGTATCCCAGGGAATTGGTAGACATTTCTTTCAGATCTTTTATGTAATTCTGTAGATCCTTTAAAGATGTCTAAGTGGGTAGCCAGAGGTATGTCCAAATACAGGTAGGTACATGCCCAAAAAAAAAACATATTTGGTTCGTTCGTTCGAATGAGTAAGGGGCCAACTCTGGTGACGGAGTTTTAGGCCACCTAAAGGCCTCGGTCGTGGCTTACCGATTTTTAAAAGCCAGGACAGTCAATTTTACGTGCCCTCCGAAGCACGGAAGCCACCCATCCAAGTAGTGACCACTCAGAACTTACATATCTGGTAATACGATATAATATTGTATAATATAATCGAACTATGTTAGAATCTGCGACCCAAGGCCGCCTGCACGACATCCGATCTCCAAAACTGCAGCCGTGTCAACGCACTATGCGCCGGCGCAGCGTACCGACGCTGGTGATAAGGGATCATAGATTTTAAATTATCTATACTTAACTTATATTATAAAGAGGTACGCCACCGAAACACCGAGGTGAATAATACGATTTCAATACGCGATTAAGTCCCGTTAATATTTATAAATATGTTGCAAAGTCGCGATAGTTCATAATAGTATTTTAAGGTGGGTTAAATATGGCTGCGTACTTATGGTTTAACGACTACAAGGCTGATGTAAACAATTTTACGTGCCCTCCGATACATATAAGCTTGGATTTAGAAAAGTTATATTATATGTTTTTAAGTTATTTAAAGTTCTGTCAAGTTTCCTCGCTCCATCACACCGTTCGCAGTGACAGGCACGTGCAAGGCCGGTGGGTCGGCGACCGCTGCCTGCGATTCTACGATAAGCCTCTATAGATCACTCGCTTATCACCACCACTGGGCTTTTTGTGGACAAAATGAACTGAACTTCCGAAGACGTACTAACGTAGGCTTTTATAATTATCTTAGTCAAGCTTCAGTAGGAAGCCAGACAAACAAAGTAAGGCATGTCAAACCAAGTAAAATATGTTGTAAAATTATCTATAAACACCTTTTTTAATTTATAACTAGCCTTTTGTACATAGATACATTATAATCATGCCTCTTTCCCATAGGGGGGTAGGCAGAGGCCTACTCTGCCTACCACGGACCTCTAATTGTTACGCTTGAACTAGAAGACGCTGTGTGGAATGTCTAAATATATTAATTTCATCATCATCATCATCCACAGCCCGACTTTACCCACTGCTGGGCCTCCCTTATGATCCTGCGTCAGTCGCATCCATTTATTTATAATTAATACCTCAATGTGTTTTTTAAACAGAAAAATAATTTGGCATCAATATCATTGAACTGAAATCAGCATTTCTAAACGAAAGTCAGCGAAATCCGACAAAGGCGATTGTTCTCGGAAAATTTAATTCAACGAACATTGAAGAATTTGCGCGATACATTAGTCACTGGCCACCTACCTTTTATAACTTTATCAAACCTACAATACTCTGTTCACCGAGTCGATCGAATAGTTAGAAAAATAAACGCACGTGATTGGCGTCGAAAACGGGCCTAGGACGAGTTCACATTGCCTTAAGTAATGTATTCTTCTGTAATGATTTCTTTACACGTTAGCAATGTTTCAAAATTTATGGACAATACATTTAGTTGATTTATTTTTCGATCAACTCGGTGAACAGAGTATAGTCTTATTTTTCAAACAGTGCTGTGCATGCTTGTTATGGTGTAGGCGAAGTAGGCCGTTTTGAAGTACTCTGTTTCGAAAATATTTTAAGTGTATGCAGGTTCGAAAAACGCCTGTTCGAAGACCGCCGCGCTGATTCGAATGATGCAGTTTCGAAAACTCGGGTTTGATAAACTCTATTGAAAACTATGTCTACGTCCGTGCCTAGTGACGTAACAATAAATAAATGAATTAATATCCATCATATTTACGGGGTAGGTACTATTTGTGATTTAAAAGAAGCTAATAAAAACATATTAAGTAATAAAAATAGGTTTGTCGATCGAACAGTTAATAAATTGTCTATCGCGTTGCTACAGGGTGTTACATAACCGGCGAGCAACTGGCAAGTAGACCGGAACGCTCTGTATACAGGAGGTACTTATTTAGCATCAACCATTGTATAGAAAGTTGGAAAACATAAAAAACCAGACAACTCAAATAATAAGAAATTTCAACCATGGTTTTTTGGAATACATATATTATTTGGTATTTTTATTTTTATAAAATTAAAACGCATATAATAGAGTGATTTTTTCTTTTTTTTTTTCAAAAATGTTAATAATTAAGTTAAAATTAGAATCAATTTTTTCATTTGTAAATAATAAATATTAGATATCCTTCAAAATTCAAAACAATGTTTAAAACAAAAGATATGCCTTTTAAAACGTGATCATGTATCAGACATGTCTGGACCTGATAAAAATATAGGGCAATTTAAAAAAAAAACAAATAAATAAGTCAATATTTACACAAGGTTATCAAAAGGCAGATAGAAATAATCAGTTGTCTAGACTCATCATAGAATCATCGAAATAAATAAAAATAATCAGAAAATATCGCAAAAAATGACGAATCATACTATTAATATTGTTTTTTGCTTTAATTGACTTAGCGAGATGAATATACTATTAAAATGTTATTATGTTAGATAATGTCTCAAAAAGCAAAATATATTTAGACTAGTAGCACGTCGGCTTCGCACGGGTGTACTAATGGAGCTACCGGGATAAAATATAGCCTATAACCTCCCGGACAGTCCATTCTACACACCCGTGAAAGAATTTTTGAAATCGGTCCAGTAGTTTCGGAGATTACCTCCGTCAGATAAAAAAACATACAAACAAACAAATTATTATAGTGTAGAAAACCGGACTGAATTGGGTCTACTACTCTGTTTTTTATGATAATAATTCTCTATAAAGTGTCAAAAATAATAAAACAGAACCACTAAGAAAACAACTAATACAAAATCAGCCTGTATGTACAATAATCTTGAAATTGCATTCATTTTTACGCCACCGCGCAAAACGAGATGAAACATGTAGCTTCCTAGTCTTATGTCACTTCGGCCCAGATTCGTTTTAACTATTGTTTGGACTCTTCAATGCTATTGTATTGAAAGGGAAATCATTTTAGAACTAATTGTGATTACTAATCTGGCTTTGTATTCAGAGACTTCACTCAAACTTGAGTCTACGTGCATTTTTAACAGTTCTCTATGAAAACTAAGTTATGAATCACCGCTTGAGACACGATTTACGCTTGAGTCATCTGAATACGGGCCGAAATGCCGAATACTTACTCAAACTCTAATTAAATATTCAAGACAATAACAATTTTTCGGCAGTTTCGTATGGAAACATGTCAAATTATGACAAAGCTAAGCACCACTTATTTTAATTAGTGTTTCAATATACAGGGGTTGAAAAAAATTAAGCCAATGCGGTTCATTGGCTAGTTAAATTTAATTTACACGAAGCAAGAATCTTGCCTTTTTCATACAATATAATTGAAGTAATGGTAGCTTCATACAATTTAATTGAAGCAATTATTATTGTTTGGTTTAATCCTAATCGGATTAAACGGAAACGAAGTTCTTTCAATTTTTAATATTAGCTAATAGGTGAACTGTTACGCTTACGAATGAAAAATCCATCCACCAATGGGTTGTTCTCAAAGTAATCCAAAATCTATTCCCAAACTCCTCCACGAAAATTTCTCAAAGTCCTCCATTTATTTTTTTAGGCTTAAATCTACTTCCCGCACTACTGTCCAAGAATAAATATCTCATACATTCGTTCTCAAACTTCTAACCCGAAAATGTAGGTAAGTACATACATAAACTTATTTTACTTACTTACATAAACTTAGTTTTTGTTTAATGCAAGTATGTAGGGGTTCCTGACAGTGACAAGATACGCTTTTGTTCGATAAACGATATTACTTGACAGATAAAGCACTAAAAACATTAACCCCTGGATATTGAACTAACTATCGGCCAAAGCCAGTTACCGATCTTTTAATCTTCATAATGTGACTGGCATTAAAAGAGGTCGGTAAGGTTCTATAAAACTAAGTCAGGCCTTAACATATCTACTATACTATATTTCTTGAAACGAGCTAATAGGAAGAAAAATTAGCGCACGTGATTGGTCGTCGAAAATAATTTTCTTTCTCGTGATTGGCTAGATTTGACAATTGACAATTGATTTGACAAGAAAGACAATTATTTTCGACGACCAATAATTACGTGTGTTTATTTTTCTTCCTATTAGCTCGAATCAAAAAATGTAGTATAGATGATTTATACAGCGTCAGTCGAAGATCAAGGCATTTAGGCGGCCTAATAAACTCCGTCACAAGAGTTGGCCACTTGCTCATACGAACGAACGAACGAACAGCGTCAGGAGGCAATCTCTCAGTCAGGAGGCGAAAAAAAATGAAAAGTGAGTAACTTTTAGATCCTTTAAATATGTCTAAGGGGTAGTCAGAGGTATGTCCAAATACATATTTGATACAAGCGCACATTTTGCAAAATTTAACTTACCATACTTGACTAAAATAGTCTAAAAATCTAGAATAGAATACCTAAACCATACCTATTTGGTACAACGTACACACAAAAATGTGGTACCTATGCCAGTACCACGTGAACAAAGCCTGGAACGGAAGCTAGTAATCTAAACTTTATACTCGCTCATAAAAATCTTCACACAACTTTAGTGTGAAGTAAAAATATTGGTTTAAATGATTTCATAAATTACGTCCAAATTCCTAACTTCGATGATAATAAGCTTTCACCCAATCCCACACGATCGAAAATCATTGTTGGTAGACGGATATTAAATTTTGCTTAGAAAAGTAAATTTGGAAGTATTAATGGTTATTTTATTTTGAAGAAAGGCCAGGTCAGAAGTACCCTAAACCGGCGAGCATGTATGAAGAATGTAATGAGAGTGAGTGAGGCGAAAGAGGCATGTCAGGATCGTAGCAAATGGAGATCCGTGGTCTCTGCCTACCCCCATGGGAAAGAGGCGTGATTTGATGTATGTATGTATGTAATGGTTATTTTGTAACTCCCTGTTCAAAACAATGGTGAAGGTAATAAGTTTGAGGTGTGAAAACAAAAATTAATTTTTAAAGTCTGTTTTTAATTCATCATTTTAATTTTATTTGTTACTCACTGTACCTATTTATGACTAGCCGCGGGTTTTCTCACGATGTTTTCCTTCACCGTTTAAAGCTCCTGTTAAACTTTTTGACATGTAAGTCCATTGATGCACGATAGGATTCAATCCTACGACCTTCGGATAGAAAGTCGAAGTACCTACCAATCCACTTGGTCTGACAACAAAAAAAAAAGAAATAAACCTAACATACAGTTTTTCTTCTATTTGTTAGGTAGGTACGTACACGCTGTATTTTACGGATTTAGAAAAAAATCGTTTCAAATACACTCAGCTAAGTTCGCCAGCCTACGACTGATAAGAAGTGCATTTTTTTATCAGTCACTGCATTTTTATCGGCCAGTGATCTGTGCAGTTTTTTTCCTGAAAGCGCATGCCCGATTAGCGTATTTGCAAAATAAATATAATATGATTCAAGTTGTAATATGGTTTGAATGACTTCATACATCAGATTTTGAAATGAGGGACACACCTGCGCGGAGTAAAATATAAATAAACTAGCTGCGCCCCGCGGTTTCACCCGCCTAAGTCCCGTTCCCGCGGGAATACCGGGATAAAAAATAGCATATGTGTTAATTCAGGGTATCACCTATCTACACACCTAATTTCAACCAAATCGGTCCAATTCGTGAAAGAATAACAAACATTCACACAAACTTTCACATTTATAATATTAGTAGGATTAGTAGGAGGATAAAATATCCTTGGACATTCCGCACAGCGTCATCTAGTCCCAAGCTATGCAACTTAATTATTGTGTAACTGACTGAAATAATCTAGGTAGGTACGTAGGAAACTAGGGTATCGGAAACTTTAAACTAGAACTTTATTTTAATTAAATTTTAAGTGCCTACCGACATCTAGGGATGAACCTAATACGAATACCTAAGTAGGTATTATAAAACCTAGAACTAGGTATTACGAGTAGAACTATATTTATTAACATTGTATTTAATTATGTATAAGTACACACATTTTTTACATCGTTAGCAGTTTTATATTACGCAACAGTTAGCGATTTTAATTATTTGTTGTACATTTATTTCATTACTTAAGTAATAATTAGATATTGTTAATTTATAACTCAATAAAGATCTTGTTGATGTTTATCGTGTTTTATTTAGAATAATATTTCTATTGATTAATACTCGTATTAGCTACATTTCATAAAATAGGTACCTACCAAACGAAATACCTACTTACAAACCCACTTCGAATAAGGTTTAATGTACACCATAGACTAACCTAGTTAGTCTATGATGTACAAAAGTACCTACTTCTGTAGGTACCTAAAGGTATGTGCATATCTACTTACCTACACCTGAAACACTTATTTTATTAATTTCTATAAATTTAAAAAACAACTTTACTTCTAATTGTAAATTATTTACTTTACTTAATTTTCATCAATAAATGTTATCAAAATTATTTAAAATATTGAATTGACTCGCCATCTAGTGGCTAGTAGTGAAACTAATTTTATAACTAACATCTAGCGGTGACTGGCAGTACTTCGAAAAATGTTCTCCACACTAAATCTTAAAAGTACGTTTAATATAGTAAAGATGGCGGTGTTACCGATCAGAGCAATTTTAGTTTTATTTTATTTATTTATAAGACTCAACAATGCAATCAGACTTTAAGGATTCATGGTACAAATTTGGGTGTCTTATACCCATGCATTTTTCCAAATAAACGATGCCACAGCATTCGTAAAATATTAAAACTGTATGGTAGAGTCAGTGCTCTACTAACCATAATAATGTAATTATAGTAACAAGTTGGTACTTACTGACATATAAATCAATTTTAAATTGAAATTATTCTGTGATCTAAATCTTAAAAAGTAATAATCAATGTTAATAAATTTTTGTAAGTAAAACAAAAAATAGAGGTGCTTGTTTAGTTTATTAAAAAAATAACAGATGGCGCTGTCTCCCATTACAAAAATTTTATTCAGCTAAAACTACCAATCCCAGACACATAATCAACAAAACCATCGAACCCCTCATCAGAACCTCTCATCTCCTCATTGAACATCACCTCCTGCATCGCCAAGGTTTTCAGAAGCCCTTCAGATTCATTTTCATCATCGCCGAAAATTCTTTCATGGATTAAATTAGTAAGATTAATCTCATCCATGGTTTTATCGTCAAGGGAACTGGAGTTGGTTCTCTCTATGGGATTGAGCCTTCTTGTGTGGAAGCCGGCATCTTTCAGCTTCTTCTTGGCGAGTTCCATGAAGGAAGGGGATTGGAGGGTCTCGCGAAGCCAGTCCTTGATTTTATCTTTTTTCTCTTCCACTCGGGCTTTGAATCTGAGGAAGTAAATGACTAAAATAAACTCTCGTTAAATAATACCTAAGTAATTACCTACTTATTAATAATCTGACGCCGTCTTTAAATTCAAAAAATGTTCTAAATAAACAATTTTAATTTTGAAATTTTGAAATACCTACTTAGTATTCTAGACCTTCGCCGAGCAGCGCCTCTCTCGGTAACTAGACAGAACTAAAATTGCCACCATGAACAGTGTCTGTATCCCTACTCCTTCAAAAATTGATCGCTATTCTACTTATTTACTAGCTAAGCCGAACTACCCATAAGGAACCGGGACATCACTCACTTCTGCAGCTCTCTTTCCCTCTGCCTCGCCTTGTCTATCTTCTGTTTCAGCTCTGGCACGTCATACGCCTCGTTGCTGGTGATGGTTCGTTCCACCCAGTCTGTGACCTCCGCCACTCGGCTGTAGACGCCGGGCGAGCGCGGGTCGCCGCACTGCTTGCCGCCGAAGGATACTATGCCGATGAGGACACCGTCGCGAACTGCTGGACCGCCTGAATCATGCTGGTGAGGAAAATGGGTTACTCTTAAGAAAATCTGACAGATAAGGGTTCATTTTGTCATATTTTCTGAGTGAGCCGTCGTAAAGTCTTTGGAAGTGAATTTAATAGTAAAACCTCTACTTATAAGACATGTTTTTTTTTTAAAAAGGGGAGAAAATACCTACCTACATACCATTCACCAATGCGGTTTGGTTCGGCCACAGTCATTTGGTTCAAGCATTGTAATGTACTACACAGAACCAAAAAAACAAGGTACTTAATGTATAACACATTATCTCCAATAATGGTTTCAAATTTGCCCATACATTATCACGCTACAAAACAACATGTTAAAATCACGTGAGTTCTGGCCTGACTGGGTTAGGAAGAGAGGCTCTCTTACGTTACAAGCGTCCTTCCCGCCGGTAGCGTACCCGGCGCACAGCATCCTCTGAGTGATGTAGAAGCGGTAAGACTTCTGGCAGTCTTCGAGCTGCATGACCGGCACCGGCACGAAGCGGACCCGGTCCGGGATGTGCCCGTAGCCTGACACCTGGATATATTTTGTGTTTGTATATAAGGAGACATTGTTGAGATCACAGGTCACTACTCTTTTACAATTTTACTAATTTTTTCGATGATTTATACAGCGTCAAGAGGCAATCTTTTCCTACACTTAACGGGATACTGTAGTGCCTGGGACTGGGATGGAATAGGCTTGCTCAGCACCTAAACCATCCTCTCTGCTAAGCCAGCCATGTCCACTGGAAAGACAATGGTCAATACGTGTGAGGCTCACTAGTCGCGGGTTTCCTCACGATGTTTCCCTTTACCATAAGAAATAAATATTTTATCCCGGTATTTTCATTTGTTCACCCGTGCAAAGCCGAGACGTGCTGCTAGTTTATATTACAAAGTTATTGGCACTCACATCAGTGCTTCCCCAGCCGGTCACAATCAGTATATCCGCCTCCTTGATGACGTAATCCTTGGAAGGTAGGTTCAGTACCGCGATGTTCCTACCAATAGGCATGGGCCTGTCTAGCCGGAGCAAAGAATAGTCGAAGTCAGCGTTGCCGGGCGCGTAGTTCTTTGGGAAGAAGACCTGGAAGAGAATGGGATGGTGCTGGATGAGTAGATTAGTGAGACGTTTTGATCCAAAGGTCGTGGGTTCAATGCAGTTTGGTAAATTTTAGGGTGAATCTATATTATTTTTCTAAATTGTCTTTACCTTATGCATCTAAATGATTGATTAACCTTAATTAATTTAAATTAATTGGTAGTTCAAATGTAAGCATACCTTATTGACTCTTGCCTGGTACCCCCCTCGGTTGTGGAAGGAGCTACCAGCTCGGACAATGAAAGGTGATAGTTTCTTCTTATCACCATCAAATGCCCTGAACAGAAACAGATAGTCTACTTTAGTTACCTGTTTTTTGATCTCTGATATTGTTTTTTTCTTCTTACTGTGTTTTTATGTGATAAATAAATATTTATCTATCTTTTTTTTTTTTTTTAACCTATTTCGTCCCACTGCTGGGCAAAGGTCTCCCCCAAACTTCTCCAACCATCTCGATCCCTGGCGGAGTCCCACCATTCCTCGTCGAAGGTGACGAGATCGTCCCGCCAACGCTTTCTCGGCCGACCCCGACGCCGCCTTCCATCGTCTGGAACCCACGATGTTGATATGTGGGCCCATCTATTATCTATCTATGTATCTTTTTTTTTTTTTGCTAACCTATGTTGTCCCACTGCTGGGCAAAGGTCTCCCCCAATTTTCTCCAACCATCTCTGTCCTTTGAGACTTCGTACCAGTCTCTCTCAAAAGAGTCGAGATCGTCTCTCCAGCGCTTCCTCGGCCGACCGCCATTATCTATCTTTACTAAGTAAAAATGATAAATAAGGCATTGGTCATTGATGGATGACTTCAATCTAACCGCAGTCACGGACTTTCCTCTGACTGTCCCCTATCTTCATAAGTATCTAAAAATACATGTTTGGTATGTGCCCACATTTTTGTAGAATGTAACTTTACATACCTACGTGACAGTCGCATTCAATGCTGCTAATTTCGACCGTAGGTACACAACTTAGACGGAGTTGCGTTGGAACAGGCAATAGAGTCACCTAACTTATAAGACTGTACATTTTTATATGATCCTCGAGGTCCTACATAAATAAACACATTTTTCTTTCTTTCACTACTCAAGCAAACTTACGCCTCCAAACAATGTCCAGCGGTCATGACCCATTGCTCGTCAATCACAGAGCCCCCGCACCAATGCTTGCCGTTCCTGGATATAGCCACGTTGTACGGATACATGCTGATGCTGGTCTCCATTCCACCAACTATCCTCCTCACTGCGTACGAGCGGAACGCCCAGGCGACGTGATCGTCGTGAGGTTCGGGGAATACTGGAAAAAGCCAGAAACTGGATTTCTAAATATCTATTTCTATTTTTTTTATTTTTACAATTTTAGGAAAACTTACAGCTAAAAGAAACCATAAAAGAAAAGCTAATCAATAAGGGTTAATGACAAATTTCCACAAGTAGGTACTGGAGTGTTATAAACAAAACAGTCCACTAATAATCACGGAAGTTGTACCAATTGGGTTCACAATTTCACATATCGACGCGTATAAGCCGTGTTGGTCAAGTGGATTGGAACATCAACTTTCGTTCCGAAGGTCGTAGGATCGAATCCGGCCGTGCATATATGTACTTTTCGTTTCGTAAAGATTATATAAGTACGCTTTAGCGCGAGCTTGAAACGGTGACGGAAAACATCGTGACGATAACCAAGATGGCGGACTTGTTTCTGTACAATGCACTTCTACAATTACAATTTATTTATTTATCTATATTAATTGTAGGTATTTCTTATTTGATAAAAACACACAGTGCACAAAAACAAAAATAAATCATTCACAATAAGCCCCGCATTGAATTGATAATGAAGATAAAAACAATAATTAATTACCTACTCATTTATCATGCACTATCTACGTTATCTAATGCTGTTTAACACTAATTCAATCCATTCATTAATAGCTTCCTGTCTCTCTCTAATGCAATGGCGATGACGCTAACGTAAAATTACTTCAGTTTTTGGTCAAAAGCAAACCATGATATCTTAGTAAAAAATGAAATATATGTAATCACAACTGTATCCCAGGGAGCAGTAGACATTTTTTTCAGATCTTGATGTAATTATATAGATCCTTTGAAGATGTCTAAGGGAGTAGTCAGAGGTTTGTCAAAACATATTTTGGTACATGCCCAGTTTTGGACTTTGACAGGTTGCAAGCCTATCAACGCTGCTAGAAAGCTAACTGGTTTCCTCACGATAGTTTTCTTAACCGTTTAAAGCTCGTATTAAAATGCATTTAATGTTTCGAAATTTATTATATTAAATATTTTAATACGAGCTTTAAACGGTGAAGGAAAAAATATGCACGGCCGGACTCGATCCCACGACCATCGGATCGAAAGTCGAGGTATTAATCCACTTGACCAACACGGCCATATCTATATCTTTGTGATATTTATACTTAAATTAAAAACTTACCAAAGGGGGGGGGGCCTCGACGGGATTCGAACCTGCGAGATACATGCGACTGCCTCAAGCCAGACTGCCTTACCACTCGTTATAAATAAGTTCTTACCAGGATAGTCCCTCTCATAATTTGCAATTCTGTATCTCGTGGAGATTTCATCATTTCTGAACTTATATTTCTCTTCGAGAATGTTCTTAATTTCATCATCATCTTCAATGGTTTGATCTTGGACCTCATCTTCTGAATGGTAGTCTATTACTTCTTCTGCAAAATGATCTTCTGGATTAAGAGCATCTATATCATGGTCTATTTGGGTCGGTTTTGGTGCATTAAAGAATTGTTCGTATGGTACATATTTTTCTTGATTGACTGGTGCGAAATTTATTTTGTTAACTTCATAACTTTCTGTACTTTTGAATAGAATTATTTTCATGAACACTAATTTTAAAATTTCTAAATTCATCTTTGTATTAGTTTTATCATGTTTTTATGCAATTTCATGGTGTTGGAAGTGAATGAATTATAAATTTACCGATAGTTATGGTTGCTTTTATGACTAAAGTCATCAAAGTGGGCGGGAAACTGCAGATTTGAATCTGAGTTCGTACAGGGTATTGACAAAAACGAAGTTTAGTTACAACTAGCTAAGAATAACTAAGATTGCCTCATAAATCATCTAGTAAATATCAATATTTATTATTTAAACATCACCATATTTATTTATTATTGAAATATCTTATTTATATGACTACGCGTAAAAGCAATATTATGGTGACTAACTACACACTGCAGGGACAAGTTCTTACCAAAAATGATAATATTCGAGATCTTGGAGTCTACCACGACTCAAAATTACTATTCGATGTACACATTGACAAGATAGTTAGTAAGGCATCTAGAGCTCTTGGGTTTGTAATGCGTCTTTCTAAAAGCTTTACGGAGGCTAAAACCATAAAAATACTGTATAGCACGTTTGTGAGAAGTCATTTAGAGTATGCATCCCAGATATGGAACCCATGCTACAGCATTTATATTGATCGTATTGAAGCGATCCAAAGACGCTTCTTACGATATTTATGTTATAGAGTTAAGATCCCCTATCATGATTTTAACTATGTTGAACTCTGTAAAAAATTTCATTTTTTACCACTTAAAAATAGGCGCGATATTACAGATTATCTATATATCCTTAAAATTATTCACAATGTTGTAGATTGTCCAGACCTACTTAGCAAACTTCAATTTACTGTCCCACGAAGGGTTCTGAGACATAACCCTCCGCTTACGGTTCCGGTAGCCTCCACTAATTATAGACAAAATTCTTATTTGTTAAGAGCGAGTGATATCGTTAATAAATTTAGTAGAACAGCGAACATTGACCCATTTGGTAGTAGCATTGGCGAGGCAAGGCGATGCTTAGCACAGCATTTCTTTAATGATTAGTTGTCTGTATTATGTTTTTCTTCTTTCATATTTATATTGTTATCTATAGAGTCTTTCTTATGTAGGTATGTGTTATAGTTTATTTATACAATCTTATACAAGTTACATTCTTAGCTAGTGTTCACATCTTTGATTAATATTATGTTACTATCAGTGAGAACCTGTAATTGGCTTTCTAGAGCTATAATTGATTCTAATATTGTCTACTGTAGCTGTTGGTTTTCCAAATAATAAATAAATAAATAAATAAATAAATAAATAAAAAAATTGAGTTCAACTTATACTGTTTGATGCAGAATAAGTAACAGCTCACTGACATAAACTGAGCCCGAAAATTCGTTTATGTTGATCCCTAGTACGCCCTCAGTTTTCTCAGGCCTCTCGATGATTTATACAGCGTCAGGAGGCAATCTTTGCCTACACTTAACGGGACACTGTAGTGCCTGGGACATTGCTGAAATGGAATAGGCTTGCCCAGCACCTAAACCACAGAGTACTTTGTATAGGTATACGGAAAACCTACACCATCCTCTCAGCTTAGCCCTACGGCCTCAGTATTCTTCAGAACAAAAGTAATGACATTGGCGTAATGGATTTAAGACAGAAAATTTTTAAAACCTTATGTCATTTTTATAATCTTTCAGATCTGACACTATTTTTGTGTTTACACAACGATTTTTCATCATATTTACGTATTTTTTACGTTTACAATGTTTAAAATGATATGACCAGGACAGTCGCAATAGTTACAGCTCTATCACTCTTAATAAACGAAGTTAACCTGCTATTTGATGGTAAGCTGTTTGTAATAACCTACTCATTACATACTTTATTTATTATTTATTTATTTCTTCGCTCTCCGGTGAAGATGACCACCCCACAGTTTCTACCGTTTTTTTTTCCCGCAGAAGAGATCGAATCCGCAATTCTTTGGACCTCAGGCTTTCACCCACTTCGCCACAGAAGTAGTCATAAATAAATACCTAACTCATTAGTATACTAGCAGCACTTGCCGGCTTTGCACGGGTGTACTAATGAGACTACCGGGATAAAATATAGCCTATAACCATCCCGACAGTCCATTCTACATGTCGGTAAAATATTTTTTTGAAATCAGCTGAGTAGTTTCGGCAAACAAACAAACCAACGTTACCTCTTTATGATATTGGTATCGTAAAACCCTGTCTATAAAGTTGTATAGGCACAAAGATTAGGTACTTACACGTTAAACAAAAAAACGAAAAAACTAGATTTAAATTAGCTGAATAACTTAAAACATATTCCGTAGAAAATAACACAGATTCAGTTTGTATACGTGTAAAAATAACATTGTAAAGTTTCATTTTCACGAAAATGGTCTTATATTTTTCATTTCTCTATCATTTCGGGACGTGGTTTTTCATCGTCTAAAAGTATTTTGAATGCGAAATAAAAATAAGACTTTGTTATTTCTACATCCTTATTTGTATGCATACTCGCATATTCTATACATTTTGATTTATGGTTGTATTTGTCATACTAAAAGGGTGGGTAAAACCGTGAGAGTACTAGCAGGCTCGCGAAACACGTCATTTACTATTCACTAGCTGCGCCCGCGGTTTTACCCGCTTAATTCCAGTTCCCGTGGGAATATTGGAATTAAAAGTATCCTATGTCACTCTCCATCCCTCTTAACCACTTAAAAAATCGGCTCAGTAGTTTCGGAGATTACCTCCGTCAAACATACAAACAAACCAACATTACCTCTCTATATTATTAGTACTTATAGACAAGACAGATAAGCAATTTTGAAAAAAAAAGTTTTATACCATTAATAAATTGTTATTTTTTTCAGCAAACATTTTAAAAGACCAATACTTCGAGTCGAACCTGGTATACCTCTTAGCTACAAGCTTGGTTATAAGAAGATATATCAACATCATTCCGAGAAAGTTTTGGACGCTTTGCCCAATAGTTTGCAACGCTCTGGAGGTAACTTCTTAATCAAAGCCAGGTCTGCGCTAATTCCGTGATTCATTCGCCACTGGTTCTTACTAAATGCCGGTTCCTATAACCAACTTACTGATGACTGTAGTTTAGTAGGTTTGAATCTCGTCGAAACCGGATACAGTATCCGTACCGTATCCGGTTTTGACAAGATTAAGGACATCCTTGTCCGTAAGCAACTTTGTTTACTAAATAAAATGTACCTATGAAGCTTTTTGACAGACAACAACGTTGCTATGTTGAAAGATCTACGGTCATCCGTAAGTTGGCTATAGGAACCGGCCGTTAGGGTTGGACTATTCGAGCGAGGAAATCAAAAAAGGCCTATGCTAGATATTCAACGTTCCTCCTCAAACTAGAGTCTCTTACCAATTCAGCCAGGAATAAAATTTTCTTTTTTCTTTTCAGCTTCTGCTCTCACTAATTCTTCTAGAATGTTCTCTCGTCTACATCTGGAAGGTTGTGCAGCACTACTTGCTCTTACATTCCGATGATCTCCTGGTATATTTGAGCGAAGAACGCGGACTGGAGTGGGTGGTTTGCCATCTTTGCTGTGGTAAATCTGACTGCTCCGAGATCTTTGCTGCCCTGGTACTTAAAGTGGCTAGTTTTGCTGTGCTTCTAGGCGTATGTTGTTGTTATACTGGTATTTAATGAAATTTACCACTTTTGCATACAATTTTTTTGTATTTTAATTGATGACCGCAAAGTGAAGTTATTAAAGTTGAAAGTACCTACAAAAATGTGTGTCAAAATTAAAATTTATTTGTTTTAATCATAGTCAGTTGAGACTTGACTACAAAAAAGGGGGTTTTTAATTCTATCGTTTTTTTTTTATGTTTGTTACCTCAGAATTTTCGGCTTGGTTAGCTTTGCTAGGCTCGGAACATTCATCATTTTTGTAAGTGCCTACCTCAAAAGTGTATTTCTCTCTTCTTAATTTTGCCATCTTATAATCTAAAAAAATAAAAAAAAACTTACGCTGGCCACTGTGGATTTTATGACGATTTGATGATGATGATGGATCTAAATTACGCAGATAAATGCTATGTTACTAGGGCAACATAACATCGAAAAGTCATCAAAACTAGTTACCCTAAACAAACTGACCACACGCCAATTACGAAAGTACCAGGACCTCATAACGCTAATAGAGGTTAAGGCTCGCCCCTCCCCCGGGATACAGTTTCAGTTCCTATTAGTAGAATAAAAGTGGTCATTTGTTAAGCATACATTTCATTTAGTAAAAGCTCAGAGTACGATTAAATTGGTGTATGATTGCTGAAATGTTTGCTACGGCTTTCAGTCATCATCATCATCATCATCTCCCTGCCCTTATCCCACTAAGTGGGGTCGGCACTACACGTTTCTCTCTTCCATTTCCCTCTATCGCTCGTCATCTCAGTACTCACTCCTTTCACACACATATCTTCACACACACAGTCCATCCATCTTTTCTTAGGCCTACCTCTTCCAGTGTATCCATCCACATTCATATTCATCGCTCGCCGTGTAACATGCCTCTCATCCCTCCTCATGACAGTGTGATTACAAAAATAGAAAAACCAGGTGCGAATCAGATTGAAAAAGGGTTACCTATTTCTTTACTGAGTAGTATTTAATTCAGTAGGTTATAAAAAAAAAAACACCTATTCAAACCAATAAATATTTGCAAATTTTGTATAAGTATAAATGTTTGTAAGTATTACATTGGTCCCGCAACAGGGATAGAACCCGCAACCTCTTTCATCTCAATAAACGGACTTTCCTCCACTCCCCTCCGCCAGTGAGGTCGTTAAATACTTAACTTCGATCAAAACATTCGTAATAATTCGAAAATATACAATTTCCTCGAGAAAGTAATTCACATTTCATTACACACGAATACCTAACTCAATACAAAATAAATCAGTTGAATGAAACGCGATTTGATGTACCGAAAATTAAGATTGAATCTCTGAAATTCATTTGCAAAACATCTTTCACCAGCTGTGCCCAGCATCCAATATAATCTAGCAAGACTAAGTATCTAGCATTTCGAAAGCTTGAGTTAGTCCCAATCACTACTCGAAATTTAAATCTACACTACTGTGGAAATCCTCGTTCCATCAACTGTCAGTGCCCTGAGATTGAGCGTGTCTCAAACATAAAGTACTTGGGTACGATCATAGATGATCTGCTCTCTTGGACCTACCAAATCAATGCACTATGTGGTAGAGTTAGGAAGCTAATGTTCATATTTAAAAGAATTAAAGCTGTAGCCGACCCTAAAACCATTCGCATCATCTACCTAGGTCTATGCCAATCTATACTCAACTACTGTATAGTGTGCTGGGGATCTGCTGCAAAGACCTTACTCATTAAAGTGGAAAGAGCTCAACGAGCCCTCTTAAAAGTGGCCTACCAAAAGCCTTTCAGGTACCCAACCTCGACACTTTACAAAGACACTCAATACCTCTCGGTCAGACAACTTTACATTCTGGCAACTACGATTCGATTCCACAAAACTGCTGCATTTACTGTCTCTGTACCACTGAGATCCTCGAGAAGAAATGTTTGGAACACTCCATCGACAAAAAGTAAATTTGCCCAAAGGTCATTTTATAATATGGGACCCTATCTATATCAACTACTTGATAAAAAAATGGATATCCTTCATATTTCCCGCCACCAATGTAAACGCACTATAACTAAATTTCTGCTTGAAAAGGGATATGAAGGAACTGAAAACCTGATGGTACCCCTAGTATGACGAAAGGGGCCTGCTCCTCCAGCTCTCTATGTCCTTTGGTCAGCGTTACTGTTTATCAAGAGGATCAGGCCCCAATACAAATAATCGGCAATCATTTTTAAACACACACTTAGGTACACTCACGTACACTCACACGAACCTCCTCGACAATTTTTCACACCATTCTACACTACCACAATCAAATCACTCAATATGTAGTATGTTTACCATTACCACACGCCATATTTACACAACCATAGCCCTTAATCTTTAGAAATTTCCTCTTCTCAAAACCTTCATGAATACATCAAAACCAATTTACAATAGAATAATGCAAATACCAACACAATTATTACCACAATCGTCCACTCTCTAGTACATTCACTTGCACCCTTACTATTAACACACAAAAACACAACTACGGCCTTTATGTATTTACAGTGAACACTACTCTTAAAAGCTTTTGTTTTTCAATTTACCTAGCCATCCTTCTGATAGCCTACACAATCATTAAATCAATCTTATTCAAAATCACCTTTTCATCCACTAATTATTTTATTTAATTAAGTAGCCTACTTACTCATATTACTCTCATATATTCATTTAATCTTTACTATACCATGCATGTTATTATATTTTACTGCACCAGGGCGGGTACTAGACCTCACGACACAGGTATTCCTAGTGTGAGGCCTAGGGCTCATAATTATAGTTTGTATTTCTAGTAAGCAGCTTCCTATCCCTCGACCTATAAATCCATTGTTAGGTACTAGCTCCTAAGTCCTAGTCCTCCTAGTCCAAACAACCCATACTATGCAAGCAATACCTAAGTACACTGATATGTACCTATCTATAATTTAGATTTAAGCTAATTATTTTATCTGTGCTAGTACCTAATTTACTTGATGTGTATGTTGAATGAAGCTGCTAAATAAATAATTTCAATTTCAATTTCAATTTCAATTTCAATCCAGATAAAATAAAAATGCACATAAATCCCTAGTTAAACTTCCAAGTTAAAATCGTCTTTAATCTCATCGTGGTAAGGTAGGTTCGCTGTTTGAGAGATTAGAATGCCTTTGATATTTTGTAGGATAGTCATGGCTTCGTAAATCGGAGGGATTTTATTGTCTACTCTTGTGATGTCGGTGTTACCAGTAAGTGGAAATTACTCGTGATGTTCCATATTTCTGAGAACCTACGAAGAGGAAGCAGTTATTTAGAATTTTGTTGAGTGAAAATAAAGGTTTATTTAGTATACTTATTTTAAAACAACATGGAGCAAAGAGTAGAGGAAAACAACGTAAGTACTTAAACATTAAAATCACCTAACGCTGTCTCTTTAGTTCAGCAACTCGCCTCTAGGTGACATGCAATAGCTTTACCGCGGCAGTCCCAGAGTGCCACACGTCTTTTTTTGTTATAAAATGTTGAGGAAACGAGATAATTAGTTGGCAACACTATTAAACTGTTGCTGGGCGGGCGCGCGAGGGTGAACCAATCGCGTATGCTAGTATTTGATAGAGCGGGATTCATAGCGAGCTGTAATACCCCTTTAATGGTCTCAGCACACTAATGGGAACGGAAAGGGATCGTAACCGTATCGCCTCGAGTCGTTCAGAATGGTTTGTATTAAACTCCCTACTGCAACGCACACTAATCGGAATCGTAACGTGATCGCCTCCTGACAGCTTGACAGCGAGGTGAAAGGCGTTACGGTTACGATCCCTTTCCGATCCCATATGTGTGCTGAGACCTTTATAAATACTCAGCGTCGCTGTCATTCCAAAAAATCCATGACATCTTATTTAGCAAGTTTAGGTTCTGACTGAACTTTACGTCAGCGCCTTAGTTTACGTCAAAAGTGGTTCGTAGTCGGACCTAAACTGAATCGCTTTAACCTCAGAGCAATCATTTCCTTCAGATCCTTATTGGCTTTAACGGTCATGGTAAGCCGGCTGTATTGGTCTGTACGCCAACGCATAGCCGGTATATATTCCGTTCTAGCATTACATACACGATTCTAGAATCTTGCCTGTTGGGTAGGGTGTGTGTGGCAATAGCACCACCTACCTTTTAAAACAAAGTCAAAGTGATCCTTGAGGTTTTTTTGTTTTCCGATTTAGATTCGATCCTTTCTGGCTGCTTTACAAAACCTCACCTTATCGGTACCATCCTCTCTCACAACTTCCCCAACACCCTCTAACAGGCGTCAGTTTGACTCGAACCACCACCGAGTTCGGACGTGTCCTGTAACTCGTGCAACACGTTCCCACGCCTGGACTGTTGCGATTCGCGTTATTATAGAAAAATGCTCAATTTCATATATTAAAATTGAATCTAGTCTTATTTAAATTAGATAAATAGTTTATTGTGAATATAGTGCGTGTTAAAATTAACGCATGTATTTATGTTATTGATTAATATTTAAAATGTTGATGTTATCGATGTTTTATAAAGAGACTATTTTTAGTAAAAACTATAGAACCTAGTGCTAGACTCTGAACATTTTTTTATTACCTAATTTTAAAGTGAAAGGTTGATGTTTGTTACTAGAAAAATCACAGGAAATGCGTTCTCTAAACCGTGACAGGTGAGTTTTATGTTATATTTAATTAAATAAATAATTATAAAATTTAAAAAATGTGCAACAAGTGAAGCGAAAGTCATGTGAAGCGGAACAAAAAAGAATATTTCTACCGCAAAGCGGAACCACTCTTAACTTCCATAATAACGGAAGCGGAAGTCAGTTGCATCACTACATTAGTCGGAGTTTTTGGATAATCCAGCATAACGACTTTAAAGTAGGGAATGACAATTAAATGTAGTTTTTCAAGCGCATACTTCTTCATTTTGTTCACCAACCGTGAATGCAGTTCTACCAAAAACAAACTCATAAATCTACAAATCATGGTAAATATCCCGTTTTAAGTGTTTATAGAGGTAATGTTGGTTTTTTATTTGTTAGACGGAGGTAATTTTCGAAACGACTATTTTATCCCTATGATTATAGGCTATTTTATCCCGGTAGTTTCAATAGTACACCCGTGCAAAGCCGGGACGTGCTGCCAGTTGATTTATAAGATGGCAATTTGTGCCTACACTTAAGAGGACGCTGTAGTACCAGGGACATTGAGATGGAGTGGGCTTGAGAAATACAAGAAATAAAACATGAGGTTTTGCTTTGAAAAAAAAAGCTTAAAAGCTTTTTATCTGAAAAAAATCTGTCACGGCTTTATGTTCTTGCCAGGAAATCTTATGGCTACCTGAAGCTTTGTTTTCCAGAGAATTAAAATATACCTATATACATCATCATCATTATCATTTGAACTTAAAGCAAGTCTTGCTGAACATAAGTAATTTTATTTTTTAATATTTATGTTCAAGACCACCGCAACAAGTTATTGTGGTATTTTATAATCCCACTAGCTGTGCCCCGCGTTTCACCCGCTTAAGTCCCATTCCCGCGGGAATTTGGATAAAAATTAGCCTATGTCACTCTCCATCCCTTCAACTATCACCACTTATAAAATCACGTCAATTCGTCGCTCCGTTTTTCCGTGACAGGCGGACAAACAGACACACGTTCCTATTTTTACCTATTAAAGTATGGATTTGAAAAGTTACCAGGCGAGCAGAAGTAATCAAGAGGTGAGGAATGTGAGTGGTTCTTTGAACGACGCGGCTCGTTGAAGATGCCTCTCTTTGCGTCTAGTGTTTTTCACGGTTTTCATATCTTTTTTCTTTTTAGTTGAAACATTTTTTGTTATGTTTTTTGGAGAATGTTTCGTGCTTCGTTAGGAATGATAAAAGGAAGTAAATAACCTACCGAATAACCACCCTGGGCTTTGGTCCAATTTCTTCGTACAGAACAGCTGCTAGTAGCTATAATATGCCCCTTCACGTTGTTAAGCACCGTCATCGAATTTACTTTTGTTCTTTTAAAATCTCTTTTGTGTTATAAGAGTCTTCAGTTTTTGTTCGTCTAGACTCTTTTCTTTTCAATTCCGGCTTTTAAAGTTGTTAAAAAAACAGACTTGGCCACTTGCGAAGTTATCTATACTTATATTATAAAAAGGTAATGTTGGTTAGTTTGTTCGACAGAGGTAATCTCCAAAACTTCTATAACCGATTTAAAAAAATCTTTCACGTAGGTATATGTGTAGAATGGACTGTCGGAATGGTTATAGGTGATACTTTATCCCGGTAGTTTCATTAGTACACCCGTGTAAAGCCGGGACGTGCTGCTAGTTGGAAATAAAATCTACCAAGATTCGAAACTCAGCCGTATATCAATGAAAGTTTGAACTCATAAAAGTTTATTGCGAATTATCATAATTATTAATTTATTACTCACTCGTACGACAAAGAATGGCGCCAGAAAGCACAAAGCCGGGCTCAGTGGAAAGAGGGAAGGGAGGCCTTTGCCCTGCAGTGGGAAACATCAGGCTTATAAATAAAATAATAATAAAATAAATTAATTTATTAACTTTTAATTAAATACATCCAAGACGTGAATAAATTTCGACGTACCGAATTTTTTACACGAAAATGTGAATTAATTCTGAAGAATATACAACTTTACTAAAAATACCCTTGACACCTAAATATTTTGCTATTATAAATTTTCTTCCAAATTTTGCGTTAATTTATTTATTTATACCCAAGGGATAGTCAGGGGTTATAAATTCAAACTTTTGAACTAAAATATCAGAGATAAAATAATGAAATCGGCCAAGTGCGTATCAGGCCATGCTAATTGCAGGGTTCCATACCTAGTTAAAAACGGTGTGTTTTTCTTTCTCTCACTATTAAGAGATTTTTAAAATATGGATAGTAAACTTAAAACTTTGAAACCTAAGGTGGGTAAATCATCATTCGATTTGTTTACGTAATAGTGCGTAAAAAACTAGTTATAAAAAATAGTTCTCAGACTACTTCCGGACCGTATTTTCACGAGTTCGGATTTAGATCGGACGTATTGTAAAACCGCTCTAAGGGTCTACAGAACCCTAAAAACATTTATTAGCGAAGTTTCCTTATATCCCTGTTCGCAAGTACAAGGCGCCCAGCATCAATAGAGAGTGGCTCTATCCGATACTTACATTGTTGTTGGGAACAACTATCAAACTTTGATGAAACTGTTCCCCTGGTGTCAAGCCAAAGGTCAATTAGAGACGCTGGATCAAAACAACTATAAAAATCCTGGGACATTTCACAAAGCGTTACATAAGCCCTTTATAATCAACGTACGGATGTCCGTAAGTTCAACACCATTGCAAACATTTTGACAGATAACGTTGCTATGGCGAAAGCCCTACGGCAATACGTAAGCTGGTTCTAGCAACCGGGCGTTAGTCCCAAGAGATACGTTCGTACTACAAACGAATTATGCTCAAGATTATATTTTCTTAAATAGCTAGGTACTAGGATACTTTTTACTACACAAGGATGCTTGCTATCATAGTCATTATTGCACTTTCATTTAGCTGACAATTTTAGTATTTTCTTCGACTGAACAATTATAAGTCTCAATGACTAAGCTGTTTCTCATTTAACTGTGATCAGAAAAGCAAATTTTATAATGTAATAACTTCTCGGAAAATGTTTCAGAACTTTTAACTTTATGACTTCTGCACAAAGTTTAAATTGTAATGAAAATATTTTAATTTATTTGCTCGCCTTAGGTTTGCGTAGTGCAATAGAGATTTTACATAATGCTATGCACATAATGATGAGACAACAACTTTGGATAAATGGTTAATGAGAAACGTTGTTTCTACAAATTAATTATTTAACGAGTTAGCATCTAAATTTTTATTATTTACTATACATATATGTATATATCTAGGTACTGGTGTTATTTCATTAGGTTTTGTCACTATAATAGTTTAGAATATAGAATGAATATAGTTTTTTTCTTCTTACTCTTATAGCAACGAAAAGAGATAGCATCAGATTCAATATCCGTTTTAGCTATTAGCTATAGGTTTGGTGCTGGTCGTATAATTATTATGCATAAGGGGCATATAAGGGGGTACTATGTAAGTTATACAGGTTACTGAAACTGGCCGTTAAGAGATATCCAAAGGCATTTTCAATTACATAAGGTACACGCCCATATTATAGACAATGGTCTTTCAAACTCAACACTGATTGATTTCCTGGAAATGGCTTAATTAGTCCATTGATGCCAGAATTAGAACCTGATATCCAGATATTAATTAGTACCTACATACCTTCTATACTATACTTCATTTAATGAAACGAGCTAATAGGAAGAAAAATAAACTCACGTGATTGGTTGAAAAATAATTGTCTATCTCGTGATTGGCTGAATTGTCAAACCAATTGTCAATTGTCAAATCCAAACAATCCGAGAATAGACAATTATTTTCGACGGCCGTTTATTTGACGACGTGCGTTTATTTTTCTTCCTATTAGCTCGCATCAAGAAATGAAGTATAGATCATTATTATACGTGTTTAAATATTTTATTATTCTAAAGTAAGTAATCAATTTATTAGGTGTGTCAGGGTCGTAGAAAGTGGAAATCCGTGGTCTCTGCCTACCCCCATATGAAAGATGCGTGATTTTATGTATGTATGTAATCGATTTAAAATCCGTAGCCTCTCGTAGTCAGTATTAAAAGCTTAATCTAAATCGAACGAGTATCTGAAATAAAAGTGGCTCCATTGCCCGCCCTGTGGCACCCCGATAGATTCATCTTGTTCTATTTTAACTCTTTCCATTATAGTGAGAGAGACGGTTGTGTTTTTATGGGGTTATATAGTTTTTGTACAAAGATGAAATGAAATACTGCGACTTATTCTCTTTCAGATTTTTAGGCATATTTTATCTATGAAGATAGTTAGCTAAGGTGTCGTCAGAGTTATGATTAAAACTTTTTGGTAGATGGCTACATTTTTAACAAGTCAATTTACGATAATAACATATTTTTTTATACATAAGTACATGATTATTGATCATTTAAAGAAACCACTTGGACTTGAGGCAAATATTCAAAAAATATATTGTAAACTGTCGATTACTCTTCTAAGAAGTTTATTTTATATTACCAATAATAATAGCCAAGACAATGACGTATATTTTCCTTGATAATAGATATATAGATAAATAAAGACATTATTACAGGATGAATTCACACACATATTACAGGATGTCGAATCTCGACGACTTTCAAAACATGACGCGGTAAGAGATTGCACGTTATGTAGCTTTTGTTTTCTGAAATCGATCGCATTATTCAAATTAACCACGCTGTGTCGTGTCACGTCAAGACATGGTTATTTGGAGAATAAGGCGACAGCACAGGTATAATAATAAACAAGATACAAAACTAGCCGCTATCTCCCCGACTACAACCCTTGCGAGGCTATACATCGGGTGACCACACGGCGGACACGGCGGTGGCTATTGTTAGCTTGCTCTCGCTCTACGTGACTATTCATTGCTATTCCCGTTACGTAACGTTAAAACTACGTTACCAAACGTAGGTGAACATCATAGTTTGTTAGTTTTCGGCCATTTTGTTTTATTCCATTTAACCTTAAACTATGGTCACCATTGTCCCACTTCGTTGTCCTTGGATAGTATAATAGCTCACACGTGACCACTTTGACAGCTTCACAACTTTGACGTGCATGTACACGGGCAATTTCAGTTGCTCACAATATGGCAACAAAGCAACAGTTAGTATTTTACATCGACTCCACTAGATTATTTAAATTATTGTGTTTTAAAACTTTTTTAGTAGGTTACTTACCTACTTAAAGAGAGATTTATCAACTATTTCTTTGAATGCTGTGTTCCCGATGATTTGAGAGGTTACAAAGAAAGCGACTGTTTAACAAGAATTTGTGTTAAAATACTTACCTGCTAGGATCTTGTTTGTTTCAGCGAAATAACATAAAATGCAATAAAGGCGGCTTACACAACAACTCATTATTTTTTTGAACATTTTATTACAACTAACTTTGACAGTTTGACGTTTAGCGATATTATTATGATTCGAGTATTTAGCGATTATAATGTGCCGTCTTGTACAGCAAATGCAATTAGTTATTTAAAATGTTTTTAAACGCTTTGCAAGATAAACGTAAATCACTTACTTACGAATTAAGTGTTTTCTTGTGGCAACAAAAATTGCTCGTTTGTTAGCAATTTTAGAGCGGATGAGTTATCGAGATGGAAGGTAATTGGGAAAGTTTTGCAGAAATCAAGGGTAAGCGAAACAAAATTCTGTAATAGGACAAACTTTGGAACTTTATGGCTAAACTTGTGAGTTCAATATAGATGTTGTAAAATACGTAAATTAAGTTTGTTTGTGACTTCTTTCAGTGAGTAAATAAAATCATCTAAACTATGTACTGTCGCGGAATGAAAAGGTTTACCTTAGGTTACCGATGATCTGTTCTCTGCTTCCTGGGTATTATATGATGCCCATTTGACACAGCAATCTACTAGTAGCAGTTTCAAAAGGTAACAATTGCTTGCAACGCGTCTAACGAATTCATTTCAAAAATGTTCAACCTCTTCGTTCTGCGAGTGTACATGGTTAAGATCAGTTTATTTACTCAAAGAAAATCAGTCACCTGCACGATGTATTCACTTGAAAATCATACTATTCCTTCGTTTGTTCGTAATATACCATTAACTTGTGCCAATAAAATCTATACCATGTTACCACTGCAGGCAACTGTAGACAGACTACATAGCTTTATAAAAAATACTAGAATCTTTACATAAACATATGGTGGGATTTAAATATGTTCAGTTCAAAAAGATATCCCATTCAGCTCAGTAAAGTAAATATTGCATGAATGTACAGAAACTTGGAATCCCCGTCAAAGGTCGGGTCAGTCCATAAAACATCCTTCGAACTTTACCAATATCTGTATCAATTGTCTACGAAGGTCACAATTTATTTGTAGTGGAAAAGTTTCATTTCGATTCACGTGCTTTAACCGACTTGAAAAGGAGGAGGTTATGTTCCACTGCATGTGTTTTATTACTCCGACAAAAAAATTCAAACACTAGGACTGAAAAGGATGTAGGAGATTCTAAAATCTTTAAGCACTCTACCTTGTTCCTACTTTCAGATACGCACATACAATACACATACTTATTTTCATCTATGGGTTATAAGAATTGGCTCTTATTTGGCTCAACGAATCAGCATCGCTATTCAGCGTGGCAATGCGGCCAGTGTCTTGGGCACGCTTCCGTCTGGCAGTGGTTTGGATCAGTTGAGCTACCTATAGACCGTTTGCAACGGTCCTTAGATGGCTCAACTGGTTCTATTTGTATTTTGTACAGTTATGTATTAGTTTAGTTTCTGTAAATAAAGTTTATATATTCAAAAAAAAAAAAAAAAAAAAAAAAAAAAAGTTATAAGAATTCTGCAATATTATATCAGAAAACCTTTCAAATGTAAGCTCATCATACCAGATCAGCAATACCTGAAAATCTTTTATACAATCTGCGCCAAAAGAACCCAATATTTACAGAAAATCCAACACATTTCCGATATTTTATGGATCCGAAGTACCAGGGCAGCATATTAGCCCAGTAGGTCTAACATGTGCAACATTTCGACACGACAAATGAAATATCTCGATCATGTCAGACTGCTCTAACGTACTATGTTAGAGCAGGAGAGAATGTTTTGTCGACGACGAGATAATTTCTCGTGTTGCACATGTTAGGCCGACAGGAGGCGTTTTATAGCTCCTCACAAACGTGACGGATAACAACCTACGTGACGTACGCCTGGTACACGCTACCGAAATGTATATGGATTTTATTTCACGGTTGCATAAGATTAAGGCAATAAATTGTGAGTTTTAATTTCAAAATGAATAATGTATGACTCATTTGAATAATTCCGATTCATTCCAATGTCAGCATTTACTGTCAGTTTTCTGTGGGATGCTGTAAGGGAATGAGCAGATGGTAGTAGATTTAGTAGTTTCGGAAATTATATTCAGCAACCACTCATAAACATTAGTAGACAGTAACCAGTTGTTTACACTATTATAGTTCCGTATTAAATTTAAAACAATATTTTCTTCTAGTTTCAGATATCATTCATAACACTCCGTTCTTATTCCATGTATTTTCTTCAAGCATTTTTAACTTGCCTTATTGACTTCAGTATATTTATTTATTTATCCTTGAGGTCCTACACACATAAACACACTTTAATGTTTCTGTACCTAAACAAAAAACAAATCTTTTTAAAAAACATTGCTTTCTATAGGTACCCGTTTCATTGCACGCACAAATAATACTTATTTTCCCATAAATCTCCATGGAACGTGCGTGACGCGTACGAAGCTCGTAAATTTTCACTCAATTTGAGGAAAAAAGGGAGTTTTTCCACCAATCACCGTAGTATGTTAATTTTTCCACCAATCACATAACAGACTGTTAATTTGGGATGGGTACGTTTTGCATAAGTGGATTTTTGGTTAACGAGCTTGTTTTATTTAAATTCTGATTCGGCCGTAACTCGATCTAACATTCATTTTTCAAATGACTTACTAACCCCCGGTTCCTATAACAAACTAACGGATGTTCGTAGGTCCATCATGGACCATCACCATAGCAACGTTGTTATTTCAACATAAAATGTATGAAACTTTTGACAGATAACAACGTTGCTATGGCGAAAGTCCTACGGACATCCGTTAGTTTCAAATCAAATCAAATCAAAAGGTTTATTTGTAACTAACTTATAAACTAGACATGGACAAAATAAAACATACAAAAATCTGTTACAAATCGGAGTTGGTTATAGGAACCGGGGGTTAGATGAGCTTAAAACGATGGAGGAAAATAAGAAATGAAATAGACCGTATAAATGCATGTGGACATGCCTGCCTATCTATCTAACACATAGCACATGCACATGCGTATCTGCCATTTAAAAAATAATCAAATAGATATTACGACTCAACTATTATTTGTACAGGTTAGGTGTCATAGTAAAAAATCTCGGGAGTAATATGCTCTAACAGGAAACCACATTTTTTTTTTCTGGCCGGCACTTTAGTTTTTTGGTCCAACTTGAATGATCGCCTTTCCTTGATCGCAGTAAATGTATTGCTATCATCAAACTCCTATCAAACTTATTTATTAAAGTTATAAATAAGATTGCTACAAGCAATAAATTGCCATCAAATATAGCTTCACGATTCACGTACCTTTAGTTAGCGGCAAGTGGTAATAAACTCGCTATGCTTAGAGATTAAGTAATAACTAAGTAGTGATGCGAAAATGCGTCGTGGGCCGGCAGTGGATCAGGCAAGCGCAGGACCGTGAGAAATGGCAGAAACGAAGGGAGGTCTATTCCCAGCAGTGGGAAAGATCAGGCTGTGGATGATGATGATGATGATGATGCGAAAATTTGCTAGAGTAGCAAATGAGAGGTGAAATATAAGTCGCACAACAGTGTGACATATATTTTCACCCTGGAAACATTTTTTTGCATTGTAAGTTTGAATAGAGGCAACAGGTTAACAGGTACTTAGAAGATACTTGTTATAGAAAGAAAGAAAGAAAGAAAGAAAAATATTTATTTACTACACTCATTAAACATACATTGACTTAAATATAAGGTAGGTAATTTTACATTTTATCGACGTTGAGTGACGCAAATTGGTCACCACTCAGCATTTTTTTTTATAATGTTTATTGGTATTTCAATCTTCACAAGTTGTTGTTATAGGCACCTAACTTTTATTGTATAACTAGCGACTCGCCCCGGCTTCGCACAGGTCCAATAATAATTATACATAAAAACCCACCTCTTGTATCACTCTATCTATTAAAAAACCGCATCAAAATCCGTTGCTTAGTTTTAAAAACTTAAGCACCTATGTAGACATGATTGGTTCCCTTTACGTCGAGTCTCGTTACGTCGAGCCTAGATTAGGGATACAGGGCCAGAGAAAGCGACTTTGTTTTATACAATGGTAATATAAAAATGGTAAATAACAATAATATCAATATTTTGAACAGCCAGATAAAAACGATACATCACTAGCTTTCCATAATCAATTGCTCGTCGGAACGAGCTCACATCAACTGCCTAATCTAGACGCTATCCGTATATTATGCTTACATTAATACCGATAACTGTCTACTATGCCCAACGTACACTGAAGTACGGTAGATGATTTTATTTAATTTAGAACACTTTATGCTATTGCATACATACGCTGTCTCGTGTGTCCATGTATTTGTAAAGAACTGTCACTGTCACATTACTACTGTCCTGTCATGCGGGCCAAAATGGCGGGAAAGCAGAAAGTGTGTGTGAGATGATATTGTGAGTGCAAACTGTGCAAAGGCGAAAAATATAATTAAATACAAGGTCATTGTCGAGCCAGTGTTGTTAAACACTGATTTAAACAACCAATACAACACTTAGCTTACTTTAGAGTTAACAAATTACATTTTATCGCGTAAGTTCAGCATAGGTACTTAGTAAGTACTTGGGTATTAAGTTAGACCTTCTGGACATTAGCATTCGAGAAAGCGTAGTCAAATATGCATCAAGCACACGCCATTACATCAAGCACTCCATCCTAAACTGACTTGCATTAGCATAACTTGAAGTCTGTGACGTGTATCCAATCGCTTATGATCTAAGGCCAGGTGTACACGGGCAGCTTTAAGCAGTCATTATCGACTGTTTGAGAATATAAGCTTAGCACGGATTAACTACCCCAGCAGTATGGACTGCTCCAAGCAATCGTACGATCCAATAAGTAAATAAATAAATAAATATATAAATAAATAAAAACAGTCTTTTGTATTATTGTGGCACTAAAATTAAAAAACTCCGTCTTTGTAAACTGACGCTTTCGTAATATATGCGCTATCACGGTATTCACTGACTGCTCGCGTATGCTAACTCTTAGTCGATCGTGCTCATGCATTCGTAAATAATCCACAACCTAGGTAGGATTAGACTCTCGATATCTAGATTTAACTGTTGACCTGATTAGTTGAAGTGCAGTTCAGTATGAATTTGTCATGTCAGTAATTGGGTGAGCGAAGCGAGCCATCTTTTGCTTGAGTGATTTAGCTCTGCGCGTTCGAGCATCGCTTGCGAATCATTGATCTGCGTGGAATGTATTGATTGTAGAGAAATAATGTGATAAGTTTATGAAGAAAATTGCAGTGTTATAAATAGAGAAGACATTTTGCAATTAAAGTAGGTATCATGAATTTGTCGATTAAAGTGTGCTAATACGAAATTCTTTTGTAAAATACATACTAGCAGCACGTCCTGGCTTCGCACGGGTGTACTAATAATGCTACCGAGACAAAATATAGCCTACAGCACTGGTACCTTGTCTTGAACATTGATTTCACTCCGTTTTTCTTCAGGCTATTTTTTGGTGTTTGATTTTTGCGGCGTCACGTAGCGGCGTTTCCAATATACGAGTATCAGCAAGTTCGTTTCAATGAATTTCAAAATGAAACAGATCAGCCGAAATTGGTTTTAATTTCGATAAACTAGGTCACCATGATCAAACAAATTGTTATGTAAATTTCATTGACATGATTATTCCATATTTAATGTTATGGAATGGACAGATTAAATAAATATTGAATAATAATTATTTTCCAAAACGTGAGTTCAGCTATTTTTAACCCCCGCTCCAAGAGAGAGATACCTATTATAACTTCGAACGCTATGTATGTTTGTGTGTGTAGACAAACGATTTGAAAGCAGGTTTTCTAGAAATAGTTCTTGTTTTATCAAAATTGGTTAAGACGTTACAAGATACATAGGGGGGTGAAAGTGGGGATGAATATTCGAATGTATCTAAAATACCCAAGTTTGATATCAAATGAAAGAAAATGGTGAGTAGAATGCAAAACTAAAAATAGCATAGGAAATAGTTCAGGCATTTCCTAGATTTGGGGGTGACAGTGACACAAAAAGAGCGGTGATTTTTCCTTCCATTAAAACTCTAAATTAGACAGTTCCGTTAATATTTTTGTAATTAACACCCGCATATTTTCACTGCAAAGACTGGGTTCAAACAAAAATAAAAGTACCTATATTTTATATTTATTCAGCTTTTGTTTGTTGAGTCAACAAATAGTCTCCCTAGTCCCTACACGGGTTCGCCACACTGTGTTTATGAGATAATATGAAAAACTGGGGCATAACTTAAAATATTTAAATACGGGACATTCAAAAACAGCATCATTAAAAAGTCAGCTCAATTTAGACTGAATAATTGCTTGAATCGCCATTAGCTCATACGAAAAAACAAACTATCGTCAGAACATTAAAAATAAATACTGTAGGTAGAACATATCGTAGAACCTACTCCTGTTTCGTATCATGTCTAGACTTTATTCCACTAGGCCTTCATAACTCTAAACAAGTGCTTTTTACTCACTCTACTGAAACTCCTAAAATACGTTCAGCCTCGTATCATAGGTCTCAGGTACTCCACCCTCTGTCAATTCAATTTTCCGCGCCAGCACAAAGTGATTTCCCCTCGCGTAAACGGATATTGGGCTTTTGCTCTTTGCATTTATGTCGTCCTGGTACATCTGATTAATTTTACGAATCGTTTTAGAATTTAAATTGAAATTTTACATTTGTATAAACAGGCTCACGGTAATCCCCGGCACAGATTTATCATCATTCATCATCATTATCCACAGCCCGACTTTACCCACTGCTGGGCATAGGCCTCCCTCAGTTTGTGCCATCCACTACGATCCTGCGCCAGTGGCATCCATTGCCGCCTTGTACCAAACAAACAAACAAACAAAAAACAATCAAATCTTACCTCTTTATAATATGAGTGTAGATAGAGAGATGCCGTAAATCCAGAGAGCAATTCACATTGGTGGTCAATATTATCTTGTACTTAACTGAAAATTGACCTTGTTGTTTCATCATAGGAATCTAAACCGTATGGTATTAGACCAATACATATTAGAAAGACATCCTACAGCTCATCTTAATATTTAACTGCAAGTGAAATCACAAACAAACCCAGTGAACCATACATTCAAGCATACCCACAAACTTCCAAATTTATGGTATCAGCGGGATTTAAGATAGTTTCCATGCATTTTCGACTGAAATAATAAATCTCTGGGTTTAGTAAACTTTTGTCAGCGGCAGATGTATGCATGCTCTCGAAAATATTTGACATGTTTTTGGGCACAGATATATAAGCACATTTACATCACTATAGCTAACATTTTAAAAAGTGGATAACGAAAAAAAACTAATTGTGAAGTCGTTTTTAACATACCAAGGGGCTTGTTCATAAAATATTTGTCAATATAATAATAGCTTTTAAGAACGATTTTTGCTACTTGTCCCTAAGCTGTCTGTACGTTGTACTTGCTCAACAGACAGATGTCGATATTATCATTCCTTGTGGGTCAGTGCCAATCGATCATTTTATGTGACCCGGTTCTTTCGTACCTCAGCGCTGGGATGATGTGATAGAAGCAAGATGAAACAATCATGATTGACAGACGAGCATTTTCAGCCAAAATTGGATTAATTCTATCCATAAAAGCTCTATTTGGGTAGGACAACTTTATCATATGATTTTTTAGTTTTATAAACTAGGTATTAGCCAGAAGTGGGACATGATAGGTAAAAACAACAAAATTTATGTAAGAAAATTGATTTTTAATCGGTAGGTAAGGTACCCCTGGAAAATTATGTACTTTGTTTTACGATATTGATATCTATACTATAGGTAGTTTTGTTATCAGTGTTTTACTGTATAAAATGTATGTGTGCTCAATATTAAAATAAATATCGTTTTGTCTGAGAAACAAAAGTTTATACCACAATAAAACATTAATAATATCACGTGGTATGACTACAACGTAGTTTTATAGCCTCTAAACAATAACACGTTTTAAGGATTGAAGTGTAGGTAGTCGTTAATATTTAATACTGACGCGATCGATAGTGTGAACTCACCCTTAGAACATTAGAATAATGTCTCTAGTAAACTGTGTTGGTAAGTGATTTCGTATGAGCAAGTGGCCAACAGCTCTGGTGACGGATTTTTAAGCGTTTACAGCTACTACGCGGTATTCCCGTTTAGGCAAGTCGTTAAGCCATGACGGAGGCCTTTAGGCGGCCTAAAAACTCCGTCACCAGAGTTGGCCACTTGCTCATTAAAAACGAATGAACGAACGTATTTCTTAAGGATTTATGCTATGAGCAAAAGCACCGATAACACCATATTGTACGATTTGAGCACCATTAGGGCGACTTTAAAAACCGTTACGGACTTAATTACCCTGCAAAAGCTCAGTTGATAATGACACTTGCGATCACCTATTAAGTTGTGACCGCTCGGAGCGTTGCTTAACTTCAACGATCTAACAAAAACTATCAGCTAGCTACGTCATGACTGGTATAGTGGCATGCATTTTGTTGTCAGTTTGAATCCCAAAATGTATAATACTTACAATGTTGAAAAGATGACTGAAAGTCGTTTAAGTTGAAAACGGACGAGTAGCCCACATTTTTTTTTGCAATTTTCATGTTGCACCTTGGTCTACCAAACCCCAAACCATAATTAGAGAATAGTATTGATTAAGTTTTATCTTATTGGAAATACATTATACTGGTCTGAATCTTTAATAATTATTAAGATGCAAGTTGACCCCAATCCTGCAAATTGCAAAATAACACAAATAGAATTGCTGATATGAATTTTTCTACGCATTTCTTGGATACCATTTCAGCCCCAACTTATCTATAAATACAAAAATTATTTACCAATGTTCGATCGAAAACGTTACCCGACAAAATATAAAAGCTTCAAAACTTTCCAAGAACTGTCTCGACCGTCCATCACTGTACTACTTTTACTTGTTGTTTTGAGCTACAAATAGCCAATTCGCTGTTAGACTCGATTGGTGTTATCTACTTTGTTGGTTATTAGTTTGTATGGGTAAAGTCTTAGGAAGTTATTTTAGGTAACTTTTGCACCGCGTTGGGCGCCAGTATACTATTTCTGTTATATACTTTAACAGTATTAAGATTCAGACTCTACTGATTCTAATTAGAGTTGCACAATCCAGAGTGGAATCAACGTCTATAAAAACTTTTTGAAACAACTCTACATTTAGGTACTTAGGTACACGAAGAATTTATTTTAGCCCCACGTTGGGCGCCAATTTATGCAATTCTAAAAAACCTGTAAAACAAAGAGCCGAGCTGCATAAAATCAAGGAAACCTACAAAAACCGTGTTGCTTAAAACGTTGTTGGGTTTTAAACAACCTGTTTGTGCTACAAATAGCATTACATTGCACTTCAGGCTAGACAACGGGAAGTAGTGTTCACTGTACGTGCCGCGGTGGGCTTGGTACAGTCAGCTCGATATAAATTCATTACGTAGACCAGCGCTTCGACAGATTCTCTGGTTTCTGCCGCAGCAATACGCTGAGTAGTGGCCATTTTTGTCACTGACTAATTTATTTTAATGTGTCTCCTTATGTGTAATTTGACAAAATAAAGATTTTTCTATTTCTATTTCTTCTATTTCTATTTCTACGTAGTGCAAAAATCATTCTCAGAAACGAAAACATTTCAGCTAAATCATTTTTAAATATCCTTAAGCATTCCACACAGCATTTAGCACATATTCTTGATGAGTTTTTAGTCAGAGAGTGTTTACTTCTATCCAATTTTTTATCATAATTTTAACTGACCTAAAAACAATAGGCCTATACCCAGCAGTGGGTAAAATCGGGCTGTGGATGATGATGATGAAAAACAATACGCAACAGCAATTAAAACACACAAAAGAAACACCAAAATCGCTGCGAAACGCCATCTACATACGCTCTAACAAATCTAATTTAAAAATGTACAAACTTAAATACCTAGAACTTTTGCGGCTGATCATACAACTGTGCCGATAAAACCGGTGCAATACGTTTACCTTTATTGTTCTGTTGAATAATGTAATGACGTCATAGATAGTATACCTAGAGATGTAGGTGGTAGTAACAGGCACTAGTGTCTCGAATATTGCCTCTTGACTCAAATAAATCATCTAACCTACCATTTACACGATGCCATTTTCTTGCCTGTTGCATACAATTAAATTGACTGGCTTAAACGATGTTTAGACATGAGTCTAAACATTGTTTAAGCCATGTATGTTAAATTTTACTTCAATTTAATTAAAATGAAACAAACAATCATGTAAGTATTACTTAGCACTGAACGTCTAATGCATAGAGCAATATTCAACTTTTAGATCTATTGCCTTAGTCCTAACATGTTTAATTCTTAAAGTTTCATAAATTTTCATTGTTTAAGCTCTATTTGTTATGTTACTCAAATAGCCCGTTGCATTTCGAAGTAGATAACAGAAAATAGCTTCATTTCACGAAACGGAATGAAAAGTAGGCGCCTACATACTTTTGCGCCTATAATGGAAATGAGTTGTGGTTATTTTGAATACTATGTTCTACTTATGGCGTTGTGTGATATATCTTGACTTTGAAAAGAAGGTTGTTAGTGGAATGCACCTACCTACACCAATCGATTTTTGTATCTTTTAATTTAATGCCTGTTTTTTTTTAGAAAATATTAGCAGCACGTTTCAGCTTTGCACGGGTGTACTTATGGAACTACCGGGATAAAATTAGCCGATAACCAAACAGTTCATTCTACACATCTGTGAAATAATTTTTAAAATCTGCTCGGTAGTTTCGAAGATTACCTCAAAATAATAGATGTTGTTACATTGACTATAACTAAATAAATCAAGCCTTTTTTAAACATCTCCTACATTTATTGGCTTATAAATCTATGCGTTCTTTAAACATCTATTACTACGTTTTTGCTTACAAAATATTTACTTTCATATCTCACAAGACCATAATCCCTACTTTTTTCAGTTGAATGACAGCGTGGAGTGGCATTGAGGCTGTGACCTAGAAAATGCCTTTTGTTCGCTTTGAAGACCCACAAACAAATGCTTTTGAAGCTCTCTGGTACTAGATCTTACTTAATTCACTTATGATATTCGACTTTATGAGGTAAATCGAATCTTGGTAATATATTTTATGGTAGTAAATTTTTTTTTTTTTCAATGAAATTACGAAATTTCTTTTATCACAAGAAAAACGTTATTAATAAAGAAGTCTTTTGTAATAAATCTTTTATTCAATTTATATTATTTTACTTTATTGAGTTAAAACAAAATGTGGAACCTTTACAAAAAAAATAGAATTCAACATCAATAACCTACAGGATTTCAAAATGTTGATTAAAATTACGTAAATAAATAACTTTTGGAAAAGTCAAATACGGAAACATAGTAGTCGTGATGCTTATCTTTGACAATATTTCACTTTTCTCTGACAAGTAAAAAAAATGTTACAACCACAGATAAAATAATAGATACTGCTTAAACTAAACACTAACTAAATCTATAATAATGACGACCACTGTGGCGCAGTTGGGTAAACGCCCGGCTGAGATGCGGAGGTCGCGGGTTCGATCCCCGCTACGGGACAAATGTTTGTATGTTCTGCAGATATTTGTTCCGTGTCTGGGCGTTTTCTATCTATAATATGTATGTATTTACAAAAAAAAAATGTATCTAAGTATTATATCAGTCATCTGGTTACCATAACACAAGCATTAAGTTGCTTAGCTTGGGACTAGATGACGCTGTGTGGAATGTCCAAAGATATTTATTTATTTTTTATTTATATTTTAAATGCCAGTAGGTAGGTACTATAGTAGTTGCCTCTTTGACGTAGGCCTCCCCTTAAACTATTTTTATCAAAAAGTCCCTGACAAGTAAGAGCGTCTTAAACAGTTAATCACGCCCCAATTATTCAAGTAGTGTTTCAGTGTTCGAGCGTCAATAAACAGAAAGCAAGCGTCTCTTAGCAACTTAGAACTTAGGATTTCTAGAATACTCAAAGTAAATTGAATTTAGGTCAAATTTCGGTAGAATCCTCTGAGGGCTCAGACCACTTTTCGCATTTATTCTGCGCTCAATGTATTGGAACAATGGAATTCTGAATGTAATCTCCCTTGTAGAAATAAGAATGTTATTATTCAAAATGGCTGATTATTCCACTGTTAATAAGAACTCGGGATTCGTAGCAGAATGGGTTTCTCGATTAACTACAGTAAAAGTTACCACTTTGTATTTTTTTTGTCGAGAATGAAATATTACGAGTATCTACAACGGATCTAAATTTCTGGAGGCCTGTGACGTTTTATTAAACAATTCAGTTTAGGTTCGGTCTATCAAAACTTTACGTCAGCGCCTTAGAATATTATGTACGTCAAAAACCATCAAAAGCAGTTCATTATAGGACCTAAACTGAATCGCTTTAGGCCGACTGTTCTTTTATAATAGTGTAGGTAAAGCAGTTTAAAAATGATTACATTTTGTCGCTCACTTTTCCGACTAGAAACCTCATATTTGACTTTGCATACGGTAATGAAAAAGAAATGCATGTTGATGTAAGGGTGTGCTCAAACTGTGAGCGACTACACAGATCAACCTTGGTTGTCTGTGTAGTCGCTCAAATCGGTTTCAAAATGTTTGCGCCATGTGCGTTCTCTCGGATTCGACAGACACTCAAATGAAACTCGAAGTAGCTAGAATTTTCAGTTTCGTTGCAATTGCGTTTCAAAATCATGTTTAACACCACGGGGCTGTTAGCCTTTGATAGGCTTACATGGGGCGCCTGCCCCATAGAAGTAGAAGAAGCTAGTAGTCTACACACAGAGGCCCTTTCGACAATGTTGATCATAAAGAAAGACAACAGCTGCGATCCTCACACACACAAAAATGTTCGTATGTTTTGTAAATGTTTGTTCTGGTTCTTGGTGTTTTATATCTCTAAGTAGTAATCTGGTAATTTGAGATTCCCCTTTTCTTTTTACCTTATACAATAATCTGGTTACCATAACACAAGCAATAAATTTCATCCACAGTAACAGAAGAAAAAATAAGTTCGTCAACAAGACGTTCAAGTTTTAATAGCTAGCCACTTGCTTATGTGAACTTACTTTTTTACTTTCAAACGAACCCGTAGGCAACTGCTAGTCAACCATGTAATATCCCTGACATCGTAAAACAAAAGAAAACGATCGTTATGCGAGAAACGCTCGTGATGGATTAGGGTCCGGGAAGGTCGGCATGTCTCAGTGACGGGATGATTTGCTAAGTTAGCAAAGTAGACATTCTACAACAAGAGGACTTACAGCAACTTAAAAGTTTTAATTTTAAGTTTTGCTAAGTAAATAAATAATCTTGGCTTGAAAAGGCAGTAAGTTTATGGGATTTAGCTCGGAGATTGCAAAACAAGCGATAAAGTTGAACCCCATTATTCACAAAGATTTAAAAATTTAGCAATGCTTTAAAAAATTGTTTTTTTTTGTTACTTTTTCGTCATTAAAAAGAGCTAGCAATGAATATAAAAGCTGTTTTAGTTAAAGTAAGTTTACTCGACCTATATGAATAAGACGGAAATATAATATTTATGCAGCATACATAAATATCTGTGCTTATACTTAAAATGTTGATGATCTTAATACAAAAATTAAACTTTACATCCAATACTTGGACCATACCCTATGCAAGTATAGACTTTAGCCCCAGACACGTCACAATAAGCATTAGAACTGACTGAATCAATACCATTAGTACTGTAATTATGTTAAAAAGTAATGAGAATGAGATCTTATGCAATGCCAGGGCTCAACTCCACCGAGATGGAAGGAAAGCGGCGCGCAGTTTTGTTGTCGTATCTTTTTAAACTTTATCTTCATCACCTTACATACCCACATTTGCAGAAGTTAACATCCATGATAGGTTGCAAGCCCATCGACGTTATTAGAAAACTGGTTTCCTTTATTTATCCTTCAACATTTAACAATTTTTACACAAAATAATAGCGATTTTAGGTCTAAATATTCCACATTACCACTTCAAAGGAAATTATTTGAATGGCTAGATTTAAAAATACAAAGTTTTTATACCTCCGTTTTACTGTTTTCATGAATATTTCTGCGAAATTTGTATTAAGTATAAACTTTTTATATACCTACTTATATTAAATTTTTTAATTAATATAACGATTGTTTAATTAAAAAATCGTTTCAACCGTATATCAATTTCTGTAAATTTGAATATAAAAAGTTTTAATTAAAATAGGAATAAAGAAGATTGTAAAATAGCTTTGTAAAATCTTTTCTTACTAATATTGTTATTGTCTCGTTTGATTCATTTGTTTTGTAATTTTATAGCAATTTCCGGTTTTATAAGAAGAACAAATATTTAGTGTCGGATTAATAATATAACAAAGTAAGCAAAGATATCATAATTTGACTAATAATAATCTGTTTTGCTTTTTAACTCTCGAAAATGGTTCTGTAGAGGTTTTTCGTAAATTACTTAGAATCCCTATATTGACAATTTATTATTATATTTAATTTAGGAAGATGATGTGAATTTAGGAAGAAAGTGCATTTAGTAAAAACTATACTGAAAAAGTACCAGGCCAACATAATCCATAAAGAAGTAGTATTAATATAGGTATTAATTAGCAAGTCAAAATATTTATCGTTACATTTTGGAACATATAATTGATGATTGTACGAGTATCATTTTATTTCACCGCAGAACAGTAGAAAGGAAAAATATGAGAGAAAGCTTGCTATTCAAGAGGCGGAGGGCTTGTTTGTCACGTGGAATGAAAGATTTTGGCATCATGCCAAACATCAGCCACCAAGTTTAATTTTACTCTACTATAAAATTATTCTAAATTCTTTCACTTGACTGGAAAATCTCGTAGAAAAAAGACGTTTCCTTGTTTTTCCAGTACATTTACTATAATAAAGAAATTACATTCTCGGGACAGTCCCAAGAGGGAAATAATTGGACAAGTCTCTAATTAAATTCGTAGTATAGTACCTTATGACATTGTTCTCCTTAGGGAATCTTTCTACAATTGAAATGAATTTAGCAATGAGACATAAAACATTACAGAATTAATGGCAGTCTAATATGAATTACTTTTGTTTTACTCATATTACTTGTAATTCTAAGGATTTGTTGAAATTTAATTTAAATTTTCAACTTTACGGCTGAACTTATTTCAATTCAATCAATTCCTCAACATCATTTGTGCGTCGTAAAAATAAAACTGAATAAGTAGCTATTACATAATATGTGATATTTTATTCAACAGTAATTTGAAAGGAATTTTCCAGAAAATATAAAAGAAACTACCAGGCGCTCATAACCCAAGAGGATATTATATCTTCGTTACCGTGGCGATGTATGCTCGGCGCGAATTGGGTATATTTAGGAGGGTTCAATAGGCCCATTGAGTCTTTGAAGCAAGGGAAGGAAAACCTTTTCTATTTACTGAGAATACTTTGAATGGCTCAATTGTTATTCCAAAGAATATGAATACAATTTGAGCTTTTGTTTTGCTGGGAGATCAAATTACGGGATTTTTTCACATCTGAACAAGTGGCAAAATCTATCCTTCCTAATATCCTACTAATACTCGTATTATAAATGTGAAAGATTGTGATAATGTACCTGTGATTGTTATTTTTTCACGCAAAAACGGCTGGACCGATTTGGTTGAAATTTGGTAGATAGGTGATACCCTGGATTAACACATAGGCTTTTTATCCCGGTATTCCCGCGGGCACGGGAATTACGCGGGTGAAACCGCGGGGCGCAGCGCAGCTAGTAACATATAAAACCAACCTTAATATTCGATATAAGAAAATCTGCAGAGTCGATATACGATACGTTTCTGTTCGAAAATCTTCGTCAGTTTTCGGGAGTTTGGGACTTGATGACGGATGTAAAAATATCTGAAATTTATGAAAAATCTATTGATAAAAGTACGGTATTCGAACCTTTGTCGGATTAAAATCCGAAGTAAACAAGATTGTGAGTAATAACTAATAAAATAACTCTGTACGATCAAATTGAATAAACCCTCCGATCTTGTTGCCTCCCCGTGATTTCGAATGAAAAGTACCAGGCGAGTAGAATTTATTAAAGGTGATTATCCCATCTTACTGGTGCTATTTGTTATTCTGTGTTTCGAAGACGGGGAGATCTTTGTTAAGTAGGTTATTATATTAATTAACAAATTTTAAGTGCAATTTTTAATAAAAAAAAATGAAATATGTATATTCCCAAGATACATATTTAGTAGACATAATGGTCAGAATATCTTAGAACAGTATAATAATAAACAAATATCCTTGAACAGTTCACACAGCTTCACCTAGACCCAAAGTAAGCAACCTAATGTTTAAAAAAAATTCAAACCTACATTTTTATTGAATGGCTTTTTGTTATTAAACACTAGCTGCGCCCCGCGGTTTTACCCGCGTAAGTCCCGTTCCTGTGGGGACATCGGGATAAAAAGTAGCCTATGTGTTAATCCAGGGTATCACCTATCTACATATCGTCTATCTACATGCCGTTTTTGCGTAAAAGAATAACAAACGTTCTCACAAACTTTCACATTTATAATATTAGTAGGATAGTAGGATATATTTTTTTTAATAAAAAATCCAAATCCCCAGTTTTGTTATAATTTTAAACAGATAGAAATACACTCAATTTATATTATTCGCTTCAATGATTATTAGAAAATCATTGATTGGCTATCATACAAAGTCAATACTCTTTAGAATTCCATATAACTCATTGTGAATTATATTGTGTATTGTGTTTCCAATCCTATTCCTCACAATGGTTTAGCAAATCCTTCCTAAGCCGAGCGCTGGCAGATGTTTGCGGTTGTTCGAAGCGTTGTGTTAGAACAGATTTCAAAAGATAATGATATCAATAAAAGGAAATATTTTTAAGATGCTTAGCCAAGTGGATATTTAGAAAGAAAGAAAGAAAAATAAGTTTATTTCGTAGGACCTCAAGGATCGCTCAAAATAGTACAGTCTTAAAAGTTAGGTGACTCTATTGCCTGTTCCAAAACAACTCCAGGAAAAGAACCAGGGAAAGAATCAGGCAAAAACCTGGTGGTCAGATAAACATAACTTATTTTTGAAATATATAAACACAGGTTTTATCGCGTTACATACTCGTAACATTATAATTTTCTACCTATAATAAAACACAAACATCACTTCTAAACCTTAATATTTCAGAAAAATTCTCAAGTTTCTTAAATTCCAACATTTACAAGGCGAATTCTTCAAAAAACAATCTTTGTTCTACCCACAGACATCCTACGCGGCGCCCTTTAGGCCGCCTACTATGAACCACAGATAATTTAATACTTACTTAACTAAACAAATCTAAGTTATGTCTATTAAGTAGGTGATTCTGCGTGATCCTGATATTTGTTCTGAGTCTGGGTCTGAGTTTGTATTAGTAAATTCTGAAGGTATTACTTAAATTAAGTGTAATTTTGTGACTCTTTCACTTTAATTTGGCTCATGTTTTTGAAGGCTTGCTTGACAGTTTGGACCGACTTTAAAAAAGGAGGGTCTATGTTCCATTCTGAAGGAAGATGATTGCTCTGAGGTTCCATTGTATGAGTGTAGGTACTTGCACCTTAAAATGCAGGAAAGTGCTCTCTTCGTAAGAAATATATTTTTCAAAGAATTCATTTCTGAATTCATTTCAAATCTTGTTAATTTGGCTTTAAAAGTGCTCTTCAAAGGAATATAGAAGAGCTATTTGCAATTTTTGTAACGTCGACAGACGAACAATTTGTTTTAAGCCAACTTAGAATAAATTGGATGTCATCGTTACAAAACTCTACATGTAATTCTTAAACTAAACTTTTTATTTCTTTTCCAATCCTGTAGAGAAAGACTTATGCCGTATTGAGGATTGACAAAAACAAAGTTTTGTGACACTTTTAGGGGTCAGCTTATGTCAGTGGATACTAAATTCGTACGTTTAACCAGCGTAAGCTGACCCCGAAAATTGTAATGATAATTTCATTTTCGTCGATCGTACGGCCCCAAGTCTTTTCGGCCGAGTAAGTTATCAATAATGTACAGTAATTATATATGTTTATTGATTGTCTATAAATAGTTTACACATTAACTTCTACGTGTCCGGAACATAAGAACGATTACTGTTTGATAATTAAATAGTTCAGAAACTATTGTTTTTTTATTAGTCGTGAAATTAGAAAAAATATATTTCATAATAGAAATTCTAATACTAGGTAGTTTTTATAATAAAAAAGAAAAGATAAAGATAAAGATAAAGATTGAAAAGATAACTAGATGCCCGAATACTCAAATGAAAATAAATGCATTAACTGTTAATTTTTTGATTTGTATGGACAACAAATTATGATACAGATAAGCACCTCTTACTTTAATTAATGTTTTGTTAATGAGGCAAAAGACTTTCAAATATATATCTTGACCTTTGACTCTACAGTGTAGAGTGTAGAGTCCACTGTAGTAATTTATTTATTACCCCTTAATAGAACACTATATAATTACTTTCCTTACTTACAATTATTTTATGTACGTAATATATATATTTTTTGGAATTATTAGGTTATAAATACGTAGAGTGGCATATGTTTGAGATGGTAATAAGTTTTCTCAATAGCTATCATTACCTTATTATTACTTATCTGTATTAAGTATAGTTTTACTTTATCTATTATATCCCTTGTTTTAAAAAAAAGCTAGGCCCAGACCACCAGGTTCTTGCCTGATTCTTTCCCTGGTGTAGGGAATTGTTTTGGAACAGGCAATAGAGTCACCTAGCTTTTAAGACTGTACGTTTTTGAGCGATCCTTGAGGTCCTACGAAATATACATATTTTTCTTTTTTTCTTTCTTTCTTTCCTTATTTATAATATTATGTTATTTAATTCTAACCATTTGAAAACACAAAAGCTAATACAGTCTTTTGTGCACGAAGCCTGTAATTTACCCGACTTTGATCGTTTAAGAAGTCCTATGTTAAAGTTTCAAACTACACACAGAACGTAAACTATAACTGCTTTAAAAATAGCGTAAATTGTAGCGTGGGTTTTCGAGAAACGTTCACCGTTTTATTACGGACATAAGTCATTTCTAAAGTTCATCGTGGTCGTCTGTTGGCGCGATGGGTTGGCGACTTGAGACAAGTTGCGGGCAAGCAGCAAGTCTCAGCTTTGCACGGGCGTAGTAATAAAACTACCGGGATAAAATATAGCCTATAACCTTTCCAACAGTCCATTCCACACATTCGGTAAAATAATTTTTGAAATCAGTTGACTATAGTTTCGGAGATTACGTCTGACGAACAAACAAACCAACATTACCTCTACATAACATTAGTAAATAGGCGGGTCCACATAGAGCGAGAAGCAGCCTCGCGCGGCAAATGCCTCGCGAGGCTGCTCGCTCTGTGTGGACCCGCCTAATGAATGACGACGTATAATTACGGTGAACGTTTCTCAAGAATCAAAAGCTTGTGCTTACACGTCACCTCGTATTTTGTAAATAATGAAAGGATCACGCAAACGTACACTCACCGACACAAGTTACTGAATATTTTATATGACACTTCTCAAGGACTAATAAACTATTTACGAGTATAGGTTGACGTCTAGTGTCTATTTTAGTTTTCAAAAGATGAAGTAAGTATGTAGAATTTCATTGACCGCGATTATTCAAAAAACTAAATCAGCAGGGCGAAATCAGAAAATGCGTTAAATAGGCTACTTGACTCATATCAAATTTGACCCAATAAATTAGTATTTCCTGAAGTACTTTCCTTGCAAAACCAAAATATAATAATTTCAGTTAATCAAAGTCCATGATGCTTGCATAATTTCAATTTAAAAAACGGTTTCTTTTTTTTTTAATTGGAACGCTGAAAACGCTACGGCCATTTTGGTGACGTCATTAGTATCGGAATTATACAAATGTCACATAACTAAAACCAATTTACAGTAATGCCAACTTTTCAAAATGTGCATGTTCCCTAGACGTAAATCACGGAAATTATTGTTTTGAATACGAATGACGTCACAGCACAGATAAATCCATAGACCAATATGGCGGTAGCGTTTTCACCTGTTTTTGAAAAGTAGAACTTTTAAAATAAAATTTTGCGGTTTCTTAGGTCCAAAAAAATATGGTAGTATTTTTTTTGGTCTAAAAGAACAATTATTTATCATATAAGAGCTACATAAAAATAGAGTCAACTATATGCGAATAATCAAATCTATACTTGAATATTATAAATGGGAAAGTGTGTGTGTGTATGTTTGTTCGTCTCTCACATTTTTTAAGTGGGGATGGTTGAAGGGATGGAGGGAGAGTGACAAATGGTACCTTTTATCCCGATATTCCGGCGGGAACGGGACTTACGCGGGTAAAACCGCAGGGCGCAGCTAGTTTTTCATACATATTCATTACTCACATCTTAATTTTGCGCTTGTGGTAGTAATAACATAAACTTTGAACTGTTGGATTACAAACCCGCTCGTGCTGTGTGTATCTACGTGACGTAGATACGTACCGTAATTACGTTCTTGGTTAATTTGAATTATTCAAGTCACTATTCTATGCTCAGAATTCTATGGTTCCGTAGTGAATTATAATAATTTGTTTTTTATGTTTTGGAATAGTTTTTAATTTTTAATTGAGTAAACAAGTTTTTATATTTTTACTAGCAGCTAGTCCCGGCTTTGCACGGGTGTACTAATGAAACTACCGGGATAAAATACAGCCTAAAACCATCCCGACATTCCATCTTACAAAAACACAAAAGTGAATTAGCAGTTAGTTGGTTACCATAACACAAGCATTAAGTTGCTTAGCTTGGCTAGATTTAGATATTTATTATTTATTATGTACATCCATAACACTTTTCTAACTTAAACTGTATCAGTACAAGTAAAGTAATCGTTACACCGAGAAAATTTTAAAATAAAACGACCAGAGTTCAAGACCTGTAAACCAAACAAAATCTATTACATCTGCGTGTCTTGTTATAATGGCCGTGATTGGTATTCGAGGCCGCGTGAAGAAATCTCAATACAACTTGTAAAAACTTTATAATCTTTGAGAAATATTATAAAGTTACCCCATTATGCATATTCGACCTAAAACCTGTATTAGCTAAAACGTATATTAAATCTGTTGCTATCTCTTTTCGTTGACATATGAGTGACAAGAAAAAAACGTTCTAAAACGTTCCTAAAACTTGTATTAAATTGTCAAGTTTTTATGAATAAACCCCTAAGTGTATGATATTACAAGGGAATTTCATTTACAGGACATTTTTGAATACCCCTTAAATTTAATAGGTACTTACTACAGGCAAGACAATGGCATTTTACTCAATTATTTTCAGATACATTATCCATCCATAGTTACAGACTTCCGCATTCATAATATTAGTAGGACTGTAGTCAACTCGCAGCTCAACTCAAATGCAAAAGTTAGTTATATTTGTTCGCTCTACTTCTGTTATAATCTCTACGAGTAATAAGACCATATTGTGTTAATTTGGTATGAACTGGGGGTATGAACATTTTGAAGGAAATTAATAGATCATGATTTTTTTATTGTCATCATTCATTGTTAAGGACCAGACCAAAGTGTATGTCTAATCGCGATCTGCCCCCTTATTCTCCAAATAACCATGTCTTAACGCGGCACGTCTCGGCGTTCTTATTTTGAAAAATTCTATGGATTTCAGAAAACAAAAGCTAGATAACGTGCAATCTCTTAACGCGTCATGTTCAATATGTTCATCTCATTCCGCGTTCGTTCAAGAATCGATCTTCTGGCCCAGTAATGTACATATGTGTTTTTAACTTAAATTTTTTGAATAAGCTAAGCATTTGCTTAACTCAAATCTGTGTAATTTAATCATATATTTTGACGATTCGACAAATCGTTTAGAAAAAAAAGTGTTAAGTTAAAGAACAGTTGACTTAAGTTGTTAACTTAGAATAGTCACGTTCTTAAAACAAGGTGATTCTATTGCCTGTTACGCGACTCTCTACACCAGTTTGTTTGCTATACCATGAATAAATAATCGAAATGAATGAAAAAACTTAATTGTACATTTACAAAGAAACTTATAAACTAGCAAACTAGTACCATGCTGAAAGCACTCTAAGGCTCTCATCTCTCTTGATGCTGGATTGGCTTTGGCGTGGACCGTCAAAAAGATCGACTGACGCTACTTTACACAGAACAGAAATAGCTTTGGAAGCTTATAGACATCGGAGACGTTGGAGAGGTTTGAAAATGTACATATTTTGATGGTATAGATACATCTTTACCTTTTTGTTATAATTTATATGAAATTACGGGACTTTATCGCGTTTTACTTTAAAACTTATGGATATCTTACTAAATTTGTGCTGTGTGTGAGAGAGTGAGAGAGACAGATAATCTTAATGATAGTAAAAGAAGAAAACATACGTTTTTTCCACAAGCACAGCGATTAAGATCACAAATAAAACAATATTTTTAAACCACTATAATTCGCGCAATAAAACCCTTACAAGCTGAAGTACCAGGGCACTATAAAATGGAAGAGCTTATCTATCGCCTTCCGACCTAAAGTGGTACAGGGCAACTCAACTCGTAATACAAGATACAGCAGCAAAATCTATGTAGTTCGAGGCTTCTTGATGAATATTAGAAGCTGAGCAACTTTCTGAACTATCAGATACTTAAAACCCAATTTGTGATGCTTTCCACCACAACCATCCTTGAATATGGACTATGTACAAAAGAAATAAATGGCCAAGCGCGTGTCGGGCCACGCTCAATGTAGGGTTCCAAAGTTACCCAATATGCGAAGGTCTAGACTAGTAAGTAGGTATTTAGATTAAAAATGAGGTTTCAACTCGTGATTTTCTACGAGTTTTTTAAATATTTAGTTGATTCATTATTACTCGTCAACCTGTAAAACCTAATAGTTTTCCTTTTAAATTCATCATTATTATGCTACTACTACTTGTATTTTACTTGCCGGTGTAACTTCAACACTACGTTTCACTGTACGTCAGTAAACAATGTGCTCCATTTCAGGGTCCAGTTACAGCTAGTTTACTATAGAACCGTGTTGGTTATGATAACATTCAGCCTGACACAATAATACCTTACATATTATACAATATAGTCACTAAATATACGAGTACTTACTTTTGAAAGGCACGTTTTACAACCATGAATATTTTATAAGGAAAACAAACAGACAAGAACCATTCACTAAAATTAGGTCTGCTAATTCCTACCAGCTCCAAACGCTGAACGAAACCGCATTGAAATGAGTTTGTGGAATTTTTACTTTTTCAAAATGTGTGAGAGTTAAATATGTATGTATCTAATTTTTTGAATTTCTGGCTATGACTTTATAGAACCTAATTTCGTCCTTAATATTTTGTATATAAAAATACTAGGTATATTTTGATAATAATTGAATTTATTTGAAATCCAGTGCTACCTATAGAGTATTTTTCAAGCCTTTCCTTGCTCTACCAATTATAAAGCTTTCGATGAAAAACTCTTATTCCTCAGTCTTCTTAATAAACATTTAACACTTTTCAAATAAAATTATACATTTAAAAGTACTAAATTCTGGTCAGGGCATAGTACTGAAATGCTAAAAGTACCAGGGCATCATAAAACACAGGAGATTATCTACCAGATGCTCCAGACTTAAGTGCTACTAAAACCATGCTTTTAAATAACTGCGACCGTACTAATATAAACATAACTGTTTACGTCCGCCCGAGGTGAATGGTTACTGTTCTCGTAAGAATAAACTAAGGCATTTGCATCTTTACTAGATGATTTATTTACATAGCGTCATGAGCCAATCGTTGCCTCCACTAAACGGCCGACACTGTAGTGCCTGGGACATTGTTTGATGGATTAGGCTTGCCCAGCACCTAAACCATCCTCTCAGCTTAGCCGGCCGTATCCACAGAAAAGACAATGGTCAATACGTGTGGGGCTGACTAGCCGCGGGTTTCCTCACGATGTTTGCCTTCATCGTTTATAGCTCGTGCTAAAGCACATATAAACTAATCAACACGAAAAGTCCATTGCGTGACAATTACTACTACGGACGGTGACAGCGAACATCAGCTAAAATTACGTTCGTAAATGACGGATGATAAATTTTGAAAACTCAGTCTCAGAAACTATACAACAATAAGTTTCTTCGTCTCGATCTCGAAACCACTTTTCCGAGCGTTTGTGCGCAGATAAAATCAATATAATAATAATAATAATAATAATAAAACTTTTTATTGCGGACACGAGATCCATTGACACAGTAAAATACACACACAAAAAATACACACAAAAAAATTATATATAGAATAGAACGAGAATAACATCAATACATAAATACTATCTACTAATGAAGCTACCGGGATAAAAATATAGCCTATAACCATGCCAACAGTCCATTCTATAGATATACATCGGTGAAAGAGTTTTTGAAATCGGCTGAGTAGTTTCCTAGTTTACCTCCGTCAAACAAACAAACAAACCAACTTTTCCTATCCATAAGTCATAACAGACAGGTATTCTGATCGCAAAATTGTATATACCTACACAATATAGTCGACAAAGAAATTGGTTTACCACTTTTGATGACATCTCCCAATAACATAATTATTCGCTAAGGATTACTGAATGACAGATTCTGACGTAGCAGGTCAATCTGTCAAGCGAAAATAGCCCTTGATGTTTTGTACGTGCAAATGATATTCAGCCTTAGAGTGGTAAACCTATTTCTTTGTCGACTATACTTCTAGGATACGTAATCATATCATGGTTCTCTATCTTCTTTTAAATCTTTAGTGCTTAAAAACATGATTTCTATAATAACATTGTTCCACCCTATTCTGTTAGAAAGGTAACCCAATCGATTAACCAATCGTAGGTTCTCGGAAATGACACAATAAAGCGCGTTAACTGTTTAATGGCGCTTTAAAAGAACTATTACGTTTTAATGAGCTGTTAAGGTTGTACTGTCAGCTATAGAAACTAATGACTAAGATTGCCCCAGTAAAGTCTTTCTGGTTACACAGCAAACACTAAGGGGCTTATGCATAAAAACTTGACAATTTAATATAGGTTTAAAGTACGTTTTAGAACGTTTTTTCCTTGTCACTCATATGTCAACGAAAAGAGATAGCAACAGATTTAATATGCGTTTTAGCTAATACAGGTTTTAGGTCGAATATGCATAATGGGGTAAGGGGTTTATTCATAGGTTTTAGGAACGTTTTAGAACGTTTTTTTCTTGTCACTCATATGTCAACGAAAAGAGATAGCAACAGATTTAATATACGTTTTAGCTAATACAGGTTTTAGGTCGAATATGCATAATGTGGTTATTGTATAAATTATTTATTGGTTAGTGGCGATTCTGACTCTGTCAAAACTTAAATTAAACTAACTAAAGATGATGCCATGATGATCATCGATTTCTTTCCATGCTAAGGTTGTCTGGAAGAAATCGCTTCTTAGCGATAAGACAATTTATTTTAAGGATTTGTAGTTCATAAGTTTCTTTCTCTGTACAATAAAGCATTTTCATTCATTCATTCATTCATCCATTTTATTTCGATTCTTAAAGGGACGGCAACATTTTTAGTTAGTTTAGTGTACGCGAAAGTTTAAAAATTACAATTTGTTATGCATTCTACCTTCTTATATTTCTGATCACAGAACTTGTACATTAGTGATGTGAAACGCCTTCCCGCGGGAATCGGCGTAACGCAATCCGTTCCCGTCAATTAGTAAGTACTGATTTATTGGGAAAATAGGATTCCATAGCCCCAATAAACGAAATTAAATATAAATATCATGTTTTTATTAAATTATTTTATAAACAGCTAAAAATACTATTCCATTAATTAGGAAGTATCTAGGTACTTTCTAATTAAATTTCAGAACACGTGCCTTTTCACAGGTAAATACTTTGTTTGTTTGACGGAGGTAATCTCTAAAACTACTAAGTTCAAACACTCTTTCATCGACGTATAGAATAGACTATCGTGATGGTTATAGGCTATATTTTATCGCGGTAGTTTTATTAGTACACCCGTGCAAAGCCGGAACGTGCCAAGTTTCGTAATATAAATAAAATAATATAAAAAGGTATATTACGCGAAAAAAAAATTTAATTTAAAATAACGAATTTAAATAGAAAAAAAGAAAGCAAAAAACTTTATTTCAGCACCACTTCATCTTTCATTGAATACATGCAAATATAGCACAAATAGTAATAGTACTGTTCCAAACTAAGATATTAGTAGGCATAGGAAGCTCGTAGAAATGTACTTCTAATTAATCTAACCTAGATATTTGCCGAAGGCTTTTGAAGAGCGCTCAAACAAGACTTTATTGAAGCATCCAATCTGGAGTAATAGTATAATTACCAGCCGCGGGAAGAAGCACTCTCAGATACAGTCAGCAAGAAAAACAAATAAATAATAATAATAAAATAATAAATATCCTTGGACATTCCACACAGCGTCATCTAGTCCCAAGCTAAGCAACTTAATGCTTGTGTTATGGTAACCAGATGACTGATATAATACATAGATACATTTTTTTGGTAAATACATACATTTTATAGATAGAAAACACCCAGACACGGAACAAATATCTGCAGAACATACAAACATTTGTCCCGTAGCGGGGATCGAACCCGCGACCCCCGCGTCTCAGCCGGGCGTTCACCCAACTGCGCCACAGAGGTCGTGAATATGTAAAGTAATCCTACAATACTCCGATTGCCTAGTCGCACTAATCGGCAGAAAATATGTAAGAACGCGCTCTTAGATTTTGGTCATTATGCCCAATTGTCAAATCAGGCTAATCACAAAAAATAACAATTATTGTGTCCTTTTTATTTCCATAAAAATGTGCGAGAGAGAGCGGCCTATATTAGATCGACTCGGCAAACGGAGTATAGTATGTATTATTATTATTATAATGAGGTAGTGTTTGTTTGTTTGTTCGACGGAGGTAATCTCCGAAACTCAGATGATTTCAAAAAATCTTTCACCTATAAGTAGAATGGACTGTCGCCTTACGTCTTTTCCTTTTTAACTCGCTCCATAACGCCTCAACAATCAGATTTCACTGTCACAAGACCCCCATATTCCGGAACTAATATAGACTAATAGGGTCTTATTCATAAAAACTTGACAATTTAATACAGGTTTTAAGAACGTTTTTTTCTTGTCACCCATATGTCAACGAAAAGAGATAGCAACTGATTGAATATGCGTTTTAGCTAATACAGGTTTTATACAGGTTTTAGGTCGATTATGCATAATGGGGTTTAATTACAGGAACCGAATCGAGCGGAGTGCGTCGAAGCGATGGCGAGGCTCGCTGCGGAGGGTGGTGGCCGCAGCTGTTTGTAAGTACGATTTAATTTAACTTTAATATTGGTTTCTACTCGTAGTAAGAAAGTAGCGCCGGTGATTGATAAGTTGAGGAGTGCAAGGTTGGCGTGGTATGGTCGTGTCATGAGGAGGGATGAGAGGCATGTTACACGGCGAGCGATGAATATGAATGTGGATGGATACACTGGAAGAGGTAGGCCTAAGAAAAGATGGATGGACTGTGTGTGTGCAGATATGTGTGTGAAAGGAGTGAGTACTGAGATGACGAGCGATAGAGGGAAATGGAAGAGAGAAACGTGTTGTGCCGACCCCATCTAGTGGGATAAGGGCAGGGAGATGATGATGATGATGATTGGTTTCTACTCGTATATCCGTAATTGACGACTTCTGTGGCACAGGGCGAAAGCCCGCCTGAGGCGCAGAGGTTGCGGGTTCGATTTGGGACAAATGTTTGCATGAGCTGCAAATATTTGTCTCACGTGTTTCTATGTATAATATGTATGTACATATTTACAAAAAAAATATCTAAGTAGTATATCAGTCATCTGGTTACCATAACACAAGCATTAAGTTGCTTAGCTTCTAACTAGATGACGCTGTGTGGAATGTCCAAGGATATTTAAATTTATATAACTCCTCATAGTCACTGTGTAGGTACATCCTTGTTTTTTTTGTTCTGTGTGTACATCAATTTCATAACCAAAAATCCTCAGTTTTAAAAGACTTTGTGTCGTGCGAATATAGGGCAATACGTTGAACACAGAAGATCGCGTGCTGACACTCTTCCTGTACTCGCGTGTTCTGTGCAGTGGTAACTCCATCGCGGCCACACTCAAGCTGTTACACTCTATCTATACATTATCATAATAGTCTTGGTTTCTTTCCTTTCCGTGCATCAATGAACTTTGTGAGTCGAAAATTTTATATGCGCTTTAACACGAGCTTTAAACGGTGAAGGAAAACATCGAGAGGAAACCCGCGGCTAGTGAGCCCCACACGTATTGACCGTTGTCTTTCTTGTAGATATGGCCGGCTAAGCTGAGAGGGCGGTTTAGGTGCTAAGCCTATCCGCTTAAAGCACAATGTTTACTATAGTAAACATTTTTGAAGGTCGCTCGATGCACCATGTTTACTAAAGTAAACATCCTGCCCGCTTGACAGAAATCGTTCTGTCCTGCTTTTTCTAATACAAATAGTCCGTCCATCTCCAGTGTCCTGTGAAGTGTAGACAAAGATTGCCTCCTGACGCTATAATACTTGAGAAATATCTTTTCGTCTTAAAAACCACAAAATTCTGAAAACACTTTCACTGGTAGAAACTGATACTGTATCCCAATAGGCTATCTTTTATCGAAATTTACGGTTCTTAAGGAACGTGATTATAGCAAGGAACACTCAGAGGGATATAAATAAAAGGTAGATTGGAAACTCTGTTATAAAAATGGGAAGGGACGTTATATTTTCGATAAATCCCATATTAAAGCGTCAGTTTTCAGTTGAGTCCAATTTTATTAAATTAGACTCATTTAATACCAACAGTCCCAACAGACTATGCTTTCCTGCTGGTTCTACTTACCTAAAATCAACACCTACTTTATATCATCAGTACCTACACCTACTACCTACATATATTGGGTTTAGGAACACTTGAGTATTAAGATCAAGAGTGAGTCGATCGCTCTACTTAGCCCTTGAGACTTCCGCCTTCAGTCTTAGTTCAAACACGAAATTAATCTAAACTCAGTGTTAAGTTACAGTGCTTATGTAAGGTGGGTGTTATACGTACGAGCAAGTACGCGTACAGCGTACTTATGGCTCGACGACCTCTTTCGCCTGTGTGACTGTCAAATAGCGCTATGTGTCACATAAAGTCCACTATAAAATTAATAGACCAGTAGTGTTTATCCTACAAGCGTATTCGAAATTTATGTAGAACTTATTCGGAAACTGTGAAACAAACACTTAGCGGGATGTAAACTTTACAACATAAGTAAAATGTTGTGTTTAGATTTGAGTAAACTTTGAGATAAATCCAAGCAAGAACTTGAAATATAATACCTTTGACTTGCAATAAGACTTTAAATTACGTTGGCTTCAAAGTTTCGTCGGTGTAATTATCATTCACCATTCACCATTCCAGTAATGTCCGCTCGTTCATTGTGAAGATTTTATGTTCAAAGAAGGTAGTTAATTGTTATTAAAGCCAGTCTTTCAAGCATCCTAGCTAAAAGGAATTTGAATCAGAATGTAAAAGTATACTAGTCTATACTTATATAATGAGGTAATGTTTGTTAGTTTTTTATTGGCGGTAATCTCCATAACTACTCAGCCGATTTCAAAAATTAACTCACTGATGAGAATGCTCACTTACCAGCTCCATATTTTCTTGGCGTTTAAGAGAAACTACTCGTAGCCCAGCGTTTTCATCCGCATAAGTCCCGCGGGATATTTATTTATTTATTTTTTCAAAAAAAAAATTAGTATATAAAGTACGATATAAAGTAGTAAGGATATTCTATTTATTTATTTATGTCCACAGACAACATCTCATGCTTCACGCACGGCTGCAGCACGGGCTGGGTTTCCGGCGTGCTGGGCTCAGAGGCGCTGGCCGGCGGCGCCTGGCTGGCAGCTCTGCCCAGTTTGGTGGCATTACCCGCTGCGCCGTTCTTCGCGGTGCTGGCCGATGCGAGGGGAAGGAAGGCGGGAGCTTTCGGTATCTGCCTCAGCTTTATTGTGAGTCTCTTCTTTGGTTTCTGTTCCATATTGTCTTATCAGTCATGCTGGGGTCAGAGGCGCTGGCAGCGCAGCTATGCCTAGTCTGGTGGCATTAGCCGCTGCACCCTTCTTCCCGGTGTTGGCTGATGCGAGGGGAAGGAAAGTTTAGGCGTCTTGAACATTTTAATATAATAAGTATATTTTCTAACATTGACATAAGCTTTTTTCATCATTCAAGCTCTTTTTTTAGGAAAAGGGCAATCTTTCAATAATTTGCTTATTGGTCTTGCCTTCCAATTTCCAGATCAGCTGGTCACTAGCAGCGTGGTGTGGAGCCCGGGGCGTGTGGGCTGCGAGGGCAGCTGCGGGGGCGGGGGGCGCGGGGGCGCTGGCGCTTGCCCCCGTCTACTGCGCGGAGATCGCCCCCCGGACTAGGGGGCTAGCGGCCATGCCTGCTCTGGCTTGCAGGTACATTACACCCTGCGTTCCATCAAACAGAAGAGGCTTACCATGACGCATTAATTAACAATTGAGTTTAGGTTCTTACTGCCAGCTTACCATGACTTCCTTAAGACTTCGCTACGCTTCCTTAAAATCGCCTACTGCGTGTTTCCCCCTTAGCATACTTCTTACGTGGCGCGACCTATAGTTACTTAGTTTTATCTTTTCCAGTTGCGGCATCCTCTTCGCTTACGCAGCGGGAGGCATCCTGTCTGCGCATGCGCTGTCCCTCTCTATGGCTGTTCCTCCTGTGATACTGCTGGTCTCCCTCATCTGGCTCCCGGAGACACCTTCGTTCCTCATCAGCATTGGACGGGTGCAGGTAAGAAAGAAAGAAATAAAATAAAATGTGTTTATTTCTGTAGGACCTCAAGGATCACTTAAAAATGCACAGTCTTATAAGCTAGGTGACTCTGTTGCCTGTTCCAATGCAACTCCCTACAGTAGAATGAATCAGACAAGAACCTGGTGTGGGCTTAACTTTTTCTTAAAGCAAAATGGTTAATAAATTCCAGGATGCAGCAAAAATAATCTGCTGGTTCGACGGCTCCGACTTCCAAGAGGACCTGACCGACGTGATAGAACAGCAAGAAGTCCGCATCAGAACCTCCGACTTCTACGGACGGAAGGAGATGAGAAGACAGGACTCCGACACCTTCCAACCGATGCTGAAGAGGAGCAGTGGACTGGATAGTACTTCTAATTCTGAAAAGAAGAGTGAGAAGACTGAGATTTCTGCTTGCAGAGAGCTTTGTAAGTATTAACGATCTCTGTGGCGCGTGCTGCCTGAGACGCGGAGGTTGCTGGTTCGATCCCCGCTGCGGGACAAATGTTTGTATGTTGTGCAGGTGTGTTGTGGTATTTGTTCCGTGTCTGTCTATAATATGTTTGTATTTACAAAAATGAAATGCATCTAAGTATTATATCAATCATCTGGTTACCATAACACAAGCAAGTTATTTAGTTTGGGACTAGGTGACCCTGTGTAAAATGTCTGAAGTTGTTTATTGACCATCAGTCCGCCAGCGCCGCTGTCGGCGAGCCCTTCTCTCGTGCGTTGTGATCCTGAGTGCGGCGGCAGGCAGCGGTGCCGGTGCCGTCAGCAGCTTCGCGGCCGCCATGCTCAGGCACTCCACGCACACGCTGCCGCAACTCAACTATACGGCTTACAACTTCACTATTTATAACGGGTAAGACTATTCCTATTTCATTAGTTTTATTACGTTAAATTGTCGGTCTCGGCTTTTAACGGAGGCCTTTAGGCGGTCTAAAATCTCCGCTTTGCGGAAATTTCTAAACTTAGTCGTTTTTAAGTATGGAAAACAGTAACATTTCTTACGCATGGAATGCTAACTTCTGAAATATGAATTTGGATGCCCTATTTTTGACCATGATACCTATTTTTTTGTGACTGAGAATATGCCTAGGCGCTACAGTCTTCTATTTCGTTTTCTTTCAGAACGATCCCTCGTGCTCTATTCGACAGGTCGGAAGCAGGGTCCTTGCTGTGCGGAACAGCATTGGTGCTAGGAGCCGCTATGGCCACCATCACTGTTGATAAACTTGGCAGGAAGGTGAGCGATACCTATGTCTTCTTGAAGTTATTATAAGTCACATATTATTATTCGTGCCAATACCTTTGATTTAACGCTAAAGTTGATAATTAACTAGGTAACTTAAACTTTCGGGATCTATTAGACAAAATTAATGGACGGTCCGAAAGGCTATAGAAATCAAAAAGTACCGGAATTCCAATCGTGAGGATTTCGTATCTCAGCCTCGTGTAGTCCCGTAATTAGTTGTCAGTGTTATGTCGCCGACTGTCGATTTCTGATTCTGAATGCGAATTGAGGGTAGGCATGGATCCTACCCTCAATTAGTGGCGGTAGTTCTAGTACAGTTTACCCATGACCACGAGAGCTGTTCTGTAACACACTCGAAACGTCGGGAAATAAAATAATAAGGGAAATACGTTTATAATAACGACTTTTCAACTTTACAGATGCTGCTGCTCTGGTCTTGCACCGGCATTACCTTCTGCTTAGCCCTACTAGGAGTCTACTGTGACCCCCACTTCTACCACTCCTGGTACTTCCACCGCCTGTGGCCTTACCGACGACCGATAAAGGAAAACACCAATATACTGCCTCAAAACATCTCTTTCACTATAGATAGTGATGTGATGAATTTGACTAAAGTAGAGAGTTTTAAGAGCGATATTTTGATGAAAAATTTGACTGAAGAGATGGCAAGGAAGGAAGATAATTTGACAGAATGGGGGAGTGAGGAGTACAAGGATGAGACGATGCTGACTCCAATGGTGCTGTTATCATTAGTGCTATTTTTGTACAATATTGGACTGGGGTCTGTGCCTTACGTACTGATTTCGGAACTCTTTTCTACAAATGTAAGTATTACGATGGATTAACATAAATATCACAATGACTTTATGGCACAATCATACTTTGAGATTTGTTCGATTTGTTGTCTTTGCAGTAGTTTTTGATTTTGCCGCAATCTTTTTTCATGAATACTTGTTATCTGTCATGTATAGATGTAAATTGTGCCTGTGCTTTGTTCAGTAAATATGTATGTACGTCTAAAGATCCTCTGAGGTATTAATTATGTAAATTTAAAATCTCTTTCAGGTTCGTAGCCTAGCATCAAGCCTGCTCATATCCTGGATGTGGCTCTCCAGCTTCCTTCTTCTCCGCTACTACGGCTCCTTGGCCGCGGCCTTAGGCCTCCACAGTACCTACTACATATCAGCCTCCATCACGCTTCTGGGCGCCGGGTACATACTCCTCACGCTACCAGAGACCAAGGGAAAGTCACAGGAGCAGATTAACAAGATTCTGGAAGGACCAATGGTAGTTGTTTGTGAAAGATGACCCGACAATAATATTTGATTGTTGAACAATAAGACGTTATGAGACATTGAGAAAAATGAAGTTTTTGTTCAAAATGGCGTCGATGTGGATATGAACAGTGACGGTGACCAAAAAGCTGTAACAAAAATTGTTTATGTAGACGTCCACACTGACAGAGCTGTGCACAATTGTCGTGAAAATTTTGTCGATGCCAAAAGAAGAAGAAACATCAATGAAAGTTTTTGTGAAAATGTTGTTAATGTAAACATTGGTGAAAGTTATTGTAAAAATCTTGTCGATGTAAACATCAGTAAAATTTATCGTGAAAATGTTGTCGATGTAAAAATCAATGAAAGTTTTTGTGAAAATGTTATCGATGTAAACATCAATGAAAGTTTTAGTGAAAATGTTGTCGATGTTAACATAAGATAGTGGCAGAGGTATTGTTCAAGAATTTTCTAAGTGCTCGGTTGGGATGAAATTATATTAAGAACCTATGTTTAATTTACTTGCACTTCTAAATTTCACACAACTAGTCCGAAGGTTAGGTTCAACTTGTATCGGTTAACGGACTGTACGTGGACTGGCTTAAGATTTTGTGAACGATCGTCCTCAAGCCGGACGAGGCATGAGGACTTTTATTAAGATTTTTCATTTATAAATGAAATACCTAAGTGTGGTTTTACACTATAAAATAAAAAAACTTTGTAGGTAAATAATGTTGAATCTTTAAATAATTGTATATTAAAAAGTGTTCAATAAATGAAAACTATGTCATTTAATTCGGAATTGAAGTTAAGCACGGTTGGTAGATAGATTTATCAGGGCATGAAGAACTTCTTTTCACCTCACTGGTTCTGGAAACTGTAACTGATAGTTATTATTCAAGGCCAAAGAAAAAGAGATAAAATACTACAATCGTAAATCAAAATTGGATTGAAAAAAATTGACTCGTGTATCAAAAGTTATTAAAACATTGATAAATACAAAGTAGTAAATTAAAATTGTATTTAGAGTCGTATTTAGTAAAATACCATTTCACTTTCAAAACTATCGTGAGTTGTACTAGACATTATTATAATCACATGTCAATCATTCCGGAGAATCGAAACATTGTCGGTATCCAAATCGACAATATTTTTACGTAAATAATTTCCCGTGTGATTATAATCTATCTATATAAATAAAAAAAAAATGAATTGATGTTCGTTAGTCTGATTAAAACTTAGAACGGCTAGGCCGATTGAGCTGATTTTGGTCTTGAAATGTTCGTATAGGTCTAGGGAAGGCTTAAAAGGTGAGAAAATCCCGAAATTCCCGCGGGAACGGGACCTACGCGGGTGAAACCGCGGGGCACAGCTAGTGTCTAATAAAAATACCAGTGAGAGGAAAGGATAATGCTTACAGAAGTTAGCTCAGTGTGGCATTGCCAAATTATTGTGTTAGATTGTAAGTTTAGATAAGTGTAGATAGACAAACATTGAATCTGTTATTTATACTGGGGTCAATACTACTTGTGAAAAAAAAACAACTTTTGTGTTTCTAGCTTGATTGTAGGTAAGTATGAACCATAGAGAAAAAACACTATGTATGAATACTAAAAATATTTATACAATTCTGAATTGTCAAAATAATTATTGTAGAAAAGACAAATATAATATTGCTTCAATTGAGTAGTATGCAACAGACAAAAATCTAGCATCGCGTAATGAGACTTAAATCGGGACTTGAGGCAAAACACTTGAGCAGAGTTAAATGACTTGTTCAATGATTTTTATACTAAGGTTTCTTCAAATGATAGGTATGTTACTACAAAATGTAGATGTAATCCTACTATCCTACTATCCTACTAATAATTATAAATGTGAAAGTTTGTGAGAATGTTTGTTATTCTTTCACGCAAAAACGGCAGGACCGATTTGGTTGAAATTTGGTATGTAGATTGGTAATATCCTGGATTAACACATAGGCTACTTTTTATTCCGATATTCCCGCGGGAACAGGATTTACGCGGGTTACGCGGGTGAAACCGCGGGGCGCAGCTAATATCTAGATACTTAATAAATTATATGTTCATAAAATGGATGATATCAAAGTAAATGTGTGTGATTATTTGTAGGTAAGTAATTTATTTGTGACCAAAATTCGCACAGGCGTTTTTAGTATATAGAAGAGACACACTGGGCGTATTTAACTAAACTAATAAGCCGACTAAACTAAGTTAGTTTAACTGAACTCGCGATTAACCACTCAGAACTGTGAACTAAGCGTTCACAGTTCTGAGTGGTTAATCGCTATAACTTATGCGCTTGCGCTGTTATGGTGTTATAATTGTTTTTAATAAATAAATAAAAAAACTTAGTACGAAAAATCTCAGTTTATTAGTCGTTTAGTTACTAAAATACAAGTTTAGGATTAAATGACGTCAAAGGATATTATTTTATTAATACAATACGTATGGATGGTGACAGGTGGGCGGGGATCGTCACGCCATGGGTGCCTGCAGATGGGCAACGAAGCCGGGGCAGGCCGAGGAAACGATGGCGAGATGACCTCGACACCTTTCAAGAGGGTTGGTGGGACCTAGGAAAAGACCGAGAGAGATGGAAACAATTGGGGGAGACCTTTGCCCAGCAGTGGGAAAGTATAGGTTAAAAAAAAAAAAAAATACAATACGCTCAGTGTGTGTCAAACCTAACTGTCAAAAACTAGTGTAAAGAAATAGATAGAGAATTCAAAATTATTTTAGCCAAATATGACGTAAAATGTTGTTTGAGAAATAATTGTATTGAATGTTGGTAATTTTGTATGGATGAATAAAATTGCTTTATGTGTCAGAAAGTTTTTAACTTGCCTTACCTACCTCACAAGTCATCACAATTTTCAAAATAATTTGTCTAAGTCGATCGACGGAGATGGCAATGAACGTATTCAAAGAATTCGGAACGCTTATGTAAGACAATAATTTTATTCGTAGTTAAAATATAATTAAATGTCGTTATTTACTATAAACAATTTTATTTTTATATCACAAAATTAAAATACATTGGAATAGTTTTACTTAATAAACTAATATTTTGTACATAACGATCTTATAAAAATAATTCAGAGATTCATTATCTATGGGCACTTACAAATCAAAATAGGTACACAAAATTCGTCTTTTGGCGTAGTAAGGTAATTTTATATTCAGGAGCCGTACCATGACGTCTAGCGATTCAGTTTAGGTTCTGTCTGACTGTCAAAACTTTACGTCAGCGCCTTAGTTTACGTCAAAAGTGGTTCGTTGTTGGACCTAAACTGAATCGCTATAAACGGTCATGGTAACCCCGCAGGTATCGGTCATTATACGTTGGAGCCACAGTCGGAACAACACTTTCGTTGTTGACTACAATTCAAACTCAATTTGAGTGCTGGTGGGTTATCTCACGAGACCTACTTGGTATAAACCTAAACGTTCCAGACTCGCGGTTTGTCTCGCGGGTTCGAATCCTGTCGAAGTTTCATTTAGAATTTTTAATTTACCTAAAAACATTTTAACAAATCTGGTAACTAATTATTACATCAAATTACAGCCTTACATTCCCTGACTGGATATCATCATACAGTTTTTGCGTCAGCGCAACATACTCCCCAGTCTTCTGGTCCATAAAGAACATGGGATCTTTATGCAGATTGACGTTATACCCTTGCTCCATCAACTCCTTCTTCTTAAGTTTGAAGGTGGCAGTCAGGGGGGTTTCGGGGAGTAGCCTGATGAATAGTGGTCTAGCGTAGACTGGGAGACTGGACTTTAGACCTTTGGATAGTGAGACTAGGTCCAATTTGCTTTCTGGGTCTATGATCGCTGCCATGCCTGCTTTGCCTTCGACGTGGGGAATCTGTGGAGTGATAAATTGTGGTAGACTAAGATATCGAAGTGATTCTTTGCCTGTTTAAAACACTGTCTGTTTTAAACAAGCGAAGAATCACTTCGAGTATAGTTTGTAGGACTTGTTTAAAATATTGCCTATTATTTGCCGATCCCATTGAATAAAGTATCTTGAGAGGACTTTATCCCCCTTGAAAAACAGTGAAGCTGCATAATAACTAGCAGATGATGTACACTTACAGAGACTCCGAATACAACAGCATCTTTCAGTCCGATCAGGGAGCTGATGACACCTTCCACTTCTGCTGTAGACACATTCTCACCACGCCACCTGATACAATCATTAGGTACTAAACATTTTGTCCAAAACGCCAACAAAGCACGCATTTTTTTAAAGGAACAACTCAGCACTCAGACCTTTCTTACTCATGTCGTCCACATGAGTAAGAAAGGTGTGAGCGCTGAGATGACGTTTGATAGAGAATGAAAGAAGAACACGTGATGTGCTGACCCCACATAGTGAGATAAGGGCAGGAAGAAGAAGTAAAGTTCTTACCTGAACGTATCCCCAGTCCGATCCTTAAAGTAGAAGTACCCGAAGTGGTCCATCACCAGGATATCTCCCGTATTGAAGTAGCAGTCTCCCTCCTGCCTCACACTCTTCACGATCTTCTTCTCAGAGTCTGTCTTGTCGGCGTAGCCGGCGAACGTGAGGATTGCCTTCTTTGGGTCTATCTTGCCGAGGAGTAACCCTGAAAGAGAATTTTAAAAGACTTTTGATGTTAACGTTACTACAAAAGCACATAGCTTACGTTTTCTGAAATCCATCTAAAGCATTATTCAAAATATACACGCCGTGTCGTGCTAAGTCAAGACATGATTATTTGGAGAATAAGTCGGCAGTTTCATTACGTGAGAAACACTGGTATGCAAAAAGCAAACGCATAAATCAACAACAAATTGAATTAAAAATGGATGATTAGACAATTAAAATGGTAAATTAAATATTTAAATACGACGACGTACCGTCTCAATCAATCTCGATTGAGACGGTACGTCGTCGTATTTAAATATTTAATTTACCATTTTAATTGTCTAATCATCCATTTTTAATTCAATTTGTTGTTGATTTATGCGTTTGCTTTTTGCATACCAGTGTTTCTCACGTAATGAAACTGCCGACTTATTCTCCAAATAATCATGTCTTGACTTAGCACGACACGGCGTGTATATTTTGAATAATGCTTTAGATGGATTTCAGAAAACGTAAGCTAAATAACGTGCAATCTCTTATCGCGTCATGGTTTGAAAGTCGTTGAGAATCGACGACATCCTGTTCGTTTAGTTAGTACCATGGTCTTAAACTGTTAATTTACCCTATAGACAAGACAGTGTACCTATTGTTGGGTTGTCGATGATGATAATGATGAAAATAGACAGCTTTACCTGGTTCATGTGGTCCACAGGTGATGCATCTACCATTGCTATCTCTTAATATTTCACCAGAGATTTCATCACACCTGCAATGATTATTAAATAATTACGACTTATTTTCTAACTAGGTAAAAGTATCAGTGTAATGTTAATTCTCAAATAAAATACTTACTTGACTAAAGTAAGAGGGTATATTGAAGACACCAGCCGACTGAGGAAACCGATGGCACCGACTTTAGAATCCAAATTCACTGCAACAACATAAACAACAGATTAGTAAGAGGTACACCTATTTGGTGCAGGGCGACCCAAAGCTGAGACCGGTCCTTTTTTGGGGGCCACACTGTGCAGACGCTGCCCGTCCAAAAATGTACCTATGTTATTTTGTTCTGTACTTATTACTTTTGTCTTTTTTTTTAATTCTAGTTACTTATAGTTTCTGTTATTGTGTTCGTCTGTGCTGTGTGTACTCTAAAATAAAGATAATCTTATTCTTATTCTTATTCTTACACAGAAACAGGTAAATTCTACAGTCTATTCATAAAGATTTGGCAATTTAATTTCAAATGTTACTCCTATGACAACGAAAACAGATAGCAACAGATTTAGTATAAGTATCGAAGTCATTCGTCATCCGTATTTTATAGTTACAGGAACCGGCCGTTGGCCAGCTTCGCCACGAGCGCTTCAAAACATACCAAGATTGCTGTTCCCCTCAGTGGCTCCATAGAACTCCAAGACCCTGGAGATGCCGAAGCGCTGTACAAACTCCTGCCAGATCTGCGGCCGCAGTCCGTTGCCGATGATCACCTTCACCTTGTGAGCAGTATCGTTCGGACCAGGGGGCACTGATAGGAGGTAGCGACAGATTTCACCGATGTATTGGGTTGCCTGGAAGATAATAATTTCTGATTTAAAATAAGCCCATTCGTAAGTGGGGATACCACGTACCGGAATACATTTTATGAAATTGCATCATCATGATATTGAAAAGGTTGGATCCTAACCGTGATTATTGCTATGGTTCTTCACTGACTGTCGAGAAAAGACCAAGACAGAAAAGAACAACTGCCTCGGTTTCCAATTCCAGTCGCTTTAGAGTGAGTATAATACGTTTCCGCCTATTGCATTCATGAGGGACCGTGTGAACCCGTGTTCTCTCTTCAAGTTTTATTAAGAGTTATTAAGAGAAAAAAGAAAGGAGATTATCCACGTACTCACAGTGCATCCATACTTGGCTGCATCACTCCAGTAGTTCGAAGCTGAGAACTTCTTCCTAAGAGCCACAGTGCAGCCGAGCACGATGGCTTGACCAGCGCCCAAGACGCCTCCAGCGGTGTGGTGGAGGGGGAGGGGGTCGTAGATCACGTCGGAGGAGGAAAGCCGAGCGGCTGTGTGGACCCCGAGGGGGATTAGGAGGAACCTGAGAATAACAAGAGGCAAAATTAAAAAAAATATAAATGGACTTCGATTTCGTAAAAAGATAGCAATTTTCTGCACTTGTTCATAACAAAAGATTCTAATCAGATCCAATTTTTTTATAAAAAAGAATCATCACAATCGGTTCACCTATCCAAGAGTTCCAAGGTGACAAATGTCACAAAAATACAGTCAAATTGAGAACCTCCTCCCTTTTTGAAGTCAGATAAAAAAACTTGTTTTACAGCACTTTTTAATGTAGATAAGTAGGTACTTCGCAGATCAAGGAAACTCACCTGATATTAGTAATAATAGCGGCCTTAGGTAGCCCAGTGGTTCCACTAGTATAAATATACAGCAAAGTATCCCGTGGCTTGGACTGGACCACCTCGAGGAAAGGATCTGACGTCATCTCCCTCAACTCCGAGGATAGGTCGATGGTGTCATGGAGGACTGGTGTGTTGTCTCGCTCTGGCGAGTTGAATTGAAAGAGAGGGATGTCTGGAATCTCAGCTTGGATGTCTTTTATTGCTGAAATGAGAAAAGATCATTTGGCTATTGCACCGGGATTTAATACTGTGTTTAGAGAAGACAACTCATGTTTTTTCCTAAAAAATAATTTAGAGTACCTATGCATACATTCATTCCAACATCAAGAAAAAAATCCAGAACTTTCCCATGGTCAGCCCGAGCCACAAGTATTACGCCATGGTAAGCTTCCAGAACACGTCTCTATGAAGTCAAGAAATATTTTAGAACCTTACCATCTGTCATCTCATCACCAAAGATCACCGCCTTGCAAGCTGCTATCCTCAACGCATGAGCCAGTTGAACTCCCCTCAAGTTGGTATTCACTAGTGCCGTGGTGACCCTCAACTTGGCCAGCCCCAGCCAGGTGAAGGCGTACTCAGGGCACGTCTCCATGAAGAGGGCGATGACCTCTCCGCTCTTGAAGCCTTGGCGTTTGAAGTACCAGGCTATGCGATTGCTAATGGCGTCTCCCTGGATTCAAAAGCAAGATTTTTATGTTTACTTTTGTTTTATTTTATTTTATTTATTTAAATATATTTTTTAAATATATATCTAACATCAGTCATTAAAAAAAAAAATATCTTTCACCGATGTGTTTAATGGACTGTCGGGATAGTTATAGGCTATATTTTATCCTTTACTTTCTCCGTTCCTCCGGAGACACCTAGATTTGTGAATATGATAAAGACACCTAGATTTCTTTAGTACACCCGTGCAAAGCCAGGACGTGCTGTTAGTGGTCTATATTTCTGAAAATTCCTAAAATAATAGAAGAGCAGTCGGTTAAAAACGCTTACTTCTTTAAAACTCAAGGCTCTGTCCCCCATTATGAATGCCTTCTTGTCTCCATACTGGTGCACCACCTCGGCCCAGCGGCCCACGACCGTGATGCCGCGACGCTCCCACATCCATATCTTGAACATGGTGACGAGGAGGACGCGGAGACCTCTGCAGATGGTCAATGAAGAGTTTAGTAAAAGGTGTAACGAATATAGGAGTTTGGTTAGTAGTGGATTTTATGATGCCAAAATGTATCAATTAAACTTACTTACGAGTACGTTAGGTAATTGTTTATAGAAGAGATAAGTAATGATAGGTTTTATTATGATAATTCTCCTGCGATTATTAAAAGGTTTTCTCATGACAACTCTTAATTTATAATTCAGACACAGACAGGAATTGAACTCACAAAAATAATATCGACGAAGTAAACATTATTGTAATTCTGTAATTGAGGTGTCACGTTATTTTACTCTAAGCATGTGCTAGTGTACTCCTTGTTGATGCAACTAATAAATAAATAAATAAATAAATTATTCAGACAATCAAAATAACTATCCTACCTACTACTACCAACGCATAAAGTCCGTCCACGCTACTACTTTTTCTCTCTTTTTTGTACTTGTGCTGTATGTGTGTGTATCATTAAATTCTGATCTATCTATCTACTATCCAATTTAATCTCGATTTTTTCTTTTTTTCCTATTTTTTCAAAATGTAAGTTCCATTGGCCTTGAAGTTCAATTCCCGACATCCTCCTTAAGGTCGTCACTGGTGGAACATCAGGAATTGATTCAGGACGCGCGCCATCTTCTTGGGGAGGTGACGGCTAATTGGATGATTGGATGTTAGCACAGGTTTTGACGTGAGTGAACTTTTGAACACACATTTTAACAGCGACGATATTGTCTTGCGAAGTGGTGGAAAGTGGCTGATGATAGTAAAAATTAAACGGAAAAGGGTGATTCACATGATTTTCTAATTGGCGTTGATAGTATCATAGATTGCTTGTGTTATGGTAACCAGATGACTGATATTACAATACTTAGATACATTTTTTTTTGTAAATACATTAAACATTATAGAAAACGTCTAGACACAGAACATACAAACATTTGTCCCGTAGCGGGGATCAAACCCACAACCTCCTCGTCTCGGTCGGGCCTTTGCCCGTTGCGCCACAGAGGAAGTCATTTTTTTTTTTTTTTTGTTTTGAAGCTTATTAATATTTTCCCACGTATAAATCACGCGAGATCACGTTGCAATCCTGGCAACACGTTTAGAATTGAATAATTCCATACTACTATGAAATTGATAGGTACCATTCATGAGCGGATGTGGGGCTATTGTGCGCGTCAACAATTTACTGGACCTTGGACGGTTGTGTAGTCCAGTTGTTAGAGCTAGTGGAATTTTCTACTGTTGAAAATGAAAGGTGGTTAAAGTTTACTCGACTTTGCCCGAATCCAGTAGCCTAATTACTAGAGTCCAGTAGCCTAATTACTTTACTGCCTGTGTATTTTTGCTGAAAAGTATGAGTAGGTAGCTATACCTAGAACTCATCGGAATGCGAAGAGGACTATCGCATACACATAATAATTGTTCTCTGGGACGGACACCCAAGGAAGTTAGTCGTCAGTGGACGTATCACCAATATTCGACGTACTTAATGACATTACGAGTAGGTATCTTAATAGTATGAATGAGTTAAAATACTACGTACACAATTGATTATCAATTGAAGATTACGATCGGTACGTGACTGGAATTGTACGGCTAAATAAAAGAGACGAGTGATGATTTTACGCATTCATTTCACTCACTCCAATATTGTGGTCAGTTAATGCTGTAACATTTGTAGCACTAGTTTTGATAATGCAGTATTCGGTAAATCAATTACTAATAATCAGTAGATAATTTATTCGTATCACAAAATTAATTAACAAAAAATGAAAAAATAAATTGGAGAAATGTTCGCGAAGAAAATCTTGTAAGTGCCCAATTAGGTGCCTTTTTTAATCAACTTCAGAAAAAGAAGATTTTTTATGTTCTACTGAAGTTATGATTTTTTTTAATGTAGGTTCTCCGATTATATCCTAAACAATTTTATAGGTACCTGGGATACTCAAAAATCAATTGATAACATCATAAACTAGTGCTTCTTTCAAATGGACTTTGTCCCGAGTACCAGGGCGACATGAATGGAAGGATATTTGACACCTCCGACCTATGGACAATGTGGTTTCCGATATAAGAGCTGTTCGCACGTAGCTTATTTACAAAATAGGCAATTGTCCACGGATAAGGATACCTAGGTACCTAAAACAGCATTTCTCAATCTAAATCTTGGTTAATGTTGGTTTGTTCGTTTGTTTGACGGAGGTGATCTCCGAATCTACTCAGCCGATTTAGAAAATTCTCTCACCGATGTGTAGAATGAACTGTCGGGATGGTTATAGGCTATAATATAATCTCGGTAGTTTCATTAGTACACCCATGCAGAGCCGGGACTTGCTCCTAGTTATGGACAAAAGTGTTTGTGTATTTTGATGAATTATTATCTTATTTACAGCATTATCGGGTATCAAAGCTTTATATAATACTTTCATAGATTACTTATCGGATAACAGAACGATCGATTTTTTTAAGTTATTTTTGCACGTGAAATAAAACATCGCGGACCCCCATGGATCCGAAAGACTTGATGAGATGAGTCACAAAGAAAATGCTAACAATATGTTAAAGTTTACCCCAGTAGCCTATTCCATCTCAACAATGTCCCAGGCACTACAGTGTCCCGTTAAGTGTAGGCAAAGATTGCCTCCTGACGCTGTATAAATCATCTATTATAGATGCAAAGGCCTGACCTTTTACCCCAGTGTCAAAAATATGATTTGTATCCCGATATTCCCGCGGGAACGGAATTTACGCGGGTGAAACCGCGGAGCGCAGCTAGTAGAAGTAAAATTTTACTGCCACTCTCTTTTATCATTGTAGGTAATAAAATATCATACAATGATAATACCTATAATAAACCGACCGTTATCATCTAAGTTATAGGTCATAAATGTTTTGTTTATGAACTTATCATAATCATAACCAGCCTATTGAAGTTCTAAATTATGTTCTCTTAACTACCTTAAGTTCTAGTAGAAAAGTCATACAATAATCAGTACTTATGTATAGGTACGTCAATAATGTCCTCCATGATTTGAACTTTATAAAATAATAAATAAATAAATATCCTTGGACATTCCACACAGCGTCATCTAGTCCCAAGGTAAGCAATATAATGCTTGTGTTATGGTAACCAGATGACTGATATAATACATAGATATTTTTTTTTTGTAAATACATACTTAGTATAGATAGAAAACACCTAGACACGGAACAAATATCTGCAGAACATACAAACATTTGTCCCGTAGCGGGGATCGAACCCGCAACCTCGGCATCTCAACCGGGCGTTCACCCAACTGCGCCACAGAGGTCGTCTTTGATGATACAGTTGTAAATAATGTTTCTACATGACCTCTAAGATCCTCATGAGATCCTCAATTTTTTTTATGGGACCTTACTTTTCAAACAAGATGGAGCTTTTTTTCATTGTTTCTTAGAAATAAGTAAAAACATGACCTCTAAGATCCTCATGAGATCCTCAATTTTTTTTATGGGACCTTACTTTTCAAACAAGATGGAGCTTTGTTTCATTGTTTCTTAGAAATAGGTAAAAAGTTTAACTTACAAAAAGTCCCGACTATGAGTCTTCTTCCATATATAAATCCATTGGTACCGATCCCCAGTCATCAGATAAGCAGCCACTACTCCGATCACCCCCACAACCGGGGGGTAGTGTCTGGTAATCCATCCCAGTCCAGCGCAGACCACGGCCACGGAGGTTAAGATCACTCCCTTCTTACGTTCAGCCTCCTCGAAGCGAACTCCTTGCTTTTCTGACATCCTGGTATTATGTGGACATAGTTTTTATCTGAAACAATAGGTTCATGATTGACTGTATAGTAGTCACAGGCAGGGTTACTGAGACCTTTATCTTTACTAAGTAGGTAGATGTTTTATCATGCTTATTATGTACTTCTAATGAACACAAAAACATAGTTTTAAGGTAATAATAAAAGTACCTACCTATGTTATCTGGGGGACCAAAAATTTGATAAAAAAGTTTCAGTATTTGAAATGAATTGAATTAAAATCGTTAAAATAGTTGTTTTTTTGAAAACAAAAACAATTATTTTAACGATTTTAATATGTGAGTATGTGTTTTTTTTAAACAATAGTCTGATGACAGTCAATTTAATTGTATGCAAGAAAGCAAGATTTTTTTTTGTCTTGTTGCTTTCCTACCTGGTTGTTTTCTTTTCTTGGGAATATGGAAGTTTAATTAAATGGTGGGCATATTTTAGAAACATGTAAATAAATACATACCTGCAGAAAACAAGTCAACCGCACAAAATTGCCAAACAAACAAGATAATAGGTTCACAGATTTCGAGTGGACGGCCGTGACGGGTGCTCGGCGTGCACTGCACGTTCTCACTACGATAATGTACCTACCTACTAGTGATGTGCTTTGCTGTCTGGTTATGAATTCGTTAACCCTCTTATGCTCGATTTCTCTCGTACGGATGTCCGTAGGTCCATCACCATAGCAGCTTTTTGAATCTTTTTGACAAATAACAAAGTTGCTATGGCAAAAGTCCTACGGCCATAGGTAAGTTGGTTATAGGAACCGGCCGTTAATCTTTCCTGAATACGGCCACAGTCGGTCGCCATTGCAACGTTGTTATCTGTCAAAAAGTTTCATACATGATTCTAATTAATAAGACCGTAAAGGTATCGAAATTTTAGAAGTCAAAATGTTTCCGAGATAAAAAAAGTACCTACTACATCTAAGTAATAATATTTTTTTGTGAAATACCTAAATCAGCACATAACTGGTAACAAAATAAACATTTCTGACTTATCTCTTAATTCTTTTGATAAAAATTATCTGACATAAATCAGTCAAGTCACATCACTACCACCAATTACTCCGATAAAAGGACAGGCACCTACGACCTTATGCGTTTGAGGGGACAATTTGTGTCTTACTTATGGGCGTAGTGGCTTAACACAATTCATAATATTTCGGATTACTTCACAAAAACAAGAGGCAAAATTCAAAATTTTATTATACCGACTTCAATTTCTTGAGACTAGAGCTTAGAGCATGACTAGAGCAATTTCCTGCAGTCTCGAGATGCATTTTCTCTTCATAACTCCGAAGATCCTCATCAGACCCTTATTTTTTGTTGGCCTTTGTACCCTAGGAACATCTCCTTTCCAAAAAAAGAGAATTGTCAAAATCGGTTCATAATCCACGTACCGTACATACATAATCAAAAACAGAGCCTTTGCAAGATTCAGATAAAAATATGTACCTACTCGTAATCCCATAAACATGACAACCACCTGACTAAACCTGAAGACAAAATTTCAGGTTTCAGAAAATACCTAAACTCAGAAAATGTAGGTAGGTAAGCTATTTGTAAATAACGATTGTAACTTTTACCTCTTACAATTCTTACTAAACATTTTGTTGACGCCTGTTAAAATTATAATTTATCCTCTCCTATTGCTTTATCAAATTATTCAGGCGTCCGAACATCAGTGGCATACTTCCGTGCTTCAGAGAGCAGTAAAATTGTCGCTCCCAGCTTTTATAATAGTTAAGCCATAACGGTGATCTTCAGGCGGGCTGAAGTAATATCATTGTTTTCCTTCACCATTCTTTCACTTCCTTTGACCTACATTACACTAGAAAGGTGGAGGCAAAAACGACGTTCATTCAACTCAGACATGGTTGTAGATAGATGTCATGTTATAATTATCTCAAAGTATATTTAATAAAGTAAATAATGTAAATAAAGACAAACAAACTATACACGTGATTGTGATATTACATCAGACTGAAATTTCAAGATCATGTGAAAATGATTCAATGCGTTAAAAAATGAAATAAGTAAAATCAATATACACCAGAGAATAAAAATATTTACTTAGCGTAAATTATAATTCAATATGTAGGGTAAGATAAATCAGTAGTAATAAGTTAGTCCACTCACAAAATGCGTGGACATATGAACAATTTATAACACACGGGCCAGTGCTTAGAGACCAGCCGGGTTACCATGACCGTTTAAAGTGATTCAGTTTAGGTCCTATAATGAACTGCTTTTGACATAAAGTTTTGACAGTCATAACCTAAACAGAGTACGCCTCCTGTATCTGATTTTGTCTGACGCTATTTAGATGTACTCCGCGCCTAAATTGCGTTGTTTTCTCAACGAATTCTACAAATTTTGCACAATTACTTTACAAACTTACACAACAACGAATCAGCCACTCCACTCACAGTTAATACAAATATCATTCTATTGAAATAAGATATGATGTGACAGGTCTGTGTACTCTGCTCTACTATCAAATAATTTATTAAAGTTATAAATACACAGTGATTAGGGAGCACACAGGCTTGCAATGTTAATAATAAGGTAAATTTAAAAATAACTGTTATAAGACAAACATTTATGGAGACGTCATCAACAACATGTGTTAAATTTTTATTATTTAATTAAATTATCGTTATACCTAATTCTCTTTAATTTCTGATGTACGAGTAAATTAATGTGTCTTCTTCTTGCTCGGTACACTCTTGACAGAGTGGTCGTGGTCATCAATCTGGTTCTCCCTTTGTGACAAGTTTGACAGCGCGTTTCCACTCCTCCCATACAGCTTCCCTCCTTGCACACTCATGTAAGGGACCGTCCATCACTGCCCTTATCTGGTCTGTCCACCTCATGGGCGTTCTGCCTCGCGCTCATATTAATGTGTACCTACTATATTTTAATAGCTTTCAACGACTTAAAGAAAATAAGGTTATTTGTAAATTAAAAAAAAACACATTGCCAAACGATTGATGGAATCTCATAAAGCCTGCGTTGACTAGGCTTTAACCTACTGATGTAGGTAACTACATAAACATTATACTGAGGTTACCTAGAGGACTACGAACATACGAACAGTAGAGAAAGATATAAAGATAGAAATTAAAATTCCTTTCGGTAGGACCTATAGGATTACTTCGACATTGCCTTTGCTAAGTGATTCCTATTGCCTTTTCGAACAAACTCCCTACACCAGGGAAATAATCAGGCAAGAACCTGGTGGTGGGCCTAGTTTATTTTTAAAGCGATCCCTTAACAATCTAAATAGTTAGAGTCAGAGCAAGAAATTAATATTTGAGAACTGAGAGCAAGATCTTTTAAGAAACCCATTGTTTTATTAACTTTTTAATTATTTTATCAATTTTATCGATAGGCTCATAAAATTAATTTAAAGATAAACATATAATATTCAGGAAAATGAAGGTTCTATAGAAAATTTACAACAAAAATGGCAGAAAATGTTATCTCTTATCAAAATATTTGCTTACAGCTCCCAAACAGCATGTGTATATTTGTTCTTAAATTATCTTTATGTAATGTTAAATTGACGAAAACTTTGTATTCAGTAGTAGATGTTACATGAGGGTGTTTGTGTGTTTTTTACCGAAAAATCGGGAAAAACAAAATGAACGGGAAAATTTACCAATGTCAAGTGGCAGTTGCATGTAAGTTTATCAAATAAATTCAACCTAACTGAGAATCAACAATTTGTGTCGTCACTTGGTCTACATGCGACAGAGACACTACTTTTACGAAGTAGGTTGGTACCTGAGAATTCATATTACAGACAATAATAATATCTTTGCAGGCAGCATCGGTTTGCTGGTAAACGGTCTTCTGACCGTCTGGCCGTCCTACACCTCCGGGCTCTACACTTCCAACACAACCACGCCACTGTCCGCGCCCATGACTACGGCTGAAGTCGCTCTGCTGGGCAGTCTGCCTGCTTTAGGTACATACAATACAACAACAAACACAGGTTACAAGTTACAAGGGCGCGGTAGACTTAAAGGTCCAAAATCATTATGATTTTTACAGACTTTTTAGGTGTAAATATTAGAAATGAATTTATTACCACTAAATTGTATGCTTTTTTTTATTTTTTTCTTCTTTACTGTATTGGTATTTAAGAACGTGTAGTCGTCATTAGCTTATTTGAGCAGTATTTCGAGAGCCCTAACTCAATAATGTGATCAGATTATTTAAAGAATTTTACGGTTTTAGAAAGATTAATCTTTATTATAATACACTGCAGAGAGAAAACATAATATTTGATTATAGTTTTTGAAGGAGAAGTCAATCCCGTCATAGCGTTTTACGAAAATGAGCGTCAGAGCTGTCTTTCAGAAGGGATATCACTATTGTAATGTGAGAAAATGTTTTATTTTAAGCGTTTGTGGACCTGAAAATATATTCTCATAATACACTACAGCTCAAAACAATAAAAAAATAGCCTCTAAAGGTAATGAAAACAATATTTAAAAAGTACAAAATCGTTTCACTTTAACACATATTTTTTACTAGTATTTGAAGAAAAACACAAGAGTTTTATTCATTTGATGAAAATATAGGTATTTCTAAACGTACAGTTTTTTTTTCAATCAATTTCGAGCACCCAGTAATTTACAGGATTATTTTATAACCACTATATATCCGGCCGCGCGATCGTCTTCCGATTAGTCGATCCCGGGTCCTCCCAGCGAGAGGACGTATCACTTTTTTCCGCCGCCTTGTCAAACAAAATCGATAGCGTAGAAAACTCAAAGCGCGATACACTAGTATTGATACTTGTACCATATATATATATTATAAAGAGGTAAAATTTGTTTGTTTGTTTTTTTGTTTGACGGAGGTAATCTCCGACTAACTAGTCATCCGATTTGAAAAATTCTTTCACCGATGTGTAGAATGGACGGGATGGTTATCCCTACTAATATAATAAAAGGGAAAGTGTGTGTGTCTGTCTGTGTGTCTGTTTGTTTGTCCGTCTTTCACGGCAAAACGGGGCGACGAATTGACGTGATTTTTTGTGTGGTGGTAGTTGAAGGGATGGAGAGTGACAGGGACATTTTTATCCCGATATTCCCGCGGGAACGGGACTTACGCGGGTGAAACCGCGGGGCGTAGCTAGTAGGCTATATTTTATTCCGGTAGTTTCATTAGTGAAGCCGGGACGTACTGCAATGCTGCATTACCACTCACTCACTCACTCACTCATTGGCGTAATAAATTGTTTTCTATGATGGTGGATGGGAAGGTTTATTTTTTTAACAGATTCGTATAGAGGGTAGTTTGGCGAGTTATGGAAAAATCCGACTTTACCCATTTTTTGCCCCCTTTTTGCCCACCCCTGGTGTATCTCAAAAACTACAAGACCTGCAAATATTTTTTTAACAGATTCGTATAGAGGGTAGTTTGGCGAGTTAAGGAAAAATCCGACTTTACCCATTTTTTGCCCCCTTTTTGCCCACCCCTGGTGTATCTCAAAAACTACAAGACCTGCAAATATTTTTTTACAGATTTGTATAGAGGAGGTCCTGGGGAGTAAAAATCATATTTGTGTTTTGCCCCTGTTTTGCCCCTTTTTTGCCCCATTGATGGATCTCGGAAACTACGTAACATTTTTGATTGCTTTAAACGGATTTGTATAGAGGAGATTTTGGGATGAAAAAAAAAGTTTTCAGATTTGCCCCCATTTGCCTCCCTCATTTTGTTGCCACGCGTATCTCGGAAACTAGGAGACTTGGAAAATTTTAGTTTTCAGATTCAGGTAAGGCATTACAAAGTTGATAAAACGTGGTACTTTTTTTTTTTTAATTTTGTCTTTTTTTTTTCTCCATACATTTTGTATTAAATTTCGAAACTTTTTAAGGGAAAAATAAAAAATTTGAAAGAATTTGTAATATTTTCAAACGGATTTGTATTGAGGAGGCTTGCATTAGTAAAAAAAAGTTTTTAGTTTTGCCCCTATCTGCCCCCTCGTTTTGCCCACCACTGTATCTCAGAAACTATAAGACTTGGAAAAATTTAGTTTTCAGATTCATGTAGGGCATAATAAAGTTAATGAATTGAGGTTCTATTTTTTACTTAATTTTGACTTTTTTTTCTCCATACATATTATATGAAATTTCAAAACTTTTGAATGCGGGATAGGTAAAGTGGCGACAGATCTCAGGGACGTGTGACCCCCGAATGCCCCTTAAATCTAAAGGGAAAATTTATAAGACCATAACCTGTCGCGTTCTATGGATCAGAATGTTGGGCAATAAAGTAGACTGATGATAGGAGAGTGTATGCTACTGAAATGTGTATGACCCTAGAAAGATAACGTGCGCCCCAGAGGCGCCTGCGAAATAGATATAGCGCTGTTTTTTTTCATCCAACGCGTGTACACGCGTGTGCTTTCAAGCCAACTCAGTCGTCTTGGTCAACACCACCGAGGGACGACTGCAGCTATTCGGTAAGTACCGTAGTTTGGTTGCTATGACCATACGTTGCGCTCGAGAGGCGCATGTTTATCTTCTGTGAAACTTTTATGTATTTGTGTGTGATTACGTTTCTGTTACTTTTTCTTTATTTACACATAAACTTACCCCCTTATGCATAATCGACCAGTAAACCTGTATTAGCTAAAACACATATTAAATCTGTTGCTATCTCTTTTCGTTGACATATGAGTGACAAGAAAAAAACGTTCTTAAAACCTGTATTAAATTGTCAAGTTTTTATGCATAAGGGGGAAAGTATGTAGGTATACAATTAGGTTATTGTTATAAGTAAATTTTATTGTTTTGAAAACATCTTTACTTCATAGGAAGCAGAAGAAATTATGGACGAAAGAGAAATATATTCCTTTTTGAGTCAAGAAGATGAAAGGTCCAGATGATAGCAGTGACAGCGAAATGGAGGATCACGTAAGTGAAGACGATACTTGTTCAATGTGATACTGACGACAAACAGGTACATAAAAGATGCCATTGATGAAAGCTTGAACACCTCAACACCTCCTGACGACACCTCAACACCTCTGGATGACGCCTCAACATCTCTTGATGACCCCTCAACACCTCCTGGCGACACCTCAACACTTGAAAGTACTCTACGTGTTATTTACACACACAATGTTTTATCTAAGCAAGAAAACCCTTAAACCGAAGAGAATATAATATGGAAAAACGAAGTATTTAACTGTGTACACCATGGATGAGATCTAAATTGGAAATCCCTACTTTATCAAAGTGTTTGAGAGAAAATATTGAGAACATCCTGCCACGGGCTATTGAAGAAGCTTCTTAAGAAGCTGAAGAGTAACCTCCTGCCAAAGTTCGCCGTTACTGTAGGCTATGTACCACCAAAAATTAAAGAATGTCTATGATGACGTGTACAAAATGCAAAAAGTCTGTGTGTGGTGAACAAAAAAGATGTTTGCAACAAATGTCTATAATTTTTTTTTAAGTATTTTGTAATTTGAGACTGAATATAATAGTCAATTTTTAGTTTGTAAGAAAAAAAACTATAATTGTTCCATAATTATTTTTTTATTCTTCTTTAATATAAACTAAACACTTCAAATTATTGTTTTTATTGATTACTTATTTTGGATTGCATGGAATAATATTTTCTTTTTTTTTCTCTTTATTATGTTGGTAGGTTGCCTTTTATTTAAGTGTTTGTTGTTGGACTTTAGGATTGTATTGTAACTAAGATTTCAATGTCCGCATTTCCAAAAACGGTTCTATCAGAACACCAGCGCGGCGTATTGCCCCCACAATAAACCGCATTATGCTTCCCTTCCTTCGTATGAGCAAGTGGCCAACTCTGGTGACGGAGTTTTTAGGCCGCCTAAAGGCCTCCGTCATGGCTTAACGACTTTTTTAAAAGTCGGGACCGACAATTTAACGTGCCCTCCGAAGCACGGAAGCGCTCAGATAATATTGCCACTTGCGGTCACCCATCCAAGAAATGACCGCGCAGAGCGTTGCTTAACTTCGACGATCTATCAAGAACGCCTTAGCAAGCTTCGCCACGAACGCTTCCGCATTATGCTGAGATAGGACCATTTTGCATGCCTAAACTACTAACTACTAATTTTAGCCTATAGCTTAGTATGGCATGGTCTACGTAACCTCAGGACGGATGAAAGTCATATCACTAAGAAAGTTATGAGTATGAGTGTGAAATGTGGATGGACAATAATGGATATACAAGTAGAAGAAGGCCGAGGGAAAACTGGATGGATTGTGTGAAAGAGGATATGAATGTGAGAGGAGTGAACTTCGCCAACTACGAATGATAGAGATGAATGGAAGATTAAGCATGTTGGGCCCACCCCACCTAGTATGGGATAAGAGCAGAAGAAAGATGATGAAACAAACAACCTAAACGTATAAGTGTAAAAATACAAAAAAATCAAAATATAACAAAACGAAATTTAATATGAGCGACTGTATGGCTAAATTTTATCAAAACTTTTAACAAATGTCTAAGGGGTAGTCAAAACTACCCTACTTAGGTATGTCCAAAATTTGGAGTATTTGGACTCCAAATACATATTTATTACTTATGTTCGTTCACATGTCATTGTGCAGATGTTTACATTACATGCTTAACAGAGTCGCAAGAAAGAAATTAAAAGAAACATTTGTTTCGGCAGGATCTCGAGGGTCTTATTGATACCTGATCAAAAATAGAGATAAGTACTAAACCACTTGGCTAACACGGATCGTTGGCTAAATTCTCTAAGCACAGATCTTACATATTATATATTACTTATAAGATAAAGTATCAAAACCATTCATACCATTCGTTCTAGACACGAGCTCACGCACACTTTTACAAAAATTATAGTATTATTGAAGTGTGCGTCAAAAATGACAACTCTGCGTAGCACGATCTAATGTTTGAGTTGGTCAAGATAGCTTACACGCTCTTAAGTTCATTAGAAATGTGGTCAGATTTGAATCAACTCTGGTGCTAGAGATTGAAACAATACCTCTTGTTTCAGGTGCCATGGTAGGAACAGGTTCATGTGGCATCATAATAAACAGCCTGGGCAGAAGAAATGGAGGCATGCTGCTCGCACTGCCCAGCACGGTGAGCAATTTTCTTGTTTTGGAGCACTCTTAAAATTGTCTGACCCGGCTTTTAATGTCGTTAAGTCGATAATGACTGAGAATTTTGGGACACCAAAAACTCCGTCCCCAGATACTCCGTCACCTGAGTTAAACCACTTGTTCATACGAGCTTACTTTCAGCTATCTTGGGCCCTCATCAGCGTGACCACCTCCTCAACACTCGTCCTAGCAGCCAGGTTCCTGAGTGGTCTGTCCGGCGGTGGATTCCTGGTCTACGCGCCGATATTCATATCCGAAATCGCGGAGAGCTCTATCAGAGGAACATTGGCTTCAAGTCAGTTGAATTATATTATTATGGTTTTATTGTTTTATTAAAAGATCAGCGTTTGCGGAAGGCCGCCATGTTTACTGCAGACTGAGCTTACAAATTGGATGCTGAAAAGAGGTTAGGTCAGGAAATAGTCAGCATGGTGATGTTATAGCTTATTATTACATTGACTACTTCTTGTAAGACAACTCAAAATTTCCCGTTCCAGCTCCAATGGTCTTCTACTGCAGTGGAACTCTTCTCTCATACATCTGCGGCTGGTTCTTCTCCTACCGAGCTATCATCTGGATCAATCTGGTGATCAGCGTTATCAATATAGCACTCATCATGACAGTCACTGAGAGCCCTTTGTATCTGCTCAGAGAGAAAAAAGAAGAGGTAACTTTGATACTAGTGCTATCTGTGGGCGTCTCCAAATACTCCGAAAACAAGTTCAGTTCAGTCTAGAAATGACCTGCAAAGGTCAAGACGATTATTGGAAGATTATTTCGAAAAGGATTATTGGAATTTTTGTCCAGAAACAATTTTTCACATGTCTATGTATATCGTTTCCAGGAAGCGAGAGCAGCCATAGCTCACTATAGAGGATGCTCTGTATCATCAGGAGTGGTGCTAGACGAGCTCTCAAGATTAAAGCAGCAAATCAATCCTGCCGTGGAAATGATTTCTATAACTGAAGGTAACCTCAAGGATAGCTTTTAAAGTCGTTAGGCCATGATGGAGGCCTATAGGCGGCCTTCAAACTGCGTCACCAGAGATGGCCACTTGCTCATACAAACGAACGAACCTAAAGGATGATGAGGGCATTTGAGGGCTGTTGTTTGACTGTTTGAATTCTCCTTTGATAATTTAAAAAAAAAAAAACTTTTGAAGAAACAAGTAGGTATATTTTTATGGACAAACAAATATTACTACATATCAAATTGCCATTTTTCATTCATTTCAGATGCAGAGAAAGTGGATGATTCTGAGAAAGAAAAGCTAAATATGGAGGAGGTGGCTCCGGAAGAACAGAAGAGGATGTCTCCGATCAAGATGTTGTTCATCTCTCCATCGTCTCGACGTGCCTTCTTGGTGGTGCTTACAGCCTTGACCATTCAGGTGAGAAAAAATAATGAATAAAGTTAATTTTAACAGACTTCAACACAGAATTCAAGTTTACGTTCCACAAAAAGTGTTTAAAAAAAATATAGTTAAGTTAAGAATTTCTCTAATTATTAGATATTCTAATATATCGGTTTAATAGGTATACTGTCATTTTTTCAGGTATGCATGGGCATGGTGCCAATGCAAGTGTACGCGAAGACAGTATTCATGGAGGCGGACCCATCCAGAGCTGATATGTACACTGTGTTGTTTGCTGTCGTGCTACTGGGAGGCACTCTGTGCACTGCTGCAATAGCTGACAAGGCTGGGAGACGGGTATGCTCTTTATTCATGCTCGTGAAAGCTATTAATGTAACTTGTTAGTTGAAGACAAACGACGTAACATTTCTATGTCCTTACAAGATGAATGACCGACTGGATACTCAAAGTTGTTACGGATGGCCGTAGGACTTTCGCCATAGCAAAATTTGAGAACTTAGGGCCTGTGTCTTAAACCATGTTTGAGACCCTAAGGCGCCCTAAAAAAGTGACCGTTCAGAACGTTGATGTAACTCTGCCATTGGTTTTTCAGATTCTCATCATCACATCATCAGCGATGGTCTGCATCTGCATGTCCACACTGGGCTACCTCCTGCAGAGCCGCGCGGCGCCAGCCTGGGTGGTGGTCCTCGCTATCCTCAGTTACTGCTTCTCCTTCATGTGCGGCGCTGGATCGGTGCCGTATGTGCTGCTGGCTGAGGTGTTTGTGCCAGAGGTAAATTTGTAAATGCTTAGGCTAAATGTCTAATTGAGCGTTTCAGAGAAGACAGATTTGACGCTATTTTTTAGATCATCAGAACGGCAATGTGAATGACTTTCTGTTTCCTCATATAAGAATTGGTGGCATTTCTATAAAATATTAAGAGTTCGTGAACACGCGCACTTGAACAAAATAAACCATTTTCTAAAGACTAAATATGGCCACGCTCGAAACTGATGTTTTGAGTCAGTTTTGAGTAGATAGACCATGCGCAACTTTGATCAGACACCCTAAAATAACTAATCAAACGTAATTGGCCTCGATACCAGCTAAAATTAAACAATGTGTTCCTTTGATACAGCTACAACTCCTGAAGAATAATATGACAAACCTACGTATTAGAAAGACTCGCACATATTTCCTCGCCATTTTATCTACCTCATGGAAATAAACAAACTGTAGAACGTTGTTTTCCCGCACAGGTACAAGGCCTTGCCTCAATGATGATTGTCGAGTGGATCTGGTTCCTCAACTTTGCCATCATTGCCGTCTTTCCTATCATGAACAACTTAATGGGCATTCACGGTTCGTTCTACGTCTTCGCGTCTTGTGGTCTTGCTAATGCCATCATCAGTTATTTCAACGTGCCTGAGACTAAGGGACTGACAAATGAACAGATTCAGGAAGTGTTTTTGGGTAGGCGAAAGCAGTAGAACCTACTTATATGTAAATAGTTTATATAATAATATGTATATATGTAAAGAAAGAGAATGTTGATGGTTGTGTTTGTATGTATTATTGAATGCACCTGATGTAAATAATAAAATATTATGTTTTATTTTTATTTGATGTTTTTATTTGCACCCTAGATATTATGTCTAAGGTAGTCAAAGGTTTTATTTATAATATTTTTAAAATGTTATTATTACAAACGCTTGATTGTTTGATGCATGAAACGAATGGTTTGATTAGAAAGCTAATTAATTTCTTTACTAGGACTTTTACCGTAGTGTTCTGTGTTAAAGCGTTTGAAACGTAAATCCAATAATAAAATAAATAAAAATAAATAAATAATATCCTTGGACATTCCACACAGCGTCATGCAGTCCCAAGCTAAGCAACTTAATGCTTGTGTTATGGTAAACAGATGACTGATATAATACCTAAATAATTTTTTTTTTTAAATACATACATATTATAGATAGAAAACACCCAGACACGGAACAAATATCTGCAGAACATACAAACATTGGTCCCGTAGCGGGGATCGAACCCGCGACCCCCGCGTCTCAGCCGGGCATTCACCCAACTGCGCCACAGAGGTCGTCCTAACAATAATGCAAGGCTATGGTTCGAAATCACGATCTTTAGATCGAATGTTGAGACAATGCAGTGACATGTCCCTAGCAGTTAGCTTTTATGATTAGGTATTCTTCAAAGGACATCTGATTAGGTATTCTTCAAATCTAATGCAGTTAAAAATAATGGTCTGATTCCAGCTTTTTTAGAAAGGTAGAAGCGTCTCTTAATTCATAAAATGAAATAAATAATCTATTAAAGTATTTTTATTTACTTAACAAATATCACACTTGGTACTACCCAAGTTAAGAATGGCACAAAAATACAAATAAAAGAGTTTTTATTTACAAGTTTCTAGATTCTTATATAACTCCAACGGCTCGTTGGCTTTTTAAATACTCAGTGGTTCCAATACCTAAAACTTACTATCTATCTATCCATAAATCTAGTCATTTTTCCATTATCGACACTATTTCCTTCTTCCCTCCGTCAAAAATCGCTTCTGGATCTCAGTGACCGACAGCCCCTTGGTCTCTGGTACATAGTAGTAACTGTAAGTAGACCCGACGAAGCAGACGAAGGAGAAGAGGTAGAAGACAGGCCCTAACCCCACGTTCTCCACTAGTGGGTTGAACACGAGGAGTGTGACGAAGTTCACGATCCAGACGAAACCCATTGTGATGCTGTTGCAGAGACCTCGCACCTGGAAATAAATAAATTAAATGATAACGAGCCATAAGTACGCGTATTTACTCGTATCAGGGCTTTTACAGTACAAGTATAAAGCTCCATTTACACGGTACAAGTCACTTGCCTGTTGCATACAATTAAATTGAAGTAATATTTGACTTGGCTAGATTAGTTTGGAGGAGACCTTTACGCAGACGAGCAATTTAACAGTATGTCACAGGCAAGAATCTTGCATCGTTTAAGACTCAACTTACCTCAGGAAGGAAGACCTCAGCCGCCAGAACAAAGGGTATGATAGCACAGCCGGTAGTATACACGAAGCTGTATACATAGATGAGGAGTGCGGTGACCCAGGCCGGTGCCCAGTGGAACTGGAGCTGCGTGCCGAGGAGTAAGGTGCACAGGCCTGAGAGTGTGCCGGTTACCATTAGAAGCATCTGGAAGGGACAGTTTGACTTTTAAAGTCGCAGGTTTGGATATAGTTGTATTGTTATATCAAATGAACTTGGGAATCATCATCAATTTCGATAATTGCTACCCTGAAGTGTATGAAGCTATGCGATGTAAGTTACGCGAGCCAACTGACATCGCTACAATATCGTCGACTATCCATAGCACGCATCTTTCCATACAAGTCATAGCTTAGTTGAACGTTTCCACCATTTCTATGCTATGTGGACAAATGAACATGATTGGTGGATATCAATCGCATCCATAGCAACGTAGCGCAGCATAGCTCTGGTGGAAAGGCACCCTTATTTGAGAGATAGCATATTGCGTTATGCAGATAGCAAATTAACTTGGGAATAAATAATGGTTGTCTAAGGTTGTCTGGAAGAAATCGCTTCTAAGCGATAAGACCGCCCATTGTACAATTATTTTAAGGATTTCTAGTTCATAAGTTCCTTTCTGTGTGCAATAAAGTATTTTCATTCATTCATTCATTCATTCAATGGTGTTTGCTGGTATGAGCAAGATGGTAATGATAATAATCTTTCACCTTCCTGCCACATCGGTCTATGATGACCACGCAAACAGCGCTAGCCACCAGGAAGTCCAAAGCCACCAGGATAGCGCACAGGTTCGACGGCATCGACGGAACTGCTTCGATGAAGAGTGGTTCAGCGTACACTTGGAGGACTATGCAGCCCATCATGATGGTCAGTGACATTATGGTGAGGACTGTGCTAAGGGCGCGCTTTGAAGACTTGGATCTCACTGGAAATATTAATAATAACTAGGAATAGAGATCGATTAACTTAATAAATAAAAAAATTAAATATGATCACGACTGTATCCCAGGACTTATTAAATAGATTTATTATATTAGGTCGAGGATTTCTAAGAGGTTAAGAATGTTGTAAGATCATGCTAGCGCCGCCACTATCTATTTTTAATCGTCATAAAAAAGGCAGGGTCTAGTTTGCTACTAGAAATAGAGTTTGGTGGTCACCAAGTGAAGAGTCTTGTAATCCACTTAAACGTCATAACTTATATGTTTTTTAAACTTACTTAAGAACTTCCATGATGGTTCGCTCCCAGGAACAAATACTTCTTGGTTCTCTTTGGTGATCAGCTCATTGGTCAGCTCCACGTCTGAAACAAAATAAAATATTTTCTATTTATTTTACGGACTAATATAAACCTTATGAAGAAAACTTGTTCGATTATTATGAATTCTATACCTACTAAAAAGGTAAAGTTTGTATGTTTGTTTGTTTGACGGAGGTAATCTTCGAAACTACTCAGCTGAATCCAAAAATTATTTCACTGATGTGTGACTGTCGGAATGATTATAGGCTATATCTCATTAGTACTGTTTATCTTTTTTTGTCATTACGCATAGGTACACTACTCTTATCATAAAATCTCAGACGATTTTAAATAACTAGATGTAAGTATTTAAAATCCTAGGCAAATATAATATTAGGCTATTGAACTAAACTATTTGAGCAGTTTTATTGTCTCTCCTCACTCACGCGCTTATAATAAACAATAAATTGTAAAATATATTATAAAAAAAGGTACTTAAGTAATTATAATTTTTTGTCGCAGGTAATATCCGAAACTACTCAGCCGATTTCAAAAATTCTTTCACTGATGTGTAGAATGGACTGTCGGGATTATAGGCTATATTTTATCCCAGTAGTCTCATTAGTACACCCGTGCAAAGCCGGGACGTGCTGCTAGTCTCCTATATGTACTTACCACCGGAGGCTTCCAGCATGGTCTCCAGCCGAGGGTCAAGCTGCAGCCGTATCTTGGATAATTCGGCCTCCACCTCCTTCGAGCTCACGTCCAAGCGCCGGTAGAATGCTATCGACTTCGCTGCTTCCTGTGACAAGAAAGATTATTAATTACTAGCTGTGCCCCGCGGTGTTGTATAGTTCTCGTTCCTGTGGAAATACCGGTATCAAAAGAAGCCTATGTGTTAATCCCGGACATAAGCTATCCTGTTTCCAAAAACCATTCAAATCCGTACAGCCGTTTGAGCGTGAAGAATTAACAAACATTCAAACTTACACACTTTCACACAAACTTTCGACTTTATAATATTGGAGTCATATAAATATACAACTTTCTTGTAGCTAAGACTTGGTATCCAGGTATTAAAGATTAGAAGACCTAAAGACCTGTACCTTTTCATTTCCAACCAGCACATAGTAAACGGGAGACTCCCTCAGCATCATGAGGAGACCTGTTCCCAGGACTGAGAGGGTCAGATGCGTGTACACGACCTGCGTGTAGCTGAGGTGCCCGCCCAGGATATGGGAGATCAGAAGACCTGGGAACAAAGGAGTAATTAAATAAAAATATTTAGTCCAGAAAGAATTACTACATTTTGCAAAAAATTAAATTCCATATTATGTGCACAAGCCCATCTTCGTTACTAGAAAGCCGACTGATTTTCTTACGATATTTTTATTCTCATTTTAGACTCGCGCATAATTATTGTTCTCTGTACAAACATTTTTTTTAGTCGATAGTTTTTTTCTACTGATAGCTCGGTTAAAGTCGTTAAGCAATGACTTTGGCCTTTAGGCGGCCTTCAAAACTCCATCACCAGAGTTAGCCGCTTGCTTAAACGAAGGAACTTATTTATAAATATTAACGGTACTTAATCGCGTATTGAAATTATAATTTACCTCGACGTTTCGGTGGCGTTACAGTTACCGTGGTCACGAGTGTCTACTCGTTAACTTACCCAAGAAATAGCCAGAAGCCGAACAAGCAGTCAACCCTCCTCGTATAGAATCATGTGCAATCTCCGAGATGTATATGAGAGAGACGTTCTGGCCCGCGATGCCGACGCCGGCTAGCGCCACCGAGAGCAATACTAGCGTCACGTTGCTGGTCACCGCTATAATGGACCATGCGATCTGTGGAAGAAGAATTTTATTACGATATTCAACGTTGTTTCAGAAACGACCACTTTTACAAATTACAAAAATATTTAATGTATCTAAGTATTATCAGTCATCCAGATGACGATGATGTAACCAGTTGATGTAACACAGGTATTGCTTAACTTGGGACTAGATGACGTTGTGTGAAAAAAGGATATTATATTTTTTTTTTATTACAAGTGGCTACAGATGGGCGTTGTTCCAAAGATCCTCACCAGCACATTTTCACATCATTAAACCTCTTAGGCGGCCTAAAAATTCAGTCACCAAATTGCTCATCCGAACCATTTTTATTTCCACCGATTATTACCTGTTGTTGTTCATTATCAGCTAAAATAGTTATGTATAAGCCGCGCAGATAGAGAATAGATCTGTAAATGGCGGCGAGTACTCATGGTACGGTTGGCAAAACAAGTTCTCAAACATCGATTTTTATTGACTTTTTTGTTGTTGCTGGTTTTTGAACAAGACAGGCGGTACCTGCCTAGCTAAATGATTATAAGTTCTCTACAAGACACAAGAAAAGGATTTAGCTTAAAAATGTACGAATCAGACAGAGAATTTGAAGTAAATTTTTTTCAAACAAACGTTCGTAACAAAAACTTAACGAAAATAAATAACAATCAAACGTAACGCAAACAAATAACAATCAAACTCAACAAAAACAACAATGAATATCAACGAAAACAACAAAATAACGGAACGAATTTAACTATAACTCGGAGTGCGTCAAGTAGCGTGGAAAGCGAATCCTGACTGACTATTTTTTTGTAGCGCGTACTTCACTGTGTGAGTATAGACAGCGATAGAGAGTGAGCGAGAACGCATGCGAGCGGACGCCATTTTCAGATCTTTTCTCTATCTGCGCGGGTTATACTTATGTTTTTTTAATGAAACTCGTAAATATTTGAATTAAACTCTCTTTGTCACTTATCTCATTCGTCTTTGAGTTGTAAAATTTCAGCACAACACAGATTACGCACACAACACGCAAATTTTTTCATCATCCTAGTACAAACATTGCTAAGATTTTTAGATTGTAAAACGATTAACTAACTTTAATGTTATTTGTGTAAGATAACTGATTAAGCTACTTGCCACGTAGACTCGTTTGAAGTAAATAGTCTCCTATCCGTGGAATAATTGTAATAATAACTTATAAACAAACACAACTCACTTTGTAGTTATAATTAATATTATTAAGAGGAACCTAATGTTGGTTTGTTTGTTTGGTGAAGGAAATCTCCGAAATTACTCAGTCTATTTCAAAAATTCTTCCACAGATGTGTAGCTTGGACTGTCGGAATGGTTATATATTCGACAAGCTTCGGTTGACTAGTACAGGCACATTCCACGTCAGCATACAACGATAATATTTCTAAATACGTACCACATAAGGCAGACAAAACAGCATCGTAGCTTTCTTCCTGCCCAGAGTATTGAAGAGGTAACTACAGAACGGGCAGATCAGCAACCCGCCGAGGTTCGGGAGGCTGCCCAGTAGAGACACCTGCAGTGACGTCATGGGGGTAGATAGGATTGTCTCGTTTGATCTGAACAGCGCTGTTGTGTATGATGGCCACGCGCAGATGAAGCCGGTCTGACAAGCCATGAACGATACTGAAAAATTAAAAATTAAACTCTTATCTCTGGCCGTTACATCTTTACTGGCGGCTAGTTTCAAAAACTTATCTATCTTTAATTTTGTGTACCTCTGCCGCCTTATTCTCCAAATAACCATGTCTTCACGTTGCACGACACGGCGTGGTTATTTTAAAAACGCGAAGGATTTCAGAAAACAAAAGCTAACCTGCAATCTCTTACCGCGTCATGTTTTGAAAGTTGTCGAGAATCGACATCCTGGTTGACATTAAATCACACATAGGTAATATCATGGACGAAAGTACATCGTCCTTGGTAATATTATAATGATGTACTAATGTACTTACAGCAAAATGTGGCCCAGCTTTGTATCAACACCTCTGAAAGTTTCATTTTTTCAGCCGCCATCTTTACAATCCGTTTTTATTCAAAACTTTAAATTATTTTGTTCAGTTCTCACTACCGTAGATAACTTAATTTTTGCGTTCAAGTAGTTATTTAAAAAGACAAGTATGAGTAGAGTTTCATTGATTTAAAAAAAAAAATGTGTAATTCAGTTTTAAAAAGTTGTAACCGTTATTTCCTTATAACTTCAGTAGGTATGTAAATATTTTTGATTATTTCACAAAACACTGTCTACAACAAAACTTTCTTCAACAAAACAAAACATCATGTAGAGATTCCAATCTAACTAATTAAAAATATCCTGATCCTCATAACACTTTTGAATCAACTGCTTTTTTCCAATTTAATAATTCTTAATTAATTTACACTACAATTTATTTAATAAATATAACTCCTACTCGTCTATTCACAAAGCGTTTGCTATCTAGCGAACAATACACTCGGTTGGCAAACTAAATACTATAGGTAATCCCTACAATTATGTTTGTTTGTTTGTAGCCACGTTGCATGCGATAACTTACGATAGGGGAGTACAGTCAGCCACAGGAATGGTAGACATTTTCCATCGGGATCGTGAAATATTATCCACCGGCCTTTCTCTATCCCTTCTTTCTAAAAAGGTTTGCTGCAATACAACTCTTTTAGGGTTAAGCTCGTTTTTGTACATGTGTTTTTAAGCTATTGCATAGCTTCTATCCCGGGCCTTGAGCGTGGAGACCGAATCTAGAAATTCCGTAACGAAAAAACCTAACGCTTGTCACTTTAGTTCAGCAACTCGCCTCTAGGTGGCATGCAATAGCTTTACCGCGGCAGTCTTTTTTTGTACATGTTTCTTGTGCTCTTGCCAGCGGACAACCGACATTCTTGTAGTTTAGCATTCAGTAAGCTTCTCCACTAACGGTCCAACTTTAGTTCTCCACTACTAACTACTACTATGAGCACAACTTTTTCAGTTACAGACTGTACAGTGTATTTTCTATGCGTAAATAATAATGGTAACTCATATTTATTTATATATAATAACTGGTACTTACCACTTTTTTGTGTTACTTCTTTTTTTGTATTTCGTTATTTATTGTTATGTGTTGCGTGTGTTGAATAAATGTGTTTTCTTTCTTTCTTTCTTTCTATATTTCCTTGCGACGATTGAACGTCATAATAATAGAATTTTAGAGTTTGGATAAATGCTTAGGTGTTTCTAACCCCTTCAGTAATTTTTGCATGATGTTACTCTTTCATCATGAATTATTATCACGACTGTATTCCCAAGATGCGGTGGACATATTTCTTTAGATCTTTAGGCATATTTAGATCTGATAAAAATGTGTAGTCAGAGGTATCTCCAAATCCATATTTGGTGTAGGCCTATATTTTGTAGATTTTCATTCCATACGTGGTTGCAAACCCATCGTCGCTATAGGAAGCTTACTGGTATCACGGTGTTTTATTTTAATTTCACCTATTACTTATAAAGGGATCGCTTTAAAAAAAGCTAGGCTCACACCACCAGATTCTTGCCTGATTCTTTCCCTGGTGTGGGGAGTTTCGTTGGAACAGACATAAGAGTCACCTAGATTATAAGACTACATTTCTGAGATATCCTTGAGGTCCTACAGAAATATGCACATTTTTCTTTCTATTTTTTAATTTTACCGTTAAGAGCTCGTAACTCGCTCTAAAAAAAACTCAGGTCTTTGCATCTATAGTAGATGATTTATACAGTGTCAGGCAGGAGGCAATCTTTGCCTACACTTAACGGGACACTGTAGTGCCTGGGACATTGTTCACTCATTAACTCGCTCTAGCATCCACTCAAACTATCACGGTAATAAATAATACATATTACTAAGATTGTATTATCTTAGACAATACTATTATTGTGCAGCAAGAGAACACCAAACCATTATCCTTTCAATAAATATCATTATCTCACTTCCAAATATAGAAATATCATCTTAATCAAGAGACATTGTCTATGGACATTGACTCAGTGGACTTTGTATATAAAACGTTGAAATATATTTATTTATAGACATGTAGGTTTTTTATAAAACCCAAAAAGGGGGTTTTAACAGCTATGTATGTCTGTGACAACAGAACACCTACGAGTTCTTGAGAAATTTTGAACTTTGAAGCGTTAATTTTTAACTATAAGTTATGGGTTCGGATCCTGGTCATGATTTTTTATTCAAAGCTGCTGCTTGCTTAAAGACTTACCCCCTTATGCATATTCCACCAGTAAACCTGTATTAGCTAAAACGCATATTAAATCTGTTGCTATCTCTTTTCGTTGACATATGAGTGACAAGAAAAAAACGTTCTAAAACGTTCCTAAAACCTGTATTAAATTGTCAAGTTTTTATGAATAAACCCCTTAATTATTATGTAAATAATACAAAACATACTGATTATAAAATTTATTAAATACTTTAACAATGTATCTTAACTATATTTACAAATCGAAGTAAAACTACAAAAATTAGTAAGCGTACTTTAAAAAACTAAAGTAGCTACATTATATAAACAAATCCGAAATGTAACTTGTTAATTTATATAATTCAAGAAGATTATGATAGAAAATTCGCCATCTTTTTACAAAATATGAAAATGGTCGTTATTCGTAAAAGAAAGCTAAATCTAAATTAAATATAAATAAAAGTTCTTGGCAGTGTTAAATTATCACATTTCTACCTTTAAATTAGTGTTAATCCAAGGGTTCATTTCACATTCAAGGAATATTTTAAAAGAGAGGCATATTTTGACACGCAAAATGTATATTTTTATATTTAATTTTGATTTAAAATTCACAAACGAATAAACTAACATAATATTTCATGATGAATGTGAGGGGGACCGAATTCATAGTTGACGAATGATAAAAATTAATGAAAAAAAAAACATGTCGGGCCGACCTCACCTAACGTGGGAGGGCAGGAGAATGATGATGATGATGAAACCTTGGGTTGACACACTAAAATAAAACTATAAAAATCAGCTAAAGCCTCTTCATAGTATGAGTGAGTACATTACGTGAACTTAACAGATCCCCTCGACTTCTGCCAAAGATACGAAACCACAACACTGCTCATGATGGACCCTAGAAGCACTATCACCGCCCCCCAAGAGGCTGCTGAAGGAGTCATACAGAAACCATCAGGTTCTGGGAGTTCCTCTGCAAAGACGACTCTAAGTCCCTTACTGATTGTAGTCGAAGGCTCGTACGTTCTGTTTCCGATATGGATAACATCTCTCCTACGGCGTCTTGGCTCAATAGATCCAGGGTTGGGGCAGACGTCACAGTCTGTCTTACATAACTCTACATCACACTGGATAATAAGGTCCATTTCGTCAGGGAATTTGAAGGCATTGAAGAAAGCGAACGCGATAATAGATGCTCCTGTGTTTCCTGTCTCCCTGGTCTTCTGGAAGGCTCCGAAGAGTTTGGGTTTGAGAACGCAGCCGTTGCTGTCAGTGAGGGGGACGACATGGCGGCTCTCAGAGTCTCTTGCTATGCATTCTCTGACGAAGATGTCAAAACCTGGATCTCCTGTTACAGTGACGACCAAAGTCATGGTTTCTCCGATTTTGACGAGGCCGTTGGTATCAGGTGCAAAAGGTCCCCTCCCTGTCTGGATGTCTAGCCTCGCCATGGCAGTGTCTCCACTAAAGTTACTGGTGATTTGGTTCAACATTCCTACACTGAGGGATGACACCAGCTGTTTGGTCAGATTTCCCTCCCAAAGACACCTCACTCTACGGATGTGGTCCCAGACTTCTTGGATACCAGGCTCGTTCTGAAGAACCAGCACGTTTTCCAAGTAGGCCTGTCCTTCGTTCTGGAAGTCGCTGAAGAATCTAGTTCCACAGGTGTTCAAACTAACCGTAAATGAGAATTTGACCTGGTTTGAGTTCTCTCTGACATAGACGCACTCAGGTTCATTGAAATGGTCCTGGGAGTAGATGATGCCATTATAAGGCTTGTTAAACTCGATGTTGATCGTCATCATTTCTTTTCCACAGTCGACGGTGAGTTCGTGAATGTGAGGGGGATGACGGTCATCATCATCAGGGAGTTGAGTTTGGGAGTTGATGTTGGCGCCGCTTGAGCTCTCTCCTGTGCTTACACTGGAACTTCCTCCAATGATCACGCCACTTCCACCACCAGGCTGGACGCTTGGGACGTAAGGACGCTGAGTGGTGTCCGGTTGGTAGCTGGGGTTAGTTTGAGGCTGTTGAGAAGGTTGGTAGGAAGGCTGCGCTGGTTGCTCAGTTTGAGGAGGTTGGTATGACGGCTGAGTTGGCTGACTAGGTTGGTAAGACGGTTGGTAAGGAGTCTGAGTGTCTGTACTGGGTTGATAAGAAGGTTGAGACGGTTGGTAGGTCGGAGAGGTTGGCTGACTGGGTTGGTAGCTAGGCTGACTGGGTTGGTAAGAAGATGTGGGGTTACTGGGTTGGAAGCTTGGCTGGTACGGCTTGTCTGGTGTTTCGCTGGGCTGCTGGTAAGCAGGGTTAGTTGGTGAAGTGCCGTCGCTGTAACTCGGAGTGGGTCTCGATCCAGCGGGGGGGTAGCCGGTGATTGGGGGGAGGTATGATGCAGCTTCGAATGGCCTTGGTTTCTCGGGTTTCCCTCCGAAGTATTGCCGAGCTGAAAATCCAAAAAATATATTAAACACCAAAACGGGAGATATGAACTTGTGTTTACATTATTTAGTTTTACAGCTGATCTGAACCATAGACAAGGAATTAAGTAAAGAAGTCTTTGGGTATTCAATTCAAATGTGTTTTTTTAGTAGGTTTTAGTATTCGATCAACCATAAAACTTGGTACTGCATATCTCTTCCAAAAACCCAAGCTGTGCAAGTGCAATCGTGAAATGATATTGGTTCATTGTATTCCTCAACCTCAACTTCACCACAGCCACCTTGTGAACTTCCCATTTATACGATTTATTTCTTTCTTGCCATACAATTAAATTGAAGCGATATTTAACTTCCTTATTTTAAACAATTCTTAAATCATGCAAGTCATGATAACAGTTAATTTAAATACAAGAGGCAAAATGTTGCATCGTGTAAATGGCACTTTCATATTTATAAGTATACGAGCCCCAATGCAAAAGAGTTCGTCTAGTACCAAATATTACAAGTGTCTTATACGAGTATACATCATTTTTAGAAGTGTTGAGTATCTTCACCAACGATACAATGAACGTAATGATGCTACGACTTTGGGACTGCTGAGCTGCATTACCACATTTTCAACTAAAAATAAACCACATTAGCTTCATATATATCTCGCAAAATAAATATATATTTATCCCTATATATAGACCGCTTGCATCATTCAATGTCTCAACTACGCTATCTTTGAAAAGTCAATATTATGTAGAGTAAATAAATAATAGTATGGAATTAACCTATTTATGTGTAGATTTGGTTCAATACTGTCTTATATTTCCACCTAGTAGTAATACAAGTACAAGGCTCAACTGTATCAAAAATATCAACAGATTTAACGGTAACACAAAAGACCCCTCAAAGACTAGAAAAATTAATATGTAGTTATAATTACTTTGCACGTAAGTTAGTTAGTTATTATTTTTTGTTAACCTCTTATAAATCGCTCAGAGTGATAATATCGCCCATTGTACTACATTTGTAATCTTCTTTTGTTTGTTAAACAATTTAATGTTATTTTTGGTGTACAATAAAGTGTTAATCTATATCTATCTCTACCCACTGCTGGGCAAAGATCTCCCTAAAGTCAGTTCTAGCAATCGCCCAATCCTCAATTTTAGATGTATCATCCAAAAAAGCAGACCTTTTCTGTTCCTCTGCTGAATAGTCTGCTGGATCCAGTGCAGCAAGTTCCCGACCATCTCATCATCAGACAGCTGCAAGGAGTCAGCTGGAAACCAGGTCATGGTCAGGAGTATCCAGTAGGGCTAACATGTGCAACGTGTCAAGACGAAATAATAATAATAATAATAATAATTGTTTATTTCTCTCAAAACAAAAAAAAATGAACTGACTTTATATTATAGAGTCATAGAGTCTATAATGTCAAATTCCTCTAACTTACTATGCTTGAGCAGCTCATCTACTCTACAAACCGAAATCGAGTCGGACAATCATCGAAGGTCAGCTTATTTTGGTTATTCTTCCAAATTCAGCTTCCAGTAACATAAGCAGGATTTTGATTCTCGAAGACTTACAAAACATGACGCGGTAAGAGATTGCACGTTATCTAGCATTTGTTATCTGAAATCCATTGCGTTATAAAAAAAACCACGCCGTGTCGTGCCAAGTCAAGACACGGTTATTTGAATAATAAGGCGGCTGTCCTGCGATTTGATGCCGAAATTTGGTTTTCCGATTTGCAGAGCAGACCCCCTGAAGAAAATATTTTGTCGACGACGACAAGAAGATTTGTCTTGTTTGTTGCACATGTTAGGCCCGTAGATGACCATACCACAAATGGTTAAAGAATGGTTAACGAATAATTAATTGATCCGCAATTGGTAAAAAAGTTACCATGAGGTAAGCACGAAATGTTAATACGAAAATTAAAGGATTTAAACTTGAGAAAGACATAACAAATAGTGGTTAACGGGTGGTTAATTATAACCGTAACTGGTAAAGAAAGAAGGTTAATTAGAAAATTAAAGGATTAAGACTTGAGAAAGATATAACAAATAGTGGTTAACGGATGGTTAATTATAACCGTAACTGGTAAAGAAAGAAGGTTAATTAGAAAATTAAAGGATTAAGACTTGAGAAAGACCTTTGTTTAAAGGGTAGACAGGAGCAAACAGATACCAGAAAAGTTAATGAAGAAAAATGTTTTTTTCAACTATGGATCTACCAAAACACACTGTTTAGAAGATTTTAATTGGTTAAGAGTAGGCAGGGGCAAGGCTAAAAAACAAAGGCAATAATGCTTATAAAAACTACAAAACGGTAATATTTGAGTGCACGTTTAAAGTTATATTAAGTAGATACATACAAATTTTTTCATAACACACGTTATTTAACACTATTACCTTCCGTTGCGTGATAAATGGAATTTTGAAATGGAAAGTTAAATAATTTGAAAGTATGAATAATGCTAAATTGCAAATTAAGTTTGATAATTTTAATTTCATTTTGTTACCTAATAGCATAGACGAAAGAATAACGGGGGGGCTGAAATGGCAGTCCGAGCATTTCTGCTAGCAATTCATAAAGTGCATTTATTTCATGAATTTTCACCAAAATATGATAGAATGGCTCAAATTGATCCGTTTTACCAAATTTTGTTGAAAATGCTAAACAATCCATGAAATTAATGCACTTTATGAATTGCTAGCAGAAATTCTCGAAGCGGTCATTTTAACCCTCCTGATACCAAGTACAGTTAGCAACAGACAGTAGATAAGATTTAAGTTAGTTTTCTGTAAAGCAGTTCATTATAGGACCTAAACTGCATCGATTTTAACGGTCATAGTAAGTCGGCTGTCCATAATACGCGACCGCCCCTAAGGCCTAAATTCGACCCGGTCATGTTGCGCTATTTATCATCATCATCACCATCATGAGTCTTGTTTGTGCTCATTATTTACGAAATAGGTACTTAGGTATTTTGTAAGAGTAATGACAATCTATGATTCAATAAAATAATAATTATAATATTTTTTTAACTTCTTTTTCATGTACTTACTTATACCTATATTATGTTTATTAATATTACCTATGTTGTCTGTGAGAGAAATAAATAAATGTATACATACCTAATAATAATTTGAAAATTACCAAATAATAGCGATGTGGCCATTTGTTTGATATGAGTAGGTAGGTAAATGTCACTAAATGTCAAAATGTTTGTCAATTTGTAAAGTAATCGTTTATTTCTGTAATTTTACAACTCTTCACCATAAAAGATCAACGCCCTTGGAAGATGGAAATAAAGTAAGCACACGTCTTAATGTCATTGTTATGTCAAAATAATAAAAAATGATATTTAGGCAAGACAATAAAATTACTAAGGTAGATACAGTTTGCAAAAAAAACCCCCGTTCGAAAGACGTTCAACTGCCTTTAACATTTAATGTTAAAACATTAAATGTTAAACATAAATCACAAACAAACATCTTAAAAAATATGGACTGATTTGGAAGATTAATTATAATTAGTATAATTATAATATCAATGAAGAATAATAAGGTATTTAATGACACTAAGACGTGTTACAGCTTTTGAAAAATAACCATCAGAAGTTGAGCTATAAACAGCAAAAAAAATCCAGAAAAATAGAAAAATCAAATCAAAAAGACGCCTGTGGAAGTGTAGTGTGGGTTCGTAAGCGAAGAGTAAGATGCAAGTTGACAGATTTTTAACTGTCACAGAAAGTAGCTTTGACCAATTAAAATGACAGACAAGCCCTTCTGTTTTGACATGGTTGTTTAAAGGTTTTCACAAGGTTGTAATTCATTTATCTAATCATCCAGCGATATTGGGCGTTGGCTTGTTAGATATAAATTAAAAAAAAAATCTAAACTTGATTTTTAATTTGAATTTTTAAATTGATTGAAAGATAATAATTAGGTATTACTAAGACAGTTAAAAAAATTGTTGTCACATAACTTTATAATTTTTTTTTGTTTTAATTATTATCTGTGGTTCAACCCTCTTATTAAATTTAAGCACATTAATATTATTATGGTATTTATTATATTATTATGGTACTTTGCCTAGAAAAATAATTTCATTGGCGTATACGCTAGTTGCTAGGGCTTGTCTTGGCCTTTTTTGTGGTCACATTTCAAAATATGTATGTATGTGTTGTGTACGTACCTTTCCTCATTCGAGGTTTGCGTGGTTCTGTAATACATAATTATTTTAAAGATACAGTTAGGTAAAGAATAAAAGTAAAATCCAAGTCAAAGTTGCAGGACCATAAATAATCTCCTTCTACAGTCTTCAGTCTTCACCCATATTTTGTAACGCCTTTTTTCATAAATCAAATTGGAAAAATACAAAACTAGATAACTTTATGATATTTAAAGAAGATATTTAAATAATAATATAATGTAATTAGGTATTAACAATTTCTGATAGTGTCTAAATTATCAGTACTGTCCTTTTTAGTAGTTACAAAATAGTGGTGTATAAGTTTTTTTATTAATAAAACTAAAAAATGTAAATGACAAGTTAAATGACAGATAGATGGCGCCACTGAGCCAATGAGTCTTTTGTTAATTGGTGCACCCATGCACAGTTAGTATGTTTTGTTAATCACAAACTCTGTTAAACCAGTTAATTGTTAACAGTTGAGTGTTTTAATAAATAATAATTATTGAATGTTTTGAACTCTTTTTATGAATCTCCCAAAAGAAGGTAAGTTATAATGAAAGTTTTGTTATTAAGTATCTGGAAACTCTTTAGTGCTCTGTCACTGCTAAACCAATTTGGATGAAACTCGGAATATTAATGGTTCATTAGAGTAACACTACAAATATTTTTTTAAAGGAAAATAACATCAAATAAAGTAAACATAATCTTTTCGGCATCTTCTGTTTTTAAAAGTATGCTTAAAAACGGTCCAGCACTTACGGAATCGAGAAGTGGAGTCGGCGGCGATCACACAGCTGACCATCACGCATAGTGCCAATACACTGCACCAGCGCGCCATCTGTAATACAAAAAACGAACTAATTGTAGTTTATCTATTTTTATTAACAGTCTTAGAATTTAATTGAAAAAAAGAAAAACATAGAAACAGAAACCATTTTACTTAAGTGCTTTACCTACTTTAGTGTGTAGGTAAAGTAATAAAAATAAGCTCTATATTATTCTAACCATTTTAATTAATGTCATTTCTAATACTTACAATAGGTAAGTAATTGTTATTTTGATAATACGAGTATATTAAACTTGAAGATTAGTGAAGATTAGTTAAAAAAAATATGAATCGTGAACGTTATAAATAATAATTCTATGTCTAATTATCTTCAAAAAAAAACACAAACAACTTGTCGAGTTTATTATTTATATTTGTTGTCGGCTAGACATTCCCATTCCATTCAAAACTACAAAACCAGGAATTTTTAAATTTCAAAAATACCTACACATTTGTCTAGCAAACTGCTTTATCGTAACTATTTATCTTGGTTGTCAATGTCCAAAAAATTAACAACGGTGTGCCAAGGACCTTAGCTAGCCTTAGGCTCTATCCTCACCGCGCGGTGCGGAAAAAGACAAATACCAGCGCGGTGCGAAATTAAACAATAAAAGACGTGTGGCACTCGGGGACTGCCGCGGTAAAACTATTGCATGCCACCTAGAGGCGAGTTGCTGAACTAAAGAGACAATCGTTAGGTTATTTTCGTTACGGAATTTCTGGATTCGGTTTCCACGCGCAAGGCCCGCGATAGAAGCTATGCAATAGCTTAAAAATCTTACAAATAAACGCACCGCAGGGTCCCTAAAACCGCACCGCAGCCTCTAGCCATACATTAAGATCAGCGGCATTGTGCCCGAGATAAGACACTGGGAATCAATGCACAATTAACAATACAACGTGAGATCGATTGCGCAACTTGTAATGAGACTAGGTTTTACTGTGTGATTGAGCTAAAAACTTGTATCGATATTGATACTTTATTTATGGGATGGTTCGTTCGATCGTTCGTTCGTATGAAAAAGTGGCCATCTTTAAAAAAAACTAAAATAAAATGGCTTTGTCGCTTATTGTTTTTATTGTACAACTCATTAGCTAATTAATTTGACAGACCACATGACAAGTGTCAACTTTGTTCTTTATTTGATCTGAGACAATGTAAAATGACGGTAAAATGATACAAAAAGTAAGCTTGTATAAAGTACTTGTAGTTGTAGTATTGCTAAAAAAACAATGCGTACTTAAGTCACTAGGTACTCAAACTTAAGTAGAGTCATACGAGCCGTAGATAATGGCACCAATTTTCAACAAAACCTATGTTTATGTCATAGGGAATATAATTTCGTTCATTGACATAATACTATAATAGACACGTCACGACGCTGTTTCACAAGTCATAAGTCAGTTTTGTAAGTCTTTACAAAGTACTTAAAAATACCTAACTAGCAGCCCTGACTTCACCCGGGCTGTCCCGAAACTTCGTTTACGTTTACCAACTTATCTATCTCTCGTGTTTTAACGACCAGTCTTTGGTTTTGCTAATTGTGGTTAGATATTATGACGTTTTTTGTAAGGAAGTAATGTCAAATATCTGCCAGCCATAAGCAAAACCGAAGATAGATAGATTATATTAGCCAATTACGGCAATAACTTGATATTGGTTAGATAAGCCCAATTGGTTCAATAGATTGAATCTATTCGATCGAATAGAACAAGCATTGATGCTTGTAAGGGCACGCATGGTTATACAGTCTGTACCAGCCATACAGTCGTGATTTCCATATCTGGTAAAGAAACTTAAGAAAGCTCGTCTATCATAGCTTCTCAGTTAAACTTCGCTTAGAGATAACATAACTTGTTAATAATATATATATAATATAAACAAACCTATAATACTTATTATTTTAATTTGTAAAGATAAGAAACAGTTTTCTTTCGGAAAACAATTAAGTTTTTGACAAAACAAAAAAAACTGACAAACTTTTTTTAGGAAACTCATGGTTGTCTGGCTACTGAAACTTCGGTCATTCTACTAATTTACATACCCAGTGTAATTTACTAAGCATTAAGAATAGAGCCGGACTTATTTCCTATTTCACACGATCGTTAAATTCAAAATGTGTCTTTGTTTTCTATATTTCCGGCATTTATCGTAAGCGTAGATCACGGAATAGACAAAAGTTTTATTTATTTATGGATTATGTTACACCAAATTATATTTCATTGAAGATTTTAAAAGAGTGAATGAAATCAGATTTTTAAGCTATGGCATAGCTTCTATCGCGGGCCTTGGCGTGGAGGCCGAATCCAGAAATTCCATAACGAAATCACCTATTGTCACTTTAGTTCAGCAACTCGCCTCTAGGTGGCATGCGATAGCTTTACCGCGGCAGTCCCCGAGTGCCACAAGTCTTTTTTGTATGATCTTTTTAGTACCAAATATAATAAGTATTTACCTTTCTATGTCGTAAAGTCTTATTTAACCCATTAAGCTTTTAATAATAGGTAAGTATCACAGTAGGAATTTTACTCTCAATATCGTTAGCAAAGATTCCCGCCATTAATTACTTTTTCAAATTCCCGCCATTAATTTCTGTCACTTTGACATTTCTAATTTGACACAGTGACATTGCTAAACAGCTGGCACAGTTCACACGTCGGGATGGCTCGCAATAATCTTACATAATTCGCATATTGTAGTAACATTGTAATATTTTACATTCCATTTATGTTATGTCAGCGTCTAGATAGAACAGACTTGCGTTTTTACCGCCTAAAATTTCCAAAAAAAAATCGGTAAAGTTCTACGTTCCCGTGACTAGGTAAATTATAAATAATTTATTACTTGAGAGATTTGGCAATGATAATAACAATTAGGTACTTATAAGTAATTATTTTAATTACTTAAATGATTTAATAATTATGTCAAAGCTAAACTAATATGTCGCTTCAATTTTAAAATAACAATGTTTTTATAATTTTATGTTCTTATTTTCGAATAAAATAATCCTGACCATCACAAAAAAATAACATTATTAGGTACATTATTTAAAACAGACAAAAAAACTGACCATGGTAAATGTCAAAATCCCCTTCAAAGAGGATTTATACGGCGACTATAATCGTAAGCAAATTGAACGCTTTTGACGCGGCGTGTTTTTCGCCCGTCTGTAGACCAAGTCATTACCTACATCAGAGGTCATGTCTCCAAAACAATAGGTTCAACGGTGTCATCCTGTCAGGGTACTAAGTCGAGTTCTAAACTTTTTATTAACATAAAAATTTAATTATCAAATGATTTCTTTATTGAAATTACATATGAAATAAAAAAAAGTTTAAAAGCCTACTTACAAACTACATGCCATCTCAAATTCTCACTGACAACAAACTGTCAAATCGATTGGTTTCATTCGGCGGGAAAGATTGTTTGTAATGTTTTAAAAACAGATTCTTCCTTTCAGTCTAAAAAAAAATTAAAAAAAATTATCACAAAAGTATGATGATTGATGGGATAGGCTTTCATAGCCTGTTCACATTTCCTATCATAAAGTCAAGCAAACTATCTGTCAATATTGCCCTACATCATTACAATAGTGCAATCACATAATAATATGAAGCGATTGCGTTACGTCATTCGATTATTACATTTGTATGTGCTTATGGTGCCCTGGTACATCAGCAAAGTTATGATGTGAAGATTATAGGTTAAATCATCACAGCCGTGCATTTATTTATTATTTTCTTAAATAACGATAGGGTGGGATAAATTTTGTAGTTAGAAGGATACATAGTATCGCTAGAGGGATTTCAAACGCAGGCGACCACGAGCGACCGTAAGCGGCGCTAAGAGCACTTTTCAAAGCGCTTGATTGAAGGAACCTATTTTTGCATGAAAAAAAAGAATGATTACATTACGATGATTACAATTCGACAAGTTAGTAGGTAGTTTTAAATAAGAATAGGTAGATAATCTCTTTAAATAGTTTAAATATTTTAATCTTAATTAGCATTCCTCAAAATTATACCTACTAGAGCGGTTAATTATATAATAATTATAATGTAATTGTTTTACTAATATAGAAAGTACGAGTTTTTGTGAAAATTCTTTACCAATGAGTAGAATGGACTGTCAGGATGGTTATAGGCTATATTTTATCCCGGTAGTTTCATTAGTACACCCGTGCAAAGCCGGGACGTGCTGCTAGTGTTTATAAAAAGAGCTTAGTAGCCGCTTCCGATACAAACACATCATGTTTGTTTGTAAATAAATAAACATCAGTAAAGATGATGTTATGAAAATTACCGTACTAATGCTAGTTGACTACTGCAAGCTATTGCGTTATTATATTATTATAAGCGCTCGTGGCGAAGCTTATGCTCAATATCTATGTAATTGTTTTACATATATTAATAAAAAAAATGTATCTATGTAATATATCAGCCATCTGGTTACCATAACACAAGCATTAAATTGCTTACCTTGGGACTAGATGACACTGCTGTGTGGAATGTCCAAGGATATTTATATTATATTTATTTATCTATATACAACGTACTTACAACACAATTTACTAACGTATTTTACATCACAAAATGTATGAAAGTTTTCGACAGATAACAACGTAGCTATGGCGAAACTCCTACGGCCATCCGTAAGTTAGTTATAGGAACCGGGGGTAAGACGTTCTTGATAGATCGTCAACGTTCTGGCCGATCATTACTTGGATGGATGCCCGCAAAAAACCCACGCTGTGTCGTGCCAAGTCAAAACATGATTATTTTAAGAAAAAGGCGGCTGTTAGATCTTCTAATATTGGTAAGTGATGATATCTTATACAATATCTTAGCTTTATAGCTTACGATGCATCACAAGCTTATAACATAACTTTCCTTCACACGGAAGTTTATGACCTTTCCGACTTGTAAATGTAACTGCGATTATGTATTCGAAAGTGTTGTTTATTACCTAACGCATCGCGTACAAATACTAATAGCAATGTCAACTTATCTTGCAAAGATGACCTCTGGCGCAGTGGACGAAGGCCCAAAGCCGCGGAGGTTGCGGACTTGATCCCCTACGGGACAAATGTTTGTATGTTCTGCAGATATTTGTTTCGTGTTGGAGTGTTTTCTACCTTTTTATTACATGTACTCATTAAAAAAACAAAATTATCTGTGTAGGTTTATGTGCGTACAATAAAATTTTAAAATAAAAATCTTACTTAAAAATATCAAACAATAACATATCACCAGGGTGATACAAGTCATTATAAATTATTGTGCCTAGTACATTAATCTAATACCTAGAATTGCGACATCATAGTACATCAATCAGAAATAATAGACCTAACGACCTAGGTCTTAATTTTTGACAAATGTCAAGCTATTGCGTTGTCAAATGATTTATTATAATAATAGTACTATTAGTTTAGTTTTACAAAAGCACATTACCAGATGATTTGTACAGTGTCAGCAATGTTGGCAACACATCTTGTGCCGTCATACAAAGAAGTACGTAATTTAATAAAAGCATGCAAACACACGAACTTTTAAGCTGAAACCTTCATCTTATCCTGTTGTTGTTCTTTATAAAAGTGTTTTATAAGATTTAAAAATATATTATCAGTGTTAAAGCATGTAAAAGCATTCAGATTCAGACCTTAAATTATCCTACAAAATAAACGCAGGCAATTAGAAAAAGACTACACACATACTATTAATAAATAGAGGCAAAAAATAATGATCTTTGCAGTAAAAATGGACAAAAAGACCGCGAGCTAATCAGTTTAGCTATGTTGGTTTTCAAAAAGCTCATACGACTTTACCAAAGGAAATGCGTGAGATGGGAATATGATGCAATTATCTAACAATAATGTTCTATAGTTAGTTACGCATTTACCACTCAAATGTCAAATTGACGAATGATTTGAGCATATTTACCTTTACAATTGACCTCATAGTCGAGTAAACGCAGCTTACGCAAGTGTTTTCAAGAAGCTACAGCTTTGGTGGACAAAATAACTTAACAACTGGGTATAACTCCGTAGAATGGACTGTCGGGATGGTTAAAGGCTATAATGTTATCCCGATAGTTCTATAGAGGTAAAGTTTGTTTCTTTGCTGACGTCCCATATAACTAGATTATTTCTCAAAGTAATGTTATGTTAATATGTGTTCTTCAGGTTTAATAAATATATTTCATTTCATTTCATTTTCATTTCATTTCATTTTGTTTGACGAAGGTAATCTCCGAAACTCTCAGCCGATTTTAAAAATTCTTTCACCGACGTGTAGAATGGACTGTTGTTAAGGTTATAGGCTATTTTATCTCGGTAGTTTCATTAGTACACTCGTGCAAAGAAACGTACTGCTAGTCTACACTAATATTATAAAGAGGAAAACTTTGTTTGTTTGTTTGTTTGGTTGTAATGAATAGGCTCAAAAACTACTGGACCGATTTTAAAAATTCTTTCACCATTCGAAAGCTACATTATCCACGAGTAACATAGGCTACTTTTTATCCCGATATTCCCGCGGGAACGGGACTTACGCGGGTGAAACCGCGGGGAGCAGCTTGTCATAAATAAAGATGCGAATCTACAATACATAATTCGATTCCAACTATTACAACTAAGTAAAGTTCGAATGATAACCGACCCAGTTACCTTCATTGAGTAGCGTGTGAGACTACGATTTTTGCGGCAGATACCATCGCATAACATTGTTGGGTAAAGTCACAGGTTAAACATTGTTTTAAATTGTATTCTCACTTAAGTTCACAAAATTGGTGATACATAATAATAATAAGTATAGAAGTAGTCACGTCGCATCGACCGTAAACCGAATTTACAGACAATCAATTTTTTTAAGTATTTTATTTCAAACGCGTTTATTACCTACTGTACAAGGTCTTCCAAAAAAGCACTCTAATTTAAGTTTGTCTAATCTAGTCTAGCCTACTCTAAACAAAACTACGCTGTAATGTGTAAAGTATAGAGTTATTAACGACTCTATGTATGTAAAAGTAAAGCTCATTCCAAAATTTCATAGTGAACAAAGTGAACTGAGTAACTGAACAAAGTGACTGAGTAAATCATTTAGGCCATGAGGCAATATGATTGATGTGCCTATTCAAATCATACATTTTAATTAGACTCTAATGAACCTAGATACTATCAAGTGTTACTTTGTTACAAACTAGTAGCACGTCCCGGCTTCGCACGGGTGTACTAATGGAGCTATCGGGATAAAATATAGCCTATAACGTCCCGGAATTTTTGAAATCGGGCCAGTAGTTTCGGAGATTACCTCCGTCAAACAAACAAACAAATTTTACCTCTTTATAATATTAGTGTAGATGTAGATGTATGGGCATTCGCAATGGTTCTACTTCTTTAACGTCGATCTATGAATGCTGGAGTAGGTACGAAAAATTTACACCTTCTGCCGGAACCGAGTGTGCAAGCGAGACGGAATAAGCAATAGAGATGCACGATCGGCCTAAGCCACAATGTTTTTTTTTTTTTTTTTTTATAGCGTAATCAAGTAATTATCGTCCGTAACCCGACATTTTTTTGTTGAAAATAATTAAAAATGAATTAGTTAAATATTAATGGGATGAAACTAAGTACTACTTAAGAATTTTCGATGATGATTGTATTATATACTGCATATAATATTATTTACTTACCTAAACTAATATTGTGGCATACGAGCATAATATTTGATAAACCTAATTATGCACTCGCGAGCTAGAACATGTTTATTTTATGTTTTTACTTTTAAACTGATTGTTTAAATAAAATGCCATTAGCAAATATTTGTTCCGTGTCTGTGTTCTGTCTACCTCAGCTTTACCAACAAGTAAAATGTAGGTTAAAATACGGTCAATGACCTTTTAAAATATAAAATTTTATTTTATTTGTAAGCTCACTTATTCCGCTACCTACTGATATTTATAATGATTATTAAGAAGCTATATACAAAACTAGCTGCGCCCCGCGGTTTCACCCGCGTTAGTCCCGTTCCGCGGGAATATCCGTATAAAAAATAGCCTATATGTTAATCTGGGGTCTCACCTATCTACATACCAAATTTCAACCAAATCGGTCTAGCCGTTTTTGCGTGAAAGAATAACAAACATTCTCACAAACTTTCACATTTATAATATTAGTAGGATTACCTGTGTGTGTACTTACAAAAAAATGTTTTCACGTGTATTTCCAAATCCTTTCAGGATACGATGTTTATCGAATTAATTAGATTTTGTTAGCGCTGATCTCATACAGTAATAAGTCGTTATTTTTAATTAGTTTCACACTAAAATGCAATACGTTCAATCGCGATAAAAACAGATGTCTATCAAATAACAAAACAATTGACGAACGATTCTGCATAATAAAACGCGTGGGATTGTTGCCCGCGCTTTTTCACGTCAAAATAAATCCTCTTTGAAGTTTGACAGTTGGTATAGTTTTTTGATTGACGGCGTTGCATTGGTAACACAAACGTTTGAATGAATGGAAACACAAATTTACCTATCATTTTTTAAGCTATTGTATAGCTTTTATCGCGGGCCGTGGCGTGGAAACCGAATCCAGAAATTCCGTAACGAAATCACCTAACGCTTTTACTTTAGTTCAGCAACTCGCCTCTAGGTGGCATGCAATAGCTTTACCGCGGCAGTCCCCGAGTGCCACACGTCTTTTTTTTATAAATAGAAAGATATAGGTAAATAGATTACAAATAACAAATCTGTAGGTATTTGTTTTTGAAATCTATTTACCTCGACCGACGTTTCGAATTAGTCACCGTGGTCACGAGAATAAATTCTTCTAAATATGTTTCAATTGAATATGTTTCTATGTTGCAATAATGTAAAAAGCGTATATTTTTTTCAAACTCAAATTAGACTTACCTACGGTTTTAAGCTGCAATTTAAACTTAAAAATAAAATGAAGAATAAAAGAAATAAAATCATAAGTAGGTTTGTAAACCTACTTATGATTTTATTTCTTTTATTACACAATGTATTATTGTCTAACTATTAGATAATATTTAGAAGCAATTTATGAAGCAAACCGTTTAAATTTAAACACTTTTAAAGAGGAAGCACTCTTCAACTACGACGCTTAATTGGCTAGTCTCGTGCTTTCAAACGTCACTTAGCCGATTTAGGAATAGGGAAATATTTAAATGTACATTATATGAATTTATACATGTATACGTTTCTCCTTTCATCGTGTTCCTTATTACCGAGATTCGTGATTCTTCCGTCATGCATATAGTATTGTTTTGACAGTTAATCAAGAAATGCAGTTTTGAGTTCAGTTTTGATAAAAATCAATGCTATCCCTGTATAAAATAGCTTTCGCTTCATAAACAAGCGAACATTAAGTAGGCTTGCATGATTTACTTTTTTTATGAACCTATGTTTTCCCACTGCTGGGCAAAGGTCTCCCCCAATTTTCTCCAACCATCTCTGCCCTTTGAGACTTCCTTTAAATGATTTCTTTTAAATTACTAATTTATTTTAAGTCTTAAAAATGAATAAGTGACAACCCTAAAGTGCAGCACGTTTTGCGCAAGCGCCTCATCTTCTCATTATCTTTGTCGGGATCATTTCTAGCTCATCTATAATTTCTGACTTTCTTTTGTCAATGATTATTGCAAACATCAGTTGCTCAGCAAATTATGTCACAGCGGGTGAAAGAGTTCATTCTTACATTTTGAACTACATTTCATTTCATGTAATTAAAATCAAAACTTTGAATGCAATGTTACAATTAAAACGTATTTTTAACTAGGTACTATCCCACTTTTATGATAAACGCAAAAATCTAAACAAACATCCAACCGTACTCACTGTATTAATGGTTGTTTCTTACTCTATTACGAAAAAAAACTTATTGTAACTTCAATAAAACATAGGCTATTTTATATCCGGGTAAATACCTTGCAAAACCTCGGACTAGTAGGTACAATAAAATATAAATTAGTTATCTCTTTTAATAAAATTTAACTCTTAAACTATTTACATCATTTTTAGTATAAGTAGGTACCGTGTGTATGTGTATAACATGGTATAACCATAATACCTAGTACCAGAAACACATAAAGCTATAAGGAATCAATGAACCATAATAAGTATAGGATGGTCGTGAGAACCCAGTGAAACCGAGGGTCTAAGGTCATGGAAAGTGAAGACAGACTGGTTTGGTCCTAGATACGAAGTTTCACTGCTAAGGTCGGAACTAGGAAGTATTTTATCGCTATGAAAAAGGTTGTAACCACAGATAATAAATAGTTAGCCATAGATAATTATCTATGGCTAATAAAATTAAATTCAAAAATGCACGAAATTCCATTTTTATTATTATTAGAACGCATGTCTAAGTTACGACCATAAATAATTATAATTTTCTCTGGTTTCATCGCGTTATTACCTTATTTTATTATTTCCTGACGTTTCGAATATGTATTCGAGACTTTATAGCACCTGTCGTACACCCACAAATGTTTGTGGGTGTACGACAGGCGCTTTATAGTCCTGCAATATTAATTATCCATGGCCGAGTGGTTATCCGGCGAACGATCGCTTGTACCATCGCGGGATCGAATCTCACCGAAATCGAATCTTTCAGTAAGATTTTTATTTCTGACTAGCTGCGCCCCGCGGTTTCACCCGCGTAAGTCCTATAACAAACTAGTACAACAGATCATAATAAGATTATGTAAGTTTGTCTAGACAACACAATATAATCTTCTTTTGTATCGATGTCAAAACCGATACAATATCGATAAATACCCAACAATGGTCTATGATTATCTTTGTCCCTCAAATTGCATGTAATGTTAGTTACGTCAGATTTATAATTAGTTATTACGTACATCTGACATTTAAATAAATAATAAATAAATAAATAAATATCCTTGGACATTCCACACAGCGTCATCTGGTCCCAAGCTAAGCAACTTAATGCTTGTGTTATGGTAACCAGATGCGGGTCCCGTAGCGGGGATCGAACCCGCAACACAGTATAAGTGTATGCAGTATCCTTGCAACGAATCAAGTCTTGAAAAAGCACCGTTTTAAAAATAAGACTTGAGAAAAAAAATCAAGAATATTTAATTATTTAAGTGCTACGAATCTCTACAGATAGTACGCTTTTCTCTTAAAAGACTTTAACGCGCTGCCGCCTCTACGAACTCCTTTTACCTTTTTAAGCATTATATTGGTAGCTATTCAGGTGTCGCCAAAACGAAAACTAAATAAACTAAAATTGTTGCCGTTCATATAGGTACATTTAAAGCATAACGATTGAAATAAAAAGGATGTCATCATCTTTAGTTAGTTTGGTTTTAGTTTTGGTGACATCTGAATCGCTACTATTATCATACTAAAAACTGTTTATAGACGTCTGTTTAGAAACAGAGTTTTTTTTTTAAAGTTGCCTAATGAATACCCAGCCTTATTTCGAGAAAAGGTATTATCTCTTTCGACATTAAATTTATCTATCAAAATCTAGAATGTTCGATCTCCTTCTAAATACTTAAGCATACTTACTAACTGAAGGTCACGTAAAATGACTACCTATCCAAATTACATATGAAGATGCATTATTGATAGAAGGGTTTAGTAGTGGTCATTATTTTGCAATGGTTATGGCATTTCGATGTGTCAAATGTTTCGACACCCCAATTTTATGGGCTTGCTAATGGCGTCAAAGGGTCATATAGTAAAATGAATGGATAGGTTCAAAGCCATTGACCTTTATTCTTAACTAGATGATTTTTACAGCGTCTGGAATATTTGCCTACACTACGGGACACTGTATTGCCTGGGACATTGTTGAGATGGAATAGGCTTGCCCAGCACCTAAACCATCCTCTCAGCTTAGCCAGCCATATCCACAGGAAAGACAATAGTCAATACGTGTAGGGCTGACTAGCTGCGGGTCTCCTCACGATGTTTGTAATAATAGACAAGGTCATTTTAAGAAATAGAATACTGAAAACAGAAAATTAGTCTGAGATAAAGATATTAAATTGTTTTTTTTTAATTCTTGTTAACTTCTGAAAAATATGGGAATGGATGTATGTATATAGACCAAATATTTTTTTTACTACCACTTAAAATAATGGCTAAAGATCTAAAAATTATTTTCAGACTTTATTCTTTTAGAAAATAAGTTTTTTAGTGCTACGAACCTCTACGGAAACACCTTTCATACAAAAGACTCCAACGCGCTCCCTCTACGAACTTTTTTTAGCGTTAATAAAAATTAACATATTCAACATTTTTGAAAGATTATAAAGGTTTGCGATTAATTTTTATAAGTACATTATTATTATTATACATTTATGAATCTAAATACCTACTTACTATATATACTAGTTGTTTTTTTTTTAAATTAGTAAAGTACCTATTTTTAACTTCTGTAATCAAATTTTAAAAAGATTACAACAGAGAAACATTGTCTTTTAACCTAATTAATGTACCTACTTATGCATCGTCTTTAATCTGGGTACTTGCGCGTCTCATTGTCTGCGATTGCGCAGTCGTCGTTGAAATAAGATGCATTTACATAATACACACACAAAAAGTTTGACTGTCAGTATTTATGTTCTATACAAATGTGTACATACAAGTCCTAATTTAGGTAATTATCATCGGTTCTTACTAATTAGAGGCTTGATTTAATGAATATTGTTACACTAATGTTTTGGTTAATAATTATTGTTTTATCTTAAAAATCTTGTTCCCTGTTCTAATAACATTAGTTGTTATGAAATTGCAATATTATTGTGAGAAAATATTTTTTTATTTAATATTGTAAAATCACAATAAATGTAATTATTATAATTAATAATTTCTAACGTTTTAAGAACTTACCGTTAGTAAATCCTTTATCACAAAACCGATGAAACTAAAAAATAAAAAAAACTTTAGTTTTAAAAAACAAAAGCACAACACTATCACTGGCCAGTATTCCAAACTCACTTGAATTCGAAATTCAAAAATTTGAACTACGCTCCGTGTTCCACTGTACAATAGCGAATGGCGCGTGCGAACCATAGACCACACTTATATGTCTTCCCTTACCATACCACCAATCTAACTTGACCTCTGAACCGTACATTTTTTAAGAAGCTATAGGCTTAGTTACACTGGTTGTCAGTAGGCACTAAATTATTGAATTTTCGACAATTAGAATAAGAGATGCTAGTTTCGTAAATAAAACAATGGCGACCCGAAGGTCTATTGAGACGTCCGATTACTAAGAGCTTTATAAAGTGGTATTTAACGCTATTTGAGGTCAGAGTATTAACTGTTTGTAGAAAACGGACTTGGCTTATCCAAGGTCTAAGTTAGGTAAAGCTTAGACCCATATTTATAATGTTAACCAGCTTAGTTGCAGATAAAGTTCACGAAGTTTGTTTTGTCTATTTTAGTTTGAACTTGCAAAATGTTATGTAAACGAATGGAAATGTAAAATGTCTGGAAGGATGTAGGTACGGCCAACAAAGAAATTTCAAATATTTATGGCCGCTATTCCACTAGCTGCAGCGTCACTGCGCAGACGCATCGTTGGTTGACGTCGCGTTTTCGCGTAAAGTCTTCTGAACGCGACGTTAAAGTTGCGTACATAATACTATTTGACATTAAACGCGACGTTAAGATTGCGTTGGTGCGACGTTAACGTTGCAATACAAGGCGAATGATTACCACTGGAGACTCGCGACGTCAACGCCGCGTCTCCGCACGTTAAAGAGACGCCAACGCTTGTAAAACGTCAATGGGATAGCGGCTTAAGTACCTATACTTCATTTCTTGAAACGAGCTAATAGGAACGTAAATCACGTTACGCACGTTATTGGTCGTCGAAAATAATTGTTTATTCTCGAATTGGCTAGATTTGATAATTGAAAATTGATTTGACAATCTAATCACGAGATAGATTATTATTTTCAACGACCAATCACGTGAGTTCATTTTATCTTCCTATTAGCTCGTTTCAATAAATGAAGTATACCTACCTAAGTTTTTGTGAGATAGTTTGGCTACTGAATATATCAAATTGCTAAAAACTAGTGCTAGTCTGGAACTAGGGCCCTGTTACAGATTTGGCTCAGCAGTGAAAGTTGATGATTTAAAATAATGTATTACGTAAAATGCAAATCATATGATTTAGTTAATTATTCTAATTGAAGTGATACGTATCTAATTGCACGGTTTAATATTTCAGTTAGTTTAACTGTTGTCATCGGTCTATCAAGTGAGAGACCATTACTATTTAAGTTGTATAATTTAACGGTATCTTACTGTTTAATTGCTTAGCTTGGGACTAGATGACGCTGTGTGAAATGTCCAAGGATATTTGTTTATTTATTACTAGCTGCTCCCCGCGGTTTCACCCGCGTAAGTCCCGTTCCCGCGGGAATATCGGGATAAAAAGTAGCCTATGTTACTCGTGGATAATGTAGCTTTCGAATGGTGAAAGAATTTTTAAAATCGGTCCAGTAGTTTTTGAGCCTATTCATTACAACCAAACAAACAAACAAAGTTTTCCTCTTTATAATATTATATAGTGTAGAAGTGTAGATTTAAGTTAATATTGATCGAATGGAATGTACGACTTTCTACCCGAAGGGGTTCGAATCCCGGCCGTGCATCGATGGATTTTTCATTTCGAAATTCTAAACGGAAAAGAAAAACTTCGTGGTTTATAACAGTCTTTCGATGAGTTTGCAATTGCATATACTTACCTACCTATCTACCAATCCTAGGTACTACGATTACTACCCCACTTCTACTCATAATAATAGGCGGCCTAAAAATCCATGGTTATTATTTCTTTTGTAAGTTTTTCTAGAAATGCATGACGTCACTCGCTCCAATTTCTTATAACATCATACCGTGCCCCGCGGTTTCTTTCATGAAAAATAATAAACAGAACCGCGAGGCACAATATGTTATTGTCAAGTTTATTATAAATCATCATCTATTCTTCAGCACAACCATTTATATAGATAATTCAAAAATGGTCACGGCTGTATTCCAGAGAGCGGTAGACATTTCTCTTAAATTTTAATTATTTTTTTTGAATCTGTGTACTGTCTCCGACGCCATTTGTATGTGGCCTGAGCCTAAGCCAAGAGGATGGCTTAGGTGTTGGGCAAGCCTATTCAATCTCAACAATGTCTCAGGCGCTACTGTGTCCCTCTGTCTAAAAAAAGTATATACCCTACTAGAAAATGGCTTGTAAGGGCGCTACAAGAAGCAAAATACAGAAAGTTTATAGAGCCATATAGCCAACATATGTACTCCTTCACAAACACACAAACTGCCGTATTCTTGATTTAAGCGAGATTATGTACAATTATGTACAAAATATATTTAGGTAATTGAGCAGGGCACCATAATTCAAGAGAAATTGTCCGGAACGAGATGAACTGACGAAAGCAACGTTTTACTCAGTAATAAATGCGAGTAAGTATATAGTTATTTACCGCTCCCTAGCATTGCCAGCTTTATAATTAGTAGCTGCGCCCCGCGGTTTCACCCGCGTAAGTCCCGTTTCTGGAATATAGGGATAAAATGTAGCCTGTGTTAATAAAGGTTATCACCTATCTACATACCAAATTGCAGCCAAATCGGTCCAGCCGTTTTTGCGTGAAAGAATAACAAACATACTCACAAACTGTCACATTTATAATAATAGTAGGATAGTGGGATGGGAAGGACTATCAGCACGCCCCGGCTTTGCACGGGTGTACTAATGATGATATTTATTTTATTCTACAAATCGATGAACGATTTTTTGAAATCGGCTGAGTAGTTTCGGAGATTACCTCCGTCAAACAAACAAACAAACAAATTTTACATCTTTATAATATTAGCATAGAGATATAGATTATGATAGGATAGAATAGAATTCAGAGTTCATTTTTATTAATTTAGTTGTTAAGTAGTGTAGGTATTTATTGTTTCTGTCTTTTTTTATTTGTTCCAAATTACTAAACATAGTTTTCAAGTTAGGTATTAGTTTCACTTAAAACCTAAGACTAATTCGAAAGCCACTTAACCAACATAAAGCTGGTAGTGCTAACATATTACACAACAAAGCTAAAATCGTTTTGTTTTGGTTAGATGCTAATTCGCGAAGTATGCTAATTTTATACCTAACCTAAAGAAATACATATTTTATAGAAATAGTTATCGTTTTTGTGCTACAATGATAGACCTAAGTACATACAAAAATAAATATTATTCTATTCTATTCTACATTTGCTATAGAATTTGTGCATAGCCGACTTGCGATTATTATCACGATTGTTTTGAAATATAGTGCTTTAAGCGCGTTCAGCGATATAAAAGTCGAAGACACTCTTGCGCATTAAAGCAGTCCTAGATTTAGTATAAAGTAAGTAGTTTAGTAAGATTTTTCATTTATAAATATGAAATAGACATGATAGAATATAGAAGTACTTATTGAAATATGATAAGTACGTAATTCTTGATTAGCGTATCCAAAACCCCATGAAATTTGAATGCCGTAGAATTAGATGCGCTTTGTGCAAATCCTCGAATCATAGTTAATACAGTTACCTAGCTAAAAGTATCAATGTTATAAATATAAGTTGCCTGGAAATTTATGTGGGGTAGTCCAAGGCACGTCCAAAACATTAAAATTGAATAGTCTAAAAAGCAGCGCTTCCTCCCAGAAGTGGCATTTAGCTGAGACCGGACCCTTTTGGTACATTGCTTTTATTATGTAAATAAAATAAATGTGTTTCTGTATTTGATTTGTATGTTTAATTTCTTGTATATTCATAAAATAAACTATATTCTATAGATACTAAATAATTCTTAGATTATTAAAAGAAAATATCACCAACTTTCGTGGTTAAGCGTACCTTCATTATAATAAGTTACGCTATAATCGGAATATCCGATTTTAGTGACTAAAACATTACTTAATTAATTTGACTTCCTCTCACTAATTATGTAGTTATGGTTTTAACTTTACTGTTTAATTGAAAAATATTAAACTGTAGGTACTTATCATTTTTAGTTAAAAACCTAAGCGTGGTTTAACACTGTAGGTAATCAAACATATAATATACATATACTGCTAGGGGCGCCGCAAAATCAAACACAAAAAATAACCTGAAGAAAAACAGGAGTGAAATTAATGTTCTAGATGGGGCATCTGTACTTGTGCCTAAAGTCACATTTCTAGCAAGTAATTTTTATACACCCATGATCATTTCAATACAATACTAATTGAAAAGCATCTGTAGGCATTTTGAATATATTTAAATGAAAGTAAAAGTGTAGTGATTGCTAATTGGAAGAGACCGGTTTAAGAAATGAAAAAGTGATTATTTATCTAAGGATTTATAAAATTATTATTTCTCACAATAATTTTACACGCAGATTACGTAGTTGAGGCACTGTTGCGGTTAAAATTTACTATTTGCATGCAGCAAAAAACTGAAATATTTTATTCATCATCATCTTCATCATCTCAGCCCGGGTTGCACCCACTGCTGGGTATAGGCCTCTTCTATATTACGCCACTCAGTTCGGTCCTGTGTGATCCTCTGCCATGTTTTCCCGGCAACGTTAACGATGTATAAGGGGGCTTACCATGACGTATTATTAAACAATTCAGTTTAGCCTCTACTGTCTAAACTTTACATCAGCGCCTTAGCTTTCGTCAAAAGCAGTTCATAAAAGGACCTAAACTGAATCGCTTTTAACGGTCATGGTAAGCCTACTGGTATCCTATACTTTTAACCACAGTATAGTCCCAGCACATAATAATGTAGTGTGTTGTCTTGTGCTTCGAAGGTGTTTGACGCAAGACATCTGACGAAAGTACACGATGGGCGATGAGATCTAGGTACACGACTTTTGCGGTCTAGATTTGACAGGTGATAGATAACCATCTATCGTGAGATAATCTTGCAACACTTGATATGATACGGTTTCGTCATCATAATACTAAACGTCTTTTAATAAAAGACTAATGTCTTTTAGCGTCTTTAGAAACAGAAATAGGGACATAAAAAGAACTCCGACAAAGAGGGATCTTTTGAATTCGGTTCAAAATATTTACTTACAAAAAAATATTTCCTTTCATCACAACCGTAACCTTCCAACTAAATTTATATTTTTGCCTTTGATAACAGTAGCTAACTAATAGATTTGTCAAACAAAATGTTATAAGCTCATATTATGATTAACGCGTTTGGAAATTTCAAATATATAGTACAGATGTACACAAAATTTCTAAATATGACCTCTGTGGATCTAAAATACCCAGACACGGAACAAATGAACATACTAAACATTTGTTCCGTAGCGGGGATTGAACCCGCAACCGCCGCATCTCAGGCGGGCCTTCGCCCACTGCGCTACAGAGGTCGTCAAATTCCTGAAACAACTAGGTAAATAGTAAAGTGTTAATGGAGCAAATGCTATGGTGGTCCTTATGTTATTGTCACTCAAGTGTAAATTATGTGTTTCAAAGTTGTTAATGGAAAATTAAACTTTTTCTATTCTATTCTATTCTATTCTATTCTATTCTATTCTATTCTATTCTATTCTATTCTATTCTATTCTATTCTATTCTATTCTATTCTATTCTATTCTATTCTATTCTATTCTATTCTATTCTATTCTATTCTATTCTATTCTATTCTATTCTATTCTATTCTATTCTATTCTATTCTATTCTATTCTATTCTATTCTATTCTATTCTATTCTATTCTATTCTATTCTATTCTATTCTATTCTATTCTATTCTATTCTATTCTATTCTATTCTATTCTATTCTATTCTATTCTATTCTATTCTATTCTATTCTATTCTATTCTATTCTATTCTATTCTATTCTATTCTATTCTATTCTATTCTATTCTATTCTATTCTATTCTATTCTATTCTATTCTATTCTATTCTATTCTATTCTATTCTATTCTATTCTATTCTATTCTATTCTATTCTATTCTTATCTATTCTATTCTATCTTATGGACCTCATCTTAAGAATCTCTAACTTTCTTTAGTATTTACTATCCGACTGTACACTCGAAGTAGGCCTAACAAAGGCCAGAGTCCACTAGACCTTGGGATCTTCATGTCACCAAAACATTTCACAATATCTTCATAGAATAACCATTTAACTAACCTCGCCCATTACCGATCTATGAAATTGATAATTTGAGGAAAAATTATGTTCAAAGCTTTGTAATAGTACCTATTTCTATCTATATATGTAGAAGAAGGACTTTACTTCGCCAAAGTCCGCTATTCGTGGGAAAAATGAGTTTTTTTTAGTTTATAGGTACCTATTAAATATTGATACTTTATTATTATGTACTTATTTGTTTTCCCACCGTTGGTTGATACCTACGTTACGTTACAAATGCGTTTTACTAATATCCTAAACTTACCTATGTTAATTTACATCTAAGGATTCATTCATGGCCAAAACCTAAAGTTCTCTATCTTCTGGCTTCTGATGCTGATTAAGCCGTGAAATATATGTAAATGTAAAAGCCCAACTATTTACTTTAAAATGATAAATTGGTAAACCATCTTCACGGCTGCATACCAAAGATTTCTCAATATAAATTAATAAATATGGCGAAATAAATAATAAATGCCCTTTGTAACGTATATCAATTTATACATTGTGACATTATGCATAAAAATACTATTGTAAAGTTCAAAGTCATGTACGTAGAACCTAGATTTTTCTGTATATTGCAACAATGCAATAAAATATTACCAATTTAGTTGCTGAATTATAATTACTCTGTACTTACTAAGTTGGGCATTAATCATCAGATAATTTTTATAAGTAGATAGGCCATAGCTCGTAACTATTCCATTTGATAAAAAAAACATCCACGTTACAGCCCGACTTTACCCACAGCTGGGCATAGGCCTCCCTTAGTTTGTGCCATCCACTACACTACGATCCTGCGCCGCGCCGGTCGCATCGTTTGTCGCCCAGTGCAAAAATAATATTACTTTGATTAGGTACCTACACCTACCTACTTTGGTTCTGAGTGTACCTATTTTACCTCCCGATGCTAATATTTGTAAGTTTACGACAATGGCTCTCAGAGCCTATGTTTTATTCAAAATCCAAGGATATTATTTGCATTACATGAATCCATTAATACTGACTTTATTATAATATCAAATTACCTATGCATAAGTTCTTAATCTAATTAGCACTGTGCGGAAAACGAACAATAGAGTTAAAATCATCTCGTGATCTATGATTAAATCTCACGTAATTTTGGGTTTTAATTCTTAATTTTCTTACCTATATAAGCACGTTTAATAATAATTAATTATAGAACACAATAGGGAAACAATAGACAACAGTGAGCCTACCTAAATATATTTTGGCAAAGGTTCCGTAGCTTTTTAAATTGCACTTTCTTTTCACAACAGCTATTCATAAATAATAACACGTTTCTCATTTAATTAGGTATCCTCTTTAATTTTCAGAACTTCTTTTATTTTCCTTTTTCAAAAACGTCGTACTTACCTAGGTAGCTTAGACCTAAGTAGGTACTACATTTTGATTTCATTCATTTTGATCGTTACCTAAGTAGGTACCTATTTAAAATATCGTCTTGAAATCAACTTGTTTCTTCTAATATGCATTTATTTTAATAAAACCATAAGGAGAAGATTGTGACATCACGATCTATTATATTTAAATTAATCATGACCATCTTTTAGTAGTTAGGTTCCTACCTAGAATATCTCAGTGTAAACTGGGTCGGGTCATCCTTACCTAAGAGAATTTAACGATTTAATTATGTTTATGATAATTAAAACTATTGTGCAAAAATACGCGATTTACTAAATACTTGTTAAATGAAATATTTTTATTTCGACACATTCCTACCTACTTTTTTTGCTACTGGATTTATTTTTTCTTAAAAAGTAGTAAACGTAGGTGTCACACAGCCAGGCTCTGAGGACATGGTGCCTACATAGTCAGAGTTGTAATCTTTGTTATACTGGTTTTACTTAACTTTTTTCAATACGAACGATTTTTTCTTTGAATCACTGATCCTAGTAAATATTGATACTACATAAGTAGTATTAATTTATCTGTGTTGATACCTAGTAGTGGACGCGTAACAAAACATGCGTTTACAATGATCCATATGAATCAACTGGAATTATCCAATGATGTTGTGATGAGTCTCGTAATGAATGGTTCGGAGAAAGTACGAGTTGAGGCCATTAGAATGGCGACTAAGGTAGCAGATACATAGCGGTAGCGGAGATAAAGGCATAGGTAGTATATTATGGTACGTTGACAAGATAAAGTCGAAACATGTAGGTACCTAAGGTCTTATCTTATCCATAAAGATTTGTCAATTTGAATAGGTTTCAAATAGATACCTATATTTTTTTCTTGTTACGCCCTATGGCATGAAAAGCGATAGCAGCAGATTTAATATCAGTTTTAACGAATATATGGGTTTACTGGTCTATTAAGAGGAGATAAGGGGGTAAGACATCAAAAATCAGAAGCGAGTGCGAGTAAGCATCCCACACGTACGATTTTTTGTCAATATGTCTCCAGAGACCTCTATAACTTCACCGAACTTTAGATAGAGCGAAGGCTCTACGCCGTATTGCTGCCTTAAATAGTCTCTTGTGTTATGGCCCACAAGAGTACAGAGGTAACGTAACAGCCCCCCGCAGCATTTGACCTGCCGTGACTGGCTAAGTGGCGCTAACGAAAGCGAAATTATCGGATGACTCTTCTGTTTTGGCGAAACCAGATAAACATGAAGTAACATTCCACAACATTACGCATTTACCTACCTAATATTGGGCTAGCAACTTGATTCCTTTTCTAAGAGGTAAGCTTTCATCTGCACCTGTTGTAGATAGGTAAATAGGTACCTATTAAATCTATGCAGGTAAAATGTGAAACGCCTGGCGAATTTATAAAAGCAAAGAATTTACTAAGAGGCCCAATCAACTTTCTTATCACACCAAACTATTCTCCAGCTAGCACCTTTGAAACTTCCGAAAACCAAAAAGTATGTTTCCGCCCGGGATCGAACCGGGGGCCTTCTGCGTGTTAGGCAGATGTGATAACCGCTACACCACGGAAACGATGGACGAATGGCTGAAATAAACATACAAGTTTTAGGAATTCGCCAATTATCAAACAAAGGTACAATTTTAGCATACATTTCCAATACCAGAGATGCCTGAAAACCTTTTCCATATTTTAGAAACTTTATTCAATTCACTCTGTAATATAAAAATAAAAAAAATGAAACAAACAATACCAGATAATAAAATTTTTGTTGAACATGTTTCGAGTTTATTCAGTAAAGGATGATGAAATAAAAAAATACAATATTTCATTTTAAATTACTTATATTAATAAAGTTGTACAATAAATAAGAAAAAAAGAATTTTATTTAACAGGAGCGATCCACGATAGATTTTTGATGATAAAAAAATATAAACTTAAAATAAAATATTTATAGGACTAACTACACCAATATTTTTAATTTTTAGAAGCTCATTAGCTAAATAGAGAATGCACATACAGACACGCAGACACACAGTCAGGCAATTTCAAATACCTACATAATGTAGGTACCTTACCTATGTATTTATTTAGCTTAGTTTATAATAAAAACTATTTTTATTTCATTCCAATAATAATATCTGAACCCTCATTGATAGTAAGAGAAAAGGTATTATATTTTGATTTTACATTACTTATAGATTCCATTAATTTTTATTAAAAATAACTAGGATTTTGTCTATGCTTTTATTTGGTACTCTAAAGCATATTTGATTATTCCAAAACACAATCTATTTCTATTTCAAGTTACATTCATTTCAATTCAGACATTATTGTGTAGACATTCAAACAGTTCATTTAATTTCTTAAGTAATTATTTAGCTTAGATAGATATGATATTATAGATTTTTAGTGCTAAAGCAGGTTTTATACTTTATGTACAACTCTAGATAATGCTAAATAGCTTTCTTTTGTAGTAATATCGTACCATCCTAAAGGCCCGGCTTCACAGTCTGCGCAGCTCAAATATTTACAGTTATCAACTTGATGTGTGAAGCCTATATTTTCAAAGATATACATGTCTTTGACGTGATAAAACTCTTTTATAAGTTCTTTTTTTATTGTCTCTGCGTTGGTGACTTGGTGGATTTCTGGTAACTCTTTCTGTAAATTAAAAAATATACCTAATTTAAGTGAAGGTAAAAGAGCGGCAAAAGAACTAACAAGATTCTAATTGAAATATCTACTATCCTCGTTTTTTGATTAGCATCTAGGTATCTACTAGATAGCTGAATAATCATAGGTAGATAGATATACCTACCTAAAATACAACGAAAAGAGAGTTGAATAGTGAAAGGTGGAAGTGAAAAGGTTGAGCATAGTGTATACTAACCTCAACCACTATGAATAGTCCAGTTAGCTTCTCTAATATCTTAGAACCGCAGAATTGGCATCTAACAGGCAACTTGTTCTTTCCTTCTTCGACGTTTTCGTTAGCATTTTCTACTACTCCATTCGGTATATCCTGCGTATCAGTTTCAGACATTTTGGGCTAGTTGTAAATTAGCACCGTTAGCAGAAAATTACAGCGGTAAATAGCTGTAAATCCGTGTAACAAAAGTTTTATGAGTTAATCACCATCCCCGCCGGCCCAATGTAAAAAATGACGTGAGATGACAACTTTCTGACAAGACAATGACACTTTGTTTGGTTTAATAATTTGACGTTAGTCGTTCTGTTTACGAATACTTCTTCCAACATTCTAAGTCAAAAAATAAAGTTATTTTAAGTTGCATAGTTTACAAGTTTGATTTAAGAACATCGTTACCACCCGCTTTACTAATAATTTTCATTTATTTCAGGCGTAAAAGCACAATTTCATTGAAATAATATTTTTGGGCAACGCAATTGTTATTATTAAACACTCTACTCGTAAACAATCTACCAGTATGCGTTTCGTTACTGCACTTGTCACTTTCTGTCACTTCCATTTGCGTTTTGATAAATGACAAAAATGAAAAAGTTTGAGGTTATTAAACTGTCAGTCAAGCAAAAGGTAAACGCAGCCATTGATGTTGATTGATTATTTTGTTTGTGATTAATATTTTTCCGATAGTCCTTCAATTTTTGAACCATGAGCTCTGGATTTATTTCTGAGACTGAGATTGTGGAGGCGAGGAGGCGTCGACAAGAGGAATGGGAGAAGGTCCGTACGGCAGACCAACCTCAAGGTGAGAAAATGATTTCTTAGCGATCATGTCATGATACATTACGATTATGTATCTATTGTGCATGTTTTTATTACTATAGCTTAGAGGCGATTTCTAAATCTCAATCACAGCTAGCTCCAACAGTGCGAAAGATCGCTAGACAAAACAAAATCGAAATGATTGTTGATAAAAATATATACGTTGTGTCCTTTCTTTATCATAATCAAATACAGTCCTTTTTAGTACATTATCGACAAATTAAACGTACACACAATAACTTAATACTTTATAACGAATTTCAATTTTGATTAGTAGTAGGAACCTACTTACCTAGATTTTTTTTAAATATATTTTTCTACAGAGGCCCCAGAAGACCCATACGACACTCGGCCCCTCTTCCAGCGACTAGAAGAGCAGAGGCTGAAGAAGGAGGCTGAATATGAAGAGGCTCACAAACTCAGTAAGTTCTATTCTTGCATTTCTTCTTAGTTTTACGGTTGTCTGGAAGAAATCGCTGTGAGCGATTAGACCACCGACTGATGGATACTTTACCTAACTGTCAAGCCCATTTATATTTGTGTCGCAAACTGTGTCCTCAATAAAGATATTTTGATTGATTCTTCATTAAATAATGTTTAGATCAAGGGATCATATAATTCTCAGCTTATTTAAACCCACTGTTGGGTATAAGCCTCTTTTCCTTTTTTTTTTTATGAACCTGTCGTGTCCCACTGCTGGGCAAAGGTCTCCCCCAAAATCTTCCACTGACCCCTTTCCTTGGTGATCTCCCACCACTCCTTCTCAAACACGTCTCTTTTCCTAAACACTTTTATTAAGTAGTACTAATTTTGTTTACAGAGAACATGATCCGCGGCTTAGATGATGATGAGGTTGGTTTCTTGGACCTGGTGGAGGAGACCAAGGCCAAAGCTGCTCAGATGATATCCATGGAGGAACGGAAGGAGATACAAGAATTCAGGTATTTGTTACTTGCTTCTAGTCTGAGCGCTTCCGTGCTTCAGAGGGCACATAGAACTGTGTCGGTCCAAGCTTTTAAAGATGTTATTGGGAATGTGTGTTTCTAATTAGTTTTTATTAAGATCTCTGTACATACCACATTGAAGCAAATAAATGAATTATGAATTAAGCCACGATGGAGGCCTTAAAAAATCTATCATCAGAGTTGGCCACTTACTCAAACAAATACCTATCTATCTTTGGTTTTGCTCATTGCTGTTAGAGACTACTTCCATACAAAAAATCACAACTTTTCATCGCTCAGTCACTGCATTTGTTGTTTTTGCAGAGAGCGAGTGTCAAACCTGGCTGAAAGTGAAGAGATGACGCGTCTCCGGGCACAGATAGCGCCGGCGCGCACGACCACACAAACCTCGCAGAATTCACAGAAGAACAAGCTGCAAGGGGTAAAGAGATAATAATAATAAAGCCATTTATTTCCATCATCATCCACAGCCCATAGGCACCCACTGCTGGGTATAGGCCTCCCTTCGCAAACGCCACAATACTCGGTCCCGCTCCATTTATTTCCACACCTATTAAAAAAGTTTTACATTTCAAGTGTTGTTAGTTTTGGTTAGTGTAATATTCACTTATAGATGTTAGTAAGTTAGATCTAAGGTATGGACCTCTGTTTGGGTACCCAAAAATATAATCATGATTATTAATTAAAAAATTGTTGAGTGTAAGTTAGCCTTTAAAATATGTCTTGATGTTGCTTGGCTAAGGAAATTGGGTATGTACAAAACCACAATTTCATTCATTTACATGCTTATTCATTAAAATCACGTCTGTATCTGCATTTTTTACCATTTTAACATTCATTTTTATCTAAAAATCTACCTCACTCTCAGGTGGTAGTCAGAAAGCGCAAAGCCAGCGAGTTGGAAGACAAGGAAGGTCCTAAGAACGGCCTCTCCAGTAAGATGCCCACCCCCGCGGGAGGCAGGATGAAGTGTGTGGGCGTGCTGCCCGGGCTGGGGCATTATGACACCGACACGTCGAGCGATACTGATGACTCCAGTGATTCTGATGTGGTGAGGTTTTATTTGCTTGTATATTCTGCAGATATTTTTTCCGTGTCTGGGTGTTTTCTATCTATAATATGTATGTATTTACAAAAAAAAATGTATCTAAGTATTATATTAGTCATCTGGTTACCATAACACAAGCACTAAGTTGCTTAGCTTGGGACTAGATGACGGTGTGTGGAATGTCCAAAGATATTTATTTATTTATTTATTTATATATAAATATTATCGGGACTTAATATTATTTACGGTTTATTTATTGCTTGCTCGGTGACTAACGTCGTTGAAACGTCGACGTAAATAAAATTATTTCAATACGCGTTCAAGTCCCGATAATATTTATAAATATGTTTCAAAATCGCGATAGTTTAAAAAATATCCTATCTGTTTAAATAATACTGATAAAGATACCTAGACTTAAAAATGCTAAAAATACAGTTTAAACTGTGGGCAGACTACTGACTACCCATATAAAGATTTTTAACATGAGTTAAAAATCTCGCGTCTTTAGGACATTCTCTCTGATCTTTTCCTAAAGATCAGAGAGAATGTCCTAAAGACACGATTTTACCTAATTTCCCGTATTAGTATTTATAGTATAGATATACATATAGTATAGTGGCGCACACTTAAAACTAACGCTGAGGGGATAAGCTGGTGTAGAGTTGACGCGGCGCACTTCACACTATTCATGTAGCGATCTTAATTTGTAATATAATAATCCACAGGAAGACTGCTGCAACAAACACGACATCCTCGGTCGGCACATAGAGAAGAAGAAAGAGGAGTCCAAGAGTTGTTGAAGATCATACATGTCTGCTTCACTGAACTGTTGACATAGAGTGAGAATTACCATTACATTGGTGTATATTTATTATTATATAGTATAACGTCCTAAGAGAAGCAAAGAAATACCCAATGTACCAACAAAAATATGTAATAGCACAGATACCTCATCTCGAACATTGAAATGACTCCATTTTCATTGGGCTATTTTTGTGTTTGATTTTTGCGGTCGCCCTAGTGGCGTTTAGGTCTTGCCTGCAATTAAAAATAAGTAACTCCATCTAGTGCTAAGTAGCATGCAGTCGGATGCCTAAACGCCGCTAGGTGACGCCGCAAAAATCAAACACCAAAATTAGCCCAAAGAAAAAAGTTTCATACATTTTATGTTGTAAAAACAAAGTTGATGGTGATGGACGGACGTATGTTGATTTTAGAATTCAAGTTTATTGATGTCAGTCGATCTGTCAGTTACTTTAATTCCATATTCTTTTTTTTTAACCTATTGTGTCCCACTGCTGGGCAAAGGTGTCCCCTTTCTCCTTCTATTTCAATTTCTCATTCCGTATTCATGATGTTGAAATTTGAACTACATTATGATACATTATCCACACGTTTGTGTATTGAGAAAATAATTACGCTTTTAATTGTTTTAAAATCAGTGAACCAGGTTTCTGTTAGCTAATTTAGTATTGTTAAATGTTTATAATTAGTGTTCACCAGCACGAAGATAGTTTTACAAGTTTTTTACTTATACAAGCTGTCCTAGCAAACTTAGATTTCGTATGAGCAAGTGGCCAACTTTTTTACTTATACAAGCTGTCCTAGCAAACTTAGCTTTCGTATGAGCAAGTGGCCAACTCTGGTGACGGTGTTTTTAGGCCGCACAAAGGGTCCCCTTCCCGCGGGAATATCGTTATAAAATGTCACTCTCCATCCCTTCAACTATCACAAAAAAAAATCACGTCAATCACGTCGTCGGTCGCTCCGTTTTGCCGTGAAAGACGGACAAACAGACAGACACACACACTTTCTCATTTATAATATTATAGTATGTATAATTTTATCATTATATGAAAAACAAAGTAAATAGTTATATGTTTGTGTTGGTGAACTAGATAAGGAACTGTACAATTTATGAGTGGGCGGGCTTAGCGCTGTGAGGGATGTATGTATAAAACTAGTTATGTATAGAAGATACAATAAGTGTTGTATTATATAAAATGTGTAGGTATTATAAAACTTCAAATTTATCAAGCTCAATCGCGACGGCTGGACCGATTTGAGTGAAACTTGGAATGTTACTATACTGCAGCATCTTGACTTGATATAAGTATGAACGAAGCCGCGGGTTAGAGCTAGTGACAGAAAATTGGCTTTGTTGGATTGTATAGAGATACTTATATGAATGTAGTTTGAGTTATGTTTAAAAGACGATTCTTGAGAATAAATTATACTCACGGGTGATTAAAGTTTAAACTATGCTTCAGTAACAATATATAATACAAGTCTAAACAAAACTACTTCATAATATCTTTACCATTTGAAATAAAGAAATAATGAAAATTACCGTCATAGCTTGTTAGTAATTTTAAAATATCTTAGATAAGTTGTTAATAAGTTATAAATAAAATAATTTTCACGTCCAAATACTTTTATTTACATCTTAAAATTATATTGCACATCATTTTTTTTTATTAATAAATTAATACCTATGTAGTAAGTACATTTAACTTTAAAACTAGTAAAGATACTTGACAACTGAATGAGAACATCATAAAATTATTAAAGGAGTGACCCTGAACATATTTCATTTTGTTGAGAAACCTATAATTAATTTTAACTATAAAAATGTTCCCCGAATTTAAAAAAAAACATACAACATTTATAATTGTTCATCTCAACACCATAAAAAGTTGTCCGTACTCTATCTATAAGTATGGGGCAAATTACCGTAATTCTTAAAATACTCCATTACGTGTTGTGACTCTCCCTTCTTTTTCCTGGATCTAGAAAAAAGGAGATAAATAAAATTAGCCAGGTCATTGTACCCTAATGTATGAAGCGAGCATGTATGAAGAATGTAATGAGAGTGAATGATGTCAGGATCGTAGCAAGTGGAGATCTGTGGTCTCTGCCTACCCCCATGGAAAAGATGCGTGATTTTATGTATGAAGTAATTTCTATGTTCGAGGTGAGGCACCCCTGTCCTTACCGAGTGGGGCTCTGTTCTTTCTCGTGCGTCTTGAGATGCAGCCTCAGTCCGGAGCGGTGCGTGAACCGCTTGTCGCACGCGTCACACACGTAGTTCCTCTCGTGATTGTGCGTCTGTAATGTAAGAACACGTTAGTTAACCCTCTTATGCATATTGGACCAGTAAACTTATATTAATAAATAAATAAATATCCTTGGACATTCCACACAGCGTCATCTAGTCCCAAGTTGAGCTACTAAATGCTTGTGTTATGGTAACTAGATTACTGATATAATACTTGGCTAGGTACATTTTTTTCGTAAATACTGGTAAATACGTACATATTATAGAGAGAAAACACCTGGGTGTTTTCTGGACAAGGAACAAATATCTGCAGAACATTTTTCACAAACAAACATTAGTCCCGTAGCAGGAACCCGCAACCTCCGCGTCTCAGACTAGCCTTCGCCCACTGCGCCACAGAGGTCGTCGATATGTAAATATGGTGTCCAATAAAGTATTTTCTATCGTGATGATATAAGTTATCATGTCTTACCGACCGATGGACCAAAGCAGTTACCGAATGGTGGCCAAGAGATGGTCGGATGATATTGTGAGGGCGGTAGGAGAGCAGTGGATCCGGATGGCACAACACCGCCAACAGTAGCGTGATAGAGAAGAGGCCTTTACCCAGCAGTGGGTGTTACCGACTGGGTAGATAGATAGATAGATGTCTCACCAGTTGATGCCTCTGCAGTACACTCCTGGAGCTGAGCTGCATGCCGCAAGTCTTGCAGGTGTAGCGCTTGTCGCGGGAATGAGTGTTGAGATGGTTGGCGAGGGACCATACACTCTGTAATTAATTCATAATCTCATTACATACATACATCATATCCTACTAATATTATAAATGTAAAAGTATTATTAAGTGAGTGAGAAGAAAGCTCCTTATGCCCAAATGAGTGAATAATTTGAGTAGCTAGAGTGAGTGAGAAGAGCACCTAGAATGAGTGAGTGAAAGACATACTCACCGATAAAGTGAGTCCGCATACTTCGCACCTAATTTGAGTAGCATCACAGATAAAATATTATTTTATCTGTGGTAGCGTGTAAAAATGAGTGAGTGAATGAAAAGAGTAGAGTGAACGAATGTGCCCACCGCTAGAGTAAGTCCGCACACTTCGCAGACCTGCCTCTGTGAGTCGTGTCGGTCGGGCCGCGGTCGCGGGAGGGCTAGCGAGGGGTGCGCCGACACATGGTGCTTACTGAACGCAGAGTACGTTGAGAATGTTTTCCCGCACTGGAAATATTAGTAACATAAAATATTTGTGGTTAAATATGTCGACACTTCTATACTAATATTATAAAGAGGTAGAATTTGCTTGTTTGACGGAGGTAATCTCAGAAACTACTGGACCAATTTCAAAAATTCTTTCACTGATGTGTAGTATGAACTGTCTGGATGGTTATAGGCTATATTTTATCCCGGTAGGTTTATTAGTACACCCGTGCGAAGCCGGGACGTGCTACTAGTCATTTATAATGTATCTGATACTGTATGCTGTGAATACTGTAGCATAGGTAAAAAAAAACCGCTAGGCGACCTGCTTTACAAAGAAGAGGTTCAATTACCTACGATCAATTCCGTATTTCCAATCAATCTAAAACGCAGGCATCAGCTTTATCCTTTATCCTTTTATCCTTGGACATTCCACACAGCGTCATCTAGTCCCAAGCTAAGCAACTTAATGCTTGTGTTATGGTAACCAGATGACTGATATAATACACAGATACATTTTTTTTTTTGTAAAATACATACATATTATAGATAGAAAACACCCAGACACGGAACAAATATCTGTAGAACATACAAACATTTGTCCCGTAGCGGGGATCGAACCCGCAACCCTCGCGTCTCAGCCGGGCGTTCGCCCAACTGCGCCAGAGAGGTCGTCAAAGCTTTAAAAGCTAAATGGTACTTACAGAGTTGCAGTTTGTAGATATCCGTGGCACCCGTTTCTTGGTACATCTGCTCTTTAAGGGAAGACACGTACCTTCCATCACCTCACTAGAAATATTTAAAAAATCGGTTAAGCGCTCGTGGCGAAGCTTGCTAAGACGTTTTTGAAAGATCGTCGAAGTTAAGCAACGCTCTGAGCGCTCACAACTAGGATTCCGCAAGTCCGAAGCACGGAAGCGCTCAGTTGATAATGATCAACTGAGCGCTTCCGTGCTTCGGAGCGCACGTTAAATTGTTGGTCCCAGTTTTTAAAAGTCGTTAAGTCGGAGGCTTTAGTTTATACGAACGAACGATTTCGGTTTTTTTAACCTACTTCGTCCCACTGCTGGGCAAAGGTCTCCCCCAAACTCTTTCAACCATCCCGATAATATCCTTGGCTAAGTACCACCATTCTTCGTCAAAGGTGACGAGATCGTCCCGCCAACGCTTTCGGTTAAAGCATGAATTTTTTTTATTAGCGATAAGCGCCATCTACAGGGATTCTAGAGGAGTTAGAAACAGTTTTGTTGACTTACGTGACATGCAGAGCCGAATGTGCGAAATGATCCTCATAGCCCTTTAGAGTGTCGAATTTGATATCACACACTTTGCAGTAGGTATTTGATACCTCTTCTTTTGAATCCTGAAAGATATTTTGTTGTTCATAGATGGCTAATTTTTAACCGACTTCAAAAAAGGAGGAAGTTACAATATTTCGAATGTTTAGTTATGACACGTTATGAATAGAAATGTGAATAGAGATCGTATTAGAAAATTTCTCTCTATTAACGATATTAAAGTCTTTTTAAAGAGATCGGTTATAGCGATAAGGTCTCCCATTGTACATGTATATGTTTAATATATAATATTTTTATATTATTCACATTTTATATTAATATATGTATTTTACAAACAATTGGGGGAGACCTTTGCCCAGCAGTGGGAAAGTATAAGTTAAAAAAAAAAAATGTTTGAGAGTAAGACTTACCTCGTTAATGACATGTTTGACTCGTTTATGCATGAACAATCCGAACTCGCTCACAAAAGATACGCCGCACAGTGTGCACACGTATTTACTTTTATGCTTCCGAAGATGAGTGTAGTATGTTGAGCTATGTCTGAAATATAATAAAAATTAGAACATACAATTTTTTGGTTCAATCAAAATTAAATTTATTCACAGATTACATAAGTACAGATGCCTGATCCGAAGAAAAGGAGTGAAATAAATGTTCGACATTTATTTCACTCCTTTTTTTCGGGCTAGTTTTTGGTGTTTGACTTTTGCGGCGTTCCTAGCAGTGTTTAGGTCTAGGGGACGCCGCAAAAATCAAATACTAAAAAATAGCCCGAAAAAAAATAGGAAAATAAAAAAAGAATCTTACCTAAAGCCTTGTCCACAGTGCGCGCAGGTCCAAGTAACACCGTTGTGGTAATAATCATGTTGAAATGCAGAAATTCTGAAAAACAACATATTTATGTTATAAATAAGGTGGCTAAGGTTTGTAATGTAGGTACCTAAGTAAAAGTGGCATTAAAATTGACGTCATTCTTTTTATTTCAAAGTTAAGTTTATATACAATGGAATGAGGACTTTAGGAGCGGACTATTCCTGACTGGCTACTGCATACTCAGTATCTCCTTCCGAATGATTTTGGATGCTATTTTGTGTGATTTTGACGTGTATTGATGGATAACTATATAACTATACAACCAATTAAATTAAGTTCTACATAATAATTAATCGCTAAGTAAATAACAGCTTTTGCTCGCATCCCTATTTCTAGGTTATTTTGACGTGTATACCTTTTTAGTTAATCCGTGGATGATGTTGTGGGTCATACTTTTACATAAGCCTATATTTACTCAACACCTTATACCTAATATACAATGCATGACTGTTTATCTTCCCTAATAAATAAAATAAAATAAAATACCAATTATTTAGTTGGTACTAAAGCTCTTTTTATTTTATTTTACTTAATTTATTTTTTTTATATTTTTTATTCTATAATTATTTAGTTAGGTAGGTACTTTAAGATAATGAAATAAGCCCTTAACTTCTTGATAAATATTTTAACTTCTAGATAAATAGATAAATACTTACTCAACAGGAAAAGACAGCTCGCATCTCAAGCATTTGTAGATCGTGTAGTGTTCTTTTAAATGCTTCTGAAGACGAGATTTCCACTTGAAGCGCATTCGGCAGTGGCGGCATTCGTTAGGGCCTAGTGACTAAAAAAAAGTAGGTACTTACAGTAAAAAAATTGAACAGTAAAATTAATAGTTAAGCTATTGCATAGCTTCTATCGCGGGCCTTGAGTGTGGAGAATCCAGAAATTCCGTAACGAAAAAACCTAACGCTGTCACTTTAGTTCAGCAACTCGCCTCTAGGTGGCATGCAATAGCTTTACCGCGGCAGTCCCCGAGTGCCACACGTCTTTCTTTTTACTAGGTGAGTACCTAGCCATGTGGTTTACTTTATCAAGAACTAGCAGCACATCCCAGTTTTGTACTAATGAAACTACCGGGATAAAATATAGCCTACAACCATCCCGACAGTCTATTCTACACATTGGTGAGAGAATCTTTTAAACTTAGTTTCGGAGATTAAGAAAACAGGGGCGTGCCGCTAGTCTTTAATAAACGAATGAAAAAAATAAGTTTAAGCTACTCATTAAATTCCAATTTTAATAGCTCACCTCACAATGTCTCAGTTTAACATGCCTTTTCATCATATCTTCCTGTGAAAATGTTCTGTAGCAGTCCAAACACTTGTAATCAGCTGTTAAGTACTTGTGTTCAAGCGCTTTGGCTTGAAACCTCCTTGTCGCTTCGTCATCTGTCAAAGTGATCTTTGTCCAGTGATTCTCATCGAGAAACTTTTTCTTTACCGATCTTTGGAATTTGTTGTCTAAATTTGTTGTTTCTGATTCATTTTGATGGGTTGGTTTTATAACAGTTGATTTTGTATCAAAGCTTGTTATTTGTGTGTCATGGCTTGAGTTTTGTGTGTCATGGCTTGAGTTTTGTGTGTCATGGCTTGGATTTTGTGTGTCATGGCTTGTTTTTTGTGCATCATCATTAATATTTAATTCTGTTTCTCTATTACTTGTTTCATCTTTGACACAATCTTTTGTAATTACAAGTGGTGTACTATCGTTAGAATCATCATAAACATGAAAATCATTATCATTTGACGATTGCTCAATTTCTTGACAATTATTTTCTATAGCAGTTGTTTTATATACTTCTTTGTTTATTTTTGCATTCTTTGTTTCAACATCTGATTTTACATCATCTAGAAAAACTTCTGTGAAAGTATTTTTACTGGATTTTTTTATTTTACTGTGTTTTACTAAGTATGTTTTGACTTTTTGTGAAACTGATAATATTTGCAAGTGTGGTTCCAAGGAGTTGATTTTGTTTCTTCTTGTGATGTCTTGTAGGCTTGCCTGTAAAAACAAAGAAGCTTAATCATCATCATTATCCACTGGGGCATGAACAAAGATACAAAGCACATTGATTAGTTCGTTTTAAAGCTTATAGGGTTAGTACCCATTATTAGAGGTAGGTATTAAACTTACATGCTCTGTTTCTAATAGTTTTTTTAAAACTTTCTGGCCACTGTCACACTTCCTTTTGAACTCATGATATTTGTGCAATAAGGCTGCACATTCGAAGCAAAACCACTTTGGTAAACAGTCTCTACTTGATATCTGTAAAATCCAAAATACATAAGTAGGTACATAAAATGATTAGGTAGGTACCTACAAAGATGTGCAGATTTAAAAGCGCATATAAGCCCATTGAAATTATGTTTTAGTGGTGCTTGAGCACAAAGCGAAGACTACATTTAATTGTACACAAGGTTAATTCTTACTTTGGAGCCGGTTATTTCTTTGTAATAAAACATTAACTGGAATCGATCATGTTTATACATTTTGACATCTTTTCTAACACAAATCCGGCATAACTTGACCTCTGCCATATTTGTAAAGTTTGTGGTGTAGTATTTAGAGAAATAGAGGCCAATTATTTAATAATTATTGTAGTCAGCAAATGAAAATTATCAATAAAAACATACGCCCTTGTGTTTACATTTTTTTCACAATTTTTTTCTCGCTTTGACTTGACAATGACAATCAGTGAAAATTGACAATAGGTAGTAAAACTAGGGAGGGGAGAACCGAACTGTACCTATTTCAATTCGATCGTTCAGTCTTCTGCGGTTTCATTTATTAAAAAAATCGTAATCGAAAATCAAAACCAGCGTTGAGAATAGGGGCCTCTCGTTCGGAAATCGATTTTGACAGCGGCATACTAAACGTCAGCGTAAAATAATTCAAGAATTTCTGAATTTGTGATGTTGGGTTCTACTGAAGATGCTTTGTTTATTTTTTTAAATAAATATGCCTAATTTTGTGATGATATTCGTAACGCCAATGCAGTAAAAGCTGTTGATTCACTGCTCATTCAAAAGATTCGCAGAAAATGTCTAAACTTAAAATATGTCGTGTTTGCCTCAGCAAAAACATAAATGGGTATAAATTCGATGAATTCGACCTGAAACAACATTATGAGAAGCTTACGGGGATAAAAGTAAGTAAAATAGCATCCTAATATACTTAGAAAACATTATAAAATTCATCTACATATTGTATTTTTAATCTGAATAATTTTAGTAATATGTAATCAATCATCAAACTGCTATTGCAAAAAACATTGTTTTGCATTATGAAAACGGGCTTTTTCATCAATATTTATTTATTTTACACTTAAGGTAATCATATAAAAATATATTAAAAAAATTCGCTCTCCAAGAAACTAACTTTGCCTGTAAAAAAATAAAATATCAAACCTTTTTCTTATTTTAGATGAAGACCACAGAGGATATTCCACACTGGTTCTGTTACGAGTGTAGTGCATTACTTTGCAAATTCCACAAGTTCAAAGAGAAATGTTTTAAGGGACAGAAAGTGTTGCAAAATTTACTAAAACATGGTCCGGTAAGTTGACTACTATTTGAATCTCTTTAGTTAACTTTAGTAACTCGAGTCATTTACTTATCTAAATATTCAAGTTATTTATTTAGCCATAAGGTTACAAAGCATAACATTGGCAAGTCTGGGTACATCATTTCTTTAAGTTAGGCCTATAAATATAAACAAATAAAGAAAGTAAAATGGCTTACTTTTATAACATATATAAATGATATGGTATGGCTATGGTAGTCTGAAAGCTGAAGCACCACTTGCATTATGTTATTCAGAAATACAACTATTAAATAATTAATTATCATTAAAAATAGGAAAAAAAAAATATTTTAAACTTTTCTCCTCTCTAGATAACATACGAAACTGTACAAAAAGTGAACCGACAAGCTGAAGGCCTTCACCCTTTAATTAATGTAATGAAAACAAACAAACATGTTAAAACATACATCACAAAACACAAATATCCCGTCTTTAAAAACACTCGGAGTACAAAATTCAAAGCTAAACCCGTTGAGGTGATGTTGCAATATAAAAGTGAGGATTTGATCAAAAACGAGGATGTGATTCAAGTAATGGATGATCAGACGCAGGATGTTGATGATTATGATGATGATAAAAAGAATGTGGAAACGGTAAGTTGTTAGTTAATAACCTAGTCTGTATCACAATGTACGAATAAGTTCTACATAAATAATAATACATAATTCTACAGACGACGTTGTGACAGCTCCTTCTACCAACGCGTTCAAAAACAGGCTCGACAACTGGCTACGAAATAATAAATCAGTGCTCAAAAAGATTAACGATACATAACTAAAAAGACTATTCCAACACTGTGTGATATAGACATACCAGCAGTAGCTGCTCGTCTATCATCGTTAAATAAATAAATAAATAAATAAATAAAAAAATAAATAAATTTTGCAAATGCTTTTTCTTACATACTGGTAGGATGAACACTACTGGTCTATAATTTATAGTGGACATTATGTACACTTAGCATTATTAGTCAAAAGTTCCCTAAAATAAATTGAAAGTATTTCAACAGATGGATATAAAAGAGGAAGAACAGAAAGTGCCAGCGGTTGCAGATAAAATCCCAGACTTAATCTCTGATGCAATACCAGAGACTACACCCGATGTTGAAACAGACAAGACTGATATTAACTTGGATTTAGACGACCCAGACTATGCGCCAACTATTGATGATGATTTCCCACCGATGGATGATGATCCATCATCCAGCGATGATGATTTTGGTGATAAGATTAAGGATGATGAAAAGGTTGGTTGTTGATTGTAAATATTGATATTTCAGGTTTAAAATAATTACAAAAATCTTGCGGAATGTGCCACCACGATAATACAAGCGGTCGTTGTTACATACATAAATTCACGCCTTTCCCATGGGGGTAGGCAGAGACCACGTGACGGACCTCCACTTGCTACGATCCTGACACATCTCTTTCTCCTCATTCACTCTCATTACATTCTTCATACATGCTCGCCGGTTTACGGTAGTTCTGACCTGGCCTTTCTCCAAAATGTCCTAAATTTGGTCCTAATATTTCGCCTAGGTCCCCTTCCAGATGTCACATTCACACATGTATTGTAATCAATTCCAATTACGAGATATACTCTTTTTTTGTTGTCAGCATGTTGTTTAGCATTCTTTTAAGTGTTAGTATGTTCAATTCTGTTTTTTGACTTCAGTCTTTGTTGTTTAGAGTTTTTAAAAGTGTTAGTATGTAATGCTAATAAATACCCAACAATGATGTCTATGACTGTTCATACGATTTTAACCTTTCAAGGACTCCAACCCCAAAGAGAAGAAGGTGAAATTCGCCCGTCAGAAGCAAGAGCACTTAACTCCAGACTTCTGGAAGAAGATACAGATGTCAGATGAGGAGGCACTCTTCGAATTTAAGAATCAGGAGCATAGTGAGAAGTATATAAAGGCGAACTACAAGTGCACGGATTGTTTCAAAGGATTCTCCAAGCATCATATGCTGTTGAGGCATCAGAAATGTCGGCATGAACTGGTAAGGGTATATACTAGCTGCCACCTTATTCTCCAAATAATCGTTATTTTTCTGTCTTGACTTGGCACGACACGGCGTGGTTTTTTTAATAATGTGATGGATTTTAGAAAACAAAAGCCAGATAACGTGCAATCTCTTACCGCGTCATGTTTTGAAATTCTGAAGTCAGAATTATCGGCTGAGTAGTTTCGAAGATTACCTCAAACAAAAAAACAAAACAACATTACCTCTTAACTAATCTATTTTTCTTTTTAAGCCACCTAAAGACCTCCGTCATGGCTTAACGACTTTTAATTTTTTTCTATACGAGTATTTAGTATTTATAAGTATAGATTATTATAAGTATTGTGTGTTCAGTCCCTAGGTCCATTCGAGTGCCGCTTCTGCCGCACTCGTTTCCGCCGCAAGTGTCGCCTCACCCAGCACATGCGGCAACACTACGCCATCTACCACTGTCTGAGATGCGATATGCGGTTCAGAGTCGAGTGAGTATTTATATACCTACTACTTCACTTGCAAAACTATCGTGAGTTGTACTAGACATTATAATCACACGGGTAATTACTCGCATAAAAATATTGTCGATTTTGAGACCGACAATGTTTCGATTCTTCCGGAGAATCTTCATCTGGGTATGAGTATGGTCACTCCTCGAAACATTGTCGGTAACTAAATCGAGAATATTTTTACGTTAGTAATTTCCTGTGTGATTATAATAAAGTATTTATACATTTTATTTGAGGTTACTTAGGAATAGTAGTAATAGGTGTAAGTCGGGACACGTAAAAAGAACGATGAGGGGAATGTGTTGGTGGGGGGTCACTCGCTCCTTTTGATCCTTGGGAATACCCACGACGGAAACGGAAACTCTAAAACGGCTGAAGAAATTTCATACACAGTATTCACGAGTTTATAACTCGTTTGAGATGTATAGCTTGATGTCCGATTTTATAACAGAAACGAAAATAGTATGGAATCAGTTTTATCAATTATTTTATCTGTGGTTTTATTGAGGTTTTACTAAAGCCGGGCCGCCTTACCGCTCGGCCACAGAATCACCAACGCCGAAGTAGTACAACTAAGATCTGTTTATTTAGTGCACTGTTCTCTTCCAGACATTCAGCAATCATACACGAGCGTTACCACAGTGGCCAGCTGAGCAAATGCAAGCATTGCGGTGAAGAGTTCAAGTAAGTTGCTTTTGGGGTCACCTTTTAAGAAAAATTGTTGTTACTTATATCCTCAGACAAGACTGAAAAGCTGTGTTGGCCAAGTGAATTGGTACTTTGACTTTCGTTCCGAAGGTCGTGGGATCGAACCTGCGTCAATGGACTTTTCGTGTCGTGACATTTCTTTCAGATCTTTATGGAATGTTACTTGCTGTTATATTGTTTTAAATAATAGTATGTTATCCAATAATAATAATAGTAAATAATAGTATCTATTAACCATCTGCCAGATGGATGGACGACATAGTTGCTGTACAGGGTAAGACCTGGATGCAAAAGGCCCAAAGCAGAAGTGTTTGGCGTTCAGGGAAGGAGGCTTATGCCCCCAGTGGGTTTTAAAAGGTTGAGAATAATGATGATGTTACCCACAGGCATAGATCGACGTACTATTCGCACATGCGCATGTCGCACCGCAGCAACCATATCTGCAGCCTCTGCGGCGCTTCGTTCTTCAGCGTCACCGGACTGACGCAGCATCGGAGGATCAAGCACTTCGACAAGGAACTACCGGTAAACTAATATATACTAATATCCTACTATCCTATCCTACTTGCTATGCTACTATCCTACTTCCTTCTCCTTCTATCTTCTATCTTCTTTTTCTTCTTCTATCTTCTTCTTCTTCTTCTAATATTATAAATGTGAAAGTTTGTGAGAATGTATGTATGTTTGTTATTCTTTCACGCAAAAACGGCTTGACCGATTTGGTTGAAATTTGGTATGTAGATAGGTGATATCCTGGATTAACACATGGGCTACTTTTTATCCCGATATTCCCGCGGGAACGGAACTTACGCGGGTGAAACCGCGGGACGCAGCTAGTATATTATAAAGAGGTAATGTTGGTAATCGCCGAAACTACCCAGTCGGCCGGTTCCTGTAACCAACTTACGGATGGCCGTAAGACTTTCGCCATAGCAACGTTGTTATCTGTCAAAATGTTACGAACATTTTATGTTGTTATTTATTACTAAATTGCTATGGTGATGGACCTACGGGCATCCGTACGTTTTGTTTATAGAAATCGAGCATAAATAACTTGCATATTATCATATTTTTCCAGTTGTTTTTGCGGATTACAGTTATCGAGCAAAAATAACTAACATACTATCATATTTTTCCAGTTATTTTTGCTTACAGTTTTTGATTCGCAACAATTTCATAAAAGTTAGCCAAGGGGGGCTGAAACAATATATAATAGTGGCTACTTTCTATCCGTGCTAGTACCGCGGTCGAAGTTACCGTCGAATAAACAGTTAAACACATCTTAAACATTTCAGGGCACATCAGACGAAACTCAAGTTATAATGAAGATATACTGCGAGAAGTGTGATATTAAGTTTGTATCGCAAAGCGCTTACGATGAGCATTTAGTTCACTCGAATATGCACGATGAGGTTATAACAGATACGGAGGTTAAGAGGAAAAACCTAAAAGGCAAGAAACATCTAACTTCGGGACCTTATAAGAGGAAAAAGCCTACTACATGTATACATGTAAGTTTTTAATCATCATTACCGGCTGAGATGCGGAGGTTGTGGGTTCGATTCCTACGGGACAAATGTTTGCATGTTCTGCAGATATTTGTTCTGTGTCTGGGTGTTTCTATGTATGTATGTATTTACAAAAAAAATGTATCTAAGAAGTATTTAAGTACACACACATTTTATATATTTCGATACTGATAATAATACACTATCTAAAATGTGACATACAAAACTATAACGGCGTGATTGGTTGTGTGGTGACGCGGCGCACTTCACACATTGATGTAGCGCCTTCTATTGGTTCGTGAGCGAGTGACCCCCCACCAACTCATACCCCCTCCCGTTCCCCTTACGTTCTTTTTACTTGGTGCGACTTTTATTTATATAGGAGAAAAGAAAGACTAAAGTCCGTACTTACAGGCGTACAAAGTTAAATTACTTAAGTATACAAAATTATCTATCTATCTATATCTATACTATCTATACTAACTATACTAATACTATAAAGAGGTAAAATTTGTTTGTTTGTTTGTTAGACGGAGGTAATCTCCGAAACTACTGGACCGATTTTAAAAATTCTTTCACGGGTGTGTAGAATGGACTGTCCGGGTGGTTATAGGCTATATTTTATCCCGATAGCTACTAGTTATTATTACAAAGTTATTATTTCCAGTGCGGCAAACACTTCAACTCCCAGACGGCGTGTATGAAACATCACCTCGCTGAACATCCTCGGAAGACCTTCCAGGATCAGCGGCATATTTGCGAAATATGCGGCGCTTCGCTTGCGGTGAGATTCGTAGTATTTTATTGAGAAAAGGAACAAATTAGAAAAACAGACAGAAACAAAAAATACTTCAACTTGTCTATGCCTCAAAATTTCTTTATTCAACTATCGCTTATAGACCTTATAGACTTATGCCTGGTTTGTAAGTCTCTTTTTCATTGTATTTACCTCGACGACGTTTCGACTCAATATGCTCGTGACTACGATGACTGTAACGTCATCGAAACGTCGAGGTAAATAAAATGATAAAACTTTTTAAAATATCATGGTGTTTAATATAATTATAAACACTTAAAACGAAATATTTACCATGATTTGGACGACAAACCATGGTAAATTTGTAATGGGGCGTTTGAACGGGCTATATTTTACGACAATTTGTGGCTGCAATACTGTGGCCGGCAAACATTGCTAGCAATACTAGCCACACTATGCAATATTTTAAGGATGGCCTGGCATTATAGCCACATATTTTTTGGTATGTCAAAATGTTTTTATGTGTAGCCGGCGTGTGGCCCAACGATCGCCTCGCAATCGAAAATACTGCAATATATCTGGGCCATCTATATTGTTGTTCTGTTTTTTTATAGTTTTTCTGCCAAAACAATGTAAAACAAACAAAAAGCGGCTGCGGTGAGCGTCATTTCGTCGGCCATTGTTGCTGGATTGTGTGGCTCATTAAAGGGTTCTGAATCATAGGCCATACTATTGCAGCCATATTGCAACATGTTGCCTGCAATTGATTGCTCAGCCATAAAATGCACTAAATTGTTTTTTTGATGGCTGGGCAATGTTTGCCAATAATTGCAGCCACAAATTGTCGTAAAATATAGCCCGTTTAGACGCCCCATAATGTGAATAAAATTATTTTAATACGCGATTAAGTCCCGATAATATTTATAAATATGTAATAATGTAATGTATTTCCAGGCTGTGAGCATAACTAGCCACATGAACATGCACACACGCGAGCACGTGTTCCCGTGCGGAATATGCGGCATGGAGTTCATCTCCAAACGGAGTCATGACAGACATCAAGTGGTGAGATACTAATATAAATATAAGACTTCACATCGATTACAAGCTTATTTATATACAGGGGAGGAAATTTTGAATACACTTTATGGTACTGTGGTGCCTGGGACATTGTTGAGATGAACCTTGTCCGAAAGAGAGGATGGTTTAGGCTAAACCATATCCACAGGAAAGACATGGTCAATGGGGCTGACTCGCCGCGGGTTTCCTCACGATGTTTTTCGTCACCGTTTTAAAGTGCATATAAGTTTACAGAAACTGAAAATCACGACATTGATGCACGACCAGGATTCGAACCTCCTTTTGATCGAAAGTCGATGTTTAGATTCTTCCGGAGAATCTTTATCTGGGTATGAGTGTGGTCACTCCTCGCGGGCACATCTCACACTCAAACTTGAAACATTGTCGATATCTAAATCGACAATATTTTTACGTGAGTAACTTCCCGTTGTATTAATATTAATACATATCTATTTTCTGTTTATACAGACGCACACAGGTGAGAAGCCATACCCCTGTCCGTTGTGTGAGAAACGGTTTACACAGAAGAACAGTATGAAGCTACACTACCGGACCTTCCATTTGAAGATGCCATATCCTCCGAGGTATTGAATGAATGAATGAATGAATGAAAAATTCTTTATTGCACACCTTAAATTAAAAATAACAATAAATAATAATAAATAATAATAAACTCTTTATTTCAGACAACGTTGGTCCATACAATAGAGAACACAAAATTTGAACATTACACAACTATAAAAACAATTAAAAATGAACACAAATTTAAAAAATACAAAGAAGCAATGTAGGTAAAGATATAAAAATAAAAATAAAAATACAACTATTTTCTTAAATAGTTAGTTTCCAAATGAACAATTCTAACCCAGTGCAACAGTATGGAACTGTCAAATCTATCTGATAAGACGTTCAAAATACTATTGCGACTACCTCTCATTCTACCCATTAGCGACCCTACTCTTTTGCGGATGACAGCAGGGAAGCCATCTATCCTGGCATCCGCAAACATTCCAGATGCACTGCAATGACGAGGTAGTCCCAACAGCATCCTGAATATATTATTATATTGTACTCTTAAGGTGTTAAAGGATTTTTGTGTATATGTAACCCATAAGCTGCTCGTATAGATACATTGACAGAAAGCTTTAAAAAGCGTGACTTTTACTGGGATGGAACAACGAGCAAACCTATAAAATAATAACAACAAAGATAGAATGTACAATGGGCGGCCTTATCGCTAAAAGCGATCTCTTCCAGGCAACCTTTGGATGGAAAAGATTTACGCTGAAAGGATGATTGGCCGGGTGCATAGAAAAAATAAATAAATATGATAGTAAAAAAAAACTCGATATAATACCTAATAACTAATAATAAACTACATAGACTAATCATATTGGAATAGACCAGGATGTCGATTCTCGACGTCTTTCAAAACATCACACGTTAAGAGATTGCACGTTATCTAGCTTTACTCAAAATAACCACGCGCCGTGTCGTGCCAAGTCAAGACATGGTTATTCGGAGAATAAGGCGGCAGTAGTGTTCATCCTCCCAATATGTAGGAATAGCGTATTTGAAACCTAAGTAGAACTTATTCTTACATTTGATTGTGAACTTACTCTAAGCCCCGCCGCACATCAGTCATACATTTGTGACTCGATAATTGTGGCGCCACATTTGAAACGCGACATCTTGAATTTTTGTAGCGCGAACAACGCCTAGCCACAAAATGCACCCGCCACAAATGTTTCCTCGGTGTGCGTGCTCACGTACAAATGTATGGGGGCGTTAAATGTGTCGCGTTTCAAATGTGGCGCCGCAATTGTGGCGTATGTATGTATGCCAAATGTATGCCTGGTGTGCTGCGGGGCTAAGAGTAGTCTGTCGTCATGACGAAGAGGTTGTGACAATTTTGACAATTCTGCGCCATTCGTCCAGAATTTCCTATAGATGGCAACAGTTAATTCATCTTGATGTAACTTTTGATACCCATTCTGATCTGAATGAATAAATATTAAAACTATACTTAATTAAAATGTAATGTTTCCAGGAATAGAAAGAGCAAGACAGATGAGACGCCACTAAACGAGGCGTGCCGAGAGCGCGACTTGGAAAGTAACTTCTTCCCGATCGGTAGATGGCGCTGAACACAATTTATATTGACTTTGTAAATAACCCCTACTAATATCATAAATGCGAAAGTATGTAACTATGGATGTATGAATGTATTTTTGTTACTCCTTCACGTTCAAAACGCTAGACGAATTTGAATGAAATTAGGTAAAAGGAAAGTTTATTTCTGGATAATCACAAAGGTTGCTTTTGATCCCGGTATTCCCACGGGCGGAGCTAGTCACGTTCCAACTGAGCCGAACGTGCAAGTGAGAGCGCGGAACAAACGATAGAGAGGCACAATCGGCCTAAGCCACAATATTATCATAACACTTAAATTATTGTTTGGAAACCAACTTTACACAATTTTTTTTTATTTAAATCAGAAACTCACTAACTGATGTTTTTTCTTCTATTCTTTATTTCACTCATGTGTGTTTATTGTATTATAACTGCTTATTTGTTTTTGATGAATTTTAGGCAAATAATAGATCGTGATGTGAAAAAGCGTATAATTTTTTTATCTACGTACCTATATCTAAAAGCAATTTTAAAATCAAATAGACATAGTATATAAATAGTATTAATAAAATCAGATCTGTAATAGATTTAGATAATGAAATGTGTATTTATTATGTTTAAAGTAGTTTAAATATAAGAACATATTTGTAAAAACTTTTGTAGGGCAGCTTGTTGTACCGAAAGAGTATGCTCTAGGTCGCGTCACGTAAATAACATGTAATTTTGGACGTGTCTCTGACTAACTTGCAGCAGCTTGTAACGATCTCACTCATGTCTGAAGATCTGAGGGATATTTATTGTATTGTAAACTTTTTTATTTATCCGTAGGCTGCTAAAATACATCACGATTATTTAGTTAGCAATAGCTAGCAAGTTCGTTAGCAAGTGGCCTCAACTCTAGTTACAGAGATTTTAGACGGAGGCCTTTAGGCGGCCTGAAAACTCCGTCGCCAGAGCTAGCCACTTGCTCATACGAACTAACGAACGAACCAATAGTTTTTAGGCCGCCTGAAGTCCTTCTATAGGGATAATTTTGTAAATGCATGTGATTATATTTTAAAAACTTTTGTTGAATCAAAGTAGGTATCTATGTTTGTGAATCTGCTTACATATTTGTGAAACGAAATACAATAACTGTATAGGTATTTATAGGTAATTAATAATAATTGGTGTTCATGCAATCGCTGACAAAGCTCTGTAGAAACTAGGTAGATTGTATAAGAAATATTAAGTACTTTTAGCGTAAATTAATGAAATAAAGCAGATAAGTATTTATTTATTTGGTTTTATTATATTCGTGCCGACTGAACCATTCTAGCACAGGAAAGGGATGTATGGAAAGAGTGGGGGGACGCAAAGGCCTTCCCTCCCCCTGTAATAATAGAAAAAAAGTTCTGAGTAGGTACATAGTTATTAGGTAGGACTAGATAAAAGTTATTGTAGGGATACATTTATTAAATGTTAAATGACATTAGACCTGTCGCAATGCATGGCATGGTCCTATGGATGTCCTCTGGGATGTCACTGAAACAGGTATGATTGTATCCTAACTAAGGCACTACTCGTCCCACATTCAAGCATACATTGGTAACGGCACTACCACCAGTAGTGCTGTTTTTAACGACACTACCAAACCAAGCTCAAGGGCTTCTCCGTAGTGTTTACTCACTCTGTGGGCTACTCCATCACAAGTAAAAAAAAAAACAAAGTCAAAGTGCCACTGTCAATTGGTTACTAGTTTCATTGTCAATTCATTGTCATGTCAATTCAAAGTGTCAGTCAAGTCAAAGTGTCAAACTTTTTGGTTGTTTGTTGTCGCGATCCCGAAAATCCCGAAATTGATTTTTCGACTACCTTTTAGTCATTGTTATTAATGAAACAAATCGAAAATGAATAGCTCTCTAGGGTTTTCTTTATCTTGTGTGTACCTATAGTTTGTGGTTTTAATGTGATAACATGTCTGATTTACAAATATGCCGTGTTTGCCTCAACACAAATGTACAGGGGTACTCTTTCAATACAAACAACTTACGAGAGAAATATGAAAATTTTATGAATGCAGAAGTAAGTTTACTATTCTGTTTTAGAAAATAATTCTTTTAGACATCTAAAAATACCTTCATTACATCGAGATTTCGAGTTAAATAAGTAATTACTTTTGTTTATGTTGTTGTTAAAATTAAAGAGAAATTGAACTTGCCTCAGAGTATCTTAGATCACCAAATTATTAAATACTACAAGCACGTCTCAGCTTAGTAGAAAACTTTAGTTGAATCCTAACTTTAGATGGTGAGACTAACCGTTATAGGTAGTTTGACTGGTTCTTTGGCTCGATAAAAAACCTACTTTAGTCCACTAAACTTTTCTTTAATTTCAGTTGAGTGCTGTTGACGAGTTTCCACAGTGGGCATGCTATGAATGTGCGTCTTTGCTTCATAAATTCCACAAGTTTAAGGAGAAATGTCACCGTGGACAGAAGGTGCTTGAGCGTATGAAAGCTACAATGCCAGTAAGTATTTCATTAAAAGAAACAAATAGGTATCATCCCAGTAAATAAAGTGTAAAAAAGTTATAGTCAGAAGACTGATTGCAGATGAAACTAGAAAAAAAAAAAAAAAAAAAAGTGTAAAAAAGTAATCCTACTAATATTATAAAGACAAAACAACTCAACACACATTTATATTTTAATGTTCTTTTACTTTCAGATCTCATACAAATCCATTGCGCTAATAAACAGGACAACAGAAAACCTTATTTCAAGAATCTCTTTAGTTGATACTCACAGCCACACAAAAACATTCACCTTTAAACATCAATCAAAAAAAGAAAAAGTAATCGTAGAAGTATATTATGACAGCGATGATTTAAAAGAAGAGAAAGTTGAACCGAGAAAAGAAGAAAAAATAGAAATAGAAGTTAAAAATGAGCCTGTACAAGATACCGATGACATATCCATAGATGCTGATAATTCTAGAGACAATGCATCAAGTGAAGATGAAAATATATTCCTTGATATAATCAAAAAGGCAGTAAACGGTGAGAACCAACTTGTCTTCCTTGAAGGTGTCAAAGAAGAACCCATAGACAAAACTAAACCGCGAAAGTTTATGAAGAGAAAAAAAGAGTACTTGTCTATGGAATATTGGAAGAAGTATAGACTGACAGAAGATGAGGCTATTGTGGAATTTAAGAGGAAAGAACAGAGTGATAAATATGTTAAGGCTAATTATCAGTGTCATAATTGTTTGAAAGGATTCTCCAAACTGGAAATGTTGATGCGTCATGTGAAGATGAAACACGATGAGGTAAGAGTACAGGTGAATTTTTAAAAGCTACCATTAAAAAAAATTGCATGAGAAGTATGTTTGTTCTTCTTAGACTTGCTGACTGAGAAAAACCTCAAGAATTTCAACCTCAACCTTTAAAGTTTGCTAAGTAGTTTCAAGATCGCGACGTCTGGAAGGAATGGGGGGAGGCCTTTGCCCAGCAGTGGGACACGAACGGCTTAATATAATATAATAAAATAAAGTAGTTTCAAAAGAAATTGTCAAAATTGTAAGATCTTTTAATATTGTTTTATATAATAAAAGCACGGACCATAAAGTCATAATTCATAATTTATTTATTGTTCAACATAGGTTAACATTACAGTTCTTTGTCAATATAAGTAGAGCCTCTATGTTACCAACTTAGATTGTCTTAAACGCAAAAAAAAGACCTCAACCTTTTAATTTCGATCAAATGATGTGATTATGTGTTTCAACAGTCGCTGGGTCCGCTGGAGTGTCGTTTCTGCCACATGCGCTTCAAGCGGAAATGTATGCTGACCAAACACATGGTGCAGCATTACGCCGTCTACCACTGTCTGCGATGCGATATGCGATTCTATCTAGAGTGAGTATCTACCATTATTCACTAGCTTATACCACAGATTACTACATAAGGCAGATAACTCATCTCGAACATTGTTCATTTTTCTTCGGGCTATTTTTGTATTGGATTTCGCGGCGCCCCGAGCGACGTTGAGGTCTTGCCTGCAATCAAAAATAAGTAACTCCATCTAGTGTTAATAATAATCATGCAGTCGGATGCCTAAACGCTGCTAGGTGACGCCGCAAAAATCAAACACCAAAGAATAGCCCAAAGAAAAACGGAGTGAAATTAATGTTCTAGGTGATAGATAGATAGATAGATAGATAGATATTTATTTGGAAACAACAGCACAGACTACATAACATTAACAACAGAAGACACAAGACAGAAGACACAAAACAGAAGACACATTAGTATTAAGTAGGTACTACCTAGTAATAGGTCATTGGATGTCTGTGCCAATGTTCGCCAAAAAGGGACAGGTGAGGCACCCGTGCTCATACGAACAAACTATTTATCTAAAAAAGTCTCCTAAAAACAATTGAAATTGCAGGTGCTGTTCAAACGAGAATTATTGCAATAATTTTTTATATTGAGTAGCCCGTTTTTCTCGCTTTTGGATAGACACTTTAAAAAAAATTAATGATTTTCCAATTTAAACCCAATTTTAAGATAATTTATTGTTTCAGAACATCAGCAATTTTTCATGAGGACTACCACAATGGTGTGATAAGGAAATGCAAACATTGCGGTGAAGAGTTCAAGTAAGTTGAGAAACCTATAAACATTTAAGTCTGTTGAAAACCATTCCCATTGAATGACTCCATTGAATGACATTAGGTATTTATATACCGAAATTGTGTATTTTTGTACTGAAAATCCAAATCAAAATATTTAATTTTGTGTAAGCTTTATTGATTTTTTATTTATATATACTTAGAAGTTTCTGTCGAGATGATAATGAAAAATGGACCTACAGAATTCAAAGATTATTTTATTAAATAAGATCGTTATATTACAATTATAGCACTTAGAGGTATGTCAGGATCGTAGCAAGTGGAGATCCGTGGTCTCTGCCCACCCCCATGGGAAAGAGGCGTGAATATATGTATGTATAGCACTTTGAATCAAACTTCATCGAATAACAAGTCTTGCATTGCTCTCGTGATTTCTGCAGGCGCGTTGAATTGCTATTCTAATTTGTCCAGGCACTCGTCAACGTTCTACACTCACATGCGCATGGCTCACCGCTCCGCGCACGTGTGCGGTCGCTGCGGCGTCTCGTTCGTGAGCGCGGCCGGCCTCGCGCAGCATCACCGTATCAAACACTTCGAACAACAACCTGCGGTGAGATACTACTGTATAACTGTACATTACAACCACGTCCACGTTCTACACTCACATGCGCATGGCTCACCGCTCCGCGCACGTGTGCGGTCGCTGCGGCGTCTCGTTCGTGAGCGCGGCCGGCCTCGCGCAGCATCACCGTATCAAACACTTCGACCAACAACCTGCGGTGAGACACTACTGTAGAATAGAATAGAAGATAACTTTATTGCACACCAAAAAATAAAATACAATGAAACAAAAAATCAAACAATGTAACAATGGGCGACCTTATGAAAGCGATTTCTTCCATCATTTTCATCATCATTCTATCATCATCTTCCTGCCCTTATCCCACTATGTAGGGTCGACACAACATGTGTTCCTCTTCCATTTCCTTCTATCAGACGTCACCTCAGCACTCACACCTTTCCTACTCAAGTCATCCTTCACACATATATACCACCCCGATGAGACACTACTATATAACTGTACATTTCAAACCACGTCTACGTTCTACACTCACATGCGTATGGCTCACCGTTCAATCAAACACTTGGACCAACAACCTGCGGTGAGATACTACTATACTTCATTTCTTGAAGCGAGCTAATAGGACGAAAAAACAAACTCACGTGATTGGTTGGCAAAAATAATTGTCTATCTCGAAGGCTAGACAATTATTTTCAGTGACCAATCGCGTGCGTTTATTTTTCTTCCTATTAGTTCGGTTCAAGAAATGAAGTTTATATAACTGTACATTTCAACTACATCTCAGCTCCAACCAGCAGTAAGATATAGAATAACGATCTATAACTGCGAAAAAGCGTTGACGTTTCTATTGAAATAAATAAATATTATCTGTGTTTTAATGACGCCATTTTGTTTCAGGAGCCGTCATCAGATTCACCAGAGAAGAACATTTATTGCGAGAAATGTGATCTCAAGTTCACATCACAGACCGCCTACGATCTACATCTGTCTCACTCTGAAATGCACACCGACGGGATTGTGTGAGTGAGATGACACTACTTTTCGTCGTTCGGTTTAGCTTATTTATTCATTCATGTACTTACACTAAAACAATTTGGTCAGTTAACAATCATCATGCAAGGCAAATCATCGTTTACAAACAATTATGTATTTACAACGGAAAAAATTATCTGAAAATAAAAATATTTTAGATCGAAATTGGGATCGATGTATTAGGATTTATTAGCTTTATTATCCCACAAATCTTCTGCTTGTATTTTCCGTAGTAAATTACTCAGTAAACATCCATCCATACTATATACTATATTTAATATTATAAAAGGGAAAGTGTGTGTGTCTGTCTGTTTGTCCGTCTGTCGCGGCAAAACGGGTTGACGAATTGAGGTTTTTTTTTGTAAGGTTATAGTTGAAGAGATGGCGAGTGACATAGGCTACCTTTTATCCCGATATTCCCGCGGGAACGGGATTTACGCGGGTGAAACCGCGGAGCGCAGCTAGTTTTATTATATTTTCAGGGATGGAGACGTGAAACGAAGGAACTACAAAGGGAAAGCGCCCGGAGATGGTTCGAGAAAAGCGACGAAGAAAGCCAAGAAACCTACCACTTGCATACATGTGAGTTATATATTTATCACTAGCACGTCCCGGCTTTGCACGGGTGTGCTAATAAATAAATATCCTTGGACATTCCACACAGCGTCATCTAGTCCCAAGCTAAGCAACTTAATGCTTGTGTTATGGTAACCAGATGACTGATATAATACATAGATATTGTTTTTTGTAAATACATACATTTATAGATAGAAAACACCCAGACACGGAACAAATATCTGCAGAACATACAAACATTTATCCCGTAGCGCGGATCGAACCCGCGACCTCCGCATCTCAGCCGTCTGTTCACCCAACTGCGCCACAGAGATCGTCATAATGTAATATTTTAGGTAACATTTTACTAAGCTAAATGTTGCGAACATTAATAAATATGTAATATATAAATAAACAAATATAAAAATCGCTCTGTCTTACCCCCGGTTCCTATAACCAACTAACGGATGTCCGTAGGACTTTCTCCATGGCAACGTTGTTATCTGTCAAAAAGTTTCATACATTTTATGTTGAAATACGACCTACGAACATCCGTTAGTTTGTTATAGGAACCGGGGGTTATATAACTATCCTTGTTGTATGTCAGTGCGGCAAACACTTCGTGACTCAGACGGCGTGTATGAAACACCATTTGGCCGAACATCCGCGACAGACGTTCTACTCGGCGGATCAGAGGCACATCTGTGAAGTGTGCGGCGCTTCGCTAGCGGTGACTATAATATAATTTAATATAATATAATATAATAATAACGTTCATTTCTCTCACACAAAATGGTACGTACAACAGCATTATTTAGGCTAATGGAGAATACCATCTATCCATACTATACTGTACTATATACTTATACTATACTATTACTATATATCCATACTATACTATAATATAATAAAGTGGGTGTGTCTGTCTGTCTGTTTGTCCGTCTTTCACGGCAAAACGGGGCGACGAATTGACGTGATTTTTTGTGTGGAGATAGTTGAAGGGATGGCGAGTGACATAAGCTACTTTTTATCCCGATACTTCCGCGGGAACGAAACTTAAGCGGGTGAAACCGCGGGGCGCAGCTAGTCTCTAATAGTTCTGTCATTTTGTAATAAGTCCGTACAATTTAATCATCTTTTTATTTGTACCATCTCGTACAAGTGGTAACCAGAAAAGTAATGTATACTTCATTTCTTGAATCGAGCTAATAGGAAGAAAAATAAACGCACGTGATTGGTTGTCGAAAATAATTGTTTATTCTCGGATTGGCTAGATTTGAAAATTGACAATTGATTTGACACTCTAGCCAATCACGAGATACACAATTATTTTCGACCACCAATCACGTGAGTTTATTTTTTCTTCCTATTAGTTCGCTTCCAGAAATGATGTATATGTATATATTCCAGGCTGTGAGCATAGCGAGTCATATGAACAGACACACGCGAGAGAACGTATATCCGTGCGACATATGCGGGATGCAGTTCATATCTAAGAGTAGCCATCATCGTCACCAGGTGGTGAGTACATACATACATATCCTTGGACATTCCACATCGCGTCATCTAGTCTCAAGCTAAGCAATTTAATGCTTGTGTTATGATAACCAGATGACTGAAATTATACTTAAATACATTTTTTACACAGTTAGAAAACACCCTGACACGGAACAAATATCTGCAGAACATACAAACATGTGTCCCGTAGCGGGGATCGAACCCACAACCTCCGCGTCTCAAACGGGCATTCGCCCACTGCCACAGAGGTCGTGGATACATATCTTGAGATATATCTCTAGATGATTTTATCCTATTTTATATTCTTTCCCATGGTGGAAGGCAGAGACGACCTTTGCCCAGCAGTGGGACATTTAAGGTTAATAATAATAATAATAATTTCAGACGCACACAGGCGAACGCCCATACCCGTGTCCGTTGTGCGAGAAAAGGTTCACTCAGAAGAACAGTATGCAGCTACATTATCGCACATTTCATCTAAAACAACCATATCCTAAGAGGTGAGCATTAAGAAATATAAATCCTAACCCCCTTATGCATATTGGACCAGTAAACCTAAAATAGTCTAATGCAAACTGTAAGGTTTCGTTACAGTAATATTTAAGTAAATTTTTTATCTTGATTACCTACCTATTATTCATTATTGTACCTATTTAATTGTTAGACTAAATTATGTTATGTTAAGTTATGTTTTTGATATACTTTTAACACTGCCTTGTCATACGCTGTTATGGTGTTAAAATTGTTTTTAATAAATAAATAAATTATTGGATTCTCAAACAGAATTTATTTAAAAACGAAATACAGAGTACTACATAAAACAAAATTATAACGAAAACTAAACACAATCAATTGGTAGCAAAATTGGCTCCAAACATGTCATTAAAAATAGCAGAGATGTTTCCTCGATGGCGGACGGCGGTGAAAAAAGAGGCTGCCTTTATAGCTTCTATCGCGGGCCTTGGCGTGGAGACCGAATCCAGAAATTCCGTAACGAAATCACCTAACGCTGTCACTTTAGTTCAGCAACTCGCCTCTAGGTGGCATGCAATAGATTTACCGCGGCAGTCCCCGAGTGCCACACGCCTTTTTTTGCTTGTACGCGCCGCCTTTTATACAGTCCGATGCAAGGCGTTCCGCAGTTCCCCAATAGTATTATTATATAATACTATTTATTTAATATTTTTTTTTTTATTAATATAATAGTATTTATTATACATTATTTTTTTTATCCACAGAAACCGAAAACGGAAGACAGATGAGATGCCGATAGTGGAGTCTTGTCGGGAGCGAGAGGAAAGCGACACAGTACTCAGTAGATGGCGCATCACGTAACTTTAGACCTTTACATCTGCACAGATTAAATAAGTACAGATACCTCATCTCGAACATTGAAATAACTCCTTTTTTCTTCGGGCTATTTTTGTGTTTGATTTTTGAAGCGCACCTACCGGCTTCTACACATCGGTGATAGAATGTTTGAAATCGGTTGAGTAATTTCGGAGATTACCCCCGTCAAACAAACCAACATTACCTCTTTATAATATTAGTATAGATATAGATAAGAAAGATCTCCTTCGTAGCGGTAAACGCAATAATAGTTAAATTAAGTATAGTATTGTAGATCGCTAGATTTATGTAGTGAGATAATAGTCAAAAACTTAAAATCGTATGTGATTTCCTTCTTTTCTTGAATATTGTTTAGCATTACTTTGTATAAACCACTTATAATTATAGTTAATCATGGTGATTATTTTTAGAAGTTCAGTATTATTTATTTATTTTTAGCCCATATTGTCCCACTGCAGGGCAAAGGCCTCCCTCCCTTCCTTCCAGCTTTTTCTATCTTTGACCGCGGTGGGCCAATGATATTATTTATAGTTTTTTTATAGTATTATTTATAAATTGTAAAGAAGCTAAGTACTTATACAAAATCATATTAGAAACATAAAAATGAGTTAGATAATAGACTTGTTTTTCAAGAATTTATTTTATTTACCAATATTTTCCTATGGTACGGTCGTCTGCACTAATAACATGAACACATTCCAAAACTATGTAACCGTTATCTTGATAAGAGGGCGAAATTATCAAATTGAAAAAAAAAACCGTTTGTGTAGCAACATCTACACATGCGTAGCGACATCTCGTGAGCATAAATGCAAAATTTAGCAACAGTTTTATCCAATAAATATATAATTATAATTTGAGAATGCTCATTATTACTACCATTGAGAGAATAGGGAGAAAAATATGAAATAAATCAGGCGTCCTTTCATTCCCATACAAATGTGCGAGAGAGAGCGGCCTATATTTAGATCGACTCGGCGAACGGAGCCTCTGATCGCAATAAAACACAAAAATAAAAGCTATATAATCATTTATTTTAAAATATTTACTCTAACTATTCATAATTCTACAACATACCTCATTTAATACCTTAATTACCTACTTAATTATATTTGCCAAAGTATAACTGACTTTCATTGCATAGCGGGTTCGATTCCGGCAGTGTTTGTCTTTATTCGCCAAAACAACTTCATAATAATTAAAAATAAACACCGATTAAACTCTGCTTTTAAACAAAAAACAAATGAAATAAGCAAAAAAACAATGTGGTTTATATCATGTTTAATACGCGTCACGTAAAAAGAACGCCTCGGGAAAGTGTCGGGGGTATGTTTGATGGGTACACTCGCTCACGAACCAATAGCACGCGCCACATCAATGTATGAAGTGCGCCGCGTTACTTTAACACCAATCGGACAAGATTCCTAAAAATCGACTACTGCGCAGCTTTTTCCCCTCAGCGTTCTGTTTACGTGACACGACCTACCTATAATGTAAAAAAAAAATATGAACAAATGTGTCATATTACAAGTTATAAAACTCGTATAATAGCCAACAAAATTCATGATTTTAAACATAAAACAAAACAAAATAGAAGAAAATAAAGTCTTATTGTTGAATGCCGTTTCATTCAAACAGCAATCGAATACAGGGTGTACCATAAAAATGCACCTACAATCCTTATCCTAAAATAAACAAATCATAAACTAGTCAGCTAATGTACAAAGTTTTGGGACATCCTGTACCCGAAAAATACAATCTAATAACAGATTCTTTAACTTTTGTATAAAAAGTGACTCTTAAAAAAAGGTTAAACATTGTTACAGGGATTTAGGCTCAATTCATAGCGAAATGGAAGGAAAGTGGCGCACAGTTTTATTGTCATTTCATTTTAAACTTTATCTCCATCACCTTATTGCATACTTTACATAGTATCGCTTGGGAAACTTCAAACGCAGGCGACCACGAAGCGGCGTCAAGAGCACTTTTCAAAGCGCTTGAATACTATACATTATAGTGATAGTCATAAAGTTTAAAATAACATGACAATAAAACTGCGCTTCCCTTCCATCTTGCTGTGAATTGACGCCTAAGGGCCGGCGCCCATTATCGGCATCGGCAAGGAAAAGGATTTTAGGTGGCAAATAGCAATATACTTTAGCATAATGGCAATAAAGTAGAAATTCATCCTCAAGCATACCGAAGCGGTATTTTTGTTATTACGACCACATATCACGGAAATTTCTACTTTATTGCCATTATGTTATAGTATATTGCTATTTGCCACCTAAAATCCTTTTCCTTGCCGATGCCGATAATGGGCGCCGGCCCTAAGGTCTTTGCCGACTATGATCGTAAACCATATCTTACCATGACAAGTCAATAAAAATATTATTCAATATTTATGTAACTATGTTTATGGTAGTCAGCAAAGTCCTTTAGAATAACGAAATTAAGCTATAGATAAAACTCAGGCTATCATAATATTCATGACGAATGTATCATCTACAGAGCTCCTTTCATTAAAAAAATACATCGACATAATACCCAGTAGACACCTAATAACAGGCGAACGCTTTCAGATAACACATATCTACACTAATATTATAAAGAGGTAAAAGGAGATGTTCCAAAGTGGTATTTTATTCTGATGAAAAAAGAAGCAATACGAATTAAACATAATTGGAAACCTAATTTTTTATACTATCGGATGTGAACAAAATCATATTTTTTTAATCCCACGATTTTTCTACAAAAAATATTTAAAAAGTCTCAAATTCATCCACCACGGCCACACTGAACCACAATAAAAGGGCTAAGATGAATGTCACTGTCATATTAAGTGAGACGTTATGTCAGTATCAAATGGATTTTCCGATCATCATTCATTCTTTTCATTCAGTACTGTCAATTGTATTTGTATTGACGTTGACAGTGACGGAACTTTTAAAAATGTCATTATTAGAAACACAAAGTTGGAGTGAGACAAAAACTCATTTTCATAGAGATCGTATGGCACTATCTCTTTCTTGGGACGCGTTAGAGGGTTGCAAGCAAAACTTTTTTCAATGATTTTTTTTAGAAAAACGTGGGGTAGGAAAAATACTAAAAAATAATAAATAATCATGAAATAGTTATATGTTTAATTACGTATAGTTTTTATCTTGCTTCTTTTTCAAAAATATTTTAATACCAGCCCCCATACATTTTTGGAACATCTCCTTTGTTTGTTTGTTTGTTTGACGGAGGTAATCTGTGAAACTACTGGACCGATTTAATAATTCTTTCACGGGTGTGTAGAATGGACTGTCCGGGAGGTTATAGGCTATATTTTATCCCGGTAGCTCCATTAGTACACCCGTGCGAAGCCGGGCGGGACGTGCTACTAGTTAGCTATAAAGATCTTACCAACCGACCAATAACGACCCGTGACCATTTCTGATTTGTCATTTGTCCGTGACCTTGAACTCTCACAACTCAGTTGGCTGACTGACTTTTTTGTATTGTGAATGTATTAGGAGTCTACTGGGTAATAAGTCGATTAAAAGAAATGAGGCCCTGCATTTGATACTTTTAACAGCATAAAACATACAAAAATCTATCATTCATAATTCAACTGATATTTCAACCCTAATAAGGGTAGTCTGAGGGCACAACGTATCATAGCAAATAGGCACGGTTTATCTATAAAACTATTTTGTTTATTTCTTGGGATAAGGCAGTTTACCTCTTAGGATAGGTTAGTTTACCTTTTAGGATAAAGACTACCATACAAGTGCTTTTACAACATTTTTAAAAACGCGTTTTTTACTCTATATTTTGAGCAGTGCATTAAATTAATTGTAGAAATAATAAAAAAAGAAGTGTATCACTCGGGGACTGCCGCGATAAAGCTAGTGCATGCCACCTAGAGGTGAGTTGCTGAACTAAAGTGACAAGCGTTAGGTTTTTTCGTTACGGAATTTCTGGATTCGGTCTCCACACTCAAGGCCCGCGATTGAAGCTATGAAATAGCTTAAAAATCCAAATTGTGACAGCTTAAAAAGTTAAAACGTTGTTTAACTTCGACGATCTATCAAGAACGTCTTAGCAAGCTTCCAGATGTCTATTAACTCTCTATTTCTTGTGAATAATACTAAATATAACTCAAACATGTAATTCACCTGTATGGTAGACTGTATGTAGTTTACCTTTGGAATAACTTGGATTATCTTGACATGTTATCTGTTTAGGATACAAGCTACTTTCCTCTTTCATGCCCTGTATTTAAAGTCCACACTCAAGATACTTCATTACTCAATTTCCAAAGAGAATTTTTAAGCTTCGACTCAAGTTTGAGTGCGAACAGAAAATGCAAGGCGTAGACCAAGTTTGGTTTCTTATGATTTTTTCTTATCTTAACCACAGATTACATAAGTACAGATGCCTCATCTCGAACATTGATTTCACTCCTATTTTTCTTCGGCCTTTTTTTTTTGGAGTTTGATTTTTGCGGCGTCACGTAGCGGCGTTTAGGCATCCGACTGCATGCTACTTAGCACTAGATGGTGTTACTTATTTTTGATTGCAGGCAAGACCTAAACGCTGCTAGGGATGCCGCAAAAAGCTGATCACACATTTGTCAGCAACGTACGCGCCGTATTTTAAACGTATTCGTACGTATTTCGGGTCGTATATTTTACGAAATGCGGCGCGTACGGTGCGGATATAATATATATGCGAGGTTTCATATCATTGCATACAACGAATTCTAAAATGCGGCGCGTTCGGCGCGTACGTTGCTGACAAATGTGCGATCAGCTAAAATCAAACACAAAAATAGCCCGAAGAAAATGTTCGAGATGAGGTATCTGTCTTATGTAGGTAATCTGTGTCTTAACTTACAATAGATATAGTGAGGTATCGTTAGAGGCCCATCAGCGAGACGTGAGTGACGTGCGTCTGCTGTTGTTGAGGGTGCGGAGGTGCCTCCGGCTCCTGGGGCTTCTTCCGGCGGTTCCTGGATGCAATTGAGAAATTAAAAACAAAAAACAGACGTGTGTCACTCGGGGACTGCCGCGGTAAAGCTATTGCATGCCACCTAGAGGCGAGTTGCTGAACTAAAGTGACAGCGTAAGGTGATTTCGTTACGGAATTTCTGGATTCGCTCAAGGCCCGCGATAGAAGCTATGAAGTAGCATAAAACTTTAAAGTTATGGTAATTTATGTAGGAAATGAAAGGTGATGTATCCAAACAAAAAGAATGAAAGGAATCTATGCTATCTATACTATAAATGCGAAAGTCTGTCTGTTTGTCCGTCTTTCACAGAAAAACGAAGTGACGAATCGATGTGATTTCTTAAGTGGTAAGTAATTGTTGAAGGGATGGAGAGTGACATAGTTTCCTTTATATCCCGATCTTATAGACTTACGCGGGTGAAACTGCGGGGCGCAGCTAGTTTACAATATTATACTTAGGGATAGTGAGTTTACGCACTAGGATAGGATAAGCTAGTTTACCTCTTAGGATAGGGCTCCTTAAGATGGAAGGTGCGGTAGTGTAGCTGCATACTATTCCTCTGTGTGAAACGTTTCTCACACAACGGACAGGGGTATTTCTTCTCGCCTGTGTGCGTCTGGAAATATAATACACATAAACCATGAATAAATGAAATAAATTGTACTTCATTGAGTTGAAAATTAAGCTACAGTTTGTGTTATGTAAGTCGCGAGGATTATTTTTGCAGTGTATGTATGAGAAGTAATTGAAAATCTAAAAGTGACATTAGTTTGTTTACCACTTTTATGACATCACATCCGGCCGTAATGGCCGACAGCGTTTCAGCCTTCCAAATTAAAAATAAAAACAACAATTTTTTCTTAAAAACGACATCAATTCAATTTGAAAATATGGAAACAATCTTGAACTTTCATTAACTTAAATATATAATTTGGTGTAGTAATGGAAATACTAATTTATCGTGTTAAATTTGATAGGAGTCAAGTATCATTAACTTAAATATATAATTTGGTGTAAAAATGGAAATACTAATTTATCGTGTTAAAGGAGATGTTCCAAAGTGGTATTTTATTCTGATAAAAAAAGAAGCAATACGAAGTAAACATAATTGGAAACCTAATTTTTAATACTATCGGATGTGAACAAAATCATATTTTTTTAATCCCACGATTTTTCTACAAAAAATATTTAAAAAGTCGCAAATTCATCCACCACGGCCACACTGAACCACAATAAAAGGGCTAAGATGAATGTCACTGTCATATTGAGTGAGACGTTATGTCAGTATCAAATGGATTTTCCGATCATCATTCATTCTTTTCATTCAGTACTGTCAATTGTATTTGTATTGACGTTGACAGTGACGGAACTTTTAAAAATGTCATTATTAGAAACACAAAGTTGGAGTGAGACAAAAACTCATTTTCATAGAGATCGTATGGCACTATCTCTTTCTTGAGACGCGTTAGAGGGTTGCAAGCAAAACTTTTTTCAATGATTTTTTTTAGAAAAACGGGGGGCAGGAAAAATACTAAAAAATAATAAATAATCATGAAATAGTTATATGTTTAATTACGTATAGTTTTTATCTTGCTTCTTTTTCCAAAATATTTTAATACCAGCCCCCATACATTTTTGGAACATCTCCTTTGATATGAGTCAAGTAGCCCATTGTAGCCCGCCCTGCTGGCTCTAATATATATATACCCCATTATGCATATTCGACCTTAAACCTGTATTAGCTAAAACGTATATTAAATCTGTTGCTATCTCTTTTCGTTGACATATGAGTGACAAGAAAAAAACGTTCTAAAACGTTCCTAAAACTTGTATTAAATTGTCAAGTTTTTATGAATAAACCCCATAGTGTGTAGAGTAGTGTAGACATTTATAACTGACCACTTTATGCCTGAGCAGCGAGGTGGGGTAGGGGAACTGCATGCCGCAGATCTGGCACGTGTACACCTTCGTGCGAGTGTGTGTGTGCGAGTGTGTGTGTGTGTACACATTATATATAACTGACCACTTTATGCCTGAGCAGCGAGGTGGGGTAGGGGAACTGCATGCCGCAGATCTGGCACGTGTACACCTTCGTGCGAGTGTGTGTGTGCGAGTGTGTGTGTGTGTGTAGACATTATATATAACTGACCACTTTATGCCTGAGCAGCGAGGTGGGGTAGGGGAACTGCATGCCGCAGATCTGGCACGTGTACACCTTCGTGCGAGTGTGTGTGTGCGAGTGTGTGTGTGTGTGTAGACATTATATATAACTGACCACTTTATGCCTGAGCAGCGAGGTGGGGTAGGGGAACTGCATGCCGCAGATCTGGCACGTGTACACCTTCGTGCGAGTGTGTGTGTGTGTGTAGACATTATATATAACTGACCACTTTATGCCTGAGCAGCGAGGTGGGGTAGGGGAACTGCATGCCGCAGATCTGGCACGTGTACACCTTCGTGCGAGTGTGTGTGTGCGAGTGTGTGTGTGTGTGTAGACATTATATATAACTGACCACTTTATGCCTGAGCAGCGAGGTGGGGTAGGGGAACTGCATGCCGCAGATCTGGCACGTGTACACCTTCGTGCGAGTGTGTGTGTGCGAGTGTGTGTGTGTGTGTAGACATTATATATAACTGACCACTTTATGCCTGAGCAGCGAGGTGGGGTAGGGGAACTGCATGCCGCAGATCTGGCACGTGTACACCTTCGTGCGAGTGTGTGTGTGTGTGTAGACATTATATATAACTGACCACTTTATGCCTGAGCAGCGAGGTGGGGTAGGGGAACTGCATGCCGCAGATCTGGCACGTGTACACCTTCGTGCGAGTGTGTGTGTGTGTGTAGACATTATATATAACTGACCACTTTATGCCTGAGCAGCGAGGTGGGGTAGGGGAACTGCATGCCGCAGATCTGGCACGTGTACACCTTCGTGCGAGTGTGTGTGTGCGAGTGTGTGTGTGTGTGTAGACATTATATATAACTGACCACTTTATGCCTGAGCAGCGAGGTGGGGTAGGGGAACTGCATGCCGCAGATCTGGCACGTGTACACCTTCGTGCGAGTGTGTGTGTGCGAGTGTGTGTGTGTGTGTAGACATTATATATAACTGACCACTTTATGCCTGAGCAGCGAGGTGGGGTAGGGGAACTGCATGCCGCAGATCTGGCACGTGTACACCTTCGTGCGAGTGTGTGTGTGCGAGTGTGTGTGTGTGTGTAGACATTATATATAACTGACCACTTTATGCCTGAGCAGCGAGGTGGGGTAGGGGAACTGCATGCCGCAGATCTGGCACGTGTACACCTTCGTGCGAGTGTGTGTGTGCGAGTGTGTGTGTGTGTGTAGACATTATATATAACTGACCACTTTATGCCTGAGCAGCGAGGTGGGGTAGGGGAACTGCATGCCGCAGATCTGGCACGTGTACACCTTCGTGCGAGTGTGTGTGTGTGTGTAGACATTATATATAACTGACCACTTTATGCCTGAGCAGCGAGGTGGGGTAGGGGAACTGCATGCCGCAGATCTGGCACGTGTACACCTTCGTGCGAGTGTGCGCGTTCATGTGAGTGTACAGACTTGTGGCCTGGAACAATTATATCATATTAATATCCTTATATCTATACTTCTATACTAATATTATAAAGAGGTAAAATTTATTTGTTTGTTTGACGGAGGTAATCTCCGGAACTACTGGACCGATTTCAAAAATTCTTTCACGGGTGTGTAGAATGGACGGTCCGGGAGGTTATAGGCTATCTACACTAATATTATAAAGAGGAAAACTTTGTTTGTTTGTTTGTTTGGTTGTAATGAATAGGCTCAAAAACTACTGGACCGATTTTAAAAATTCTTTCACCATTCGAAAGCTACATTATCCACGAGTAACATAGGCTACTTTTTATCCCGATATTCCCGCGGGAACGGGACTTACGCGGGTGAAACCGCGGGGAGCAGCTAGTATTTTATACAGGTAGCTCCATTTGAACACCCGTGCAAAGCCGAGACATGCTGCTTACACGGTACCTTGATAAGCGCCCCGCACACGTCACAGTTGACTCGCTCGGCGGAGGCGGCGGCCGGACTGGCTAACGACTTCTTCATGAACGGTGCGTCGGGGTGCAGCCGGCGGTGATGCTTCAAGCAAGCCTGGTACGAGTAGAACTGCTCGTGACACTGTAACGAGATTATACCTTTTTAAACTATCACGACTTGGAAACATATTTATAAATATTAACGGGACTTAATCGCGTATTGAAATCATGTTATTGGCCTCGACGTTTCGATTTAGTCACCGTAGTCACGAGTATACTCGGTGACTAACGTAATTAGATCTTACTGATTGTTTTGAAGTGTCAGGAACTCGATGTAAATAATGTAAGCGGACTGTATTGTTAGCAAATGAGTATATTAATTACGTTTACATGAATTAGAAATAGATATAGGAATACGCCGAACACAATCTAATGCACAAATAGTCGGTAGCGTACTGGCGGCCCGGCCGTGATTCACTTGTTGTGCGGGGTGCGTATGCGCCGCTCTCCCCGCTCCCCTCTCCGCTCCGTGGTAGGTGCTCGCGTAGTTGATATGACTCAACATATTCCCCCCGTTGAAGTATCTTCAACAGCAGTGACAGGAAGTGGGCATATGGTATTGAATGCACGACGAATTATTCCTTTGCGAGTGCGTATATCTGCGACTCTAGCGATTCCATCCTTGCCCGGGAGTACCTTAACAATACGTCCTAGAGTCCACATTAAAGGGTGTGCCGTTTTGTCTTTGATGACGACCAGGACGCCTTCCTTTAGATCGCCCGAAGATCGATGCCATTTGGTTTTTTCTTGAAGCCATACAACATACTCATGCGAAAAACGGTTCCAAAAATGTTGCTTCAATAAGTGAATTCGACGAAATCTTTGCAGACTATTAATGTTTTCATTCTGTATCTGTGGATGTGGAAGCATAATTAAAGATCGTCCAATTAGGAAGTGGGCAGGAGTAAGAGGAGTAAGATCGGAGGGATCATTGGAGAGTGGAGTGAGGGGCCTAGAGTTAAGTATAGCTTCAATTTGAATTAAGCAAGTAGCCATTTCCTCAAAAGTTAAGTTGGTTAGGCTTAGGGTTCGTCGTAGATGATGTTTAGTAGACTTCACTGCCGACTCCCATAAGCCTCCGAAGTGTGGAGTATAAGCGGGAATGAAGGAAAAGTTGATAGCAGGGTCAATACTGCTGAGCTGTAAATCCTGAGAAAGAAGTAGAGACAATTCATTGAAAGCGCCGATAAATGTAGTTCCATTGTCTGAGAATACGTTGCGAGGCTTCCCCCTTCGAGCAATAAAACGGCTCATAGCGGCTAAGAATGCTTCCTTCGTCAAATCTGACACTAGCTCAAGGTGTAGAGCTCTTGTAGCTAGACACACAAAAACGCATATAAAACATTTAATAAGCCTACATCCTCTTCCCTTACGGTCAGCTATCATGATTGGTCCAGCGTAATCAACCCCAGTATCAAGAAATGGAAACTCTAGATGTAGACGTTGCTCTGGTAGATTGCCCATTATAGGTTGAATTGTGTTTGCTTTAATTCGACAACATCTAACGCATTCATGAACAGTTTTTTTTGCTAATCTTTTTCCTGCAATTGGCCAGTAATGATGATGTATTGTAGAAAGTAACAGTTGAGGGCCTGCATGTTTAAGTTTAATGTGAAACATGTTAAACAGTAATATGCAAAGTTTATGAGATGCTGCTAATAAAATTGGATGCTTTACGTTGTAGTCGTAAAATGAGTTTTCCAACCTACCTCCGACTCTAATTATACGGTCAGAGTCTAAAAATGGAGATAGTGATAGCAGTTTGTTTTTGGGTGGAAGCGATTTATTAGATGCGAGAATATTGTATTCATCTTGAAATGACTCTTGTTGGCTGAATCTTATGAGAGAGTTCAGAGACTCGTTTAGTTCCGTTGGAGATAGAGAATTGATATCGATTAACTCTTTCTTGCACCCCTTTATGAATCGAAGGACGTATGCCATGACCCGTTGAAGTGTACTAAAATTAGAAAATTTGGAAATTAGTTTAGAAATAGCGCTTTCAGGAGTATCTGAAACCTGTCCATGAAATGATTTTACTATGTCTGGTAGATCTAGCAATGTTTGCGTGTTTTCGCCGGGAAATTTGGGCCAGGATGCTTGATTTTCGAGTAAGAAGGATGGACCTGACCACCACATATTCGAGTGTCGCAATTTTTCAGCACTTAAGCCTCGAGAAACAAGATCTGCCGGGTTTTCTAACGATGGTACATAATGCCAATTGTTACCCGTGGCCTCCTGTATCTCCGATACACGATGTCGAACGAACGTTTTAAGTTGATTCGGAGATGCCGACAGCCAGCCCAAAACTATGGTAGAGTCACACCAAAATATTGACTCATCTATATTTACTGTTAACGATTGACAGATCTTGTGATATAGACGTGCTCCTAAAAGTGCTGCACAAAGCTCAAGACGAGGCATAGTCGTGGGTTTTATAGGAGCTACCTTACTCTTAGCGGTGAGTAAGTGGACATGAACGATTCCATACATATCCACGCTGCGAATGTAAGCACACGCACCATAGGCTTGCTCAGAAGCGTCAGTGAAGACGTGTAACTGCAAAGAAACCATAGACTCACATATAACCCATCGATTTATTTGAAGACTATTTAGTAGTGGTAATGTCCTTTGAAATTCACTCCATGAATTTTGAATATGATCTGGAAGTGGCTCATCCCATGAACATTTTATAAGCCATAGTCTCTGCATAATTACCTTAGCCTCTACAACACAAGGGGCAACCAGACCCATAGGATCAAATATTTGAGATATGACTGACAATATTTTGCGTTTTGATACATTGAAACATGAATTTGAATTGATTGAAAAGGTAAATATATCAGTCTGACATCGCCATTGAATACCTAGAGTTTTAGCTGAATCATTGTCACAAAGATCCACGAAGCCTAGATCTTTGCCACTAACAGATAGAGCCTGGAGAACTTCCCGTGAGTTTGACTGCCATTTTCTTAAGTTATATCCTGCGGAACATAGAGCATCGATAACTTGATGACACTGACTTATAGTTTTTTCGACAGATGCATTTCCTGACAAATAATCGTCAACATAAAAGTCATGCGCTATTGAATATTTAGTTGATGCATCAAGACATTCCTCGGCCAATTGAATAAGGCATCTAGTAGCTAGAAAGGCCGCCGATGCGGTTCCGTAAGTCAAGGTATTTAGTTTGTATGTCTTGAGAGGGAGAGTGCTATCTTCTCTCCAGATGATTTGTTGTAGAGGTCTATGAATTTCGTTTAAAAGAGTTTGACGGTACATTTTCTCAATGTCTGCGCATACAACTATTTTATGTTGACGAAAGCGAAGTAGAATGGATAACAAATCGTCCTGTAATGTAGGACCCACTAGTTGGATATCGTTGAGTGATTTACCTGATGATGTATTTGCCGAAGCATCGAAAACCACTCTTAGTTTTGTTGTAGAGCTTGACTGCTTTATTACACCGTGGTGTGGTAAGAAGTATGAGTATGCTGAATCTGAATGTGACTCATTGTTTTCACTCATATGCCCTAAGTTAGAGTATTCGTTCATGAATGCAACATATGAGATTTTGAATTGAGGATCACGTGCAAAGCGATTCTCAAGAGACAAAAAACGCCGTTTAGCTATTGAGTAAGAATCTCCCAGTACACCTATAGATTCTTTAAGTGGCATAGATACCACGAAACGTCCCTCAGAGTTGCGATAAGTTGTATCTCGAAAAATGCTCTCGCATTGTCTCTCTTCAGCGGTCAATTTATGCTTGGGCGAGACGGAATCCAATTCCCAAAAGCGACTCATACCTTCGTTTAAATCATTGGCGAGCATGCAAAAAGAATTGTAATGTTTTTTAGGCTCATCGATTGCACCTGAGATTAGCCAACCTAGTCTTGACTCAAATAATGAAGGCATATTTTTTCCCAATTGAATGCGACCTGTGCCTATAACATTCCAAAAAACTTCTGCTCCTACTAAAATATCGATTGAAGATGGTTCATTAAAATGGGGGTCAGCAAGAAGAATGTTAGACGGAATCGTAATATTGCTTATATTGACAAGCGCTGTGGAAAGTAAAACAGTACGTGATTTAGTATCATGACTAACAGATAGTGCGATGTTTTGTGCTGCCGAATCATCATTAGTTAGTTTGTCAACATGTAGTAGAGTATTATGGTTTTCGGGCAGTAGCTACAAGCTCCGAGCCTGCATTTAGATATATGATGCCCTGAGCGAAGACAATTTAGACACACTCTGAACTCTTTAGCCCTTTTATTGCGCATCTCTACGTTAAGTTTTCTGAAGTCGGGACATGCATAGAGCAGGTGCTCCTGTTTACACATAGGACAATATGACTTCCTATTCCTTTGTTCAGTGGATACATAACTTTGATGATTAGAATTGTTGATGTTTTCGCAAGTTTTCGATTTTAAATGCTTTGATTCTTCGATCGTTTCTAACAGATCTGCTCTATTGCTAAGAAATGTAACGAAGGTTTTCAAATTAGGAGGCTCGGTCAGTGAGTTTCTATGCTCCTCCCATTCGCGATTCGTTACCTGATCAAGCTTGTTTGCCATAATATGGATAATGAGTGTGTCCCAATGTTGAACTGGCTGATCGAGCGTAGATAATGCCCTAAGATTCTTGTTTGTGACATCAATGATGCTTCGTAAACCTCTACTGGATTCTTTGTCGATAGATTCTACATTGAACAAGGCCTGTACATGATTATTAACAAGTAAACGTTTATTATCGAATCTTTCGCATAGCAACTTCCAAGCAGCATCATAGTTGTCAGACTTAAAGTCTAAGTTATCAATAACTAGCAAAGCACTTCCTTTTAAGGCTGCGCGAAGATAGTGCAGTTTATTAATTTTGTCTATTTCATCGTTTTGGTGTATGATTGAAAGAAATGTGTCCCTAAACTCCAACCAATCATGATAGCTTCCGGAAAATTGTGGCAATTCAATTTTGGGAAGTCTAATAGATTTGTGTTTGTGTGTGTGATTACTGCAAGAACCCACCTGAGAGTCAGAGTCTGCCTCTATGAGCTTACGCGCGCTACTGATAAGTTGCCGCGCGGAAGCTACCGCACCGTAGTATTGCGTCTCAAACTCTTCTCGTTCGTGATACTGCTCGTCGGGTTCGTCCACCAATGCTTCCAGGTCGTTCTGAAACGCGTCGTATTTTTCGTATAAGTTTTCGAATGTAGTAAGACGATATTCAATTTCAATGACTTGTAACTCGCTTAACCTTTCACAGGACTTAGAAAGATTTAGATACGATAGAAACTGCGTAAGCTTAGCCTTGATAGAAGCTCTCTTTTTGATCAAACTTTTTATATCAGACATTCTTAAATTGCAATTGAAATGGCAGTTGATAGAACAAATGTATTGGCTTCAATAAAAAAAACTATGTGATGAATTCTTTTGCCTACAGTAAAATTATTTAAAATTCATAGATGGCTCTTGCAATAGTAAACGATCAGGCGCTGCAAAAAAAAAGTAAAATAATGAAATTCTTAAGTGAGACTTGCGATCACAAAACGATCAGGCGCTGCTAAAAATGATCAAAATTGCTGTGTAATGTAGTGGATGTAGAAAAATATTGCAAATTAAAATGACTTGGGATGCTTAAAATTGAAAGACCAAGGAATTAAACGAAATTTTAGGTTGAGGACACTGTGTAATAACAGTAAACAATCGTAGAAAAATGCGAAATTGATAATATACTTCAAATTTATATAGAAAAGAAATAGGTACGCAAATAGGGTATGAATTATAGGAAATAAAAAATGTTTAGGTGAGAATTCAGAAGGATTAGGGAATTGGAACGCTCTTACTTTGACACTATCCAATTTCCAATCTTTACTTCTTCTGGGTTTTGGTGTCGTTTGCGGGACAGTAGTGGGTACAACTCAGCTGACTTTCCTTGGATACTTCCATCCAATTCCTGCTTGATGTAGACTGGCAAATGAAGTACACTGAAGCTTATCCACTGTATTTCCGTATTTCTCACTGTATTTCTCCCAAACTTGAGCTCCCTTGCTGGTTTTCTTCCTGGTTAAATTCTTCTACGGTGGAAGGACCATGTTTTGAAGTGTCAGGAACTCGATGTAAATAATGTAAGCGGACTGTATTGTTAGCAAATGAGTATATTAATTACGTTTACATGAATTAGAAATAGATATAGGAATACGCCGAACACAATCTAATGCACAAATAGTCGGTAGCGTACTGGCGGCCCGGCCGTGATTCACTTGTTGTGCGGGGTGCGTATGCGCCGCTCTCCCCGCTCCCCTCTCCGCTCCGTGGTAGGTGCTCGCGTAGTTGATATGACTCAACACTGATAGTTTCGAGCTACGACTCCGACTACGACTACGGCTTCGTGGCCGAGTGGTAAGGCAGTCCGGCTTGAGGACGATCGCTTGTATCTCGCGGGTTCGAATCCCGTCGAAGCCCAAAACTTTTAGTAAGATTTTTCATTCATAAGATCAAGTAGCCTAATACTTTCGTGCGCGAGTGTACCCGTGCGCAAACATACCCCTCCCACGTCCCCTTATCGTTCTTTTTACGTGGCGCCCTTAATGACACATCTCAAAAATTCAGCCTGTATAGTTTTAAAACAGAAACTATACAGGCTGAATTTAAATTAATCAATGATTTTAACTTACCACTGTACACCGGACATAGTTAGCTCCTCTTACATCGTCATTCACGTAAACACTGAAACAACAAAACATTAATTATAATTAATCATTATTCTAAAAAGGATACATAAAAAGACGTGTTGGCCAAGTGGATTAGTACCTCGACTTTCGATCCGAAGGTCGTGGGATCGAATCCGTGCATCAATGAACTTTTGTATTGAAAAATTTAACACGAGCTTTGAACGGTGAAAGAAAACATCGTCGAAAACAAGGAAATCAGTTAGCATTCTTGCAGCGTTGATGGGCTTGCAACCTGTCACGTATGGAATATTAACTTCTTCAAAAAGCCTCTGACTACCCTATTCGACTTTTTAAAAATAATCTAAAGAATTTCATAAAAAGATATGAATATCTACCGTTCCCTGGGACACAGTTATGATCATATGTAATTTTCATGTTTTTTAAGCTATTGCATAGCTTCTATCGCGGGCCCTGAGCGTGGAGACTGAATCCAGAAATTCCGTAACGAAAAAACCTAACGCTGTCACTCTAGTTCAGCAACTCGCCTCTAGGTGGCATGCAATAGTTTTACCGCGGCAGTCCCCGAGTGCCACACGTCTTTTTTTTTCATTATAATAGTTTGCGACCTGTCGGCCTAACATGTGCAACACGAGAAATTATCTCGTCGTCGACAAAACATTATCTCCTGCTCTAACATAGTACGTTAGAGCAGTCTGACATGATCGAGATATTTCATTTGTCGTGTCGAAACGTTGCACATGTTAGGCCTACTGGAATAAGCTAGTGAACTCACTCGACCCCGTCCGCGTGTAGCGCTGAATGTCTATAATGCTCCTGATATGCCTGCATCGACGCAAACTTGATGTCGCATCGACGGCAGTAGATGTTGGCCTCCGGTTCTTTAGGCATGCTCTGTAACAAATATGTAAAATACATCAATTTTTAGTTCATAAAATATCTTATCCTACTTCCTTCCTCCTACTAATCCTACTATCCTACTTCCTACTCATATTATAAATGTGAAAGTTTGTGAGAACGTATCCATGTTTGTTATTCTTTCACGCAAAAACGGCTGGACCGATTTGGTTGAAATTTGGTATGTAGATAGGTGATACTCTGGATTAACACATAGGCTACTTTTTATCTCGATATTCCCGCGGGAACGGGACTTACGCGGGTGAAACCGCGAGGCGCAGCTAATAAACTAGTATAATTATAATTATCTTTTGACAGATTTCTACGGACATCAAATTATGACATAGATAAGCATTACTTTGCTTTAATGAGTGTTTCTTCTATGTAAAGCTGATCACACATATGTCAGCACCGTACGCGCCGTACGCGCCACACTTTAGAATTCGTTGTATGCAATGACATGAAACCTCGCACATATGCGCACCGTACGCGCCGCATTTCGTAAAAATATGCGACCAAATTTCAAAATACGGCGCGTACGGTTCTGACAAATGTGCGATCAGCTTTAATGAGATAAGATAAGATAAGATAAGATAATCATTTATTGTCATACAAGCAACACAGCAACTTACATATTTATAGTACTTATAAATAAAATAAAATTACGTGCTCGTTGTATGGCTCGTCTGGTAGGTTACATACAAAATATATAATTTTAATTAGAGTATTAGCTAATTATGAGTGTTTCATTCAACGTAAATGTACCTTATTGTCTGTAGTATGCAGTCGTTTCTTGTGCACATTGAGGCCCGCCTTGCTCACGAAGGAGGCTCCACACAGAGTGCATATGTGCGAACTTCTGTGCTGAGTGCGGAGATGCTGGTAGTATGTAGACTTGTGTCTGTAATACAACATAATATTGGAAAAATTTACTGAAAAATCAATCAAAATATTTTTATTTTTCTCATAACAAACCTTAAAAGTAAATTCCTATCGATAACACAGAAAAATACATTACTGTACTATACTACTTGAGTCGGTTTGTAGGAGACCTGGTGCCTGAGATAGGTTTAAAACCTGTATTACAAGTCACCAGTCACAACAAAATCTTAATAAAAGTTACGACTTCGGCAGGATTCGAACCTGCGATGATACAAGCGATCGTCCTAAACGCGGACTGCCAGTTGCCAACCCAGCCAACGAAGCCTTATTGCCGAGGTCGAAACTATTATATCGGTTTATAGCACCGATGAGAATACCTATGTGTGGTTTACACAGAAAAAAATATATAAAAACTTAACGTTATATTAGTTAAGGCGATCTTATCAAGGAAGCGTTTTTAGTAGTTAGTCAACTCTGCTTAAGTATGGACACGGAATTATAAAATAAAAAAATGATTAAGTAATTCATTTTTATAATATATTTTAGGTGAATGGGCGAACGCGATCCAAATGCCCACCAGGATTGCGAGCTATGTAGCCTTAAACACTATACACTATCACGTTGAGTGCCCGGGAACTGACTCTTTGCAAGAAGACGAGCTTGGGACCTTGAATGTGTTATAGTCCATAAATTCACAACTTTGAGGATCTTCGGATATTATTATATGAACCAATTTCCGGCACTTTCGAGGTACATTTTTACTTCGAAAGTGCTCGAAATTGGTCTCTCTTTACGAAATTGAAATCGGAATTATATTTTTTATTTTTTACCTGAACTGATGATTGCAGTATTTACATGTAGTAGTGACGCCTCTATGAAACTCTTCATGTTGGAAGGCAAGCCCTCTGAAATAAAAACAAACGGATTATTAAGCTAGGCGTCCACTTAAGCGGGTCGGGACGCATTCGGCCGACAGCCTCAAACTTATATGACAACTTTGCGAAGTGATTTACAGTCAGTCTTGATAACTATCTTTGGTTTAGCTTACTGTTGGTTGATATTTGACACACTTCCATACAAAATGTGTCAAATATGTCACGACAGGAAGCAAAACCAGAGATAGGTTATTGAGAATTTGGGACTGGCTTACTCATCAAAGCTATAACTTGTCGCGAAATCGAAGATTGTCATTACGAACAAAATCTCGCAAGTCAAATCTGACAGTTGTGGTCACATTTAACTGTCATATTGGATAGTTTAATGGCGACTTTCAATAACGCGACAAGTTAGGCAATAGCCTTGCTATGGCGTTGTCATTGTGATGTGATCCGTCCTACTATAGTGGACGCTTCGCTTTAGGTCAAACATTCGTGTAAAATAAGGTTTTTTAGTATGATTTGATTACAATACCTTAATGTATACTTAAATTATATACTTAGTGGTCATCAAAATGTTGGTTGGTCATTAATCCAAACTTACGATGATAGTCTGATGACAATACATAAAATATTATAAGCATTTAATAATTGAAAACTCGCGAAACGACATTCGAAGATTTGAATAGACAAACATTAAATAATGTCAAAGATTACATAAAACAAGGATTTACAACAATGTAGTAGTATTTAAAACTAAATAAACAGGGATGGTTCTTATTGTGATAATTATAATCTATATTAGAAAGAGGTAAAGTTGGTTTGTGTTTGTAGAGGGTTCCCGAACCTAGTCATCCTATTTCACTTTGTATGGACTTTCCGAAATCATTAAATGCTTTCAAACACTCTCCGCCAGGTGGCGCCGCATAAATCAAACACAAAAATAGCCTGACGAAATAAGGAGTAATTTCAATGTTCGAGATGAGGTATCTGTAGTTATGTAATCTGTGGTGTAAGTGACTTACTCTCCATCAAACTGCATACTGCACCGCAGACACTCAATCTGCACGTAATGCTTCTTGACATGCATGCGCAGCTTGCATGGCTTCTGGAAGCGACGCTTGCAAAACCGACACATGTGTGGCCCGGCACTCTGTTGACAAATACATCACTACATAGTATAAAACAAAGTCGCTTCCTTTGTCCCTATATCCCAATGTATGCTCAAATCTTTAAAAATACGCAACGGATTTTGATGTGGTTATTTAATAGATAGAGTGATTCAAAAGGTAGGATAAATATTGGACCCGTGCGAAACCGAGCTGGGTTGCTAGTATTTACTAAAACAACCTAAGGCGCAATGTTTGCGGATTCAATCAAGACACCTTGTCCGGGTGTTTTCAATGTATAATATGTATATTAACAAAAAAATGTATCTTTGTATTATGAGTCATCTGGTTACCATAACACAAGCTTTAAGTTGCTTAGCTTGGGACTAGATGGCCTTGTGGAATGTCCAAATATATTTATATTTTATTTTCTATTTAAGTAACTAGAAAACTATTTGACAGTAGTTAAAACTCACCTCACTGTGATTGATCATAACATGCTTAGCCAGTTTCTCCTCCCTTGCAAAGTTAGAGAAACACTCATGACACTTAAACCTGCCATTTGTGTATCTCGGGTTAGTCGCTCGCTTATTAAACTTAATAATTGCTTCATCCTCATTCAACGTTAAGCGTCTCCAGTTAGCAGGATCTAAAAACGAGCTTTTAGGAGCTTTTTTCTCTGGCGGGGGAGGTATATCATCCGGCCCAGGCATCCATACCGGTTCTGTACTGGATATGCCTCCGAAAATTGAGTGGTTGTTGTATCTATCGTTCATAGCACTTTGCTCTAAGTGCTGATGGGCGGTGGGAGGTAGGCTATCAGGGTGGATGGTTGTAAGGTTCATCATCTCGGGAACGGCTGATTCTTGCTTGACATAGTTGTGTGCTTTGTCGTCAACTGATCTTGGCTCTCCAAGTTTCTTCTCTCGCCATATCCGGACGAGTTCTGATGTGTCTTCTTCCATGGTTGGGTTGTTGTTGATCAGCTGTTAAACCTGAAATAATAACTAATGTATAATTTTCTCCTTCTGTAGGATGGAGTTGTGAGTTTTTGTTTCTATTGTGTGGAATGTCCAAGGATATATATTATTATTAAAAATACCAGGAAAAGGTATAACTTTTGGTGATATTATTTTGGTGATTTATTTGATATTGATACTACTTTGTCTATATAGAAAGTGATTACAATTTATGCATACAGTATTTATGTAATAGAAAAGTACAAAATGTTCTATTTAATTATTTATGATCAGATGTCTGTTTACTGAAAAAAAGGCATATTTAGTTTTTTAAGTTTCTTTGTACCTATTGTTTATGCAATTATGACGAACGAGTCCTTCTCATATTTCATCAGATACAAAAAGGCAAACTCAACAATAACTTGAGTAGGAACCTATGCCTCGTAAATACGTTAAGTTTTATTTTATTTGTTTCTTTTACTGAACTAGGAAGTACCATACTTTTGTTAGAAAGCCCTAAAAAACTATGCGTGTATTACATTTACACTTTCACTGTAACTCAATTGTTAACAACAATTTCGTAAATAACATGTAACTCCTTGATACCAGAAGCATGTTTCAATTTAAAACTTCATATAAATTAAAGTACATTGTATCTCATTTTATCTGGATCTCCTTTCTACTTGCCCCAGGCGTGTTATGACGAAAGGGACAAGGGGCTAAGGATCAAAGAAATCACCAGTCGATAACACAAGACAACGGCGAAACAAGTGAAGCTTACGTTTTGTTTGCTGAAATGATCGAGCCGAACTGTTATGAGAACGTTTTTGAATAGCACATAATCACGGGAATATAACAAATCATAAAATAAAACAGGATCCGCCAACTTGAATAACTTTTTTGGCTAAAAAGGAAGATTTTTTTGGAAAAAGAAGTTGCCAAGCATCTTTGCTTGGCTACTGGTCCGGAAGTATGTCACTGTCAGATTGATAGTTGATTGACATGACAATGACAGCGATAACTGCATAAAAAAAAAACAGTAGTGAGGGGAAATTAAATTAGAGGTGGTAAACGAGAATGGCAATGGAAACCCCCAGGGCCCCACGGTCTTACGACCATTTTCAATAACATATCAAAACTGCATTCGTATTTAATTTAGTTTCTGTAATTAAATGTGTTAGTTAGCCCACAATTCGGTTAAGCCACGTTAAGCGTACCTAAACATAGTAGTCTTTGACGCAGATGAAGTACCTGTTCATCTAAGACCCACAAAATAATAATTCATTGCTTTTTCAATTAATTATTATTTTATTTCATTTTTGTGGAACTTGCTGTATGTCTGTACTGCAGTAGTTTCCGAATGATCTCAGATAGTTTTTGAGCTAATTACCTAGGTACCCGCTCGCTGTACCCCGTTACTACATAATAAGGTGTCTAAATATTTGGTTGGTACTATTTTTAGTCAGGTTTTAAATTCATTTTTAGAGAATAAAAAAATGTTGTTATGCGGTCTTATAGTTTATTTAAGTAGTACATACACTTAAGTCACTCATGTACCTAATTCACCTTGGGTATTCTATATTAATAAAATTATGATGCTTATAATGGTTAGGCAGTCCGTCATAGTTTTTATTCGGATGACACAAGGAAATCCACGGGGCAGTGATGTAGTTTTTGCAGAGTAGCTACGTCAAGTCCATTTCATTTTCTCAAAGAGCGGAACTTCATCTGTATGCTTTTTTCTGTTTCTGTAAAATAACAAACATACTTAAAAGATCATTTATAAATAAATAAATAAAAATAGTACCTAAATTAGGTAGGTACCAATACTAGCAATAAAAAAATAGTACATATTCATAGGCTTTTCATAAAACTTAGAACTGGTTAACAAACGTAGTTAGCTCAACTGATCCAGATCATTTTACATTTTACTTACCGTTTTGTATGTGTTGTCAAAAAACATATTCTAATTATAGTCTAAATAAATTAATTTCTTGTTGGTAGTATAATAGTTAATAAATTAGTTTCTTGAGTAGACTAAAACCTTCATCACTAAAGTTGACTCTATTTATCTACAAAATGCTGTACCTTTTTGGATACGGTTCCTTCAGATGCACCCGTCTGTAATGTATGTCCATTGAGAATTTCTGAGAGAATCGCTTGTGACATATCTTGCAAGCGTGCGGTCTTATGCCGGTGTGTTTCTGAAAAAATATCATCATTGCCATTTTACTTTCAAAACTATCGTGAGTTATACTAGACATTATATTAATACAACGGGAAATTTCTCACGTAAAAATATTGTCGATTTAGATACCGACAATGTTTCGATTCTTCCGGAGAATCTTCATCTGGGTATGAGTATGGTCACTACTCGCGGGCAAGACCGCCGATTGTATGTCATAGGTTAAGTATTTTTAGTTTGTAGCACTTTCTGTTAATTTGTAAACATGGTGTGCAATAAAGTATTTTCTATCTATCTTCTATTATATTCTATTGTTGTATACAAAGTATATTGCTTACAGCTTGGTGCGTGTTATATCCAGATTTGCAAAGAAACTCCTTGCCGCAGTATTGACAGGGGAATACCACTTTCTTCGTATGTCTGTTCATGTGCACTTCTATACTTGAAGACTGTAAAATAAATTAGTAAGTTAAGTTAGTTAAAATAATAATCAAAGCGTGCCTTGAGCGTGGAGACCGAATCCAGAAATTCCGTAACGAAAAAACATAACGCTTGTCACTTTAGTTCAGCAACTTTCCTCTAGGTGCAATGTGTCGAATGGACTGTCGGGATGGTTATAGGATATATTTTATCCCGGTAGCTTCATTAGTACACCCGTGCAAAGCCGGGACGTGTTCTAGTTTTGTATATCACTAGCAGCACGTTCCGGCTTTGCACGCTTGTACTAATAATACTACCGAGACAAAATATAGCCTACTAGATGGCGCTAGTAAAAATGACCCGATTCTAGATCGGATTGGATTCTAGATTGGAACGACCTCCCCATACAATCAAATCAACATTACCTCTTTATAATATTAGTAGAGTATAGTTAATACTGACCGCGAGCCAAGCCCCACATATCTCGCACATGACGCGGTCGGCCTGCAAGCCCGGCTTGGCGCCGCGGTGTACCGAGCTCACGTGAGCGCGGCATTCAGCGCGAGTCGTGAACTTCTCTTTACACTGGAAACATAAATACATATTGGCGGTGATTCGGCGGGGCACTGACTAACTAAAAATTCCTAAATTCGAGAGCTCTTATTTCGTTCACAATAAAGTTCAAATCAAATAGACCGTCTGAGTGACAGTTCTAAAATTACGTATTTAACGTCAAATTGAGGTAAATGTGTGTAGTTTTAATCAAACATATCAAGGCTACTGACTAAAATTGCATACATTCACTTAAATTTGACGTAAAATACGTAATTTTAGAACTGTCACTCAGACGGTCTATTTGATTTGAACTTTATTGTGAACGAAATAAGAGCTCTCGAATTTAGGAATTTTTAGTTAGTCAGTGCCCCGCCGAATCACCGCCATTATGCATTTATTTATATTATGCCCCACCATCAGTTTTCGAGTTGCAACTGTCCTCGCTAACGAGTCAAGTAATTTAAATGCTACCTAAACTGAATCGCTTATATCGATATTATTATTATAACTTATCGCATATTGACGAATGATAGAGATGAATGGAAGAAGAAAATATGTTGTGCCGACCCCACCTAGTGTGGGACAAGGGCAGGGGAATGATGATAAACTGAATCACTTTTACCGGTCATAGTAAAGCCTATATTTGCTCGTTCAAAGGTTACTTCTATTCTATTCTTCCTAACACTTAAGTACAACAAATTGGTTGACTTTCCTGAACTAAAACATATGGTTTGAAACATTTGCTTTCTAAAAATTGGTTTCGAATTGGTTTAGCTGTTTTTACTATTTTATCTCTTTTGTTTTTAAAATTTACATTGTTATTTTTTATGAAGTTCCAACAAACAAACAAGGTTATTGTTAGTTTTGTGAAAACATTTTAATGGTGACTAGTTAATTTTTTGTGTTTTTAAAATAAGATGTTGATACTGTTTGTTTGCCAAATAAAATGAAATAAAATACTTACAAATCGGCACGTAGTAGCATTCTCTATAATCTCCTTCCTGGAACGTTTCTTCCTGATCGGGTGTTCGTCTTCATGCAGTTTCGACTGAGAGAGATGTTCGTCGAACGCGCTCTGACACACGAACGATACGTCGCATTTGTCGCAGTAGATGTTCGCGTTTCGTTGCTCCTAGAACATAAATATTTAGCGATCATAGTAGCGTAGCGATTCAGATGTGGCCAAAACTAAACTTTTACCCCCGGTTCCTATAACTAACTAACGGATGTCCGTAGGACTTACGCCATAGCAACGTTGTTATCTGTCAAAAAGTTTCATACATTTTATGTTGAAATAACAACGTTGCTATGGTGATGGACCTACGAACATCCGTTAGTTATAGGAACCAGGGGTTAGTGATGGTGTGTTACTGAAGGCCCGCGATAGAAGCTATGCAATAGCTTAAGAATAAAAATAAAATAACTTTACGGTGGTAGGCATCCGAGTGCATGCTACTTAGCACTAGATGGCGTTACTTATTTTTGATTGCAGGCAAGACCTAAACACCGCTCGGGGCGCCGCAAAAATCAAACACAAAAATAGAACAAAGAAAAAAGAACAATGTTCGAGATGAGGCATCTGACTTATAAATTTGTTTATTTGAGGAAAACTTACAGCTAAACAAACATTATAGATAGAGTAGATAAGAAATACTCATTTAGAAGCAAGGAGCTAATAACAAGTCTTCACTAATATGAAACAGAATAAGCAACAAGAAACATAACAGCTGCACAAGAACACGTGAGTAGTCACTGTTGACTTATGTAGGTAATCTGTGGTATAAGCCAGCTTACCGTAATCTCGTCGTTGCAATGTTGCCTCTTCATATGGAACTCCAGTCCCGTCTCGCTGACGAAGCTCGCACCGCACAGCTTGCATATGTGAGAGTTCCTATGAGACATGCGGAGGTGAGTGTAGTATGTTGATACATGTCTGAAACAAACATTTGTTATAGCATATATATTTTTATAGTCAAAAGTGAAAAGTCAAAATATTTTATTCAATAAAATCTTAAAGAAGACCACTTAGACATGTCAGGTTCTTAAAACTAGGGGATTCTATTGCCTGTTTGAGTGCCTGTATGAGTATTAAACCACACTTAGGCATTTCATTAATAAATGAAAAATCTTACTAAAAGTTTCTTCTAGTTCTGGGCTTCGTGGCCGAGTGGTAAGGCAGTCCGGCTTGAGGACGATCGCTTGTATCTCGCGGGTTCGAATACCGTCGAAGCCCAAAACTTTTAGTAAGATTTTTCATGTATAAATAAACATTAATTTGTTGTTTCACTTTCAAAACTGTCGTGACTTGTTTACTACCACTAGACAACTTCATTCTTTCTTACTTGAATTGTTCGCCGCAAAGTTTACATGTTCTAGTAACTCCGTTATGAGAATCTTCGTGAAAAGCTGCTGTACTCCTGGAAAACAATGATAATTACATTTTATACAATTTTATTCAAACACAATCACACTTATATTATAAAATTAAACGAAAACGCTTATTGGACACCTTAAATTGAAAATATCATTATGCCAATTACAATAACGTAGTAAAAATGTACAACGGGCGGCCTTATCGCTAAAAGCGATCTTCTAAAAGCGATCTTCTTATAAAGGGTGACAGTTTTTATAATACTATTAGCCCGTCCCGGCTTTGCACGGGTGTACTTATGAAGCTACCGGGATAAAATATAGCCTATAACCACCCGGACAGTCCATTCTACCACAGACCAGTTGGTCTGTGATTCTACACACCCATGAAAGAATTTTTGAAATCGGTCCAGTAGTTTCGGAGATTACCTCCGTCAAACAAACAAACAAATTTTACCTCTTTGTAATTTTAGTGTAGAAGTGTAGATTTATAAATAGGAATACTTACAGTAAGTTACATTTGAGATCACATCGTAGACACTGGTAGACATAGTAATGCACCACCATATGCCTTCCCAACTGGAACTTGCGTTTGAACAGCATGTGGCAGAAACGGCACTCGAACGACCCCTGAAAACTGGCTTTATTAGCGTCAACTCAAACCGAAGCGAAGTTTCAGTGTCATTAAGATAGAAAACACCCAGACACGAAACAAATATCTGCAGAACATACAAACATTGGTCCAACCTCCGCGTCTCAGTCTAGGGAATTGTTTTGGAACAGGCAATAGAGTCAACTAGTTTTTAAGACTGTACGTTTTTGAGCGATCCTTGAGGTCCTACGAAATAAACATATTTTTCTTTCTTTCTTTCTTTCTTTCTCAGCCAGACCTAGACTTACCATTATTTTGCGTCATCTACTTTCATACATGCATAACACACAGTTTGCATTCCATAATTGGTTTTAATTTAAGTTTATACTAAGGTTTAAGAGATTAATGGTTTAAGCATACCTTATCATGACACTGCTTATTGTGCCGCAGAAGAATATCATTCCTTGAGAATCCTTTCAAACACTTCTCACATTTATAATTGAACTTGATATATTGGATATTACTAGCCCTTTGCTTAAACTGTTCTAACGCCTCATCTTCCGTCAGTATCTTGATCTCCCAATTTTCATCACTAATCCGTGTTTTTTTCTTCTTTTCAAACTTTCTCGGCTTTTCTTGACATTCCACTTCTTTCTTTTTACTTCTTTTCGGTTTTGTAGTTAAAGAAGGTGAAGAGTCTCTACTATCATTAGGTTTTTCATCAGGTATATCTACATTTTTACCATTTACTGTAGTTACATTATCTAGAGTAATATCTATTTTGATTTCGTTCTCATTTATTTTAGTCTCTGTATTTTCTGTTACTAATGCACTTTCAGACTCTTGATCATAATCATCATAATTGATATCGAAATCCGGTTCAGGAGTGAGTTCCTTTATTTCGTATTTTAAAGTTGCATTAAAATTGCCTTTTAACTTATTTAATGGAGTGTCATCGTCATTCTCAGGAATGTATTTTAAGTATTCATTTAAATCAATATTATCAATATAATTGGTGATGATTACATTTTCTATCTGTGATGTTTTTAGCTCGGGTTTATGTTTTATATGGTATGTTTTGACGTGTTTGGATGGCATGACATAGTTTAGTAATGATAGGTCTTCACGGTTTTTTCTAATGTCTTCTATTACTTCATATGTCATCTGAAAGTATAAACTTGATTTTGTAGACATGCAGTACCCTTCTAGACATCTGCAAAGGATCTAGAATGCCTAAAAAAGATCTGAAATCTACAGAATTTGAGGAATTTTACTGACCATTTTGCCTGTTTATAAGAATATTATTTTTTCAATAGATTAGTCTTGAAGTGAACCAAAGTAGTCGAGATCGAGTTGTCCTGGAATATATACCTAAGAGGAGGTAAGTAATAGAGACCAAAAAAAGAAAAAAATACTGTTGTCTGGTGGTAATACTAATAAGATTCAAAACACTAACACAGACTTTAACAACTCACATATCCTTTGCACAGCAAGTTCATCAGTGTGCTCTGTCCGTAGCTACACTTTTCCTTAAATTTATGGTACTTGTGGAGTAATGCAGCACATTCATAACAAAACCAATGCGGGAGATTATCTTTTTGTATCTGAAATTAAAAATAATGAGTACCACAGAAATTGATTGGAATAAAATTACTTTAAACTTGATCATTAATTACTACAGTCTGTTGATCACATTAAGAAAAAATTTAAACACACTCTAATACAAATGAAGGAATGGTCCCTTTTCGCTGAAGACAGAAAGGAGTGGAAGGAGAGGAGGGAGGCCTTTGCCCTGCAGTGGGACACCACAGGCTTTAAATAATAATAACTCCAATACAGTTCTTAATAACTAGAAAACTAACAGGCTTGTACTGTAGTTTTCGAGTTATTTAGATAAGTTTTGATCATTAAGTTTTGAAGCTAAAGTAGGAAGTTTCCCACTTGCTTGGACGTCGGGAAGTGTTAGAAATTGCTAAGGTTAAGTTATTTTGCACAAACCTTCAACATGTTGTTAATTAAATGTGAAGGCTATTTAGCTGCTTGGTGGTGGAATATAAACAAGGGAAAGTTGGGCATTACAAAAATAAACAACTTTATTACCTTGTTATTCATGATTTGTTCGTAATAATACCTCAGACCGAATTGGTTCAATTGAAACAACTTTGTATCTTTGTTTAGGCAGATACGGCATATTTTGATATCGCACATTTCAGTGAAAATTATTTATTTTTCTAGGAATCTGAAATAAATCAATATTTCAATTCAAGATTCCAAGCGTTCAGTGACCCTAAGTAAAATGTCAGTGTCAAAAACACTTACATAGATAAGAAATATCAAATGAATGAATGGTTTTAATTGTTAATGTGTGACCCCCACGTTCATAGAGAGGAGCATACTCAGTGACACTGGTAGAATAACACACGTTACGTTATTATTTCTAAAAAACAAACAAAAACGGGCAGACATTATTCATCCGCGCTTCACAGGTCGTGAAAATAGCACATTCATTCATTAGTTTATTGATTTTTGTTTGCGATAAATGTTTGTTTCTGTAAGCTAAGCGTTACTCAAAACTACAATAAGAAGACACTAAACTGTGCCAATAGATAGCTGAAATGTCTGAATTAAAACTGTGCCGCATATGCCTAAACAAAGATGTAAAGCTGTTCAAACTGGAACAGTGCAATCTAAAAGAATATTACGAGCAAATTATGCGAACCAAGGTAAGCGTGCTGAATACCTACATGGTAAGTATTGTATTATCGTTTATGTCTGTAAGTAAGTCAAGTTTTATCATATTTTTTTAATAATCTACTATTTCACTGGTTGAGTTTTGATTCAAAGTAAGTTGCTTTGGTTTTACATTCGTGTCATCGACCTGTCTCGCTTAGTACCGAAAAAAAGTGCAGTATTATTGACTACCTACCTACATAGATACCTACCTGCATCAATTACAATGTTTTCTTGATTCTGTATTGTACCTACCTTACCCACTGATTTCCATACTCAAGCTTAGAGATAAATTTGATCTATACTTTTCTATTACCTAAGATATTGTGAAGGTATGAACAGTTTTTTTTTATGCATAACACTATCATCCTCTCTCAGCTTTCTGCCCATCAGTCTAAATCACCAGCCTTAACAAAACAGCACTAGTTAACTTATTTATTTATAAATATTAACGGGACTTAATCGCGTATTGAAATCATATTATTTACCTCGACGTTTCGGTGGCGTTACAGTCACCGTGGTCACGAGTAGACTGAATTCCGGCGCCCGCTCGCATCTTCAACTGTAGTTAACTTTTTGCGTTGTATTCAGGTTCAGTGTAAAGATGAGTTGCCTCGATACTTGTGCGTTGAGTGTGCAGCGCTGCTATACAAGTACCACAAGTTCAAAGAGAAGTGTGAATACGGACAGAACACTCTGAAGAAACTCTTGTGCAGTGGATTTGTAAGTTGAACATAATTCTCTAATACCTTGATCACACGTACCGAGTAGAGTGGCGAGACAGTGCTTTCGGCCGAGCGCTCGGTATTTGTGATCAAGGTATAAGTTTTGTATTAAGCAGAGCGGTTTTTAAAATAAGCATGATCTCTTTGATGTTTAATTTCAGTTGGTGAATGTTTTTTATTGAAATAAATGGTGGTGGAATGTAATGGTTGCCTGGAAGAAATTGCTTTGAGCAATAAGGCCGCCAGTTGGTTCACAATTGTCTCTTTTCGAAATTGTTACTGTTTAGTCTTAAGTAAAGAACCAATAAAGAGTTATCAATCAATCAATCAATCAATCAAATGTCTTTACTGTAAAAAAAATTAAATTTCCAGTTGTATGTTAATTATTTTATTACCTACGTTTATTTTCAATGCATGTAAGCAATGGCTGAATCAATAGCTTATAAGTTAGTAATTTCATTTCAATTACGTATTTTTTTAAATTTACTTTCGTACTCACAATTTCGTATAAAATTACCTTCTATTTTCAGATGACCCACTATGTGATAGAGGATATACGCCGTAACCGCTCCGACTTCCAACCCGCTACAGACTACATCAACTATCATTGTGGAAAGCGCATCAAAACAATAAACATCACGTACAAACCTGAAACAGAACCATTGGAAATGGAGAATGTTATCATAAACCCTCAAACTGACGCAGAACCTTTTAAATACGAGTACATCCCTGATTCTGATAATGATAATGACATGAAATACGAAGTAGACAGTGAACCAACTAGCACTAAACCTAAATTACCTATAGATCTGTCCTTTAATGATCCTAATATAGATCCAACAAAAAAGAAAGATGAATCAGTGCCAAAAGAAGAACATACAGACAATGAATTAAGAGACTACTTGTTTGATTCCGATAATGATTCAGAATCAGGCTTTGTAATGGATAAAAATGTAGATGTCAAAGCAACTGAGGATGATATGCCTTTAGAAGACTTGAAGAAAACAAGGAAAAAACGTATAACGAAGAAAGAAGATAAGAAAGAGGGCCAAGCGAAGGACCCTGACACAAACCATCGGTTTGTTGGCATTATTCGTGAACCTAAAGGCGAATTAAGTAAGGGTAATTGGGAAACTATACTCTTAACAGAGGAGGAAGCCATAGAGCAGTTTAAGAAGAAAGAATTTGAGAGCAAGTATGAACGGATGGAGTTTAAGTGCACAAAATGCTTTAAAGGATTCTCAAAAAATGAGATGCTTTTGAGACATAACAAAATGTGGCATGAAAAGGTAAATAAAATACTACTATATTATACTTCATTTCTTGAATCAAGCTAATAGGAACAAAAATAAACGCACGTGATTGGTCGTCGAAAATAATTGTATTTCTCGTAATTGGCTTAATTGTCAAATCAATTGTCAATTGTCAAATCTAGCCAATCCAATGAATTTCGACGACCAATCACGTGAGTTTATTTTTGTTCCTATTAGCTCGATTCAAGAAATAAAGTATAGCTTAAAAAGCACATCCTGTTCAACTTTATCTTATTAACAAAAATAAAGTTGAATCCAACATTTATATATTTTTTATTTCAGGGCGAGAATGAATGTCGTTTCTGCCACATGCAGTTCAAATGGAAGAGTAAGCTACAGGTCCATATGATGAATCACTACTACATCTACAAGTGTCTGCGATGTGGACTACAGTTTTACCTTAAGTAAGTGTTGAGTTTGTGAATTGAGATAAATGACAGTTTAATAAGGGGTGTTATATTTTTTTCTTGTTACTCTATGCCGTTAGAGCTGCTTTCTTATAAATATATAATAGTTTGTCGTTCATTTTAATTTTTATTGAGGTAAAACAACAGCGTTACAGTAAATAGTGAGCTTAAAATAATATACATAATAATAAGGCCAAATGAGTTTTACACAGATAGGAAACAACTTATGAAACGGATACAAAAGTGTTAGGTAGTAGGTTCATGTTTCACTTAACTATACATACTTCATTTCTTGAATCGAGCTTATAGGAACAAAAATAAACGCACGTGATTGGTCGTCGAAAATAATTGTATTGGCTAGATTTGACAATTGACAATTGATTTGACAATCTAGCCAACTACGAGAAATACAATTATTTTCGACGACCAATCACGTGATATTATTTTTCTTCCTATTAGCTCGCTTCAGGAAATGAAGTATAGCTACCTATCCAACACATTTTATTTATGAGTAGTTTTTCCATTCCCTCTATCCAGGAACGGGGCCGTATTCCACGACGGCCATCACAATGGGATCATCCACAAATGCGAGCATTGTGGCGAAGAGTACACGTAAGTTAAATGACCAATCTTTCGGCAGGCACGTCGCGGCCTTCCACGATAGTCAACATAACGGAGTGGTGCATACCTGTGCACACTGCGGGGAGGAATACTCGTGAGTATTGAAGGAGAGGAGAGAGAGAAGAGAGGGAGGGGTAGTGGGAGAGAGAAATATAAATAGAGGTATTGCGAGAAAGGAGAGAGAGGGAAAAGAGAGAGAAATCATCAATACTAGAAATTAAATATTTTAACTAGAAAATACTGTAATTGCCATACATAAAGAATAAAGGAGCGAGAACTAGAAAAGAAATAGGGACAGAAAGAGATTAGAGAGGGAAAAAATAAAGTAGAGAGGACAGAGAGGTGAGAAAAAGAGGAGAGGAAATAGAGGGCAAGAGCGAGAGAGGGAGTGAGCGAGCCAGAGCGGGGTAAGAAGAAAATAGATATAAAAAATATTATTTTATACTAGCTGCGCCCCGCGGTTTCACCCGCTTAAGTCCCGTTCCCGTGGGAATATCGGGATAAAAAGTACCCTATGTCACTCCCTTCAACTATCACCACTTATAAAATCACGTCAATCCGTCGCCCCGTTTTGCCGTGAAAGACGGACAAACAAACAGACACACACTTTCCCTTTTATTATATTAGTATGGAAGTATGGATGGATTATAATTAGTATTGTATAATATTGCAGGCACATATCCACATACTACACTCACCTCCGCACGTCGCACCGCAACGCGCACGCGTGTAAGATATGCGGCGCTACATTCGTATCGCAGACCGGCGTCGTTGTGCATATGAAGAGGAAACATGTTATGCACACGCAAACTGTTAGTATTCAATTAATATAAGTATAGAAATAAATATAAATATCCTTGGACATTCCACACAGCGTCATCTAGTCCCAAGCATAGCAACTTAATGCTGTGTTATAGCCACAGATAAAATAATACTAGTAGGTATAGCACAGATTACATAAGTACAGATACATCATCTCGAACATTGAAATGACTCCTCTTTTCTTCGGGCTATTTTTGGTGTTTGATTTTTGCGGCACCTAGCGGCTCTCTGACTACCCCCTCGGACATCTTCAAACGATCTAAAAGTTACATTAAGATCCGAAAGAAATGTCGTGATCATATTTTTTTTTATTTTTTTATTTTTTTTTCAGGAGGAGCCATCGACAAACATCTACTGTCAGAAGTGCGAAATCACGTTTGTATCTCAAAGCGCGTATGACGAGCATCTCTCTCAGTCAAAACTACATGAGGAAGAAAATAAGTAAGTCTTACATATCCTACTATAATATTATAAATGTGAAAGTTTGTGAGAATGTTTGTTATTCTTTCACGCAAAAACGGCTCGACCGATTAGGTTGAAATTTGGTATGTAGATAGGTGATACCCTGGATTAACACATAGGCAATATATCCCAATATTCCCTCGGGAACGGGACTTACGCGGGTGAAACCGCGGGGCGCAGCTAGTTACTGTATAAGTACCTGAAGTCAGGGGGGTTAAATATTATATTTAACGTGTATGTATGTCTGTTACGAATTTAATATCCACCAACATTAGCTGAGCCCGAAATTGTCACCAAATTTTTGTTTTTCAGTCAGGGGGCAGGTGTAAATTACATTTTTCTACACGAAAATGCCATACACACGGCCGTGACTCGAACTTACAACCCTCTATTCATGTATTTCTATAGAGGTAGACAGGTACCACGTCCAATTAATAACATCCTATTTTGTTTAAGGGAATTCAAACGAACCAGAAGAAAAAGACGGGAGATACTTGCGAACGCGGCAAGATGTATACATGTAAGTATATCATTTCCATCACAAGGTTGCCTGGAAGAGATCGCATCTAAGCGAGAAGACCGCTTATTATAGACTCGCAGAACGAAAAGGTTGACCTGTACGAAAATTGTCTAACTTGTATCTAATTGTTGCGAACCAAAAATAAAAGTAATACCTCTGACTACCCCATTAGACATCTTCAAAGGATCTTAAGAATTTAATAAAGATCTGAAAGAAAATGTTTACCGCTCCTGGGTATCCCAGGAGCGGTAGACATTTTCTTCGTCGTGATAATATTTCATTTTTCATTTCATTTTCAAAAATAACAGTAATCCGCAGTCAGATTTTACGGTAAATATGTATGTTATTACCTAAGTATGGGATGGTTATAGGCTTACCCTATTATGCATATTCAACCTAAAATCTGTATTAGCTAAAACGTATATTAAATCTGTTGCTATCTCTTTTCGTTGACATATGAGTGACAAGAAAAAAAGTTCTAAAACGTTCCTAAAACCTGTATTAAATTGTCAAGTTTTTATGAATAAACCCCATATATATATATAGCTTATAACCTCAATCAATTCAGTCAATTCTACTCATCGGTGAAATAATTTTTGAAAAGGCACAAAACTCCGTCCAACGAACAAACCAACATCACCTCTTTATAATATTAGTATAGATGTAGATAGATAGATGGATTAACACTTTATTGCACACCACATTTACATTAAAACAAATTACAGACACACAGAACATTTGAAGTGAAGTACAATGGGCGGTCTTATCGCTATTAGCGATTTCTTCCAGACAACCTTATGTACATAATGTGTTTTAGCTGGCGGTTTATCCTTACACATGTTTCCAGTGCAACAAGAAGTTCAAATCGAAGACGGAAGTGAAAGCTCACATAGCGTCCGACCACCCCGGGCAGAACAAGGTGGAGCGAGTAGTATGCGAGATATGCGGGGCTGTGCTCTCGGTATGTACTTACAATAAAATATGTATACTTCATTTCTTGAAACGAGCTAATAGGAAGAAAAATAATAGCACGTGATTGGTCGTCGAAAATAACTGGATTGGCTAGATTTGACAAATGACAATTGATTTGACAATCTAGCCAATCACGAGAAAGATAACTATTTTCGACGACCAATCACGTGTGTTTATTTCTCTTCCTATTAGCTCGTTTCAATAAATGAAGTATAGTAGTTTAGTTTCTGTAAATAATACATTTAATACATAAGTGTTACATAAAAAATAATATTGGAAACTAAACATATTAAGAAAACTCCAGTATATGGTATCTTTGTTTAAAAGTTTCAGTTCAACTTCTCTGAGGTTTAATATTTTCTCCTTAAACAAATCCTTCCACACGTATAAAAAAAAGACGTGTGTCACTCGGGGACTGCCGCGGTAAAGCTATTGCATGCCACCTAGAGGCGAGTTGCTGAACTAAAGTGACAGCGTTAGGTTATTTCGTTGCGGAATATCTGGATTCGGTCTCCACGCTCAAGGCCCACGATAGATTCTTTGTTTACTCCTCTCGGTCTGTATATGGGCTACTTTTTACTGTGTACAACAAATTATTTGTATTTCTGAGTAAAATTGTGTTTATTTGACGACCTCTGTGGCGCAGTTGGGTGAACGCCCGGCTGAGACGCCGAGGTTGCGGGTTCGATCCCCGCTACGGGACAAATGTTTGTATGTTCTGCAGATATTTGTTCCGTGTCTGGGTGTGTTCTATCTATAATATGTATATATTTACAAAAAAAAATGTATCTATGTATTATATCAGTTACCATAACACAAGCATTAAGTTGCTTAGCTTGGGACTAGATGACGCTGTGTGGAATGTCCAAGGATATTTATTTATTTTATTTTATTTGTTGACAGTCTGCCTACATAGAGATACATATGAACCGTCACACGCGCAAGAAGGTGTATCCTTGCCAGACTTGCGGGAAGGAATTCCTCTGTGTTACCAGCCATAATACTCATCAGTTGGTAAGTTTTATATATCTACTAGTAGCACGTCCCGGCTTGGCACGGGTGTACTAATGGAACTACCGGGATAAAATATAGCCTATAACCTCCCGGACAGTCCATTCTACCCACCCGTGAAAGAATTTTTGAAATCGGTCCAGTAGTTTCGGAGATTTCCTCCGTCAAACAAACAAACAAATTTTACCTATTTAAAATATTAGTATAGATAGTATAGAAGCTCTATGTAGTATAATGTACCCAATAGACTGTACTTAAGATTAGGACCTATAGTACTTAAGTTTTATATCTTCAGACCCACAGCGGTGAGAAGCCCCATCCGTGCCCTATTTGTCCGAAGCGCTTCGGACTAAAGGGGCATATGGAAGTGCACTACAAAAGGGTGCACCTTAAGGAGCCCTATCCGAAAAGGTAAAATCCTACTAAAATTATAAATGCGAAAGTTTGTGAGTATGGATGTATGTTTGTTCGTCTATCACGAAAAAGCTACATAACCTATTGCGATGGTATTTGGAATATAGGTAGTTAAAGACCTGGAATAACACATAGGCTACTTTTTTATCCCGATATTCCAGTGGAAACGGGACTCACGCAGGTAACACCGCGGGGCGCAATTAGTTACTTATAAATAGTTATCAAATATAAGCTTGTTAGAACTCTATGCCTATGGGGGTAAATCCATACGTTCTTAATTTACCCCAAAATTGGGGTAATTCCAGCGTACAAAAGTCCAAGCCTACCGAAAACGTTCCAATTCTTGTTATAATAACTCATACAATCTTTTCGACGACAGTTTTATAGTGAGTTAGCATTTATTTGCTAGATTTAACTTATTGTTACAATCGAACATAAGCTTGTTAGAACTCTGCCTATGGGGGTAAATCCATACGTTCTTAATTTACCCCAAAATTGGGGTAATTCCAGCGTACAAAAGCCCAAGCCGACCGACTGCCCGGTGTGCCACAAAACTTTCCAATCGAGGTCGCATATGGACACGCATCTTCGCAGAGTGCATTTGAAGGAACCTTACCCGAAAAGGTACGTTCAAAAAATGGAAACCATTTCTGTACAAAAAAAAGACGTTTCAAAGCATCATTCAGTATGAATAAAAAAAAAAAACAACAAAAAAATGGATGTCGTCACCCCTGAGATACGCTTCACCCACTCGACCTTCGTTCCGCTACTTTTATGTGTCACTCGGGGACTGCCGCGGTAAAGCTATTGCATGCCACCTAGAGGCGAGTTGCTGAACTAAAGTGACAGCGTTAGGTTTTTTCGTTACGGAATTTCTGGATTCGGTCTCCACGCTCAAGGCCCGCGATAGAAGCTATGAAATAGCTTAAAAATTAAAAAAATCAGTACTATTGATATTTTATTCATTGTACAAGTAAAGACGACTTGCTATTCTTTACCGGTACTTGTTTATTATATTTATTTATTTTAATCTAATATAATTTAGTATTTTCTATGGTATGGTTTCTTCAAATGCACTATACATATAAAACGTTTGGAAGGTAAATTCTATTTTATCCGTGTACGTGCATGATCGTTTTGTGGCACTATTATACGTGGAAAGTGAAAAAGGGGGTAATATTGACGTATTTAGGGTAAAATTGACTCTGTAGGTCATTAATTTACTTCATTCACGTGTAATTTGATTTTTTGCTTTGAAATTATTAATCAAAAGTGAAAAGTTTTAAATACTAACGGGACTTAATCGCGTATTGCAATCACATTATTTACCTTCGAATTATTTACGTCGAGGTAAATAATATGATTTCAATACGCGATTAAGTCCCGTTAGTATTAAAAGTTTCGTCGTGAAAAGTTTAGCCTGGAAAGCTTAATAACTGTTATCCTTGTCCAAAGATATTTATTTATTTATTTTCACTTTCCATGTGACCTGGGGAATGCATTGTTCAGCGGTCCGAAGCTGTGCCCTATATGTAACAAACCCTTCGCTTATGCCTCGGACATGGATGTACACTATAGGAGGGTGCATTTGAAAGAACCTTACCCTAAAAGGTACGTCATAGTTACCCCCTTTTTGTCAAAAGTTACCCCCTTTTTTCGTTTTACCCCCTTTTCGTTTTGCCCCCTTTTTGTTAAACTTTAATTTCTTTACAAATGTATCTCTTTTGTAAATAGTATTTTATATTTATACTAATATTATAAAGAGGTATGTTAGTTGGTCTGTTTGTTTGTAGAACTACTTATCCAGTTTAAAAAAATATATTTTATCCATTGAAAGAATGGATTTCCGAATGAGCATAGGCGAATGTTTTGTTTGACGGAGATTACCTCCGTAAAACAAACAAACAAACAAACAAACCAACATTACCTCTTAATATAAGTATAAATTGTAATGTAATCAATATTTTTAATATTTTACGTTTCAGAACATACAACAGGAAGAATAGAAATCGTCAACCGAGCGAAGTGCCTCTTTATGCATCTCTACCGAAATAAATCTTTAATTATATTTTAACTAAATCATTAAGAGTATGAAATGTGTAATAAAACGAATGAGGATTGAACTTTTTATACTCAAAAGTTTTCAAAGTCATAGATTTTTTTTTTAATAACACACAAGCCATTTCGGCTTACTTCGTTACGCCTATAATCTTTGAACTTTTAATACTCAATAGTTTTCAAAGACATAGATATAGTTTTTATTTTTAATAATACACAAGCTATTATAATTTCGCTACGCCGATTATAATCGGTGAACATACATAATAAAATATACAATGGTACATAAAAACATTTGCATTTTTGAAGTCGGTAAAAAAATAGATGCTATGTTTCTATTTCTATGAGTGTAAACTACTTACAGTATTATTTGTAAGCAATATTGTGTTTGTGTGTAGTATGTATACGAGTATTGAGTGTGTAAGTGATAAATGTATGATAAATGAAATCTAGTGGAAAAAAAATAAATAATAATTATACTGACAAAACTTCTTTTGTATAAATTTCCTATTTATTTGTCCTTTTTTGTTAACTGAGGCTTTACTGAGGAAACATTTTAAGCGATTTTCATTTTTTTTTAATTTGATTCTTCATCCCTATGTAACAATACACACAGAGACTGCCGTCAGTCATTCATTATACAGGTAGGTACTTAATGAGTACCTCAACTGATCTTTGGATCAGTGGTTTGCCACTGCCAGACGGAAGCGGATTTTGGTGGACGATTACGAACGAATTTAGTATCAACTCTGACCCCGATTGTCACGATTTTTTTTATTGTTACATCGTTTATGTTTTTTTTTAGGAACCTGTCGTGTCCCACTGCTGGGCAAAGGCCTCCCCCAAAATCTTCCACTGACCCCTATTTGGCGATCTCCCACCACTCCTTCTCAAACACGTCAAGTCAAGTTTATGTTAAAATGTAAATATTTTTTTGGACGCACGACCTTCGCATTGAAAGTCGAAGGTCGTTCTATTGTCCTACCTAAGTACAAATAAATAAATGATTTGCTAAGTATAGTTTGAACATGAACATGTCGGCATTATCAAAGCCCCCCTCACGGTATCAAAAGCCTTTTCACTATTCATAGAAAGGGTACATTGGACCCCGATCATGACTAACAATTATTTCGCCAACTCATCCTATCCGTTTACAAACCGATTCAATGAAATCCGTCGGGTATAATGATAGGAAAGATACGACCGATAAAATCAATTTTCTATCTACTGTAACGTATTTTTTATTGTTTCTGTGCAGTAAAAGTTTGGGGGCATTTTAGAAAATGCTTGTGTGTCCGTGGGCATTTACGCGCATTTTCAATTGCGAATATTTTCCTTTCACAAACGGACAAATAACATTTTGTTTACTTTATAGTGACCAATACCACAATGAAGATTCTCCGGCAAAATCCAAACATTGTCGGTATCTCAATCGACGATGTTTTACGTTAGTAATTTCGCGTATGCTTATCCTTCCTACTAATATTATAAATGTGAAAGAAAGAAAGAAAAATATGTTTTTTTGTTAAAATCCAGTTTCAGTTATTCTTGTCTAAAATATAATATGTGTGAACTTTCTCCGCTAACGTCCAATCAAGCCAACTAGTTACGAAGTTCTATAGAAAGTCGTTGCAAGTTATGACTTAATGCATGTAAACCGAGTTGGTTCAATCAGTACGGAGTTGGCAACTCTAATTATGAGGTTAGATGTTCCCGAATGGTTAATGTTTTAACGGAATAGTGCAGAGAGACGAACTTTATAGACTAGCAGCACGTCCCGGCTTTGCACGGGTGTACTAATGAAACTATAACTATCCCGACAGTCCGTTCTACACATCGGTGAAAGAATTTATGAAATCGGCTGTTGATGTTTGACACATTTTGTACGTAACTAATGTCCAATTTCTACCCACAGTAAGCTAAACCAAAGATAGATTAGGTTATTGAAGCGGTAAGTGTGCTTGTTAATCGCTTAGAGGTCTACGAAATTCGTAGGCTGCCTACGACGTAGCGCTCAGCTTACGACGTAGACCTCTCCTAGACTGTGCGACTAACGAAGCTTTTAAGCTATTGCATAGCTTCTCTCGCGGGCCTTGAGCGTGGAGACCGAATCCAGAAATTCCGTAACGAAAAAACCTAACGCTGTCACTTTAGTTTAGCAACTCGCCTCTAGGTGGCATGCAATAGCTTTACCGCGGCAGTCCCCGAGTGCCACACGTCTTTTTTTAATTGAAACAAAGCAATGCAGTGATAATGTCACTTTTCTGTTGTCTGTGGTTTATGAAAAGGTGTTTAAAATCCGATGAATCATCTCGGTTCGACATTCGTTATTAAAAGGTGTGCCTGCTTTATATTGGACAGGTAGATCTTGCTGTATTTATACTTATCTTTAGTTGCAGACAGATAATTACCATGACTTGCCAAACTAAGCGGTGGCGTGTGGTATGCTTGGATTAGTTTTCATGTACAATTTTAGAACCTCTTCTATTTGGTAGAGGTATTAGGAAGAGTCGCGTATGGATTGATGTAGAGACATTTTCATGGTAGGTACCTAATTCAAAAAAATCTAAATGAAAAAACCTTTATTTCTTGTTACATTAGACAAGCATTATATTTAAAAAAATTTAATATGAGCCATTTTACTAAAGCCCCCCAGAAGTTTAAATAACGCGAAGTTAATTATTTTATCTGACAGATGTCAGTTATCTAATACCGTAATTTCCATAGTAACAAGCTCCGTAAAGTTTGGGGCATTGCCGCTGGGTATACCATCCAATTATTTATTTATAGGTCTATGTTTACAAACGCAATCGTTCGGGAATTCCATGGGTGAGAGTGAGACCCCTCTTACACTGTAAACCTAAACATCGGATCGGACGATAGTTTGTTCGGACTTACTAAATTTCATTCAAATCTGTCTAGCGGTTTGAGCGTGAAAGAGTAACAAACACACTTCCATCCATCCATTCATAATTACAAACTTTCGCATTTACAAAATTAGCAGTGTGAAGATGTAGGTACCTACCTAAATAAATAAAAAAATATACTTGGACATTCCACACAGCGTCATCTAGTCCCAAGCTAAGCAACTTAATGCTTGTGTTATGGTAACTAGATGACTGATATAATACATAGCTACTTTTTTTAAATACATAGGTACACATTATAGATAGAAAACACCAGACAAATATTTGCAGAACATCCACATTTGTCCCGTAGCGGAGATCTAACCCGCAATCATCGCGTCTCAGCCGGACCTCCGTCCACTGCGCCACTGAGGTCGTCGACTTATGCAAGTGCGCATACTAGAATGATTCAGCAACCAACAAACTAACAAAATCAAAAATATTTTATTCTGCTACTAAGTTAAGTTACTGCGTTAAGAGTAACTGAATTAATACACAAGTTCATATGAGCAGGTGACCAACTATAGTTATAGTTAGCAGGCCTAAGAAAATCAATCAATCAATCAATCATTTTATTTATTATATTTTTTATGATTGATTGATTGAGGCCTAAGAAAATGATCGGCCGATATAAAAGTCTGCAGTGTAAGTGCGGTTTAGAGAAGAATCGGAAGCATCTAAATATAGTTCCGCAATCAAAACACATTATCGAGTGACGATAGTTATCAACAAGAGTGAGGGGAAAGTGGAGAGACCGGTTCCTCATAAACAGAACTACTTCTATACTAATTTTATAAAGAGGTAATATTGGTTTGTTTCTTTGTTTGACTGAGGTAATGTCCGAAACTACTTAGCTGATTTCAAAAATTCTTTCACCGATGTGTAGAATGGACTGTCAGGATGGGTATAAGCACAGATTACTTACATAAGTAAGTAGGTACAGATAGGTACCTCATCTCGAACATTAAAATGACTCCTTCTTTTTTCGTCGGGCTATTTTTGGTTTTTGATTTTTGCGGCGCCCCACCTAGCGGCGCACCTTTTTTGATGTTGTTCAAAGGTAATTCGTCTTTCCTCAGAAAACACATTATAGTTCATTTATAATTCATTCTCATCTTTTGATATCGGTTACAAATAGTTACCTATCTTGATATCCATTAAACTACTGACGTCATATTTGAAGAATGAATTTAGATTTTTATGAAAAAATGGAAGAATAGCCCATGAACAAAGTTAAAATTAGTTACTTCTTCAGACGTAGATCGATTTTGGAACAGGCTATAGAGTCACCTAGCTTATAAGTCTGTACAATTTTGAGTGATCCTTGAGGTCCTACAAAATAAACATATTTTTCTTTCTTTCTTTCTGTAGTATGTTAGTACAAAGTCATGCCTTGATTTTGATCTGAATTTTTTAATTCAACACTTTTGTAAACGTCTAAACTGATTTTGAAAAAACATTCTAAAAATATTGTTTTTATATAAAGTGCATTCAAATTAATCCACTCTTTGAGCTGCAATGCCACAAACAGACACACATAGCTGCCAATCTTATAACATCCCTTTTTGTGTCGAGGGTTAAATGAGGTGCTATGATCCCAGACTTTTAATAATAATAAAATCGATATCTGTTATCTCTTGCCTTTCTCTGCTTGTACTAATGGGAATGAGACGAAATTTATATTTTCGTGTGTTAATTTTCGTGCCCTAAAAGTCTTGTATCTAAAGCTAGTTACACAAAATACAGACTTTACACCAACTTTCCCGTTCCCCAGGCACTCAGTGTAAGCCGAGGATTAGTTTTCTGTTTAACCTTGAACTTTGGAAAGCTTATTCAAATCGATGAACGGATGTCTTCGATCAAAATAAATGGACTACATCCGACGTAGCGGTGGTAGGAAATGAGTGTTGTATAAACAAGGGCTGAGTAAGTTATGTAAGTTAGAGCTGGTAGAGTTTACAGGCCATAACCATAAGCCATAAGTTATAAGAAAATATTACTATTTATATGAGCCTTTATGCGGCCTAAAAACTTCGTCACCTGAGTTGGCCACTTTCTAATATAAATTTTTCGCTAGGAAAAGTTCATTGTTCCACGACCGGATTCGATCCCAAGACCTTCAGATTAAAAGTCGAGATACTAATCCACATGGCCAACACGGTTTTTAAAAAATAGAAAAAAAAAAGAAATATGATCACGAATGTATCCCAGGGTGCGGTAGGCATTTTTTTTTAGATCTTTATTTAATTCTTGAGATCCTTTGAAGATGTCTAATAGGGTAGTCAGAGGTATGTCCAAATACTTATCTATTTTTTCAAAAATAGAGTATTCTTAAATATTCTAACCCCCTGTATAACGGTGGAACCTTGAAGTATGCACCTGTATTATGTATACCAGTGCCTTTGTGAGACTTCCCAGTCCAACATTTTAATGAACAGATCTATTAATTTTCGTTATACAAATATTACCTACTATACTTAAGTAATAGTTATCATACAGCTTTTGAGCAGAGGCTCCATTAACTGCAGACATTGAACTTAATAGTCGGAAGGCACCATTCTAAGCTATTCTTAGACTAGCTTTGGCAGCCGCAATAGCTTACTCAAGATTCTTCAGAAAGATATCTAGATGAGAGAGATTAGTGGTTTTGTCACGAAGAACTTATGACTAGAATTAGTTGAGCTTAATATTAGATATTAAAATATTTTTTTAACAAGGATTTAATTGACCACAATCTCACCTAGAAGACACTATTCATTCTTGTTTTTAAAGCAAATGATAAAAATGTGAAATGGATAATTTGTCATCACAAATGATTAATACAAAAAGTAATAATTTTGTAATGTCTAAAAAGACCGGGTTCAAAAACAAAAAAACGGAGCTCTAAGAAGAGAAGTTGATAGCAAACTTTTAACGATGTTGTCTTTATTATTTCGTTTTATATTTGATCTGATTAATAAAATGCTAAAAGACAATCTTACAGTCAAACAAACCTTAACCTCGTGAAGGTTTACCATATTTTCGCTCAGGATAAGGTGATTCTAGGCAAAGATTTATGTTAGTTCTGTAAGCCTACTTAATCTGACATTAATTATATTCCGATCCCGTTCAATGACTAATGACCGGGTCCTTATTCACAAATGAATATTCTTCTGTTTTTCAAACGTTCGTTATTATCTATGTTTCCTAAATAAATAAATATGATGAATTGGTATCCAATTTCCTATAACCCCAGATGCGGTAATTATTTTTTCAGATCTTTTACGTAAGCATTTTAACGCCTTGCCTTGTTCACGATTTTCTCCTTTAATAGGTATTTGAAAATAAAATGCGGTACCTACGAAAAATCCATTGATGCTCGACCTTCTGATTTTAAGGCTACCTATTCTATTCCATAGGAATATCAGAATCAAATATAGCCTATGTGTTGATCCAGGATAAGAGCTATTGTGATTCGTGAAGGTGTTACAAACATTCACACTTACTTACAAACTTTCACCTTTATAATATTAGTGTGAAGTGAGATAATAACAATATAAACAATAACAGGTGTAAGTAAAAATTACTTAGGTACATATCAGAAGTGTGGGTAAATCAATTCGTTTATGAATACGGACATTGAACCAATTCAAATCAAATCAAATCAAATCAAATCATTTATTTTGCGAAACAAGGGTTAATTCACAGACATAGATCAAGATAGACGGCATGAGTTTACCTACCTTGCGTGGAAATAGTGTGATCTATGATCACACTCTTGCTCGGCCTAAGTCAGTCAGCTTGAGACCACTGGCATGTAAACGTAAGAACGAAAATGGTTAATTGTGCAGTGCTCTCGTGCAGAAACGCGTCGAAAGCAGTTGGCCGAGAAAATAACGGTATTTCTTTTCACAGGTAAGTACTTTTGAACACTGATAACCCCGGATTTAATATGTAAAACAATTAAATTGAATTAATTTTTGATCAGCATCACTGGTACAAAGATAATTACGGAGCTCGGACGCAGTGAACATATCGCTACGCGTATACTTCCATTGCGGGTTTTACTTGACGTGATGCCTTATGGTATGCATTCTCAGCACGCAGTGAAAATCGCAGCAAACGATACTGTTATGTGAACCGAACGTCATGGTATGAGTCTTTCCTCATTCCTCTGTCTGATTTTAAGAATAGTGCTGTGTATGTTCCGATCTTTTGAATCGATAAGACAGCGGAATGAGAATCGATTTTTTTGAGACAGCGGAATGAGTTTGTTTGGCGAGATAGCGAAATGAGATATTTGATCTTCTACCACGAGGTCGATTAAGTGTTCAAGAAACACATTTTTCATTGCATCCAAAGTTCAAAAGACGAGACAGCTTAAACCTACTTTTTTTGTTATCAGTAGAATCTACTTTCAGCTTTCCACAGGATCCGAAAATCCGAAAATTCTCATTCCTCTGTCGATTTTGACAGAGGAATGAGTATCGACTCGGACAAATGGAATAAGGTTTTGAATGTTGTGCTGATCGTATTCCAGAAGCTTCTAGAACCGTCGTCATCCAGCAGGCTTCGGTTCCGACACCATACCTTTCACGCGTTGAATTCTAGAAGCTTCTGTGATGACTTAAATCACAAATAATTTGCAAAATACCTACCTTCCTATAAGAACGCGTCACGTAAGAAGTAAATTTTGACAGCTAAAAATGGTTCCATTTTCAAACCTAACAGGTTAACAGGTTTGAAAATCGAACTAGGTATTTCTAGCTGTCAAGACTTACTTCTTACGTGACGCGGTTAAATATTTACCTACCCGTTTTAGGCATACCGCATAGTAGAACAAGCCGGATTAATAAAACGTAAGTATATTTTATTAAATGACGTTAAATACTTACGAACTTGCGAGTAGGTACAATTGCCGCTGACGAAAATGTTGCAACTGATGCACTGGTAACACGTTCTTCCACTTCAAATCCTGGCAACCTACTGCATGAAAATAAACTAGGAAGTTGGAGTGGGGAGGCGCGAGGGGTGGCGGTCAATCAATCGATCAAAGCAATCGGTGGCGGCACTCCTTTGAATCGGTGGCGGTATCGATTTCGCGCACCTTGTTTTCCCATCACTAAATCTCGCTCGTGACGTCACCGTAGGTACGAAAAATTCGACACGCTCGGTTCTCATACAGTTTGGAGCGCACCTTTGGTCTATCTTGATCTATGTCTGTGGGTTAATTACAGGATGGCATTGAGAAAAATATGTACAGCCTTGATCAGCTTGTGAGCATGCAAACATAGAAACTTACAATTACAATTACAATGTCAAAATCAATTAAATAGTCATGGATAATTACAATTACAATTTCAAATTTTATCAATTAAATAATCATGGATTGTATAATAAGCCTTTTCTATTAATATTTTTTTAAGTTTAATTTTAAACACCTCAGGGCTTGAAGTATCTAATAAGGATGATGGCAGATGATTGTACACACAAATGGCCATACATAACACACTTTTGGTAAACAGAGCAGTTTTTTTTGGCGGTAATCTGAGTTTATTATTATTTCGAGCGGATCTAAAGTTTACAAAAAGGTCCATATTACTTTTTACAAAAACTGACAGTTCATAGATGTATAGACAGGGCAGCGTTAATATGTTCAGATGAGAAAAGTAGGACTTACAACTATCAGTTTTTTGCAGTTTGCATATGGCTCTGACACATTTTTTTTGGCTTACAAATATCTGTTCCTTTAAAGTCGAGTTACCCCAAAATATAATACCATATCGCAAAGCAGACTCAACAAATCCATGGTAAGCAGTAATCACTGCTGCCTCATTGACCACTTTACGGAGCATATACAATGCATAAGAAAATTGATTCAATTTTTTACATAAGTTAGTAACATGTTTTTTCCAGTTTAACTTTTCATCTAAATTTAAACCTAAGAATTTTGTTGCATTAACATTACTGATAATAGTGCCTGAAGAATTTATGTGTATGTCTGGTTGGATAAGATTATTATTATTATTAGAAAATGTCATAATATGAGTTTTATCTAGATTTATCATTAAATTATTACACTCAAGCCACTTAATAATTGTTTCTAAAGTAGTGTTAATCGTGCACTCTAAATTATATCTACAGGTATCAGTAAACAACACGGTACTATCGTCTGCAAATAGAACCATTTGATCAGATACTACTCTAGGGAGATCATTGACATATATTAGAAAGAGAAGTGGCCCTAGGACACTTCCTTGTGGAACTCCGTACTTAGTTATGCGATATTCCGATCTGTATACCACTTCTTGTTTTATTTTAGGGCAAACACGTGTTATGTCAGTGGCTTGTTTTCTGTTGGTTAAGTAGGATTCGATGAGTTTTAAGATGTTTCCTCTTATACCATAATTTTCAAGTTTATTTAACAGAATTTGATGATCAACAAAGTCAAAGGCTTTACTCAGATCCATATAGAGTGCACAGACTAGCTTTTTGCAATCTAGATTGCTTATAACAGTTCGAAGAAAAGTATAAATGGCCAAATTTATAGATTTATTTTTTCGAAATCCGACTTGCTCCTTATTCTCCTAATTCTCCGAACACAGTTGGTGGAGACGTTATAACTTTTTGCAACTTTTTCTTTGACTTATAATAATTAATTATTCGATGTAATTACTTCTGTTTTAGTTTATAGAAGTTATACGCGCACCAAATGTTTAACCAACTGTTTAACTGTTACTGTTAACCAATTATTCTCGTTTTCATTAAGGGTTACCCTTAGCATACGGCCTAAACAAACATTACAAACTCGAAGTCTTGCATTGGTAATAATTAGAACAATCCAACACGAATAACTTTGGAATTAGTTACTCAAAAACATAATATTAAAAAGTCTATTATCCTAGCTATATTTTTAGTTTCAATTAGCTGCACCCCGCGGTTTCACCCGCGTAAGTCCCGTTCCCGCGGGAATATCGGGATAAAAAGTACCCTATGTCACTCTCTTCATCCTTTTAACTATCAACATACAAAAAATCACGTCTATTCGTCGCCCCGTTTTGCCGTGAAAAACGGACAAACAAACAGACACACACACTTTCCCTTTTATTATATTATATAGTAATAGTATAGTATAGTATGGATGGATTGGATATGGATGGATGAATATGGATGGATGGGAACGTGACAGAGTTTATTGGCAGGTGCCCATAGCCTCAAGTTATTTTTAATTACGCCAATAGCCTAACATATCGCCAAATCGAGGTTGACCACTATCGCGACTAAACTAACTGAAAGTGGTTTTACTGTCTAAACAAACAAACATTTATCCCGTGGTGGGGATCGAACCCACAACTTCCACGTCTCAGGCGTCCATTGCGCCACAGAGGTCGCCCACTTTTCGGATTTATACTTTGCATCGCGTCTTGATCAGTCTCACTCAGGTACAGTCTCGGAACTATAAATTTGTTTTATGACTAACACTTTTGTTAAATACGCAGTATAAAAAAGTAACATGTGCATGCAACGCGTCAAACGAATTGATTCCAACACCACCTCCAACCTACTTGAGCTTCACTGTTGCTTTCAATGCTTTGCCAGCAATGCTAGTCATCGAACACAGCTATCATACGCACACGATTTACGTCATGACATAACGACTTGGTCCCGGGATCCAACAATTTAAAATGCCTTCAGTCACCCTCCGTTTATTATAAAACTTATTTAATGTTGGTAAACTCTGGTTTGATTAAAAAAATATGTCAGAACCACGATACTTGTCCAAAGATGAGTTTTCTAAAAATATAATTAACTCGGAAATTAGTTGAGTTACTAATAGCGCAGACTCAATTACGAGACATTTTGTTTGAAACATATTTCTTGGTTATTTACTCGCGACTTCAATCAAATTAAAAAAAAATGCATGTATTTATTTGTAAAAAAAAAATTTTTCAAATAAGGAGCTAATACACATTCCATAAAGAGTATTTGCGAAGTTAAAAAAGTTGTCAAAATTTAAAAAGGCAATTTACTCGACCGTGACAGGACTCGAACCTGCAATCTTCGGATCCGAAGTCCGACGCCTTATCCATTAGGCCACACGGTCATGTTTGAAAACCTTGAAGTTACGGGATAACTTCGTATGAAGACATGAAAAGGGAATTTAAGATTTTACTCTATGTTCCTCGAGGAAGGCTAACAAGGATCGCCTCAAAATATTAATTTAAAAGTGAGTTTGAATGTTTCTATGCAAAAATAATGCAAGGTTCTAGTGCTAGCTTTTTAGTTTTCTAAAGCAGTCAGATAGAAAATAGAGTTTTAGTAAACTTATTAAGATCAAAAGTGAAATCAAATGCAAGAATAAAACAAAACTTTAAGTTTTGGTTAAACTCTTTTTACGAATAATAAAGCCCTGTGAGTTTCTTCAAATTACAATTATGTATAATTAAAATATAGCACTGACGTCTCTTGGATCAAAAGTAAAGATACCTTACAATCGACCAAAATTATGTTTTCATCAAAGAAACCTACCTAATGCCACAGATAAAATAATACTATGTACAGATACACCATCTAGAACATCAATTTCACTCCGGTTTTTCTTCGGGCTATTTTTTTGTGTTTGATTTTGCGGCGCCCCTAGCAGTGTTTAGGTCTTGCCTGCAATCAAAAATATTAGCACTAGATGGAGTTACTTATTTTTGATTGCAGGCAAGACCTAAACACTGCTAGGGGCGCCGCAAAATCAAACACAAAAAATAGCCCGAAGAAAAACCGGAGTGAAATTAATGTTCTAGATGGAGACCATCTGTACATAGTATTATTTTATCTGTGCTTGCTACCCTAAAATGTCTTTCAAAAGTCTCAAGTATCCGATCTAAAAGTAAATGCTTTTGCAACTTTTCGAAACGGCTCTTTCTTTCTAAATTCATGTATTTTCCCATCTGGGACACAAGAGGCGAAATAACGCACAGCGCGGCAAAGTACGAACAATATGATCAGGGGCTTACCATGACGTAATATTAAACAATTCAGTTTAGGTTCTAACTGTTCTTACTTTACGGCGTATTAGCTTACGTCAAAAGCAGTTAATTGTAGGACCTAAACTGAATCGCTTTTAACGGTCATAGTAAGCTTACAGGCGTACTATGTTTTTCGTACAAGCAATGTGAACTCGCCCTAGGCCCGTTTTCGACGCCAGTTACGTGCGTTTATTTTTCCAACTATTCGATCGACTCGGTGAACAGAGTATAGATTAGGGATCTCTGCCTAATCTCTCCTCTGGTACCTTCCATCTGGGACGCTTCCTCGCATCTTCAAAGTCTTCGAACTCTGCATAAGTTATGGAAGTCGGGCTCAGAACAAATATTTGATGAAGGGCGCTTCATTTGAGTACAGGAGCGAAGCATGAGGACGTACTTGTGATAATTTGTTTTTAAGTAGCTTTTATTTAAGTTAAAGCTTGTTAACATAAAAGTTTTTACTCTGATTTTTTTTTGTTTTTTATTAAATTTTTACTGCTGGACCGATTTGGTTAAAATTTGGTATGTAGATAGGTGGATACCCTGGATTAACACATAGGCTACTTTTTATCTCGGTATTCCCGCGGGAACGGGACCTACGCGGGTGAAACCGCGGGGCCCAGCTAGTAATATATAAAGCTTATATATTAAAGTACGCATTTGGGACTACGAGCAATAAAAAACCTTCAAAAATGGGAAAAGTTCCACCCAGGAAATATTACCTATTTCCATCATTTCGTGCAGCCACAAGTTATATAGTCTCTGCCCGCGTCTCCACTTGTATGGAGTCTAAAATAACTTTTTACTTTTGAACATCAAATGTAAATTAAAATTATACTTTCGAAATACTTATGCAGGTTTTTATCGCGTTAATTACCTTATTTATTTCTTCTTTTATCGGGACTAGATGACGCTGTGTGGAATGTCCAAGGATATTTTACTTACCTATCTTATAATATTTTATTTTGTCTATGTACAAACATACAGAGTAATAAAAGCTTTTATATCTATATAATTTTATAAGGATAAGTCGGGACCGTAATAAATCAGCAGGTCTGTCCGTCTGCAACTCGCTTCATATCTCAATGTAGGGGAAACAGGAATGTACATTTTTATTACACAATTCAATTGTGATGTTCCTAAGATTCAGTACGATTTATTGTATTTTTAAGGATTTTTTTTTTCTTTTGGTGAATTTAAAACGCGACTTACTAGAATTCCTTTATAAGAAAAGCCTGTTTTACTTTAAATTATTTTTTCACTGATCTTTATTTACCTACTTACCTATTGACAAGGTAGTAGGTATTTTAAAATAACTAAAGATGTTGCCGTCCGTTTATATACAACCAATTATAAATAACCAACCCATAAGAGTTTATAATAATATAGAATTTATTTGGGACATTTTTATTATTATTATTAACAGCCCTCAATGTCCCACTGCTGGGCAAAGGCCTCCCCCCACTCTTTCCATCCATCCCTTTCCTGTGCGACATTTGGGACATAATAATGATTTTATTTCTTTTCCGCTGGTCGTAGCACGTCTACAATGTCGTAGCAGGTCTACGAAACGTTGTAGCATTGCTACGACCTCTGAACACTGGATGTGTTAACTGAGGTTATGTTTTACTACTTTTTTTTGTAAATATATACATCATAAAGTATACTTACATATTTAAACAATATTCAGTCTCGAAACAAATATTTATGGAACGTACATTATTTTGTGAAACATCAAAATTATGCAATAATTTTAGCGTTATAATTAACTTGACTATATCTGTCAGTATCTATTTAATAGATACTTATCAAGCAAGCCTCAACCATTAATTTAGTTCCGGGCCCTTGTCATCAATCCACGATTCACGAATCCATCACGGTTAAAACCGGTACAGTCGAACACAAAACCAAAACATACTTTAAACTTCAGATTTTTTTTAAATTTTAATAAAAGTTACGAAACCGATACTAGAAATATAAAACTATATATATTTAATATATCAGAAGATATGAAGATAAATAAAGATATTTGAATTTGACTCTCAATATAGAACAGCTTCTTAGAAAATGAGCACTCTATAAATATTCTGGATCATGCTTCGTTTCAATGAAAGGGAATAGTTTAACATTTACTATCGCAAAGTCAAACAAAATGGCGGAGAAAAACAAACAAAAACTAACCACCAGGTGGCGGCGGAGTGACGTCACACAAGTGAGTTGTCAAACAAAATACACGGCACGGTATTTTATAGATTTTTCTTAACGAGACTGTTCCAGGACGGTGTTGAGAAAGACTGATCAACCCTATAAATAAACCCGCGAACAACTTGGGGTTTATTTAGTGCTGCCATTATTTCCCGGTTCGATTCCCGACCCAGACAATAATTTGTAAAACAAAGATGTTTGCTTGTTATGTTATGAAAAAAGGATTATAATTTTACCTAAACATATATTTAACTTAGAAACTTAACAAGTTTTACAGAAAAGTAAAACATTCGTGGCATTAAATAATTTAGCTCTGAGTGCCACATACAAAGTTCCTGTGTCCATTACGATTTAAAATAATGCATTTTCTGAGTTTAATTAAATGCAGTAGACTACATATTTGAAGCAAGCGCTTGCATGTTTTTGTTTTAAAAACAATCTTTCTATGTTTCAAAGTACTTCATAAATAGATAATTCTATATATATATAATTCTTCAATTCATAAATAAAAATAATAAATATGTACAGTGGAACAAAACCTTTCTTTTTTTAATATGTTAATAAAAACTCGCCGAAATTCGCTGGGTCATCTATTAAATTAATACAGTTTAAATATAGTTCGTCCATAACACGAACTCTAGAATGCCGAGAAGTGTGATGTCCCTCGTCCACTTTGCTCAAAGCGACACGTATAAAATTAATTGCGAAACTGCAAGCACGTGAAGTACCTACCTCTAGTGGGGCGTAATCTAATTTCTTCGTTATATTCTGAATACTAGCTTAGGGCTTGGCTAGATAATGCGGAGCGGCTGATTTTTAAAAGTTATACATGCTCCGGTTTGGGCCTGTAAGAAAGGTAATTAAAACGCGCGTTGAGAAAGTGATTCTAAAAGTAAAAAATGTATGATCGGCATCAATTTAAATGAAAAACTTTAGAAACCCGACTTCAATTTTCGTTAACAGGCAATAGAATCCCCTAGTTTTAAGAACGTGACATGTCTAAGTGGTCTTATGATCTTATTGAATAAAATATTTTGACTTTTGACTTTTGACTTTTGACTTTTGTTAGAAGTCAGCAATTTCTCTTAACTCTCGAGGTGTATTTCTGATAAAAGATAATATTTTCAAAATAGTGGACCCATTTTGAAAATATTATTTTGTTATTATTACTACTCACTATTGAAATAATCGGTAAATCGATATCAAAATATACATAAAAACTGTATCATAAAATCTGTAATAAGTATTAAATATTCCAACTCATAGTATCGATTTCCGCGTCTCGTGTAGCAATGCCCTTAGCATTTAAACCATAATAATTACAACCGCGGTCTGAATGGCGGCTGCAGGTGAAATTACGGCCATAATGGCGGCTAAATCTGCAACTTTAGCATCGGTTACTCATAGTTTGTAAGAAACATCGAGTAAAGTCTACCTTTTGAGGATAAAAAAACAACAAACACTGGTGTAGTGTCTACACTACACCAGTGTTTGTTGTTTTTTTATACAGTCTACTGTAGATTCTATTCACATAATACTCGTATATGAAATGAAATGAAATGAAATGAAAAAAAAAAAATTATGATCACGACTGTATCCCAGGGTGCGGTAGACATTTCTTTCAGATCTTTTATATGTCATTCCTTAGATCCTTTGAAGTTGTCCATGGGGTTGTCAGAGGTATGTCTAAATACATATTTGATAAAAGTTCATTGATGCACGGCCGGATTCGATCCCACGAAATTCGGATCGAAAGTCGAGGTATTAATCCACTTGGCCAACACGGCTTAATTATATAAATATGCTCGGACATTCCACAATTTTTTTTTTAATTTTGTTTACAGCACATAACACATACATAGCGCTTCTTTTCTTGAACCAAAAACCATTAAAAAACAAGGTCAAATTCCATTTTCCGTTTATTATTAAGTAAGTCGAGTTTCCTTCAAGAATTCATCAAATGAAAACCTCCGAATTGAATATTGTACTAATTAATCATAATAATTCAATCCACGAATCTTTAAAAACCACTTAATTATCAAGGTTAATTTGCATAAAAATACCTTTCTTTGGGAAGGGTTATTTTTGCGATCGTTCTGACTGGCGGTTTTAAATTATGTCAGGGATTCATTACGTGTTATTCATAGCAATGGTAATAGACTTGCCATCATTGTGTTGCTAAGGCGATCTTAACAATTAAAGAGTTTTCTACGAGCAAATATTTGAGTTTAGGGAGAAGCAAAATGGTGCATGCAACCTAAAAATATTTAATGAAATTAAATACTTTTAAAAATAAGATAACTTATAAGTGCAATGTAACCTGTAATGTAATGTAATGTAATGTAATGTAATGTAATGTAATGTAATGTAATGTAATGTAATGTAATGTAATGTAATGTAATGTAATGTAATGTAATGTAATGTAATGTAATGTAATGTAATGTAATGTAATGTAATGTAATGTAATGTAATGTAATGTAATGTAATGTAATGTAATGTAATGTAATGTAATGTAATGTAATGTAATGTAATGTAATGTAATGTAATGTAATGTAATGTAATGTAATGTAATGTAATGTAATGTAATGTAATGTAATGTAATGTAATGTAATGTACCTGACAGCTCTTTATAATAAGTTATTAGATAAAAAAAATTAAATAAATGCATTTCAGGCGATATGTAACTGAGAAAATCCTCATTTGATTCTCAATTTTTTTGTATGTAACAGGCAAGAAAATGGAATCATGTAAATGGTAGGTACTTAAAAAAAACACATGACATGGCTACAGATAAAAAAATACAGTGTTGAATTGTAATAGAGGAACGTATCATTGGCATTCTGCCAATCGCTACTCTTACAATAATGAGTTTTAAATTATTAATATCAATAATATATATATATCAAAGAAGTGTGTCAGGATCGTAGCAACTGGAGGTCCGTGGTCTCTGCCTAACTCTGTGGGAAAGAGGCGTTGTATGAATGTATGTATGACGTATGTTTCTGTCAGAAAAGTGTACGTATAGGCCCGTATTCAGAGACTATACTCAAGCGTAAATCGTGTCTCAAGTGGTGATTCATAACTCAATTTTGAAAGAGAACTGTCAAAAATCGATGCATAAACTTAGACTCAAGTTTGAGTGAAGTCTCTGAATACGAGCCTTAGACAGCCTTGGACAGTTTCCGATTTTTTCTATTTCAAATGCAATATATTTGTTTTAGCGTTTATGTTCACTCTAGTCAACTTAGATAGCGCTTACACAAGATAAAGCGATCTAGCTGTAAATCTGAAGAGCTAAACAGACTTCAACTCTCCTAGGTCTAGTCTAGTCTAGATAGTACTTTATCTAGGTCTTATCTTGTGAATAAGACGTGAAGCATTTAGGAAACAATACGTTTAACACCTTCCTGGGAGAATATCATTTTAGTGAGGAAATTCAATTTACTAAATTGGATATTACGTGTTGAGTACGTGGCTAAGGCCGTGTTTCCAATAAAAATATTTTATTCATATTTTGGTAATATTTTTTACAAAAAATCAAAACTATATACCAAATTGAATTTGACCATACCTTCGACTATCCTGTTAGATTATCTTTATACTAAAAATATTATTATTTTATTTATTTTATTATTTTTAGCCTTGATGATCCCACTGCTGGGCAAAGGCCTCCCCCCTCTCTTTCCACTCCTCACGATCCTCGGCAACTACCCTCCACTAAAAATATAAAATCAGAAAATAACTTCTAACGCTCATTGGGAATAAGTACAGTCGTAGTCATAATTCATTGAAATAAAAATGAAAAAAATATGTAGATATGTATGTGTAGGTTTATGTTCTCTTTTATTGTCAATTTTGATTTATATTATGTGTTTATTTAAAACTTTTATTTTACGCTTTCAAAGCAGTTATGAACAAAAATTAAACTTGAACATACATAACCACCCCAATAGGAACGCAGTCTTAGGGCTCCGTGGCCATTTATCTTACTGATGTATCAGGAACCCGGAATAGTTTAGATTGGGGGCTTCTGACTAATGAGTGGGCTAAAAGATCTTTTGTCACTAACATCTTGCTACAGTAGGTATGGTGTTTATTAGTCTAATAAAACTATGCAAAGTTTCATGAAAATCTGTTTAGTTGTTTCAAATTGATGAAGGAACGAGAACACAGTTTTTATAAGTAAGTAATTAGTAATTTAATGCATTTAATCTGATATAAATTAATTTTTAAAGGAAGGTTTTGTCAGTTCATTAAAAAAATGTTTTTTCCTATTATTAAATCAGAGAAATTCGTACATCAAGAAAGTTAACATTTTAGACTTTTACAGACACGGCTAGAGTACAAAATATAATAAACATTTTCATAATTACAATTGTTTATTTAAATAAGTTATTAAAATCAGTCAATAATTTGTACAAAGCGTCAAAGAGATGAATTTCCGAAATAAATTATGAACTGTCATTTTGTATTTCAAATCAAATCGTTATTTGATTTATACGAAATCTCTCCTTAGCAACATATCTGACAGTGAATGATTCTAAATTATATTTTCAAATTAATTTTAAATTATTACAAACTGTCCCGGCAAACTTTGATTCGAACAAATCAATTTTGACAGTTGTTGTCATTTGTTGTTGTTTATCTGTGTCTTTCGTTTGTCTGTATGAGCAAGTGGCCAACTCTGGTGACGGAGTTCCTAGGCCGCCTAAAGGCCTCCGTCATGACTTACTTACTCAGGCGTTAAGTATTAGCAAATATGTACGTAATAGTACCACTTTTAATATATTAGGCTGCCGTGATAGGAAGGCTGGTATGATTAATGTGCATGACTGTACTCTATTATGCGCAGATTGCGGGCAAGGGTCAAACAAAACTCATATTCTTTCACGAATACGGCCGGAGTATTATTAAAACATATTTTTACATGTGTACCACGAAGTTCAAGGTAGGTAAATAGAATGCCGATTTCAAAAAAGGAGAGGGTTCTAAATTCCACGGTAGGTATGTGTTTCATTATTTGTTTTATGTATGTTCACCAAATACTCCGTCAATTTTGGACTAATGTTGATTCTTATTTTATCTAAACACACTAAAAACACTGTTAATACACTAAAGATACACTGGTGGTAAAAAAAAATTAGGATAATTATCTACAGAGTTTTAAAGGGAAATGTAACCCGAGTGTGCAGTAATTTCTTCCCTTCTTACAATATTTAAGTTGGTAAAATAATATTTTTAATTATGCCCCTTGTTATTATAACGTACTCGTATTTAACTTTCAGCGTTCGTATGATGTTTTGTTTTAATTAAAGGAGTTATATTTAGACAATATATCTACTTATTTACATTATTTTATGATGTTGTTTGCAATATTTGTATATTTGTCCGTTGTATGTATTTAAAAGCAAAATTAGTACCACTTGACTGTGTCCTACATAGATAGGTGTTATAAGTTTGATAGCTGTGTAGGTATGTGGCTTGTCTGTATGTCTGTGGCACCGTAGCTCTTAAACGAGTGAACCGATTAAAATGTGTATTTTTTGTTAGTTTGAGCAATTTACGAGATATGGGGGACGAAAGATAAACTTTTTGTTTTTCTTTGTCTTAAATTTTAATGGTGTTCGCCAAATAAATTATTCTGTTCTGTAAGATTTCTCAATATTTTTGTATTTACTGAAGCGTATTTGTTAAAATGATACCGACTACTAACTATAAGTAAGTTAGTAACTTAATGCTTAAGTTATGGTAACTAGTTAACTGATATTAATACTATATAATATATCAAATGTAGGTATCATGGCACCGTACCAACGGTCACGGCCCGAATCCATTGATTAAAAATGTCCACTTATGCTATCTGTTTGCACAAGATAACCTTACAGTTCCAATATTTTGGTAGCATTATTAAATTCCTAAATAGCATTGATATCAAGTATTTGATTAAATTGTCAAAGTCAAATGCAAAGGCAACTGCATTTTATCATTTAAATATAATATAATAGGAAAATATTAAAATTTTGTTAGCAAAATATTTTTGTAGGAAATCATTTGAATAGGACATTTATTACGGAAACTAAACTACAACATAACTGTACAAAATACAATTAGAACCAGTTGCGCCACGTCAGGATCAGTACAAACTATCTAGGTAGCTCAACTGATCCAAATCATTGCCAGACAGAAGCGTGCCTAAACACTATTTGAACGCAAAGAATCAGCATTGCTTAAGCTCTGAGAGTTGTTTGAAACACAGAAGGAAAGCTTTTATACAGTAAAGATAATATTAATAAATCAAATTGAATGAACTCTGAATAAATCAAATATTAATACTTTCAAAGCCTCAATAACGACATCAGTACGTGACCACACAAAATTACGGGGTGTCTAGCACGAGTTTTTATGTAATTAAAAGTCGCAAGAGGTCGACGTTCTATTATAAGTATCTAATATAACTTTGTGTTAAATTATAAATAGTTATAGACTCAGAAAATCTTAATACTTACTTTTAGGTTACATTTTTTATTAGTAACACTGTCCATTCCTATTTTTGGACCACAACGATGTTAGATGAATTAAATCAAAAGATTCTAGCCTATAATTTTTTTTTAATTTGAAATTTAAATGTCGTATAAATAGTTTATTATAATTATTATGATGAAATCAGATTAATTTATCAATATGTTTATTAAAATATTGGTTCCAAAAAGCAATTGGCATACAATAAACATTTCATAAAATAATTAGCAAATAATGCGTCTGACTCATTTTTGTATTACGCATAACTATGGTTTTAGAATAGAAAATAATTTATTTAGACACACACACACACACAAACACACATACGCTGTTTAAATAATATAGCAGAGACAAGGACTTACAGAACACAGTAAGTACCTAAGTAGGTTTGACTGTTCCGAACACAGTAAGTACCTAAGTAGGTTTGACTGTTCCGAACCCCCAAAAATCTAGTGCTTACGGTCTCCAAATAATATCGAAGAAGAGACAACGACTTACAGTTCTGGTAATAACAGAACACAGTTAGGTAAGTAGGTTTTACTGTTCCGAACCCCCCAAAAACCAGTGCTTACAGGCTCCACGAGTCACTGGGGTGTGATTGTCACACCTTTGTATGGCTATTTGAATTGCAAATGGCTGAATCTGGACGAAGAATAACATTGTTTTTGTAATCTCTTAAACAATTTCACTTTATTCACCATTAACTCTATTAACAATTAGCTAGGACTTGTTTACATTGAGAAAGTAGTCAGTGGGTAGTATCTTTGCAAAAATTCAGAGTAATTATCCTTAGATACCTACACAGTGTCATCTAGTCCTAAGCTTAGCAACATAATGCTTGTGTTATGGTAACCAGATTACATGAGAACTTATAACAGATAGAAACACATCTAGACCCGGACAAACGCTTGTTTTAAACCTATTGTTATCTTTATTACGCATACAATATTAAGTCAGTATTAGCTTGTTCATTTTTTAAATAAGCACTGTAAATAAATATCAGTTGGCACGTTATTTTAAACTCGCTCAAACATCCCGTGGAAATTCTTTACCAACTTCTCTTGATGGACAACAAACGGTCGCTCATGTTGAAATGTTTTCACTGTCTGAACTAGTGGTGGGACATGTTGTATCCGTAGTATTAATTAAATAAATAAAAACTAAACTCAGGCCTTTGCATCTTTTACTAGATGATTTATAAAGCGTAAGACTGCAATATTTGCCTACACTTAACGGGAGACTGTAGTGCCTGGGACATTGTTTTTTTTATATATAAATAATCTGATTAGTGAGGATTCTGGGTGATGTGCCGTTCTATCAGAGGTAAGAAACATCTGACACATTTGTCAGAAGAGAGAAGAATCTGGCAGCAGGCTAAATCGAAAATCCAGCTGTAGGTACCTAATATGAAAATGAAAGACTGTAATTAAAATGAGATTTTAGATAAACAGCGTCTATTTGGGTCGGAGCGCTATTTCTCTGAAATATATTTTATGAAATTATATGATAATTTAAATCAGATATTTCATGCACAACATGCAGTTTCCTAAAAAAGTCTGACGAAGTAGTGGCAACTGATAGACTAGAAATGGTCGGATGCCGGACAAACAAAATAAAAGTGCATCTCTTTTTAGAATATCTGTTTGCTGTCTGTTGTTGTCTGGGTGTAACATTACTACTATCGAAAAATAGCCACAAATTGTTTTCCTTAAATCTATATTTTAGAACTATTTATGCACAGGTTTTTATCGCGTTGATTACCTTATTTATATCCCGACGTTTCGACTATGTTACAATAGTCGTGGTCGCGGGCAGACTGGAGTATGTATCTGAGTTTCGTTGTGAAGCGGCGGATAGTTAAGCAGAACTACCCTCGCTATCTTCAGAAAATGAATCGGCTGCATTTACACCACAACACACGACACTAACAGTATCTTTACACCGAAAGTTCATATTACGACGTGCACTGCATCTACTTATGACCGGATTCCATGATAACGGAAGCCTAAATCCATCCTCACGATTGAAATTCGGATATTTTTTGATTTCGATTGCTTCACGAATTATTCGCTTATAATACTGGCGTTCGTTTGCAAGAATCTTAGGATCATGAAGTTCAATCCTGTGCATAAATAGTTCTAAAATATGAATTGTGATCGCGAAAGTTTAAGAAAAAACATTCCTTAAATCTAGTTTCTCGTGTATTATTGACGCAACCGTTAAAAGGTCAAGGTTACATTTTCCACTAAGAAGGTAATGTCCTTACATTACCTTCTTAGTGGAAAATGTAAGCTTCTACAATTCTACAATTTCTTTGAATTTTTGTAAGTCCATGTTCACGGATTAACCCGTAAGTTTTCGTGAGTAGGTATTTTACACCCCATATACTGATTTGTTGATTTACCTTTGAGGCTACAATGATTGAAAGATAGGATGCAATGTTTATAAGAACTATTAAATATTATCTTATTTTGATTTATTTGATCAGCATGACTAGGAGATAATGGCGGTGATTCAGCGGGGCACTGACTAACTAAAAATTCCTAAATTCGAGAGCTCTTATTTCGTTCACAATAAAGTTCAAATCAAATAGACCGTCTGAGTGACAGTTCCAAAATTACGTATTTTACGTCAAATTTAAGTGAATGTATGCAATTTTAGTAAGTAGCCTTGATAAGTTTGATTAAAACTACACACATTTACCTCAATTTGACGTTAAATACGTAATTTTAGAACTGTCACTCAGACGGTCTATTTGATTTGAACTTTATTGTGAACGAAATAAGAGCTCTCGAATTTAGGAATTTTTAGTTAGTCAGTGCCCCGCCGAATCACCGCCATTGGCGCTGAATTATAACTAAAACTCTTATTACGTACACGATGATGAAAAGTTTGGTAAAATGTTCAAGTGATTATGTCAAACCACTAACGCACACATCCCTATGCTAATAAATTTAAGAACTGCCTACTAAAGTGGTTTTATTTTGTCAAAAAGCCTGTACTTGATAGGTTAATAATCTACTTTCCATATGTAGCCGACAAGCGTCACGACATGGCTCGTAAATTATAATAAAAATCATGAATATTCAAATCGCGAAGGAAAATAGTGGAAACATTTTAACGTGTGTTTTTACAAGCTTTTATTGAACTAGCAACTGGCTTGTAGTGTATATTTTGAAATACCTCTGAACTTCGACAATTTTATATTTCGACAGGTCCTTTATTTCGAAACAACTTATTCCGACGGATCACTATTTCGAAAGAACAATGATATTTAATACTATGAGTACTAAGCTGATTATTGCTTAATGCCCGATTTCTATAATAGCGACGATAAGTATAGATGCTCGTAGATATAGATCTAAGTTCAGTGATTATCTTTCGCTTTTCCTCAGCCCACCCTGCCGGCTTACCATGACCGTTTATTGCGATTCAGTGTAGGTCCTATTACGAACTACGATTGCTCAATGCGTCATGGTAATTATTAAACAATTCAGCTTATGTTCTAACTGACCTAATTTTACGTAAGCGCCTTAGCTTACGTCAAAAGCAGTTCATTATTGGACCTAAACTGAATCGCTTTTAACGGTCATATTAAGATTGTTACGCAGAGAGAGGCCTTTAAATAATTTCTTTGTAATTACCTTCTTGAAGTTGTTACCGAGTCAAGTCCACATCAAAGGCAAAGTTTGATTAGAAAACACGGAATTTTTGGAGGGAAATTAGTATTACTTTACTTTTCGTTTCAGATGGTTCTAATCAACAGTAACTTAGTAACTTAAATCCAACCTTTGTTTTAATGAAGCAATGTTTTTTTTGAAGAAATAAATCATTTTACATGTTTTAGTAAGTCCTGCCTGGGACCGAATTCTGAAGCTCTAATTAAATAGGTACTTACCTATTTTAAGACTATCTTTTTTGTAAAATTTGTATAAACGTCAAATAATGTCAAAGATAAGCAACGCTTACACTAAGTAGCGTTACAATATTAGTGTGAAAATGCGTTATAAGTTTGAAGTATAATTTACAGGATGAGATTCGGAGGTTACCAGCTTTTAAAGTCTGCTGTGACGGATGCCTTTAGGCGGCCTAAAAACTCCATCACCAGATTTGGTTACTTGCTCATAAGAACGAACGCGACGAGATTACGTTCGTAATCATGTTTTATTTCAAAGAAAAACTAAAATGTTACCTCAAATCCATCTTACATAATGGACGGGATAAGATGACTGGTTTACAAACAAGACCTTCATTTTGGCTTTTGTAATCCATACCATATTCATAAACACGTAATAACCTGTCAATATTTGATATAAAACATGCGAATGAGTTATGCTGTTATATTGAAAAGGTCGGATGAAATAGACGGAAAATAAAGTGGCTTTGTTATTTATTTTTTAATAGAAAAATCAATTTTTGTTCAATAGAACTAAACTGTAAGTGCGCTACATCATTTATTCGCAATCATATTTGTTGCAAATCACAAGATGTGTTATTCATTTAATAATGCTTATTTATTGTTTTATTCTTTCATTCTCAGCAATTCTGGGTGTTTTCTATCTATAATATTTACAAAAAAAAAAATTTATCTAAGTATTATATCCGTCTAGTTACCATAACACAAGCATTAAGTTGCTTAGCTTGGGACTAGATGACGCTGTGTGGAATGTCCAAAGATATTTATATTTATATTTATATTAATTACTGTCCGTCTACAGACTTAAACCCACCTTCAATACGCATCGCTTTTTTACAGTCATTTATTAATTTTATAAGAGAGAGAGAGAGACAGGTTAAAATAGTGATGGTTTCCACATAATATTTTTTATCCGTCTAAATTGACTGTCCGTCTTTTTTAAGACCGGTTATCACGCAATGTGTGAGATTAGTGATGTTTCCTTGCACCTTGCCTCGGTGATCAATTCTAATTAAGTTGTGAGTAACATCCTGAGTAGAAACTTCTTTGGAGTTACGGATACAATACTAATTAAATTAATAATTAATTTAATGAGTGTAGTAAATAAATATTTTTCTTTCTTTCTTTCTTTCTTTTCTAATTATAAATGCGAAACAGTGTCGAATTTTTACTCTTTTATGCTTCTTTCAAAACTACTGACCTAAGTTGAACCCGAAAATTAAAACGAAACTTCGTTTTCGTTTAATTAAAGTAGTTTTTATTGAGGTGTTATTTTAAGGGCATTACGAAGTTTTCTAGCAAGTAACAGATAAAATGATTATTACCTCCGTCAAACAAACAAACAAACTAACATTACCTCTTTATAATATTAGTATAGCTTTGAATATTTATAGATTTTTATACATAAATATTTATGTGTGTCACCATCAATCACTTCTTCTAAGAAAAAAAGAAGAGAACACAGATTTCCACTTGCTCTTCTATTAACCCTTTCACCTATTTCTTTCAAATCAAATTCTTAATACAACCTTTGGTTATTGGTTTCTTTAGAATTGGCACTCTCCAAAAATGTCACCAAGTTAATCTTAATAAAAAAAAGACGTGTGGCACTCGGGGACTGCCGCGGTACCTAAAGCTATTGGATGCCACCTAGAGGCGAGTTGCTGAACTAATGTGACAGCGTTAGGTGTTTTCGTTACGGAATTTCTGGATTCGGTCTCCACTCTCAAGGCCCGCGATAGAAGCTATGCAATAGCTTAATAAAATAAATAGGTACTTACAAAATGTAAGTACTAAAACATTTTAGACGTGATATACGGTGCGTATTTGTTTGTCAAGCCGGCTAGGTTTGGGTGCTGGGCAAGCCTATTCTATCCCAACAATGTCCCAGGCACTACAGTGTCCTGTTAAGTGTAGGCAAAGATTCCTGATGCTGTCTATATCATCTAGAAAAGAGGTAAGAGAAGGTTTGAAGGTTTGAGTTATTTGTCTGTTTGTCAAAAAAATATACTTAGGTCCTAGGATTTCTATAATAACATGGTTTGGAGGAAAGTTATTTTTTAATGGAACAACCCAATATACATATTTTATTCACAGGGTACGAGGGCGATTGTCCTTAAAAGACGGAAAAATATTTGTTACGTAAATAGTTTCTGAAAATATTTGCCATTTCGCGGGCCGCGGACAAAGAATAGCATTATCTTTTCCTACTTCCTTTCCTACTATAATATTATAAATGTGAAAGTTTGTGAGAATGTATGTATGTTTGCTATTCTTTCACTTAAAAACGGCTGGACCGATTTGGTTGAAATTTGGTATGTAGATAGGTGATACCCTGGATTAACACATAGGCTACTTTTTATCCCGATATTCCCGCGGGAACGGGAATTACGCGGGTGAAACCGTGGGGCGCAGCTAGTTTGACATAAATATGACTCGTAAAAACATGAACAAAAATATTTTTTCGAATCCCATTGCCAACTCGTAAGTACATGCTTTAAATACTTATTTGTGTATCCTAGAAGTAATATTTAAAAGGATTTTGTCTAAAAATACCTACCAAGAAGTTTTTGTTAAGGTGGATGTGCGTATTGTTTTATTCCGTTGTGCCTTTACCTACATTATATTTTATCCTGGTGTTTCATTAGTGCACCCGTACAAAGCCGAAGCGTGCTGCTAGTTTCCATACAAAATGTGTCAAGGCACTAAACAGCTTGCCTATACTTCATTTATTGAAACGAGCAAATAGGAAGAGAAATAAATACACGTGATTGGTCGTTGAAAATAATTGGATTGGCTAGATTTGACAATTGAAAATTAATTTGACAATCTAGCCTATCACGAGAAAGATAATTATTTTCGACGACCAATCACGTGTGCTTATCTCTTCCTATTTGCTCGTTTCAATAAATGAAGTATAGTAATAATAAAGATGTACTTTTTTTTACTGGTTTAGCTACGCATGTAAAAAAGTCGTGTGCTTGCTCTCTGTAACTAATCGTCTGGCTCTACGGCAAAGTTATTATTAGCAAAACAAAACAAAAACCAATTCCTTAATGGAATCTCACTTATAAACTTTTAAGATAGATTAGATTGGTGTTTTTCTGGACAAGTTACCAGTAATTTCTTTATTTTGTATTCTTCATCATCATCATCATTCTCAGCTTGGTAGATCCCACTGCTGGGCATAAGCCTCCTTCCCTGAACGTCATACACTTCTGTTTTGGGCCTTTTGCATCCAGGTCTTACCCTGTACAGCAACTATGTCGTCCATCCATCAGGCAGGTATTCTTCATAGGTCATAAAAACAGAACAATACAACAGAACAAGGGTATAAAATTAAATTATGGTAATTGCGATAAATACCCGTAAATATTATGTTTTTAGTAGTATACCCGTGCAAAGCCGGGACGGGCTGCTAGTCTATATATCTATACTAATATTATAAAGAGGTAAAATTTGTTTGTTTGTTTGACGAAGGTAATCTCCGAAACTACTAAACCGATTTCAAAAATTCTTTCACGGGTGTGTAGAATGGACTGTCCGGGAGGTTATAAGCTATACTTTATCCCGGTAGCTCCATTAGTACACCCGTGCGAAGCCGGGACGTGCTACTAGTTGTACATAAAGATGATTTAAGTCAACAGTATCATAATGTAGGTGTTAATATATTCATAGCCTGTTTAATCGATACATAACTGAATTATCTAAACCGTTTAATTTGCATTTCAAATTAGCTCAAGATGGCGCATCGACGGAACCCATCGAATATCGCAGCAACAAACAATCTATTATGTGCAGGGTGTTCAGTTATTTTATATGCGCATTATCACTTACACATACATTATAGACACTTTCAATGTCGTTACAGGACTCATCTAAACTATCTATCTATCTATCATCATCATTGTCAGCTTGGTAGAACCCACTGCTGGGCATAAGCCTCCTTCCCTGAACGCCAAACACTTCTGCTTTGAGCCCTTTGCATCCAGGTCTTACCCTGCACAGCAACTATGTCGTCCATCCATCTGGCAGGTGGTCTGCCAAGAGGTCTAGTAAATCCCCGGGGCCACCATTCAGTTAAGGCCTTACTCCACCTACCATCACCAAATCTTGCCAAGTGCTATCTATACTAATATTATAATGAGGTAAAATTTGTTTGTTTTTTTTGTTTGTTTGTTTGACGGAGGTAATCTCCGAAACTACTCAGCCGATTTCAAAAATTCTTTCATGGATGTGTAGAGTGGACTGTCGGGAAGGTATATAGGCTATATTTTATCCCGGTAGTTTCATTGCTGCTAGTGTTTTACAAAAAAATAATTTTCAGATCTAATGTACCTACCTATATGAAAGCAATAAACTTTGAAGGAAAACATGAGAAAACCCGCGGCAAGTCTGCCCCACACGTATTGACCATTGTCTTTCCTGTAGGTATGGCTGGCTAAGCTGAAGTTTAGGTGCTGGGCAAGCCTATTCCATCTCGTGCTGCTAGTCCTAAAGTTACCGAGGTCCCTAAGACCTAAAAAAATATTTTCCCTATGTGCTAAATTAAGAATCATTGGTTCAACCAGAAATAGATTCATTTAAATAAATGATTGATTAAAGGATAACCAATTCCCGTGGTAATGTTATGTTTGACACTTTTCTTCGGTGTAAAAACCATCAGCCTGTATAGCTAGGTATACTAATTGTCTCGCTAACACGAAAATAGAACGTTCTTTGAGTCTTGGAATTGTTTTTGTAATTGGACATATTTTTGGAAAAATGAAAACTGCTTTTGACGTCCGTCCGTTTTATTATTGCTTCGGTTATAATTTAGACAATTAGATTATATATACCTATGTATTATATATATTTATATGTATATATTAGGTTATAAATGTGCAAATGAGGGTTCGGGTTGCCATACCTGATGGAATGTGAGTGCGCTTAACCCAGATAGACAATGAGGCGTGATAGAATGCTCTCTGTGTCCGAACTTCAGCCTAAGTGAACACCTGGTCTACAAGCTACTCTTGAAGGCAATGACAATGGCAACGCAAAGTCAACGCGATCCCGATCGTACGAGGATTTGGTACTCTTGAAATCAGTTTTGACAGGATTGTATCGTTATGGAAAACTGCCACAAAATAGAATAGTTTGTTGTTGCTTTTATCTTTATCAAAATTGATGAAAAGGCTAGTGTTTAAAATTAAAAAATACATACACTATGACAATGAATTCAAGCAAAATCGAAAGATTACTTGGATCTTACTAATAAAATGTTTAATTGATTTTGACATCATCGTAAAACCGAAATTAAACAAAAATACTGATATAATACTTAGATACATTTTTTTTGTAAATAAATAATTAATTATAATTAATTTTTGTATTTTACATAAAAAACATCATTTTTTATTTTTTCCATCAAAAAATGTAGCACCTTTTGACCTACAGGATGCTACATTTCTTTTTACTCTATTAAAAGTCAATGTTATGTAGCGGTCTCAGTTTTCTATGAAATGGAAGTTAGTCTCTAGCTTTGATGTGCATGATTTTACAATAATTAATTTTAAATATTTTATAATGACTCGGTCGAAGCTTGGTTTGTTTCAAAGCGATAAATTACACATAATTAGACATATTATTAATTAATTAGAGACTTACTTAACAGGACGCAATGACAGTGTTGGTTAGTGCCTCGACTTAAGATTCTGAGGTCGAATCTGGTTCTTTGATGTACATCAAAGGTTAGTTTTTTAAGGAGCTCCGAAAAAAAGAAAACATTGATTCGTATTTTTATTGATTTATGAGCTTCGTAGACATACAATGTGCAGATATTTCGGAACAGTTGTATGCGGCATGATCGGTTAAACTAGTTTAAAAAGTCTTATTTATTTATCACGATGTCTTTGAAACTACAAGAGCTTTGAAGCTCAAATTTTGCAGGCTGGTTCCATAAGGAACATAAGCGCTGCTTTTTTACGAATTTTACCTATCCGTTGTTAGTCTTAATGAAGACTAGATATGCCTTCGCGAATAAAATCGCGCGCGGGACGGCTAATGGTTTATATCACAGACGTTTTCTATCAAAATAAGCTTTAACCTAACTCGACAAACTCCAAGCGAAACCAATCCAAAGTTTGAACGTTTTTCAAGTCGGTGTTCTATCGTTCTATCGTTAATTCTATACAACCCAAGTTTATCCATCGATAACCAACTGTTTAACAGCTTAATTAATTAAGTCTTTTTAACACAAGGGAAAGTTGATTAAGATTTTCCGGAAGAATCGTAGAAAAACTGTGACTTGCAAAAATAAAATAAAAAATAATATGATCACGCACGACTGTATTGTATGAAAACTGACATTTCTTTCAGATTTATTTTTAAGATCATTTTTTTAAATGTCTAAAGGGGTAGTGAGAGGTAGGTATGTCTACATACAGATTTAGTACACGTTCATGATATTTTTCTTTACCGTTTAAAGCCGTAAAAGTTCATTGATGCACGACCAGATTCGATCCCACGACTTTCGGGGACTAACTTCGACGTTCTAATCCACTTGGTCAACACGGCTTTGTATTTATATGCCGGCCAGAAAGCTGCACCTGTAAACGGGACTTAATGCAAATATAATTACGTAATTGAAGGGAGTTACGTAAATACTTAAACGCTAAACCCCCGAATGTTGTAAGTTGATACATTCCAACCGTCTTATCTCGATTATTGCAGTACATAATTTAATCTAAGATAACTATCGGTCAAAGTTTAGTGCAAGTGATCCAAACTTCACAGGATGCGCGCTTGTGAACCACAGGGTGTTCAAAGTTTGGTTTATTAGCTGAGGGAATTGAGAAATTATTTGTTGCAGAAAAAAACGCGTTTTCATTTGCCACTTTTATTCTTTTAAAAGACATTTGATTTCAAATTTAATTTGCTAATGCAAACAAGAAAACTCAAGTTTGAAGACTGTGTTTTAATATCTATACAATCAGGATAGCTTATAACCCGAATTACACAAGCTACTTTTAATCTTAGTATTTTCACGGAATCAGAAACTATTCAAAGCGAGTGGCACCGCGGGGTGCAGCTAGTATAGAAAACGTAGTAAAGTTTGTTTATATTGAGCTCCATTGGCTCCATTTATATCTTGAAATATTGCTGACCTACTTTGAATTCAACTTCTTATAAACCATAAAAATGCTATGGGTACCTTTCACATGAGGTTTCCTCTCCCTGTATCGTAACATAGTAAAAAATAAACAGTGGAACTACTCTACATTTTCATACAAAAGGCTTACCATGACAATATTATTAAACAATCAGGGTCTTATTCATAAAAACTTGACAATTTAATACAGATTTTAACAACGTTTTTTTCTTGTCACCCATATGTCAACGAAAAGAGATAGCAACAGATTTAATAGCTAATACAGGTTTAATACAGGTTTTAGGTCGAATAAGCATAATGGGGTCAAACAGGGGTTTATTCATAAAAACTTGACAATTTAACACAGGTTTTAGAGACGTTTTAGAACGTTTTTTTCTTGTCACTCATATGTCAACGAAAAGAGATAGCAACAGATTTAATATACGTTTTAGCTAATACAGGTTTTAGGTCGAATATGCATAAGGGGGTATAACTTTACGTCAGCGCCTTAGCTTACGTCAAAAGCATTATAAGACCTAAACGGAATCGTAAAAGCGTTAAAACGGTCATAATAAGCCTAAGAACCTGAAGTAGAAGCCTAGCGAAACTAAACTACTAGATTAACGGCTTATAACAAGTTGCATATCTGTGGTATAGCACCGAATCGAGTATAGTGGCGTTTACGAAGGGAGGCCTAGCAATGGGGCACCTATGTGTTGTGGATGATGATAATGATATTTCCGATGGTTGCATAACTACAAAATAGAGTAATAACCATTAAATAGGTACCTCCATTAAGTGTGTTAAAGACACTGGCAGCTTTGCCGAGCTGAATGGCAATGCTGATTCTTTGAGCCAAATTATGTACAAACCTTGGATTATTACGCATCGTCTTGACACTAATTAATATAATTAATTAGGTAATTACCTTATAAATTCTTTTCTAATTACACATTTCTATGCATAACTTAACTTAAAAGGACTATAAAAAATAATGGTGGTAAGTTATCTTTGTTATGTACAGCTAATTAATGTATATTTTTTAGCAATTGTAAATTCCTTTCAATGAAATATATCTACACTATTAATTGTACTTTCCCTTCATGTCGTATAAATAAATAAAATATCCTTGGATATTTCACACAGCGTCATCTAGTCCCCTAGTATACTGAACAGCCTGTTTTAAAGTGTTTTCTGAGTTTGGTTTCTGTATTAACTTTCCATCGTCCCTACCACTAGCCCAGTAGCTCGGATTTCCCAAGGAGGTTGTAAACGCTACGTGCCATCCGATTGGCTGAAGCTCAACCCGCGAAACTACGTCTTAAAACGAAGAATAAAAGATCATTGACATTCATGGTGAGAAATGGTTTCTATAAAACTTACCATGATCACGCCTGAGCCCCTAAGAAAGCAAGTTTTCTTAAGGTGTTTGACAGAAAAGCCGTGTTGGCGTAGTGGTTAGTACCTCGACTTTAAAAGGTCTTTAATTTAAATTCAGCTGTTCTCTATTATTTTTTCTCTAACAGAGTTTTCAAATATTTGTTTCATGGCAGGGATCGAATCCGTATCTTCGTAAGGCTATATTGTGCATAAGTATTTAGCTGTGAGCCTGTTTAAGGTACGCCCGCACTGTAAATCGGTGCAACTGTAAGATAAGCACAAAAATCCAGAAAAAACCGGTAATGTCTCTCACATTACCGCTTTTTTCCGTATTTTTTGCAGTTTTCAGCGCGGATTGATCGATGTGACCTTCGTGTTGGAGACACAGTGCTTGTGATACAGCTGATCAAGTTTCGAAACTGAATAGCACATGGAAAAACATTGTTCTACATTTATTAACAGAAACGAAACTACTACATATTTACATAACTGAACAACAAGCAGAGTACAGTATCAGATTACGTTTTTCTATACAAATATTATAGGTAAGTAATGTTGGTTGGTTTGTTTGTTAATCTGCGAAACTACTCAGACGATTTCAAAAATTCTTTGACGTGCTGCTAGCCATTTAAAAATGAAAAATCCTAGTAACATATTTTATGAAGAACCCGCAAGTGATAATAATTATATATACTTCATTTATTGAAACGAGCAAATAGGAAGAGAAATAAATACACGTGATTGGTTGTTGAAAATAATTGGATTGACTAGATTTGACAATTGACAATTAATTTGACAATCTAGCCTATCACGAGAAAGATAATTATTTTCGACGACGTGTGTTTATTTCTCTTCCTATCTGCTCGTTTCAATAAATGAATTATAGATTGTTGATAGCTCGTTATCGAGAATGGCCATTAAAAAGAGCTAATTGCCGAGACCAAGCTGTCTAACTCACTATGTAACTGAAACAGTATCTTTGTGGAAAGGAATAGAAAATAACCAACAATGTTTAATTGTGGTAGTGAGGGCGCTCGGATGCCACTTGAGCCGTTAGCACGAGTCATTTTACTAAAAATATCAAATTACTTGGATAAACATTTCGAATGATTTATTTCTTAGAACAAATTACATTAAATAGGGTACAATAAGGAACGTTGACTTTCACAAAAGTTAAAAATTGAGTAGTGGAGTCAGCGCTCTCCTCCAAACAAGCGGTGATGAGGTTCCAACTATGCTAAGGTATTACAAATTTAAAAGGTTACAAAGCATAACATTTTATACAACATTGCACACTAATGAAAGGTGGACTAATAAAGCTACCGGGATAAAATATAACCTATATCCATCCCGACAGTCCATCACACATCGGTGAAAGAATTTCAAATATCGGCTGAGTAGTTTCCGAGATTACATCCATCAAACAAACCAACATTACCTCTTTTTAATATTAGAATAGATTATACTTGGCTCAGCTAACTGGTGCTTACAGCCCTGTTATCTCTCCGTATCGGAACGCCAGTTTCCACATTCTAGTTGTAGGATTTGTTGCTAAAATTACTCTTGGTAAATTCTTTGTTCAAAGGCTTGAAGATATTTTGATAGCGTGCTTATATCTTAACTAAATACCTCTGAAATGTAATGTATTAACAAATTAGTACAAAGGACGGGTGATAAGGGAAAACCAAAATTCATGTATGGCACCTATTGTATAGCTACTGAAGGACAAGGTATAACAATTACAAAAGTATACAAAGACGTACAAAATAGACATAAAAGTACTATTTTAATTATACCATTTTCTTGCATATTGCATACAATTAAATTGATTAATTACAATTAAATATTGCCTAAACTATAAGTTAAATATAACTTCAATTCATTGTATACAACAAGCAAGAACATTGTATCGTGTAAATGAGAATTTGTGGTCTTTCGACGTGATTCATAAAAATTAATTTGTCAATATAATAAGAGTTTCAAGCACAGAGTTTCAAGACTGTTTGTTTTTGTTATTGTTATGAAAAGATAGCAACTGTTTTTTTCGCTCCATAAAGTTTACTAGATGAACTAGTAGCACGTCCCGGCTTCGCACGGGTGTACTAATGGAGATACCGAGATAAAATATAGCCTATAACCTCTCGGACAGTCCATTCTACACACACGTGAAAGAATTTTTGAAATCGGTCCAGTAGTTTCGGAGATTACCTCCGTCAAACAAACAAATTTTACCTCTTTATAATATTAGTAGATATAGATAGGACCGAATTTCTTAGCTTAGACCGGTTTTTTAGTTTCGGATCTTGGACCATCATTTAGATACCGTATCCCCCTTAGCTCTGTAATTACATTCCATAAATAACGTCTTACCTCGGTTTGAAGTTCCCATTTTATCGCCAAATTACCTATTTAGGACCCGGATAAATCTGAGCAGAGTTCCGAGGGCAACGAACCGAATTTAACCGGCATACAAAAATTATTATCTTTTTTTGTTTTTAACCAACTTCTAAAAAGGTGGAGGCTCAATAATACAACGATAAAGCTGTTTTTGTTAAAAGAGAATGGAGAGGGAGGAGGAGGGAGGAGAAGGAGTCCCGAGATGGGCCCATAAGAAAGAGGATCTGATCTAGTAAAGATGTAAAAGGCCTGAAAAGTAAAGGTCTTACATCTAATAAACTAGATGATTTCATCATCATCATCCGCAGCCTGATTTCTCCCACTGCTGGGAATAGGCCTCCCTTTGTTTCTGCCATTTCTCACGGTCCTGCGCTTGCCTGATCCACTGCCGGCCCACGACGTTGGCAATATCGTCGACCCATCGTGCTGCTGGTCGTCCGATGATTATACAGTGTCAATTTTGTCTAAACTGACGGGACATTATTTTGTGCTATGGAAATTGTTGGACAGAAATGCACCTCGAGAGTTTTTTTTTTCTTAACCTGTACTGACTGTCCCACTGCTGAGCAAAGGTCTCCCCCATTAGTTAGAGTTTTTTATAAATTATGAAAATTTTCTAAAAACTATAGACTGATCAGTTAGTAGTTGTAATCCACAGACGTCGTCAGTGAAATTATATTTTACAGACATAACCCATCTATTTCTAATATAATATCTTGGCATCACGTCCATTAATAATTTAATTCCCCGTGGCATGTCTAATGTCTCCCCGTCTTGTACACTGGTACAAACGTACCGCTATGTTTAATTAAATTATATTCTAACAGTTACAATACAATTAATGGGCGCGACACGAAATCTTGTCTCAGCCTATTAGGAGAAACAGAAAGCTCTTATCAAAGTAAAAACAATGAAAGTTCAAGATTGTATCCCAGCACAGATAAAATAATACTGGTAATCCCAGGGACCCTTTCAGATCTTTACGTAAGTTTTAGACACTAATAAAGATGGCTAATTGGGTAGTCAGAGGTATGTCCAAATACATTTTATTACATGCACACATCTTGCAAACAAACAAACCATAATCTAGGAGGTAATCTCCGAAACTCCATCATCTGATTTCAAAAAACTTTTCATCAATGTGTAGAATGGACTGTGGGGATGGTTATAGGCTATATTTTATCCCGATAGCTTCATTAGTACACTCGTGCAAAGCCGCGATGTGCTGCTAGTAAAAATACATTTCCAAAGTAAATTAAACTTTTGTGCAACAAACGCCCGTAAAATGTTAATAATAAGGCAATAAAATTTTATAGAAACTGAGAGATAGCGTCTGTAATCTTCCGGAACAGGATATAGCTAATGTTTGATTAGCTGAGTCAAAATTGTTTAGTGAATATTTTTAAAATTTTTAATAATAATTACAGGCGTTAGTTTTACAATTAGTTCTACAATGAGAGGTTTACGATTTTTTTTAAATACTAGTTCCAAATATCTAATTTATAGAGATAATCTATAGAGATTAGACCTAAATTCGCTCACTTGTTGTAAAAAGTGTAAATAAATGAAATACAAAAGGAAAACTAATTTTCTAAGATCAATCAAGCTGTATATTAAGGAGTTATATTGTTGTAGGTTGATACTGGGTCTTATCGCCATAGACAATTGGCAAATGTCCTTGAATGTAACTGAGCTGCTACTGTTTTTAGCTGCGTAAAGAATAATAAGATTTAATTGGCACATTAATGTTAATTAAGAAATCACGACGACATTATCTTTAAATTAAAGAACTGAGGTTCATTTGTCGTGATAAATAAGCTCTTGTAAATTGTATAAAATCTAGATTTTCAAAAAACAAGGTTCTCAAGTCATTTTGGCTCTAATTCGGAGATAAAAATAAATATTCTTGGTCATTTCACACAGCGTCATCTAGTCCCAAGCTAAGCAATTTAATGCTTGTGTTACGGTAACTAGATGGCAGATATACTCGTATATAATACTTATATCTACATACATTTAACATACAGATTTTCATCACACCGTTTTTAAAGGTTAAATAAATGTGATGTGTCGATACTTAAACGAAGACTCAAGCTATAACGAAAATAAGTAAAAATCTCGTCTTAAAGTAGGTTTATTCGATCTAATTTTAACAGTTTAGCGTTAGCGGTAATCTCGCCAACGAAGTTAGCGTAAATTGCATTTATCTGATTTGCTCTGCCGGCCGTAAAATTATTTACATTTAAAACTCAGGCTTTCGCATTTTTACACTGCTTTCTGTCTACGGCATTGCTCGAACCAGCTTCAAAAGACTTTGTTTTTTATTTAATTCAAGTATTTTTTTTTATTTCAAAGTTGACTGTTTTGACTTACAGCCTAGTTTTCTAACCCCCGGTTCCTATAACTAACTTACGGATGGCCGTAGCGTAGGACCTTCGCCAGAGCAGCGTTGCCAGAGCCAAGTTTCTTAGGAACATTTTGTGTTGTAAAAACAAAGTTGCTGTGGTGATGGACCTACCTACGGACATCCGTTAGTTATAAAAATCGAGCATTAGAAAATCTTAAAATTACCTACCTGTAATCATCTCCTGTACTTGTAATCGTACTCCTGAATTTTAGTAAAATATATTTTCTATTTTCTATTTTATACAGTTGTTTGCACAAAGTTCATTGACTCTATGCAAGTACCACAACTTTCTAAAATATTGGTTCTTCAAAGTTCGAACGAAGTCCAACTTATAAAATGGCGCTAAAAATAGTCTTACATTGAACGGATTTAAAAAGTTTTAACAAGTTAACCAAATCCTATTAGTTATCTGTCAAAAATTAAGAAAAACTTTTATTTGTTGTTGTTTCTGTTGAGTGGGTGTTGATTCAATTAATTTGATGTCTACACACTTAGGGTCTTATTCATAAAAACTTGACAATTTACAGGTTTTAAGAACGTTTTTTTCTTGTCACCCATATGTCAACGAAAAGAGATAGCAACAGATTTAATATGCGTTTTAGCTAATACAGGTTTAATACAGGTTTTAGGTTGAATATGCATAATGGGGTTAGAATAAAACTTTCAAATAATGATGTTTATAAAAGAATCATATTGTAGCTAATGATATTTAAAACTATCATTAACTTGGCTAAAGTAATTTATTAAGAAAAAAAAACTTTAATTTCATAAATCAAACCATTTTTGCACGCTCAAAGTCATAAAAAATGCTGTTTATAATTCTGAAGATATTCAACATTTTTAATTGCTTAGCTTAAAATGTCCAAGAATAAAAATATAGTAGGTGGTAATGACCGGTATATGCCTATATGCCGTATATGAACCAAGAATATGCTTAGAAACTATACTACATCTCGCTACTACAAACAAATAAATGCAAACAAAATAGATCACGAAAAACAATTTAAAGATGGCGCGAGTTTAGAAGTTCGGGCCCTTTTGATGTTACTTCAAGTAGAATTAACAAGTTGATAAAACCATAAGTTTTATCGTTAATGCCCGTGATGAATTGCAGGTTTGACCTCTGCAGATAGACCTTTATGTTCACGGACCATTAAGTACGGTATAAATAAGCTTTGTTTAAAGTTTTATTCCAGGAAATCTTTGAACAAAATAAATCAACATTTTATTAACACAACGGGAAATTACGCTCGTTAAAATTGTCGATTTAGATCCCGACAATGTTTCGATTCTTCCGGAGAATCTTCATCTAGGTATGAATATGGTCACTCCTACCGGGCGACACACGTAGTGATTATATTCTCTATAGATGACACAGACAGAGTGAGACAACTAAATATAATTTGTTTGGCAAGTTAAATTGTCGGTCCCGGCTTCTATAGTAGTTAAGCCATGACGTAGGCGGCCTAAAAACACAGTCACTAGTGTACGATACTTGCTCCTACCATAGACAAAATTATGTCATTTGAACGAACGAACGATTTTTAAACTTAACGTATCCATCAAACTCAATTAAAAAACATGGCTAGGCCTATTTAATCTCTGATTTCTCCCTACTCAGCCCTCACAACTCAGTTCGATGTCAGCGATCCAATTTTAAAACTGATTGCGTTCCAAATCCCGCCTTTTCTGAGTAATTAAAGTCACCGATTGAAAGAGGATGTATATTTCTGAATGGCGGGTGATATTGCCGTATCAAGAGGCAATAGATTTTTTTTCAGGTTAAAGTGAAAATTGTTATATTAGCATCAAACGGCCGAAGGTTCGCGATCGCGAGAGCTATGAGATCGCTTCTTAGCGATAAGACCGCCCATTGTACAATTATTACTAAGGATTTGTAGTTCATAAGTTGTGCATCATTCATTCATTCATTCATTGTTTCATTCGCTTATTATTCCGCAAAATGGCAAAGATAAATTTCAAGAACCAGTTTTAACGATTATACATCTTGTTACCTATACCATGCTCTACACACGTAAGTATTGCCGTCGGCAATACATCGTCGGTAAAGTGAGAGCTTATGTCATACATCTTCACATTGTATAACATAATTTATGGATGGTGGAAATTCTCCAAATATATTAGTCATTCACCTAGAACCAGATGCTTACTTGGATTCAACGAAAACGAAGTTTCGTGCAACTTCGTTTTCGTTTCTTAGTCGAAGTCGAAGTAAGAGGGCCTAAACCCGAAAGTTGCACGAAACTTCGTAGTTGTCCTTCGTAGCTTATGTTGGAGGACTGTTCCAAATTCAGCACAACCAATAAGGTATAAACTGCCCTTCTACTCTGTAGAGTACTGTACTGTGACAAGATATTGGTCTACAGACCAATATCTTGTCACAGTACTTCGCTCACTCAATCAGCAACTGTCACTCGGAGAATGTTTCTATCTCGTCACACTCATAATAATAAAAAGAGATGGCAACAGATTGAACATCTGTGATAGCAATGGAATTAAAGTTAAATGACTTTGTGGAGAAAACGATTTTCAGTTGAACCATTTCCAATATTTCACATGAAGAAAGAAAATTGAAAAACTTTCTTGTTATTACGAGGCCGGAAGTATTGTGGTTGGCCTTTGCAAAGCCTTATCTTATTAAAATAGTTTTTCTCGCGGTTTCTCTTCCTTCATAGCAATATTTTAATTACCTAATAGTAGACCTAACCTATGTAGGTACCTAACCTACACCTATTCTAATGCCCAAATTTTGTAATGAATGTATCTACGGATGTCCGTAGATCCATCACCATATATAGCAACTTTGTTTTTACAATATAAAATTTATGATGAAACTTTTTAACTGCTAAACTTTCTGGATCTGTATACTTATTTAAATGAAATAAGACGGAAATTTATCGTATTTAGACTAACAGCTGACCGCTTCTGAAAAGAAGCGCTCTCATTGGCTAATGCATGATAATGAAAGAAAATAGAAAGAGAAAATTGTTTATTTCAATAGAGCCTCAACGATCACTTAAAAATGTAGTCCTATCGACTCTATTGCCTGTTTCAACGCAACTCCCTACACCAGGGAAGAATCAGGCAAGAACTTGGTGTTTGACTACTACCTAAGTTTATAAGCACTAAGCTGAAATCTGTGACATACGGTCTGATTAATGGACGTCGTAAAACTATCCATATTGGTTAAGTTTTATCCCGATTAAAAGAAATCAAACTATCGTTTGGCATCGACCGTCGGACTGAAAGATGTAGACAGATTTGTTGAACTACGCGAAAAAGTCCTTACATAAATGTTAGTTATCTATTTCTTCTTATGCTCGATTTCTATAACCAACTAACGGATGTCCATACTAACGGACATCCGTTCGTTCGTTCGTTTTTTTTTTTATAAATGTTTTCTATACGTAGCACAACACAAGTTTCAATATTACTCGTAATACGAACATCGGAGTCACTGAATGCATGTTATGCGATTTGGAGGTCAACACTTCCACCCCCAAATACCCCCCTTGTACCCCTCTCACCCCAAATACCCTCAAAGTAATGTTTTTGGATGGAGACATCAAAATATTTGCTGATGTTATACAATTTTAACTCGATCGCTATATCGAAGAACGAATCATTGGAAGAGATGTACTGTCGGGGTGAATGTTGACTTCTGCAAAATGGGCATCCACAATTATTGACGAATCGATGAAAATAATTATCAACAAATAAAAAAAATACATAAAGTGGGACAAACTGCTCCTTTTTTGAAGACTGTTAAGCCCAAGGAGCATTTTGCGTCCAACAAGATATTCCCAAAGGAATAGTTAAACTTCCTTCCAAAGAGGGCCAAAACTTTCTTTTATTGGCTTGACAATTACGAACTCAAGCATAAACTGTCGAGCCGTTCTCAAAGGAAAAGACAAGTACGGCAATTGATTTTTTTTTATTTTTTATTTTATTACTTCTAGCCTGTTATCGTCCCGCTGACTCCCGCTACAGAGTAAAGGTCTTCTTATACCGTATTTTACCGTTTTGAGTTAGGTGCGTATGATCTGGGCGTAAAGCGTCTGTGTAAGCAGAACATTTTAAATTAAGATTTCGTACTACTTTCGTCTTTTATAAGTAGCAGAGGATAAACAAATTCTGAAATTATAAGCGATCAATTTTGTTTTCTCCTCCACTGTACAATGAATCAGCATGAACACAGACTGACATGTCGTGGGGTTATAAATAAATATATATTCTATAGGTAGGTATTATCTAGAAATGCGTGTTTTGTACGTACACGGTGTATGAAGTCTCTTTCAGTTTTGTTGTTTTTTATATTTTTCGTGTTAAAAAATCCAGAGAAAGTAGTTCCGATGTCGCACTTTAGGATTCCATATACCCTCAGAGCAATCATCTTTCCTTATTGCATATACCTATCGTTGTAGAACGAGAAGTTACTCAATAAATCCTTTTTGAAAAAGATTAATGATCATTCATGTAATAAAAAAGGTAGATTTCTTAATTTATTTTTATTAAAAGAAAAATAAGTGGAGTGCATACTTTTTGCATTTTGTTGATTATTATATTAGAACGACACATTTTAATATTAATATTACGTCTGGTACCTCATCTCTCACGGTCATAAAGGCATTGATTCATTAACACTTTTGCTGTAAAGCAAAATCGCCGCCACACTGCTTTCTTAACCCACTAACTGTAAATAAAAAAGGAAAATCTGACAGAACCCCTTGTTCACCCTTTAAGCGCTTTCATCACAGAAGAATGTTCACTGGTTTAGTGGAATAAACGGATACTAAATCTATTTCTTGTTATCGATTTCGAATTAAGAGGATTTTGGTATAGCTATTAGTAGAAATGCAACCGGAATTAGAACCTCTTTGTTTTAATCGCTGTAACACGAGCTTTAAACAGTGAAGGAAAACATTGTGAGGAAACCATAACTGGTTTCCTCACAATGTTTTCCTTCACTATATATATATATTAGAAGCTGCTAGAAAGCGTTAGCTTTCTAGCAGCTTCTATAATACTTAGATATTTTTTTTTAAATACATACACATTATAGATAGAATACACTGAGACATGAAACAAATACTTGCAGCACATACAAAGTACATAGGTACTCAGGCGCTACATGATGAATAGTGTCGCAGGTACTCAACATATTGTTGAAGCAATATGACGTACCTACTCGTATCTATCAATATAATATCAATGCAGACGTTCTCTACATACTTATGTTCACATTTTTCGGCAGGTGCGCAAACTCTTGACAACTTATGTTTGCCTGGTACTTGAAATGAGTGGGCAAACTGGGATTGTAAGTATTTGTATCTACTGTTTGTATAATTAATGTATAGGCATTAGATATTATTGGCATAGTTAATAAACAGAAGATTGATTTCATTCGCTTTTCCTTAGCGGAGTTTATTGTAATTTTTTTTAATATCAATTAAATGAACAGAAAAAATTATAAACCATTATTTGAGAAATCTTAAATGCTTGCAAATTTAAAATTCTGATGCTTACGTTTTTCATCAATTCAATTGCATCTTTCTTTGTTTCAATAAAAGTTCACTCAATTCATCTTTTTCAAAGGCTCCGTAAATCAATTTAAACTCAAAAAAGTATATCACAAAAACGTCTTTCTTTTAAAATCCACGGTGTAATTATTCTTTTGTCGATGCTTCGCATAAATACGACAGACTACCGAACAATGCGTCACCTTATTCACAAAGAAACTAGAGCTAAGGGCTATCATATTTGTGAGATAAATAAATAAATAAATATCCTTGGACATTTCACACAGCATCATAGAGATGGATGTTTGTTATTCTTTTAAGTCAAAACTTGGACAGTTTACGACCTGGAACACATAGGATACTTTTTATCCGGGTGATCGAATCCGTGATCTGCGGGCAAGTAAGCCAGTCAACGATATAATTATAGTTTGTCAGATAAACTTACACATTTTGCGTCGTAGTAGAAGTAATTCTCACTAAGCCAAGAAATGAACGTGTCACTTTTAATAAAACAGTAATATCTCTCGAGATTATACGTTGTGGTATTTGGTTTTTGTTTTTCAATGTTATAAGGTATATGTTTTAAACTTTGATAGTTCTATTGAGTAGTTTTTTTCGGTATCATTATGTTTTATGAGTGTTAATGGAGTTCAAAAAATGTATTTGAGAGCTTTTTGTTACCTACCTAAAAACTTGTTTATTTATTATTTAAAAGAATTTTAGTGATTTTTAGTTTAATTTTATTTTAGACACGGAACGAATTCAGCTCAAAGTAAAGTTTTTTAGGGACTGTGAAGACTAGAAGAAGGTTTGGCTGAATTTGGCTTTACGGTGAAAAATATTTTTGTACGTTTTTTGATAATTCTTCTTGAATAAAGGAACCGAGGAAATGTTTTGTATACAGCGCTTTCAAAAGGGGGAAGGGAAGGGGTAGAACTAGAAATGTTATGATGGTAGAATTGGCATATATAAATAATAACCAGGTCAAACGAATTGATTAATTATTAGTTATTAGTAATTAATAATAATCAATTAATTAGTAAAGTTGGTTATAGGAACCGGGCGTTAAAAACTGGTCATCCTTTTCAATCCGCGACTGTATTATCTTAATCATTTTCTTTAATTATTTAAGGTAGTACAGTTATTAATGCAATGTCAAGTAGCCACTTATTAAAATAGTAAAATTCAGAGAGTCTACCGTGCCTCGGGAATACAATCATGGACATTTTTATATCTTTTTATCCTATGAATCAAAATATACACATAAGTATATCCACCGGACCTATAAAAAACCCAACATTAAACTAATGAATTCATATAAAATGCCTCTCAGCAACTAGACTCCCTACATTTACTATTGAGATGCTACCTACGATTTCAATGAAAATAAATCGGCTATGAGCGAGTTGAACACTTCACTTGGGTTCCGGTTTTAAAACCTTTTAAGCATTAGGTGAATTGCTTTGAAAAGTATACATTTATACATTATCGCAAATGTTTTGTCATTATCATTATCATCTTCCAACCCATTAGGTAAGTGCCGTTGCTCAGTTTGTTTCTGAAAATTATTTTTATTGATGTTTATATATTTTTAATTTGATCAAAGAGTTTATAAAATTAAATAGCCTGTGATCATATATTCCAAGACTAATAGGTAAACTTCTAAAAATTGGAAATAAATATTATTAGGTGCTTGACTATTCTTATTTTTAAGAATTACGTGGATCTAGTCAATACAGTATGTATCTTTAGTAATTACATAATAACTAACATACGATAATCACGTCATTCACTCTCATTACATTCTTCATACACACTCACCGGTTTAGGGTTCTTTTAACCTGACCCTTTTCCAAAAAAGTATGTAACTATATTATTTGATACATAAGTGAATAAATTTACCAAAAGAGTAGATATTATTTGATATTTAATAACTAATTTACTTAGTCTCACTCTTTTCTTTGAATAATTAAACCTCTCGTATTTATTCCAAAGTCAAAATAAAAATAAAAGTCTAGACGTCCATTTTATTCACTATTTTTTTATCTTTTCTACAGATCCCTAAAACTATGGACTTTGATATACTAATAAATAGCCAGCGATGCGAAAAAGGTTTTTTTATTACCCTTTGAGAGAATATTTAGGTAAATACTTTTACCCTTTACCTTTACATTCTACATTATAATGTATCTTTGACGAATTATTTATTAATTTTGATACTTGGTCAACCGTTTTTTTTGTTTGGTTTAAAAGCCTTTTAAGTCTTTTGAGGCTTTTGACAGAAATTCTTTAAAAAAAATATTTCAAAGATAAACATTTATTCAGCGAAGTCAGATGTGTGCACGTAATAATGATAAGTTTTTTCGGAACCAAATACAAAGGTAGGTAACTGGTAAAATTACGTTAAAAATATATTTAGAGGGTAACCAAAGGCGATTCCAATATACATCTACTGCAATACTATTTTGGAAATATAAACAGTATACTATAATTATACAGACAAGTGGCCAATCATGTAAACGCATAATTAAATGTTTTTATTTTGCTGTATTTGATGCGTGACTAAAACCAGATGAAAGGACTAACGTTGGCGCTAAAGTCCCTTTTATTTACGTTATGCAGGATTTTTAACTGTTGTATACAATTTCATAAAAGCATTGTTTTTTGATTTTTAAACAATGCTTAAACCCCTGCAAGTCATTATGAGCGTCATTTTATTTTATAGATTGATTTATTTTATTTTGTTTTATTTTGTTTTAACTGTTTGCAATAGGCAAGAAAATGGCATTATGTAAATAGTGCTTTACATTGCTCGCTCAAGCGGAAAATCAGTATCATCTATTGAGCTGGTTTCGAACCCACTATCTTCAGATCAAAAGTCGAATATCCTACTTACCTAACCCTTATGTTATATTCGCCAGTTCTAGAAATATTGAGTTCATTTCGTGGATTTGTGTACAATGCCGGCATTGTTCCTACTTATCAATATGTCACTTGAAATGTGGAATCGTGCAGCCTTTGTGTACCTGTTTTGTGATTTAAGGTACAAAGGTATACAAATAATGAACCGTAATGACTTTATACTAAAATTCAAATTGAAATAAATTATTATGTTGGCACACGCGAAGAGAAGCCTATGCCCAGCAGTGGGAATAAACGAGCTGAATGTGATTCTTTATTCTTTTTTGTACATAACAAAATAATGGTGCTCTTGGCGCCGCTTACGGTCGCCTGCGGTTGAAGATTTTGAAGGTATACTTACCTACTAAGTAAATTATGGTGATGAAGATAAATTTTAAAATGGTATGACAGTAAAACTATGCGCCACTTCCCTTCCATTTTGGTGTGAGTGATTATTTTACTTATAGAGTAAGGGGTTTATTCATAAAAACTTGACAATTTAATACAGGTTTTAGGCACGTTTTAGAACGTTTTTTTCTTGTCACTCATATGTCAACGAAAAGAGATAGCAACAGATTTAATATACGTTTTAGCTAATACAGGTTTTAGGTCGAATATGCATAATGGGGTAAGTTTGCACTGTTTTTCAAAAACAAAAGCAAGTGAAACGGTTCTTAAGTACCAACTTCATTTCCTCATGGCATTCGGCACATTTTACTATGAACAAAAGCTCTAAAATAAAAATTAATTTGTTTAGTATTATTCCGATCCGCTTTATTTTATGACTCAGTAAAGTTAAATCACGTTTTATGACGGTCAAAATTCATTTCATTTAATGCTGAACACTTCATTCAGTGTTGTAATAAATAAAATGGAAAGTAAATGACGGTTAGCTCACACCTACACATTTTGTCCAAATCGTTTTGTTTATGCTTTCTTTTTTACGCTAAAATTGTTTAAATATTGTCCAAGATTATTATTATAATACTTGGGAATTGAGTCTACGACCAGAAAAACTGGCCTATGTGGTAAGACCACAATTTAGCCTACCGGCGATGATTTCAAAAGTGGGCTCTCAATCCAAATGCACATCCAACCAGCATAGAGTTGTTTAGTGTGAAATAATCAATCATCGAGTTTCTACTGTATTCAAAAAATGAATGTGGCGAAATGTGTATGGATCGAAGCAAAGGAGATTCGTGGTCTCTGCCTACCCTTATGGTAAAGAGGCGTGATAATAATGTATGTTTGATGCCGCGCAAAACTATGTTGTTTAGTTTCAACAATAAGTAAATCGGCAGTTTAATAGTCGTAAAAGAAGTTTTGTTAGAGGTTTTATGGTGGTCATTTAACATAGATTTAGTGTGGGATGACTGTAAATAGACTACAGTGTATATTCTGTAGTGTTGTAAAAGAGGGTGGTTGACCGAATAATATAGTGTTTAGACTAGACATCAAGGCAAGTACATACAAATTATGTTCTTAGATGACTATACTTCATTTATTGAAACGAGCTAATAGGAAGAGAAATAAACACATGTGATTGGTCGTCGAAAATAATTATCTTTCTCGTCATTGGCTAAATTGTCAAATCTAGCCAATCCAATTATTTTCGACGACCAATCACGTGTGTTTATTTCTCTTCCTATTAGCTCGTTTCAATAAATGAAGTATAGAATAATATTTCAAAACGCTATGAAATGTCATCGTTCGAGCGAGAATTAAGTAGATGACAGATGCTTAAAATTAATAAGTACTTTAACAAACTAATAGTCATTAACATAAACTATGTGTCAAAACAACAGCTGTAAAAATAATTCAGTTAATTAATTAGATAGAAATACGCATTTACAATATATGTAGGAAGTAATCGCTGTCCCTTTTCAACAGAACAAAAATAGTACGAAAGATTACGCAGTTTCTATAGCGTTACTGAGTTATGACGTCATAAAAACGTTAGTCATATCTCTTTCTGTCATGTGGTCTTGAAACCTTTCTAGCTTCGTAATTTATTGAGCTATTTATTTATGTTCTCTTTTTAGTGTTGCAGTAATTACAGAAAAGCAGCCGTTTTTAATTTTAACTAGTAAATATAACACTTCTTCAAAGACAAACACAAGACAAAAAAAAAGTAAAAAAAGTAGTAGTTTTCAAAGACAGTTTCCTCTAAAAAATGTAAACTTATCAGTTTATCTGTATGTAGGTAGGTACCGTTGGAATAAAACAAATAAAATAATCACATTTTTTAATCCATTTGACAGTAGGTTTTATAGTCAAACGTAACAAATCTGATATAAGTATGCTCTTTTCACTTGCTACTTATCTGTAAATGTTCTTTAAATAAAATCATTTTTTTATTATAATGGTAACTATTTTGATATGAAATGAAACAAGTTATTTGGATTTATTAAATTTATTTACATTCTTACTCACATACAAAGATTAGACGTATACATTTATTTTTATTTATTACGACCTAATAATAAACTATTTACACTATTTTCCTTCTACAGTGGAATGAGGTTTAAGAAAATAAAATAAAAAGCTTTACAAAAATACATTTAAGGAAGTTTGTAAACTAATAGGTACCTATAAATAATTAGCTACTCAGAGCTTTGCTCTTTTTAATAATACTTAATAAGGTCAGGTAGTAAAAAAAACGAATTAGCATAAAAAATACAATAATCGCAACTGGGCCTAAAACCTACTTAATATTATTTAATTAATTACAATCCATTCAGTTAACAAACTAATTAATTTTAGCAAGAGATCACAACAACACGAAGTAGTAAAATATTTGTTGGGCAAATTGGCAAACAATAAATTGATTGCAAAAACTCAATTCGGTTATTATAAAACATGTTTTTTTTACAATTTTTGTTCAAATATTTACAACAGAGTTTTAGTGCACTGCTGTCAAGTGATTAGGTACTCGATAGAACGTTGTGTTTTTTGTGGTTTGAACTAGTGTTGCTACAAAATTTAGCCGAAAACTCGGTTTTGGATTACTAAATAATATTTAAAACAAAACGCCGACAAATGCTTAAGAAATTCTATTTATAGTTTATCTTCGATGATATTTCGAGAACAAATTCGTGCTGAAAAAAGTCGTATAAAACTTAGGTTATTAAAAACGTAAAATGTATAAAACAAACATTCAACAGCTGAGCAAAGATCACTTCTATATTTTTCAATCATGATATTTATTTATTTGCTCTTATAAGTACTCGCTCTCAAACACAACCTAACTTAATCCTAATCCGTGATATTGTTTTACTAATAAAATAATTTTGTTTTCTTTGGAAATAATACTATCTCACTTTTTTTTACATAAATTAAATTATTTTCGATAGACTTTTTCTAAAAGACGACATCAACACTCCGACCATTCAAACTCCGGTTAAACTTAACCTGGAAACCCTCACATCCCCTACAATCCGAATCGCTATGCCTCTCACAGTCAACCTTAAAACAATCGTAATAAGGCTTACAATCGATGCTGTTCGTGCTGCACCCAATAGCCTTATAGCACGAGTTTTTACCTATCTGTCAATCTCTGGACACGTCGTTCGTTAGAGTGAAGCGAGTTGCTTCGCTGATGGAATCGTCTCGCTTCGCTCTCCTGTTACCGTTTAAGTTTTCGATGAATGAAGTGTTCGTGTTTCTTACGAAATCTCTGTGGATATTATGATTGGATGGGGAGAGGTGGGTGAGACGATAGCTTGCGCAGGAGTCGTTTCTTCTGACGACGGTTCTGGTTGTGCCTCGGGAGCTGCCGATGGGGGCGAAGGATGTGCCGTTCTGTTCTGGCGGGGGAGCGTGGCAACAGCATAAGCATTTGAAGTAGGATCGATGGAACTCGCGACGGAATTTACCTGTAACAATGGTAATTATTTCATTGGTTGGTTTGGTTTTCAATAAATTGGGGACGTGCGACATGTACTGTAAATATGGATGTTTGCTACTCTATCACACAAATACTACACAAATTCTGCTGAAACTTGAAATATATTTTAAGATCTGGAAAAACAACGACTTTAATTTAAATAGTTTGTTCTACAAAAAACTCTTTTTTCCTTTGTATATTATAATGAAAGAGAAGTATCAAATATTTTTATTGTGTCTATGCGTAGGTTAAGTATTCTTTTACGAGATAATCCTCATAAAAAGTGTTCATTATTTGTATTCTTTTATGACGTATCTATAAACTTTAGTACAGTCTGGTATAAAGTAAAATATTTGTATGTTAGGAACGCATCTAACTTATATAATTAAACAGATTGTGATAAAACTTTGATTTCAAAGTTTTGCGATAGCCTGAGACTTTTCAGTTATTTTATTAAATTAAAATTTATCCTTTATGAGTAACGGGTTTAATCTTCAATTTATACTTGTAAATAATATTAAATCTTTGACACAAACAAACTACAATTTATAATAAAAATGGAAGTAAATCCCGACGATGCTGCAAACCGCACGCCTCAGCTCGCTTAGAGAAAACATTAAAATAAATAATGTGGTTCAGCCCGTAAAGCATTTTGAAGTTTGTAGAGTTTGAAATATAACATCGTGTTTTAAACTCACTTTCTTTATTAATTCAAGGGTTGTACCTTTTTTGAGATGCGTGAGAAAAGCAGATTTATTTTTGAACTGTAAACGATGTTTTTAATGTTATTCAGGTTAATGCTTGTAGTTTGTTCGTTCGTACTAATAATTATAATAACTAAAAATCATTACTATTCAATCAATCAATCAAAATATTTTATTTTTCTCAAAACAAACCCTAGAAGTAAATTCCTATCGATAACATGGATAGGTTTAGAATACATCACTGAACTGTACTATTTGAGTCGGTTTGTAGGAGAACTGGTGCCTGAGATAGGTTTAAAAACCTGTATTACAGGTCACCACTACTACTACTAGGACTATTGCTCAAATACTGAAACGCAAAAGTAAGTGATGCTCATTTATGACACAATCTGTCATTTATACAAATCTGTTAAAAAATTACTTCCTTGACGGTTAATACGTCCATAAATAATTTAGCTTTTGAGCATTTGGAGGACATTGGCAGAATTGTGGCAACCTATAGTCACAGAAAGCCATAAATAAGAAGTGAAGTGAAGTGAGTATTCGGTCATATGTCTACCATCTTAGAAATCTAAATAAGGTTACAGACACGATCGTCATCCGATCTTCGCATCAGCACACGCGCAGTAAACATTTAACGCACCAGTTAATTTGGTCGCAGTTAAACACGTATAAACCACAGGAATGAGCTATTACGAGTAAGTACCACTCACTGACACATCCTTGAAAGAATCATATTTAAATCTAGAGCTCTGAAAAGTGAAGGAAAATATTGGCGTTACGACAGTAAAGTTACACATTTTGGAAGAAACTCGCGGCTTAATCCGCCCTACTGACCATTGCCTTTCCTGTGGATATGGCCAGCTTGTAATGAAAGCTGAAATACCAATCCACTTGGCGAACACGACTAATATAACTACGTATACACATACCTACATATACTATAACTTAGTGTTTACAACCTAAGTATGTATCAAACTTCACGAAAATTTTTCTTATGCATTGATTCATTCATATTCATTTATTAATTCTTATTTAACTTCACGATGTTTTCCAACTCTAAATGATGATGTTTCCCTTAAAGTTCGTGTTAAAACGTGTTTAAGCATGTTCTATGAAATTTGGTTTTGGAACTTGCTAGCAAGTTTGTTCGCTGTTTAGCAATGTAGCGTAGCGCAGCACATCTCTAGTAGAAAAGCAGCCTAATGGTGCCAGTATTTCAGCGACTATTAGTTTTCGCAGTAGACTAAGTTCGGGAGGCGTCAAACGTAATTAAACTGTGTAATGTGATCATTAAAGGTGCTCTGTATCTAAATTGCTTCTATAATTTTGGTGCGGGTGCTTAAAGTGAAGTAAAATCTATTCTGAGACAGGTATTTAGCATTTATACCTCATATTATGGATCATCAAGTGGTCTACAGAGACCGTTTAAGCTGATTATAAATTTTCGAAACGAAAAGTCTATTGATGCAAGTCCAGTATTGTATATTAAATTAGTCTTAGGTTAGTTACTATTAAGTTGTTTTGTGTTTATTTTTTATTTTTTTCATACTTTCTGTACACCCCCACCATTCCTATTATCCCATCGAATCTTTCCATACCAAGGTTGTCTGGAAGAAATCGCTTCTAAGCGATAAGACCGCCCATTGTACAATTATTTTAAGGATTTTAGTTCATCCGTTTATTTTCTGTGTGCAATAAAGTATTTTCATTCATTCATTCATTCATTTATTCATTCATTCATCCAGATTCGATCCCACGACCTTCGGATCGAAAGCCGGAGTATCACGCCAACACGGCTTCCATGTCAAATAGAAAAATAAAATAAAAAACCTTATCCAATCAGTTTTCTATTATTAATTAAATTAATCATGACCAGCTATTTTCAGTAACGACCCTCACTTGTTAGATTAGCTCACTGGATTACTGAGATGAGTCGACGAAAAAGCTAGACATTAGTCCTTTTTGTTGCTGTGATTCTTAACTATATTGGCCATAATACTAGTAGTTTATTATTAAGTACTATAATTAAGTAGGTAACTAGTTATTAAAACGACTTCAATTTGTAAATAACTCCGTGGATAGTCATCAGAACTTCGAAATAAGTTTAGGGCCATAATTCATTTTCGAAATGTGCAGAATTCGTTATTTTAGCGCTAAATATTGTCTTGAGAAATCTTTTACAAAACTGTAAAATTTTAGATTTTTCTATACATAAAACTAGAGATAATCATTAAAAAATGTGATACTTAGTGTTGTTTTTTTTAAGAAAAGGTGAATATTTCAATTGTTCCAAACGACTGAACAGAGTTTTAATTAGTAAATAAAGATGTACAAAAAAGTAAGACCATGTTACGATTACCAACAACAACGGCCATGCTACACTGGGTGAGAAGTGCTACACAGATAACAAATATTTCGGTGCTTTTTTATCTACTATATTTTTGTTACTTTGATAAATATTTTTCTGAGAACGTACCTAGATTTTACAGTTAGATAAATAAAATATAAAAAAAAACAAAATCAGTAACGCGCTAAAGCACACATAAATAACAAATGAGCGAGAGCGCAAATAAAGTATCAGAAAATATAGAAAGCAACTAAAAATTGATTAAAAAAATTGCACAAAATTACTTTCGTGGGACTAGACATTGTAATGCTTCACGGGAATTACTCTTGTAAAGTTATTGTCAATTTCAAGAGGGTAGCTACTCTTGACGGCAGTGACAATGGCAATGCAAAGTCAGCGCGATCCCGATCGTACAAGAGTTTGTACGCGTGCTACGTAGCTGTAATTAAAACTACGCGTTTATCAATTCATCAGCGTTGCAATCTTAGTCAATTCAGCTGTGTGTTAATTTTGTTTGGTTTCTAGGTGTTCTGATAGAAAGCCCAATTTAGAGCCTATGCTCACCACATTTGTCCACGTCACTACGCGTTTGTATCGATTAACTGTTCGTTCGAAAAACGTAGTGCGTATAGGCTCTTAGTCGAACGACCTGCTAAATATTTCTGGGTATTTACTTGCCATGGGTCGAGAGGCCGCCTCGATCCAAGACACCTCAAAACGCTGCCTTAACGTACGAGGCATTTTCTGCAATAGTTTTTCCTCATTTTACCTCAAAAAGAGGCCTGAGGTTTAAAACTATATTTTACAATATTTTTGCAAGAGTAATTTTCGTGAGTTATTATAATGTTGAATAGGACATTATGACAAAAGCAGTACTAGCAAACCCAATGTAGCATGGGGCCGGGTCACTGACCTGAAAACCCTGGGAATCCTGCAAGCAAAATTAAAAGTTGACCCATTGTAAAGCAAGCGATGAATAGAAGAAAGATTCACAAAATGACAGAAGAAAATGATGCATTTAAACTAATGTTCTTAAGGATGGTAAAGATAGTTTCACACAGTTAAGATAATTATATCGCAAATCTAATACAAATATAATATTTTATCGACCTAATATTATGATTAAAGTAAGGTATATTTAATTATATAAATCATAATATTACACACCGTTTGATCTACGAAAAGTTGGTGTTTTAACCGAAATTAGGAACAACATTTCGTCAAAATAAGTATATGTATTTCATCCCTGTAAAAGTTGGTACTTTTGTAGGCCGTCAACATTTAACGATAATGGATATTTTATAGCTCAGGTTAAACAGATTGAGATATAATTTTTATAATACACTTGTAGGTACCTGTACTCTAAAATGACACTTGGTACATTCCTTTGGCGCAAACAAATATTTAAAAAAATTGCTAAGTAATATGGAAGCTTCATAAATGTGACTCTATTTACAACATTTATCTACGGGTGATTTATTTAATTGTTTTTAATTTGAGTACTTTCGTATAACACAAAAATATATAATGTATAATATTATTATTAGTATTATTTATTTACAAGAATAAGAATATAAGAAGACGTGTAAAATATTCAAGGACATTTATTTATTTATGAACAGTATCATAAATATCGCATTGAATATGAAGATTTCATAATCCGAGTGCCTTCAAAATTTCTACTCCTTATTGGCTTGGCAGAATGCTGAGTTGAAGACTTCTGATGACGCACAATAACAACATTACTTTTGTTCTAATATCATGTGTTCTGATCGAGAAAGTATAAAAATAGTAAAATGTACGGGTGATGCTTACCGCTCATGAAGTTGTATATGAGTGGATTGACTGCTGAGTTGGCGTAGCACATCACGTGGGAGATGAGGGCGATGCAGGTCATCACGTCACTTTGCTGCACGTCGATTGCAACCCTGGGAAAGAAACAGCATTTTGGAAACACTTTAAAATAGTGCATAGGTGAACTTTACGTGACGAAAAATTTATATGCCCTATGATATGATCTTAGAAGACTTAGAAGTGTTGGTCGTCCGCCAGCGAGATGGGCAGACGATATATGCAAAGTCGCGGGCAAAAGATGGATCGGATTGGCACAGGATCGTGGCGGATGGCACAAACTGAGGGAGGCCTATACCCAGCAGTGGGTGAAGTCGGGCTGTGGATGATGATGATGATGATGATATGATCTTTAAACGGTGATGGAAAATATCTTGAGGGAAGCAGATAGCTTTATATTAGCGTAAGATGTTGTCTGACATCTAAGAGTTCTTCCTTAGGCATTCTGTTTTATTTTTTTATCTGAAAAAATAATCTATCGCAGTTATACAGTCGTGATCATACTTCATTTCATTTAAACTCGTCCACTAAAACTCTGTAAAATATCTACATCGCGTATTGTGTTGCATGAACATACCTCAACACAGACAGAAGATGCACCGGGAAGTAGCAGACAGCAAACATGGCGACCACAGCCACTAGCATCTTGGCTGCCTTCCGCCGCGACCTCAACTGTCCCTCGGTAGACGCGTTGGTATGGAGTGAAGGAGTTGTTCTTCTGTTGGCTGCTAGCCCTGAGAATAAAGAAGCTGCTTAATTATAAGCACAATAATACTAGTAGTATTATTTTATCTGTGATATAAGCTAATGTAATTTTTAATAATGGCAGGTCGATTAAAAAAACGTATGCATTTGCATCTACTAGATGACTTATACATCGTCAGGAGGCAATCTTTGCCTACACTAAACGAGACACTGTAGTGACTGGGACATTGTTTCAGATGGAATAGGCTTGCCCAGCACCTAAAACATCCTCTCAGCTTAGCAGGCCATACCCACAGGTGGGTTAAAGCAGTAACCAAGTGGTGGCTAAGACAAGGGCATAGAAGTTTTGGTCATCCGCTAGCGATGGGCAAACGACATCAATGAAGATAAGTGAGCGATGGATCGGATTGGCGCTGGCTCGCGGAAGATGGCACAAGCTAAGGCCTATTTACCCATCAGTGGGTGAAGTCGTGCTGTGGATAATAATGATGATACTTATTTACATAATAATCATCATTAAATTTACAATTTTATTGTTAAACTCGTATTTTAAATACGGTAAAATAGCTCTCAGTGTAAGACAAACCTATAACTGTGCTTTTGATTACTTTTCTCAATAAGCTGTGTTGAATGAGCTACCGTTTTCCAAACTTTGTCTTCATTTGACTAATGGATTGACCTCCTCGCGGTATTTCTTATGCTAATTTCGAACAATTACCTTCAATAATGGTCCAAGTTTAATGAGAAAATAAGGCTCTTTGACTGACTATTATGGATTTAGGAATTTTATGTTTTAAGAAAATTGCTATTAGTGTGAAGTAATAGGCACTTTTGAAATTTGCGTCTATTTTAATGTTTTTATTATTTAGAGCTGATCGGATCCAAGGCTATAAACTTATTCGAATGGCAAAGTTTCTTACGGTGTCAATAGACACTTTGGACATTCGTTATTGTTTGTTGTAAAAGACATAACGATAGTGTGTGAATACCTAGTGTGGTGGGCCTAGTTCTTTAAAGAAAGCTAGCCAAGAAAAGCTTTATAGATATAGACTAATTTTTGAAAAATATTATATCCTATTTACTATTATGTGTACCTATTACAGAATATCTAATACTGGCCTTGTATATATATTTAAAAGTTCAATGAGTTTTTAACTACACATAAAGAAAACTTCTAAAATGTCATATAATTTTTATTTCCAAGTAATAACTTTTCTCCGTAAAACTGGTAAAACTTAAAATATTGCCTTTGACGTGCGATAGTAAAGTTTAATTTTAAAGAGCCAACTTAGCTAGTTTTCTATAAAATATCTCCTATCGTTATACGAACTTACTACCATTACTATACAAACACCCCGTTAGAGCGCTGCTAAAAATAAAATGAAAATATCACTGCTTACTGTATTCTACAGGTGCGGTAGACATACTTATTTTATTAGATCGTTGGGCATTTTTTAGATTCTTTGAAGATGTTTAGGGTTCTTTGTCTAACATTTTGGTACCTACATGCCCAAATTTTGCAAAAGTTAAAGTTCCTTACTTACGTGACAGGTGACAAGCCCAGTGATGCTCCTATTATAAAAAGCCAACAATGGTTTCCCTACAATGTTTTCCTTTACCGTTTAGAGCTCGTGACAATATGCATTAGATGAACTTTGCAAAACTAAAATTGATGCACGGCCGGATTCGAACCAACGATCTTCAGATCGTAAAGGCCACCCACTCAACCACCACAGCTCTTTTATACGCAGTATGGCAATAAATCATTATGATAGTCTGTCGCAGTGGCTTTGTTTGGTGGTGTGAACGCAGCTTAAGGTATTGTACTTTTCTTGATTTATGATTCTGTTTACTGTGTTTCGGAACTATACGACTATTTTGTGAAGTCGTTTAAGTCTTTTTAGGCCTTCACAAGTACGAATCGCACTTCACGACTTTTAAACATTTATTTATTTATATTAAAAAATAGTTTGTAACTTTACAGGTATTGTATTTAACCTAAGACATAACAAACAACAAAATTTATATATTTTATGTTGTAAAAAATTTGTTGAAATGGTAATGGACCTACGGACATCTGTATGTTTATTATAAAATTCGAGCATAGGTACTAACTCTGTGAAAATAACCCCCCTTATGCATATACGACCAGTAAACCTGTATTAGCTAAACGCATATTAAATCTGTTGCTATCTTTTTTCGTTGACATAATATGGGTGACAAGAATAAAACGTTCTTTAAACCTGTATTAAATTGTCAAGTTTTTATGAATAAGACCCACATGTTTAAATAATTTTTGTAACTAGTTTATAAATTGACCTTTGAAACATTGGGAGTTTTAGCATATTCATACATACAAAGTTCGTAATTTCGATCAACTCTCTTGAGTTGTCTACGTAAAAGTAATTTGCATTATTTTAGAGTTAGCTCATTCTGAGCAAGATTGACGATTATTTTGTTAAATTTTGCCAAGCATTTGTGAACTTATCAATGTGAATAAGCTGTTGAAGATTGAAGTAAGTACTTTAATAATTGTAAGTAAAGAAATTACGTTTAATTCATCTATTTATTATAAAGGTGAAAGTTTGTGAGTACCTACCATCACGTTTAAACGGCTGGACATATTTGAATGAAATTTACCCAGGACTACCCAGGTACACAAAGGCGTTTTGATCCCGGTATTTTGGTCTAGTAACCAATAAATATTTTGTATTGTATTGTCACTTACAGTTTGTCCCAGCGCTGGGTGTGGTGCAGAGCTTATGTGACTCCGTGTGTCCGGGGATGTTGTCGGACCTCCACAGCACCCTCACGATCTGGCAGTAAGCTATCATCATCAGGAACAGCGGGAATCTAAGGAACACACAAAAGGTTATTGATGAAAAGGCAAAAAAGAAAGAACAGGCAATAGATTCCCCTAGTTTTAAGAACGTGACGTGTCAAAGTGGTCTTTAATAAGATTTTATTGAATAAATATATTTTGACTTTTGACTTTTGAAAGTTTTAATATTTATGACTCCAGAGGAATTTTTAGAGGCGATTCAGATGTCGACAACACTAAAACTAATCTAACTAAAGATGTTGCCGTCCCTTTTTTTGCTATAGAAATAAAAAGGATGGCATAACACATGGTGTACAAATGAAATTACCAGGATAAAATATATACTATCCTATAACCATCCAGACAGTCTATTTTACACAATAAAGGTGAAATTATTTTCAAAATCGGCTAAATAGTTTCGGAGATTACCTCCGTCAAACAAACCTACATTACCTCTTTATAACATTAGTATCGATAGGATGCTACACAGCAATCCTTAGGTATCTCATAAAGGTCTAGTAATGGTCTAGGTAATGTCATTGTATAGTTTCTGTAAATGTTGGTACAAGAACCTAAGTACACAAACTAAGCTAAATAACATTAGTGATCGCTAGCCGTACATTTTCGTATCATCCTTCGGACCCTTGTAACTTAGTCGTACTAAAAATTACATTACGGAGTTTATTTTTAGTATGTTTTGGTGTAGAACCCGCGTTGAAATGTTATTCTTTCGAAAGAGGGTAGTAGGTTTGAATCTTGGCAGTGTGAATTTGTTATTAGTGTCAGAATGCTAATATGCTCAAATTATTAAACCTTTTATAATATTATATTAGTATATTATAAAGAGGTAGGAAATTATTGTTTGTGTGTTTGAAGGAGGTAATCTCCGAAACTACTCAGCCGTTTTCAAAAATTCTTTAACCGATGGGCTGTCGGTTTGGTTATTATAGGCTATATTTCATCCCGATAGCTTCATTATTACACTCGTGCAAAGCCAGGACGTGCTGCTAGTTACCTATAAAATATGTTCATGGCAATTTTTTCATTGTTTTGAGCTGTAGGGTATTATGAGAATATATTTTCAGGTCCACAAACGCTTAAAATAAAACATTTTCTCACATTACAATAGTGATATCCCTTCTGAAAGACAGCTCTGACGCTCATTTTCGTAAAACGCTATGACGGGATTGACTTCTCCTTCAAAAACTATAATCAAATATTATGTTTTCTCTCTGCAGTGTATTATAATAAAGATTAATCTTTCTAAAACCGTAAAATTCTTTAAATAATCTGATCACATTATTGAGTTAGGGCTCTCGAAATACTGCTCAAATAAGCTAATGACGACTACACCCTCTTAAGCTGGTAGAAAAATCTGAGTTTTTGTAGCGCCTTTTTCATATTTAATTTTGGAATCGCAGGTCAGCTTATGTTGGTAAAAGCTAAATCCGAAAGATAAACCAGCATAAAATTAACTGCGATTTGGCATGGATCGTTTTCGATTTGTAGAGTCGAGAAGCGGAAATAAAACGAATTCATCGGATCAATTAAATCCTCTTTGATTTGAAATGAATGTAATATTTCTTATTGTTTTCAATCTGTATCCATTAATGTCTGTTGTTATTCAAATAAGTTATTTGCCGACCCGCTTTGTTGGTCGTATTATGCAGCTCTCGTCTTTCTCGAGAGCAGGGGTTGACAACTTAATAAAACTTCAGATTTCTTACTGAGTAGACTCCTGTTTGTGGAATAAATGAAGAATGTTAACTAGTTTTGATTATTAGCACTCCATATTCTCTGTCAAAAATAAAAAAATACTATATAGTTAAATACTTGCTTCGATAAGTCAATTAGTTTCCGATTACTTGTTGTAACCGTTATGATATGACGTCACAAGCGGTCACGTGACTGTTAGCCGGGACTCGGTATTTTAAAAAACTTTGAATGCCTTTAAAACCATACTACTAGGTATTTGTTATAATTATGCGATTAATAATAAGGAGTTTTAAACTCAAGTTTCAAAGGTTCTGTAATCCTTTAGTACTAAACTAGTTATAAGAGTGAAAGAGGAGCTTCATTGTTACGCAAATTGGTACCTCTGTTCTCCTCTGTCGTGCTAAGGGAATAATGCAGCTTTGAGAACAAGGGTCTACACAAGGGTTTATAGAAAATATTTATATATTATTTAAAACTAGCAGCACATTCCGGCTTTGCACGGCTGCTGTACTAATGAAACTACCGGGATAAAATATAGCTTATAACCTTCCCAACAGTCCATTCTATTCATGAGTGTAAGAATTTTTGAAATCGGTTCAGTTGTTTTGGAGATTACCTCCGTCAAACAAACAAACCTTTATAATATAAGTGTAGATTAAACCTTCCAAAGAGCGTAGTAAAAATAACATAGCTTGTTTTCTAAGAAACGATGGGCGGTGGAAGTATGCACTAAGGATCGACTCAATTATTAAATATAGCAAAAACATCGAACGGAAACTATTATTTTCCTTTGTCAGGAAGGAAATTGTCGTTGTCTTATGATTGGCTACATTGTAATTACAACGATGAGCTATCGGTTCTAATAACAGTTTATTTATAGTTTATAAAGAAAATATATTGCTTGTGTTTCTATGTTTTATAGGAACTTTTTTTAATTAGAGAATTTTTAATGTCACCTTTTTGTTCTGTTAATGTTTTTTTACTGAGAGTTCATTGAATTCAAACAAGTAGTATTATCAGCTGAGTGCTTTCGTGCTTCGGAAGGCACCTTAAATTATCGGTTTTTAAAGTCGTTAGGCAATACGGAGGCCTTTATGTGGTCTTAAAACTCCGTCACCAGATTTGGCCACTTTCTCATACGAACGAGTATGGAATGTTTACTTACGTGTAAAGAAAAAGCGCCTTTATAATATGCCACTTGAGATCGCTTTCATCTGACCAGGTGGAGGTGCACTGCATGAAGTACTCCACGTTGAATCGAAGCTGCATCTTCTTCTGGACCTGCAGCACTATGAACTCTGGCGTGTCTACGGACAAAATTTATAAATCAATAAATATAGTATGATATATGCACAGATAAAATCATAGTATTATTTTATCTGTGATATATGAAAAAAGCCGTGTTCGCCAAGTGGATTGGTACTTCGACTTTTTTACAAAGATGGGATCGAATCCGGCCGTGCATCAATGGACTTTTCATAAGTTTATATGCGCATTACACACGAGCTTTATACGGTGAAGGAAAACATCGTTAAACCCATAGGAAGTCAGCCCCACACGTATTGACCATGTCATTCATGTGGGTATGGCCCCTAAGGTGAGAGGTTTAGGTGCTGAGCAAACCTATTCCATCTATAAATGTTTCAGGCACTACAGTGTCCCGTTAAGTATAGGCAAAGATTGCTTCCACAGACACAGGCACAGAACTTTTTGGGTCGAGGGTTAAAAAAGGCTTCCTCCTTTACTTTCGTTCATTATCAAATCATTAAAACATCATTACAACATTACAACATCAACAAATCATTATCATTCATTAAAACGGTCAACGTTTCTCCAGAACTCTTAGAAACTGCAATACACAATGCGAAGTGTTTTCATGTTTGTTATGATGAAGTGCTTCTGTGTTAGAGTTTAATGGAATGTTTTGAACCCGTTTGTCCTCGCAAATAACAACTACATTTTAAAAGTGAGTAGTCTACGAGCTATTTTTGAAATGGTTTGGTATTAATGAATTGCCTTTTCAGAACATGAAAAGTTGAAATATACAGTACGAGTATACTTCTTTACAACTTACAGTCATAAAAACTATCACCCTGTATTAAAAACGTGTAAGTTTTTGTTTATTGTGAATGTTTAATCACTTCCAAACAAAATGTGGCACATTTCTACAGACAGAAAAGATACAGAGACAGAAATAAATAAATACCCATGGACATTCCACACAACGTCATCTAGTCCCAAGCTAAGCAATTGAAAGCTTGTGTTATAGTAACCAGATGACTTATATACCTACTACATGGATTTATTTATTTTTTAAGTTATTGAGACGGGCGGTAAGAATACTTACTGAAACTCAAAGATAGCAGCCATATAATGAGTATGGCGGTCTTGGCGCGGCCTGTGGTGGACTTGAACTTGAGCGGGAAGCAGATGGCGTACCAGCGGTCCACGGAGATGAACGTCAGCGTCAGCACTGAGACCGTCACCGACACGGACTGTGAAAGAAAATAACAAATTAAATTATGATTACGACTGAGTAAATGAGACGGTCAGGGTCGCAGCAAGTGATCTGTCATCTATGATCTCTGCCCACCCCCATTGGGAAAAGACGTGATTTTATGTTTTAATTTTATAATGATCACGACAAAGAATGGCGCCAGAAAGCACAAAGCCGGGATCAGTGGAAAGAGGGAAGGGAGGCCTTTGCCCTGCAGTGGGAAACATCAGGCTTATAATAATAATAATAAGACTATACAGTCGTAATCATGCATACATGACATTTTTTTAAAAAATGTCAGGGCTTTATGTAGCTTAATTTCTCCTGAAGAATCGAAACATTATCGGTTATATTTTTACGCGAGTAATTTCCGGTGTGATTTGAATAATACTTATTGTTTGTTTATATTTCAAAAAACCTGCATTTTCAAATAAAAGAATTTGCATCAGTTTAGCATTCGTAAACTGAAGTGTGACCTAAATACACGTGAAATACGGAGAGCGCGCATAGTACGATTCTCTGTAAACATTATATAAATTAAACTTACAGCATTGCTGTCGTATACAAACATAGCTGAGTTGAAACAGCGGGTTAAGGCGTTACATAAGATTTTTTATGAACCTGTCAAGTCTGGGCAAAGGTTTTTTTTGTTCAAAATGTCAAAAATGTTATCCAAATAACGGTCTTAAATATACAATACAAATAGTAATGCATAAGTTTGTTTTACTTATTATATTTTGTGTATCCAAGTTATTGTGTATCATATTCGTTAATAAATTTCAGATTCTGATTCATATTTATTTGATGGTGGCACACAACATACCGTAACATAGTTGTTCCGGCACAACACTAGTTGATAACTTCGAATTAGCTGTTCCAGTAGGACTGTGGTGTTTGACTCCTCTCGGGAATAAATCATTGCTGAGATTACCGCCTCAACGGAGATTAGACTGACCTTCGTACTTTAAGAACTTGTTTTAATATCTTTTAACCGTTACTGTAACCGTTGCAGTAAAATTGTTACTATACCTGTGTATAGTATTCACATGTATAGTAACAACGTGTAACATCATCATCATAGCGTGCAGTCCGTCTCATCCAACTGCTGGGTATAGGCCTCTCTTCGCTTGGGCCACCCCTCCCTATCTTGTACCAGTCTGACCCATGTACGACTTGCTATTTGACTATGTAATAATATAAACACAATACTAAAATTGTACATACAATAATTTAACTCTTATGACATTTCAAAATACGCGCACTAGTGTTTCAACTATAGTCTGATTATTGTGTGCACTGAGGCACTGTGACAAGTTTTCATGTATTATCTGTAATAGTAGGGGTAGAATTGCTAGTTGTAGCACCTCCATCTACTTATCCATATTCTGTGCTACAAGATAAATGTCAAAGAGCAATTCTCGACCACACTTAGATACAATAGTGTCTATGACATTGAGCAGATGAACAGCACTTTAACCTACCTCTACGCTTAGCCGGCTAAGTTATTATAAGTGTTTGTGCACCAAAAAAACTTATTCATTTCGTCACAATTGAAATTGATTGAACTGATTTCTTTATCTCTTTTAAAACGATTTAAAAAGGCTTTCTTTCATCTTTTAAAAAGGTTTAAAGTCGACAATCGAAACAATACCACGCTCAAATAACACAACTCAAATTATTTCGATGACGGTACCGTTTTACTGTAAAGACTTCGATGTCCCTACGGGATCCTTTACGTAATTCACGTGACCTAAAATCTATAGGGATTTGCGCATCACGTGACTAGTCTAAGGTTCTATTTGTAAAAAATATCACGTGGAATCTTGAGACGTTGTTCTGAATAATATTCGCTTTGCACGAAAATACCTAGAAAATTTACTTAGGTAACAGACCATCTGTTTGTAAGACAACCATTTGATGTTGATTCACACAACAAAAAAGATTTACCGTAAAAAATAATAGTACTTATAAATAATAGTCCTTTTACATTCCACACAGCGTCATCTAGCCCCAAGCTAGCAACTAAATGCTTGTGTTATGGTAAACCTCTATGTGGTAAACAGATGACTGATATACTACTTAGATTTATAAATGATTTTTTTGTTAATACATACATATTATAAGTACATAACACCCAGACTAGAGACAAATATTTGCATATCATGCAAACCTTTGTCTCGCAGCGGGAATCGAACTCGCAACCTCTGCGTATCAGGCGGGCTTTCGCCCACTGCGCCACGGGATAAAATATAGCTTATGTTCTTTGGGAAAGTCCATTATGCAGGAGAAATATTTTTTTTAAAGCGGTTCAATGATTTTGGAGATTACTCAATAAACAAACCAACTTCACCTTATTATAATATTAGTATAGATATTAGTTAGAGAGCAAGGCTACTATTTGAATAATGCTCTAGCCACAGTGTTCTATTAAATTTAGGCACCCTCCTTAAGCAGTATAAATCATCTAGATAATGATAAAGATCAGAATAGTAGATTGACTTCTGACCCTATATTAATCATTGTAGATGTAATCCAATAAAATGTAGACCATTACTGAGTCCCGCAAAACAATTATTTAATGACTGAAAACTTAGAAAATTATTATTATTGTTTATAACTTGGAATAACAAATAGGCAATTTTTTCCGTAGGTACTAATAATGGAGGCAAAGCTTCGGCCGAGTTATTAAAAAAAAAACATTTATAAATTTGATATGTCAGAAAGCAGGACCTCAAGGATCACTTAAATAATACGTTCCTAAATATTGAATTAGCATTGAGTATTTTATTTTATTAAGTACATTATAACTATAATTTTGGCACATGATGTGTTATCAAAACAAAGGCTCAGCTCATTTTGTGAAATATTATGAGCTCAGCTTTCAAGTAAATAAACTGGATCCCGATAATTGTCCGATATATCGATTATCGATTTGTAAAGACGGTTTGTTCAAATGTTCAAATGTTTGTTCAAACGCTCTTTATTGTTGATCAGAGTTATAAACTTATAAATAAGTTAATATTAGTTTATTTATCATTATCAGCATGTCCCGGCTTTGCACGGGTTTACTAATGAAACTATCAGGATAAAATATAGCCTATAACCAGCCCGTCAGTGAAAGTTTGTATGGATGTATGGATGTATGGCTGTTCGTTACTTTTTCACACGACAGACGGCTAAAACTTAAAATACATATTAGTTCATGGACTTAAATAACACCTACTTTTAGTTAGTTACCGAATGAAGCCGTGAGCGAGTTTGCTAAGAAATAAAGTCTTAAATCGCACTAAATACGTTGCCAGATTAAGAGCTAGTGATTAATATTTAGGCTGTTAGCTTAACTGCTGAATAAATATAACTTCCAAACACGAAACTTGTCATTGTTCCATTTAATCTGCATAATTTGGATAGCGGTAGAGATTGAAGATACACAGAAGTTATAGAACCACAGCTCAATGTGAATAGCTGACCAACTATTTTCTAAGTGGAATTATTTGAAACTAGCTTGATAAAAATAAGGATTTTGGTTTGGTAACACTTAAGATACTCTTATTTGACATAAGTTTGAAGTCTGTTTTTATATTGTACCACGATCCAAATGTTTTAAAATCTATTTTATTCTATTTTATTAGTACAATGGTTATGGGTTTTATGTCTGTGAATGTTGGTGAACCACATATCCCAAACTAGTACTACTTTAATACGAATATTTAAGATTGACCAACTTTATAAATATTGGGCCTGTGTCTGTGTCAACCATTATTAGAATGGTTTATTTAAATATCTATAATAAATAAAACATTCTAATAAACGTGGACATACTTATAGTATGAACCGCAATTTTCAAATGATTTAAATTAAAATATAAATGTAACTTTGGTAGAATAACATACCACGGCCAAAAGAATGGGTGTAAGTTATAAAAGCATTCTGTATTATAAAAATCTCTGAATGATAAAAATAATAAAGTGAAACCAGCTGAAGTGAACCAGCTGTTTCATTTATTCATTGTTTAATAATGTAAGGTAGTACCAGTTTTCAATTACCATTATTAGGATTTTGTAGTGTGACATCACTACAATATTATAATTGGTAGACATTCAAGTGAATGACATAGTATTTCAAGAGCCTACCCACACTCCACCGCCGATCACGCGAGAAGCTATGAAAAATGCAAAGCCGGCTCCACACTCGCGGCGCGAACGGCCGCGAAAGCCCACGATAGCTGCAAATCACGAGTGTGGATATTGTTCACGACTCACGTTCGCTTTTCACGCTTTTCCCCGATCAGTGTTAGTTTTTTTTGTCAGCGACAAAGAGTTTGCGGCGCGGCACATTGTCGTCCTCCGTAGTCACGCACAAGACTGCGAAGATTTGCAAACGTGGATGGATACAGTCCTCGCGTGGATCGCGGCATGTAAGGTGTAAAATAACGGCGTGACTTCACGTGCGAGTGTGAAGCCGAATGACGCAAAAGAGTGTTAATTCCATTCGCATATTCGTTTTGTGCACAATCCGCGTCTGTCTACCGATTACCGGTATTTTTTACCGCGACACGACGTGAAATTTAATAAATAAGCTGTAAGAGCCTGTCCAGAAAGCGCGATTTACGCGCGTGTCAACTCGCGTGTAAGCACTCGCGCGTTCTCGAGATACTAGAGCTACATACATCCCGTCCAGATGCCCTCGCGCGTTAAACGCGCGAGGGCATCTGGACGGGATGTATGTACGCGCGTAAATCGCTCTTTCTGGACAGGCTCTAAGGCAATCAAAAAAAAAACGTCATTCAATTTTTGACAGTTGACAGGGTTGGTGTAACACTAATGCCTACTTTTGATACCGGTATTGCCACGGGAACGGAAACTATTCACAGCGGGTAAAGCCGCGGGCGCAGTAGTATCTAAATCCAAATATAGCATGTTCATATATAACTTAATGCGTATAATAAAAAGATATAGTCCATTTAGTGACCCTCACTGATCTATCTCGCCATAGGAGGCTGTAAACTCTTAATGGACAAGACATGATGACTCATTACTCGACACAGCCCAAATAAAACAATAATAAACATGATAACCCCAAAGTACTGTTAGCATGGCCGCAAACAAACAATTTTTGTTGAGCAACTTTATTTTCACGACAAAAAGTTGCACTAGTATACTGAAACAATATTTGAGGCGAGACGAATTATGAAACAGAGAAGGAAACTGCTTTTTTCGTAACTTGTTATGAAAATAGACCACTGATGCGCGCGAAGCCAACGACACAGGAGGTCTACTCTGCACAGCGAAAAACGAAATTTCGGCATCAAATCGCAGGTCAGCTTAAGTTAGAGGAAACTAAATTCAGAAGGTTAACCAACATAAACTGACCCGCGATGATTGTCACGATGCATCGTTTTCGATTTGTATATTAGAGGGGCAGGAGTGTGGATTGTATTCGCACCGCTTTGCTTGCACATACGAACGAACGAATCTATCTAGCAGATGGTCTGAACTGGGGTTACTTACAAACTAATAAGCTTTATTAAATCAGCTATCCAAACTCATCCGCGAAAAGCGCGCAAAGCCACCAGTCGCGACAGTGTGGATTGTATTCGCATATTAATTACTGCTTCGCGTTTCCGTTCCCGTTTGTTGTCGGTATCTTATGTCCCGAGACAAAGGAGTGTGGCTATTGCCAAATCTCTGTGTGGCTTGTTGATAGCAAACCACGACGCAAAGTGTGAGTAAGCTATTCGAGCCTTTGTTTGTCACATTTTGAAATTGCCATCTAACGCGATATTTAGATTTTGGAGAATGAGCAAGTACCAAATGTTTGGACTACCTCTGCATCTTATCAAAATAATAATATTTTATCAATAAAACATAATAATCTTTTAAACTTTATGAATATAAAAAATCTTTAATAAACGTTAATATTTTTTAAAGCGCTTTGAAGTTAACAATTATATAGCAACAGATTTGATATCGGTTTTAGCTAATTTAGGTTTACTGGTCCAATATGCATGAGGGGATTGGAGTTAGTTCATTTTCATTGAAAAAATTTGATGCTAAAATATTTTTTTTATTCAAAATGGGTAGTCAGAGAACATACAAATATTTTCTGAAAATATTATGTTATGTTGAACGAACTTGAAAGATGAATCCTTCAATTAAAATAATTGCCTCTTAGTTGCCCATTTAGTAAAGTTCTAAGAGCACCCACTTATTTTGCTTCGTAAATTGGCTTTATATACGTGTGTACAAGAATCAAATGAACGAGCTAGGTAGGTCGGTCGTAAAAATTGAGCTAGGCTTAGGTGTCTGCTAGTAATTTACTTTAATACCTAGGCTTTAAGAGAACGAAAAGAATTCTAGAACTTTGCACTTTGAAATTACGTTCAAAATCGCAAAGTAAAGTTTATAACCCCCGGTTCCTATAACAAACTAACGGAAGTTCGTAGGTCCATCACCATAGCAACGTTGTTATTTCAACATAAAATGTATGAAACTTTTTGACAGATAACAACGTTGCTATGGCGCAAGTCCTACGGACGTCCGTTAGTTTGTTATAGGAACCGGGGGTAAGCCTGTGTAGAAGTTCTACGTTCGTAGCAAAGGTCTACGATTTGCTACGCGCTGCTACGAACTTTATAAAAGACGAAGGTATCCGCCTGCGGCTTTGCTCATTCAGTAGCGGGGATAGAACCTGCAATCTCCGCGTCTCAGGCGGGCCTTTGCCCGTTGCACCACAGAGGGCGTCGTAGATTTAAAGAGCATTATTTGAAAAACAAGATATCTATCAAGGGTTTACGAAACTGTCACTGTCATGACAATGAAAACATGTTGTAAACCGCTTATCGGGATAGTAAGCCTATTTTAATGATGTATAGGGAGTCCCAAGGCTATGTCAGATTGAGAAATGTGACTTGAATATTGTAGAAATGGTATTTTATATACGAACATTGGCATCAGCAGTACTTCAATCGAACATTTTAAGGCATGTGCCGGCTTACTATGACCGTTAAAAGTGATTCAGTTTAGGTTAGGTTCAGTGGCGGATTTACCAATAGGCTGAGTAGGCTGGAGCCTAGGGCGGCAGATTCTAGGGGCGGCGGATTTGGTCCAAATTTTTTTTTATCTTACAGAAATAAACGAATATAAAAATAATATTTTAATATATCTAGTAATACTCCTTGTCATGTAGGTACGTTTATTTTTCTTATTTAAATAATAATTATATCCATCCATATTCATACTTCCAAACTGTTATTACAAAATGGGAAAGTTTGTCTGTCTTTCAAGGTAAAACGGAGCGACAAACTGACGTGATTTTTTAAGTGGTGATAGTTGAAGGGATGGAGAGTGACATAAGGTACTTGTTGTCTCTTTAACTTAATTTGGTTTTTAGTTCGTATGGAACATTCCGCATTTTTTAATGAAGAAAGTTATAAATTGTGCTGACTATTTTTAACTAATTTGTCGTAAAAATGTCGTAAAAATTTAACTAATTCGTACCTTCTTCAAAAGTGAAACCATCTGTCAACTTTTTATTTATGCACAATAAGCAAAATCAAACTTTCCATGCCTTATTTGTCTTAAAAATTTCGGCTCGCTTCGCTCGCACGATAATTTCTTATCTCTTTTAAAGTGAAAACCAGCATCTTATTTGAGCACAATAAGCAAAATTTAACCTTCTATGATTTATTTGTCTTAAAAATTTCGGCTCGCTTCGCTCGCACGTAACTTTTTCAAAAATTAAAACATGTGACAATTTTTATTTATGCACAATAAGCAAAATAAAACTTTCCATGCCTTATTTGCCTTAAAAATTTCGGCTCGCTTCGCTCGCTCGATAACTTCTTAAAGAGAAACCAGTGTCAGCCTTTTATTTGAGCACAATAAGCAAAATCAAACCTTCCATGACTTATTTGTCTTCAAAATTTCGGCTCGCTTCGCTCGCACTATTTTTTTGCAAGGAAATTGAAATATTAGACAAATGGATTAGGTTAAATGTAAATAAATGATTGTGCACTAATCTAGCACACCTATCTACTGAATTTAAAAGGTCAGTAGGAGCGGCAAAAATTGAATAGCCTACAGGCGGAAAATTTGTAAATCCGCCACTGGTTAGGTTAGAACCTAAGCTGAATTGTTTAATAATACGTCATGGTTACCTGCCGGCTTACCATGACGTATTATTAATTATAAATCGCATTTAACTGTCATAGTAAGCCGACTGTTATTGCATGTCACATCTATATAATAATCATCTGCACGTAGCCTAAAATAAATTTACCTGAAAATACAGCACGATCCTGCACATAGCAGTTCCAAAGAACCACGTCTCCGTGACATCCCACAGCACAGTCGGCGGCAGACATATCAGAATCACCATAAAATCAGCCACAGCCAAATTCACTATAAAATAGTTCGTCACAGTCCTCATAGAATGGTTTCTGTAGACCGCCACGCACACTAACGCATTCCCTATTAGTCCAATCACGAATACTATTGCGTGTGTTGCGATCAGTACCCATTCGTACGGCTGAGGGAATATGTACTCATTCAGCATATCAATGTACTCATCTCTTGTCAAATTGCAGTACTCAGGGTCACCCACACAAGCTTCATCTGTACTGTTGAAGTCTATAAGACCGCTTAGAGTAAGGTTTGTGTCAAGTCTATCTATGTCTGTTGTATTGAAGTCTATTTGTCTATCTAAAGTTGTGTTGGTCGAGTTTTGAGTGAAGCATGAGTTGCAGATTAGAAGCATGGTTAGTGCTTGGATATGTAGTTTGACCTCCATCTTGATTTGATATCTATCTATTAGTTTCAGTTCTATTTCATAACTTGATTTTGTGTCCTATGTCATTTCTTTTTCTAGTGATTTGTTGTGTTGTCTCTTTCTTTTGGTTTGTCTCGCTCTCTCTTCATATCGGTTAGTCCATCTGAAACAAAAAGATAGTAGGGTAAATGATGAAGTTTTGCAGCACGTCCAGGCTTTGTTCGCGTGCACTAATGCAACTACCGGGTTAAAATATAGCCTATAACCACCCTAACAGTCCATTCTGCACATCAGTGAAAGAATTTTTAAAATCAGCTGAGTAGTTTCAACTTCACCTCTTTATAATATTAGTATATTTAGATTTTGTAACAGCGGACATCGAACCAGCAATCTGCGTCTCAAACCTTCACCTTCTCGTGGTGCGCTACATTTTACCCTACATTTGTAAAATGATTAATTTTATTCATAAATGTTACTATTTTTTGTATTTATTTAAGTATTACTATATTTTCCTGCGTGAAAATTATTTAATAGCTAGGATTTGATCTTAAAACTTTCTAAGACTCGCTTAATATAATTTTGTTTTCTAAACAATCTTGTTTATTGTTCTCTTAAGATCCAATGGCAACTCGAGTTACAACAACAAAGATGTTTTCAAATTGGACGAAGAATTAACTACGCTCATTTATTTAACCAATCAATCAAGCCTGTTAGGGCGCGGACAGACCTTGGAGATTCCACACAGCATCATCTAGTCCCAAGCTTAGCAACTTAATGTAACCCAACTAGATGACTGATACTTTTATAATTTATTGTTTTATTATTATACATATAATTTATTTTATAATATATTTATACATAATTTCTTAGCCTAAGAAAATTACAAGGTTCACAATGTGATAAAACTGATACCTAAACTAAGATAAAATAATCCTGTATAATAGATACCAGCAACGTATTCCTTTTCATATCAGTAAAAAACATATGAAAAAAGAAAGAAAGAAAGAAAGAAAAATATGTTTATTTCGTAGGACCTTAAGGATCTCTTAAAAACGTACAGTCTTAAAAGCTAGTTGACTCTATTGCCTGAATATATATCTATATGAAAACATATGAAAATTAGTTCTCAAATGTGCCTAGGAACCGTAATAAGAACATAAGAGTTGCTTATTTCCCAAAACACCTCTTTAGAACCCGATCCTTGTCTGTTAAACAATATCCTCACGTTTTCAATTAAAGTAGACTCCATAACGCCTAATGTATGACAATGTGATTACTGTACGGAGAAATTAAGACGAAATTGAAATACCCTTTGTTGAGAAGTACAATACAACCAGGCTTACGTAAAAAAAACGATACATTAGGTCTTTACAACTTCATTGATTGCCAGGAGAAAATTTTTGCCCACGGGATACTGTGGTACCTGGGAAATTGTGATATGTAGATGTAGCATACCGTGATTACAATGTTGTTCTTCACTACATAGTATAAAACAAAGTCGATTTCTCTGTCCCTATGTCCATAATGTCCGTATGCTTAAATCTTTAAAACTACGTAACGGATTTTGATGCGTTTTTTTAAATAGATAGAGTGATTCAAGAGGTAGGTTTTTATGTATAATTATTGGACCCGTGCGAAGCCGGGGCGGGTCGCTAGTATCGCATAAAGAAATAATAAAAAATCGCTAGTAGTATTTGAAAAAAACTTGACAAATTTACAGCCGACTGGGAGGTTCTAGCGCAAGATCGCGACGTCTGGAAGCAATGGGGGAGGCCTTTGCCCAGCAGTGGTACACGAACGGCTGAATATAATAATAATAATATAATAGTGGGACAAGATAGGCTAATGGTAATGGTAATGGTAATGGTAATAGTAGTATTTGATGTATAGTGTAGCCATCCGTAAGCAGTCATGTATTTATCTTAATCGCTCAATGTGTAGCTATAAACTGTGTAAGTCAATGTATATTAGTTTAGTTATATGCAAGAGGGTACAAAATAAAGTAGATTAAATTAATCTTTTAGCTTAACTTGAAACAGAAGGTTGGTAAAAAGTGTGACATTGAATTATTAAGTCAACGTACTCCGTCCGTGCTTCGTTACACATAACTTGATAAAACCCCACGAACCTTAAACACACAGAGCAGCACGCAAAACCTTCACGCTTTTCATGTGTATACGGCATCTAACTTAATGTAAAACAACTTAGAAAACATAATAAAACATTATATTTACGGGTATTTACGTAGATGAAGAATTTAATGAGGCAAAAGAAGTTTGTCAGGATCGTAACAAGTGGAGGTCCGTGGTCTCTGCCTACCCCTATGGGAAAGAGGCGTGCTAATGTATGTTTGTATGTATTTGCGATAAATACCCGTAAACCGTTTGTCCATTTAGACTGTATCCATGTACGTAAATACTGTGAGAAGGCACTATGCACAAAAACGGGTGAGTTACAAAACAAACATTAGTTTGACACGGTATTTGTGTTGTGACCATGTTTTTGGATTTCTCTGGACAGAACTTGACAGTGACATAACGATACAATTTTGTGGAAACTGTCGCACCTAGACTAGAGTTTGAGTTAGGTCTTACAGTTTGAATTTAGTCTTTAGGAATTACCTAACATTTTGTACTGAAAACGCAAACGGCAAACTTCGTACCGTCATCATATCGACCCTTTCCGCTACTAAGGTCGTATAACCAGAACACTACTTTTGACAATGAGCAAAAAAACAAAAAAAAATGGATTCAGTTTAGAAAGTAAGTTTTTTTACTTTTCCTCATCGTGTAGTAGTAAATATTTCAAACTTCCATAAATAATATCTAAATTAACCAAATCGGTAAAATCAAAAGTTTTGTCGAGACTTAAATACAGCGATTTATTTTGAAATTTTACCTGGATTTTTCTAAATCATGCTTGTTTTATCATTGGATTAAAATTTTACTTATTTGTTAATGTGACAAGAATAAGACAAGGGTAAGTGCTGAGATAAAGACTGAAAGACGGAAATGGAAGTAAATTGTTGTGCCGTCATCTTGGACAAGGGCTTAATGAAAAATATAATTTTAAAAGACAAGCAAAGAAAATGTTACTACTATTCTACTAGAAATAATAAATCTAACCAGTTCAACCCGATTTTTAAAATGTTTGGACAGTTTGAAGTTAAAACCTTTTTACTGCTGTAACCATTTTGTAAGCTACTGAGTTTTTCGCATTAGTCCACATTGATGTTGACAGTTGACAAATGTACTTATTGGAAGCCTTTTGTTTTGGAACAGCTTTTGTTTTATTTTTCAATGCTATTATTTTAAGAGTTAAAATTTTTTTTGCTAAGATTCGACAATTTGTTGGAGAAAGTTAACCAGATGTCTAGACGACCTAAATAACATGACGCGGTAAGAGATTGCACGTTATCTAGCTTTTGCTTTCTCAAATCCATCTCATTATTCAAATAACGACGCCGTGTTGTGCCAAGTCAAGACATGGTTATTTGGAGAATAAGGCGGCAGTTGTTGAAGAACAAGGCATTTTTTACGATGGAGATTTCAATAAGAAGTATGTAATCTGTTTCATTGTGCGTTTATTATTAATATCGATATTTCATTATTTTGACAAGGATTTTTTTGTTGATAAAAACGTTGCTTAGGCATAATTTAAAAACTTGACACGTCCTATAAGAATATATATTACTAGTTTTTTCTACAAATATGAATTTTCTTTTTGATTGTACTCCAGTTTGTGCATGCAGTGTCAACACTTCAGCTCTTCAGAGAATTAAGAGAGCTCAAAATCTGCACAATTTAGCACAAACTGCACACTTGTAAATACCACTTTAATCTCTAACTACAGATCCACAAAGCTGAAACTTTCTGCTTCGTAATGCTGTCAGAACTAGCAAACTCGAGTGTCGCCGGTTTCCGAGAGCAGCCCGGGTGTCTCGCTCATGAACGTTCTGCCGATGAGAGCGTAACTATAAGTTTGAATTAAAGTGTCACGGTTCATGTTTACCATGTATTTTACTTTCATTGAGACGTATAATGTTAAACCGTGCCGCGGCCTTATGACACAAAACTTTCCAGAGGTGGCTTACCATGACGTATTATTAAACAATTAAGTTTAGGTTCTAACTGTCATAACTTTACGTCAGCGCCTCAGTTTACGTCAAAAGGAGTTCATTATAGGACCTAAACTGGACACTGGCAGAGTTGTGGCATCACTAGTCACATAAGCCATAAAGAAGAAGTGAAGTGAAGTAAACTGAATCGCTCTTAACGGTCATAGTAAGCCGGCAGGAAGTGAAACGTTAACTTTTACAGTAGCTGCTTCAAATATTTACCAACTTTTTTAAATTCTAACAGCAGACAGTCTTTTCAAACTTCATGTTTCGTAACGCTGTCAAAACTAGCGAACTCGGGTGTCATGAGTTTCCGAGAGCTTTTGTATGTTCATGTGATGAATGTTAAGCACGAACTATATGTCTGGTTAAAGAATTTATCTATATATAAGTTTATAACAACACCTGTTACACATTTCGACTTTTATTTTCCCATTCAATTACACTGTTAATCGTAAGTGACCCCATTTAATTTTTTAAACAAACAAAAAATATTGTTTAATCAAAATATTAATAAACGTGTAGATGTAGAAGAGTAAACAATAAATATTGTCAAAAATAAGAAGGATTTAGTGTCATATACATTTTGTTTTGTGTCACATGCATTCTTTGTGTCACACCTATAGCGTGGATAGTAGCTTACGAACTTTGAAATGTCCTGTCACTGTCAAAATAATGTAACTGGCTCAATACGCTTTGCACGCCGAGGCAAGAGCTGGTATATAACTTTGAAACGAAGGAACAGTAACTGAAACACACGATACAAACGTACCTACTAGTCACTTTGCAAATTGAAGCGCTTAGATAGGACGGTTAGCACGGTTAGCACTTACACACCAAGTTTTATTTCGTTTTTAATTCTTTTAAAGGTGGTAACTGAGAAAAAAAACTTAAAAATACTATGATTCTACGTTTGTGATTGCTTTTCTACTTCAAAGTTTATAAAATGAACTTATTGCATCCAACAAAATTAAACAACAGCCTCTATAAAGCACTAAGCAGTGCTAATGGCAAAATGTCACTTCATTGCCGCGTTTGCGAGTTGAGTAGGACTTTGTATTGCATCGAACTTATTTACAAGAAAATATGGTTCTTTAGAACTTTGTGTGTTGCGTGCCGACATACACTTGCTTTCGCATTTATATATTAGTAGGGATAAAAACCGATATAATAAAGTACGATAAACCTTTTGGTACCTATATTTGCCGTTTTTTTAAACTAAATTTGAGGTCAGTCAAAGGCACCTCAACAATTTGACTACCTAAAATGAGGTAATTTTACACAAAATTAGTATGGTACTTACGAAAGTATGGTGTACATTATTTTAAACGAGGCATTCAAGGTCCTTTGAAAATGTCTGAAAGGGTAGCCACACGTCAAAATACCTACATACACTTAGCCCTCAATAACTGACGGTTTGCAAGCCTATCACCGATTACAATATTATCTAATTCCCTCACGTTTTCCTTAAGAGCTCTTATTAAAATTTAAATAATCCACAATATGTTGTGTTTATGGTCACCCCAATAAAACTGTATGACCACAATTAGCCACACAGGACGCATGTGCCCGAATTTAAATGACTAACAAAATTTGAGTGGGCTTTTGGTGACTACGAAACATATTCGAAGCAGATTTTTACGCATGAAATAAAATTTATTCTCCAGTATGATAACTTAATTCTAGTATGAATGTTTCCAAAATTGCCTAATTGTTCCACTAATGGCTTTAAAGTTTGTAATTTTCTAAAACTTTTAAAAGTATAAAAACTTAATGTTCCTATAATGCATATTCTGGTTTAACTTTTGACTTGAAAATCACTTCGAGTACTTACATAATTATTCTTGGACATTTCACAAGGCGTCATCTAGTCCCAAGATAAGCAATTAATGCATGTGTTATGTTAACCAGATGACTGATACATACATGACTACTTTTTCCATTATACACGACATCTATGCCAATTTAATTTTCACACAAACAGTAACATTCTAATAGCCTCAAAAATATTACATAAGTTTACCCCTAACAAAGAAAAAGCCTGTAAAACTTTTTGTATCTAACTTGGCTATAAACATCAGTTACCCTACACAGTTTACGGCATTCCCTGGCTAAACTACGTAACGTAGGAGCGTAGAAGAGCGTAGAAGGCTTCACACACTATTTTTCATAATAGTTTTGAATTTTAAATGATATAGTTTTCGCTACTGATATTTTTGAATTGCAACAATTCCAATACAAATTAAACAAAGGGGGGGGCAGTTGTTTTCAGTCACAAAACAAATTCTTTACATTTTTATAGATGCTTTTGACACAACAGGTTTTCAGTCGGCACTGTTATACTCGTATAAAAACAAAGAAGGATATAAAAAAACGTTTGAAAAAGACAAAGGTCATATTATTATTATTATTATTTTATCGCGCCATGATTCGCTGCTTTTATGTATGTATATTCTTTATTTCAGTTATCTATGTTCTGAATTTCCCACTGAGCTGTGAATTCATTAAATATTTTGTCTAGATATATTAGGTCTAGGGTAGAAAACACAGCAAAGGAATTATTTTATCCGCTGCCTCATAACTCCAAATGGTTTAGATGCTAGGTTTAGGTAAACCCTAGTAATTTAGTTCTACGTCCTAGGCACAGGCTTTTCGTTTTATAAAGATATAGCTTGTATCGTGGTGTCAAGGTAAAACTTCGGCCACATTTTTATTGGAATTTAAAAGGGGATATAAGGCAAAGGTACAGTATTATTTATCATTGAGTTACTAAAAGATCCAAAAGAAATGTCTACCGTTCCCTAGGATCCAGTCGTGATCATATTTATTTTTCATAATACCCTGTTTCTTCAAGCTTATCTCATACCTGCTGGTTTTTTTACCGGTTTATAAAAATGAGGAGATTTTATTAACCTACTTTATTTTTTTACTGATTGTAGACCAATTTAAAAACTCTTTTTTGTTTGAACGGGGATTTTAACGGGTATTAGTGAAATAAGCAAAAGATTGACTTTACTTCCAATAATACAACCTTTGGAATTTTAAACGGAAAGCACCTTGAAAGTGAAGGAGATTTTTCTAAACTTACAAAAATAAGTCTTAAAAAAAAACTTTCGAATATTTATCGTAGTTATTTCTGTGCAATAAAATATAGCTTTTACTATTACTTTTATTGTAGATACAGCCATAACCATAATAATTAAATACGCCAATATATAAGATTTTGTCTTCCGTTTTCTTTGGATATTAAAATATAGCTATAACTATTACTTCTATTGTATATACAATACAGCCACAACCATAATAATTAAATACGCCAATATATAAGATTTTGTCTTCCGTTTTCTTTGGATATTAAAATATAGCTATAACTATTACTTCTATTGTATATACAATACAGCCACAACCATAATAATTAAATACGCCAATATATAAGATTTTGTCTTCCGTTTTCTTTGGATATTAAAATATAGCTATAACTATTACTTCTATTGTATATACAATACAGCCACAACCATAATAATTAAATACGCCAATATATAAGATTTTGTCTTACGTTTTCTTTGGATATTACCAATATTGTAATGTTTTTCTTTTCCTCTAGATACCATCAATGTATCGCCGTAAACGAGTTTCCATGTCCGACGTCAACCCTTCCCAAACATATGAAAAAAGTTTTCCTAAATCACGACTTGTGCTACAAAGGTTATTGGTATCATAAAGGTATCACATCAATACTAGTAGATGTCTGGCTTAAAAGACTATATATGGGCATGAACCTTTCTATTCGAAATTTGATACCTTCAACAAATCTATAAGTTTTTATATATTTATTTCTGTGTTAAACCACATATAGGTATTTCATCAGAAAAAAATATTTAAAATCATAATAAAAGTTGCCGAAGTCGTAACTTTTATTAAGATTTTAAATAAATTTAACAATCGTTCAATCTATAGGTACTAAAATTATAAAGAGGTAATGTTGGTTTCTTTTTTGACGGAGGTAATCTCCGAAACTACTCAGCCTGATTTCAAAAATTCTCTCACTAATTATGTAGAATGGCCTGTCATTATGGTATAGACTTCTATCCCTATAGTTTCATTAGTAAACTCGTGCAAAACAGGATTAAATTTTTGGAGAAAGAGGAAAGAATTTTAGAAATCGGCTGAGTTGTTTCGAAAATTATCTCCGTCAAACAAACAAAGCAACATTATATCTTTATAATATTAGTATAGATATAAGACAATGCCTTTTATATTTTCAGATAAAGATTTGTAGAGGTATTTAACACCAGCATCTTATTAACAAAACTTCTGCTCAAATATGTATCAATTCAGTGGGTTTGCTTGGACAGCTGTCAATTTTACCTTACTCTATTCCATTGACTCGAGTTTAACGTGAATAATATATTTAGAACTTCATCGTTAATTATTGTAGAAATCACTTGTAACGTAAATAGAGACGTTAGCAGAAGAAATAAAAATTTTATGCAAAGTTTATAAACATACAAACTTATGCATACGGCTTCGCTCGCTTAGGTATCACGCGACATCAAGTGGCAAAATTAAAAATTGTATTAAACTAACGTCAATTTCATACAAAAGGATGTCGAATCTCGACGACTTTCCAAACACGACGCGGAGATTGCACGTTATCTAGCTTTTGTTTTCTGTAATCCAAATGTAATCGCATTATTTAAAATATCCACGCCGTGTCGTGCCAAGTCAAGACATGGTTGTTTGGAAAAAAAGGCGGCAGTTTTGAAATAAACATAATCTGATTCTTTGTTTCCAAGAATAACATTTTGACAGTTGTTTGTAAAGCAAATACGTTTTCGTCAATGTTGCTCTGTGTTTTGTTGTTTATATGATGAGTGAGTGGCTAACACTTAATGGATGAGCTGCTGAAAAAGTGTTTCTTTCGTAACAGAAAAAGTCTATAGGCGTTGAAATAATAAACAGAAGCATAGGCTAAAGGAAATAGCTGGTTTTATTAGAATATAGTCTTACTCCATTATGCATATTCGACCTAAAACCTGTATTAGCTAAAACGTATATTAAATCTGTTGCTATCTCTTTTCGTTGACATATGAGTGACAAGAAAAAAACGTTCTAAAACGTTCCTAAAACCTGTATTAAATTGTCAAGTTTTTATGAATAAACCCCCAAAATAAATTCATATTATTATTATTATTTTATTACCAATTATATGATGCTATTTTTGCATAAATTAAATTGATTGTCATCATGACTGCATTTTCTAAAATCACATCGTATTTAAAAACAAATAAAGTTTACTCTGTTAATAAGTTACTGTAATTAACATAAATATGATTTTAAAATTTTATTTTAGTTACGTTTACGTTACGTAAGTCGTAAAATGACTTAAAAAATAATAAGGGCTCTAAGGAGAAATAACAAAAATACAAAAAAACCGATGTATTTCAATCTTCTAGCATGTAGGTTTGAACTCTGGATTATAATCTTTAGGGATTTTACGTTCATCATTTTAATTACTCGTAAGGCGAAATTGCAGAGAAATACGATTTTAGCAATTTCGAACGCGTTTGGAAAATCTTTTGATTTATAAAATGATGTCACTTTTAACCGACTTAAAAAAGGAGGAGGTTCTAGAAGTACCTCTTTATTTACTGAAATGTTATATCTTTTATCGTGTTTACGGCAAATGTTTCAAGCATTTACAGGGGTCATTTTTAATAGCTCGTTAGTTTCGTAGAAATGTTTGGTAGATCATTAAAACGACCACGTGACCAAGTTGGAAAATACGAAACGTGTATTGGGTTTCCTCCGGGTCACCAATTAGGATGGAAACGGACCTTTATTATGTTACTATGAAATAATTCAGTTTTGTTGTAAAAAGGTCACTGATATTAGGCATTTCCAAAACGTGATATTTGGCATTTTTTAGTTGACTAATGCCCGAAAACTGTCTATGTTGGTTATATTATTATAATTATTATCTATTATAAGTGAAATCATGTCAGGCTCGTATTCAGAGTCCACACTCAAAAGCAAATCGTGTTTCAAGCGCTGATTCATTCAGTTTTTATAGACTGTCAAAAAATCTTGAAGACATTCTCTACACACACTTTGGTAGACTGACGCCCGATGACAACTAAACCGTCAAGCAAGCGTCAAAAGTAAATAATCAAGCGCAAATCGTATCTCAATTTTTATTCATCGTTATAATATAAACGGTCCAAAAATCCACAAACTAAGAAGACATCAACAAACACTATCTAAATATGTTAATCTGACTCAAAATTTAGAAGCAATTTCTCGAAAGCTTCCTCCATTTTGTTCGTAATTTAAATCTAGAGGGATTTATATAATCTCGCTCCATAAGAACACAATTACAAACCGCGTTATAAATCACGGAAAATCTGTATAAATCCGTGAAAATCCATTTAAACCTCTGACGGCCGCGTCCGGCCAACAAAGACGCAAAATGGAATGTCAATCAAATTAAAAAAGAAAAACCCTTTTGTTTTTTTAATGGAAGCATGGAAATAGTTTGTATATAGGAAGTGAAACTTGCTTTGATCAGGTATTTGGTATATTTTTCAGTTCGGAATAATGTTGTTTATTGATTGATTTTTAAACCGATTCTAAAATTGATGGTATTTTCGAACCACTCTGTTGCGTCATGATCGGTGTTAGGCAATGTTACGGATACAACATTTCTTTACTACTTTTTTTTTACCTTTATGACTTCGATTTTGTCAAATGAGAGTAATTTCCTGCACTTTTGAAGTGCATTTTTGTCATCAGATCCTCAAAAAATTTATTATAGGTAATGGAAAAACTTATTTTTGGGACCATCTCAGGAAACTCTACAATAAAAACTATTCCACGATTAAACACATTATTGATAGAACTATCAGCGAAAATACATTAAAAAACTAATTAAACTAAATACATACCTACAGTAACATAAAACCTCCTTCTTTTTCAAAGTTGGTACAAAATAATCAAGGGATTTGTCGGTTCTCAACAGACAAACTACTAGATTAAGTCGTGTTCACGATAGTCAAGTCCCCGAGGCGTTATAATTGAAAATTAAGTCCCACATTGTTCGTCAATCTTCACAAACAATGGGATCTTGTAGTTAAGTTTTCATTCAACCACGGGACTTCAAGATCGACTAGTGTGCCTGCAGCTGACTCTTTAACCCTATAGTTTAATAAATTAAAAAGAACCCCCGTCGCAAAACTGTTAGACCACTATGCAAGGTTTATAGTTTTATACATAAATAAAAAACCACGGTCTAAAAAATGGACGTATTAAGAGTTAGACCACTATGCAAGGTAAACAACTGAAAGTAGGGACATTTGTTTTTTTTCTTAGAATAGCGTGTTTCAAAACGACGGCAATAATGTCGAATATTATCAACGAAGCGTTATACTTACTAAACTTTCTTGAAAATGACACTTTTCTTTTCTAGATTTAAATCTATTGCAAGTTATTAGCGAAAAAAGAGTCAAAACGCTTTTTTGTAGGAGGGCGTTGGAAAAAACGTCTCAAATTAACATGGATATATTCATCTGACGTTGTATAAATAAGACGGACCTAAATTCCTTATCGCCTCTCCACACTTACACGCGTTTCGCGCTGCGTATTCCTGCTAAAACTTTAAAGTTCCAATTTGCATAGGTTTGAGCCTGGACTTCAGCCGAATGAGCCGTTTCATTTTTGTAAACAGACTACTTATTTATTAAACTGAATTGCTTGATATGATGTTGTTAATTGCTTGATGATTGCTACTACCTCTTGCAGTAAGCCAATTTATTTTTTAATTTATAATAACTCTTATTCAAGGTTTGGCATTTTATAAAAACTCCTATGTTCAAAAACAAACTGACAGAAAACAGCAGCAAACGCAAGAAAATTCTTCGTGGTTAACCTACTAATCGGACTCACTCATGGATTGGTAGTTCACGACACTCGCGATTTCGCGCAAGTGTGGAATGGCCATTAGCTTACGAACAGACATAATTCAAATAATTTAGAATTCTACTCGCTTATTTTTGCGAACGACGCTCGGAATGTAAAATTTGTCAATGCTATTCATGAACCTTTTGTCATTTTAGTCCTTTGTCAAATAAGGTAAAGAATTTTTTTGATCGTGTTGACAATAAACTATTAGCTTTATTGATTTAAATATTGGTTTGAAACCATAACATGGATGATTCATATAATAGCTATGGACTACTACAGGGATATAAAGTAATAAAAATTTCTTTAATTACATTTTGTATCAAATTAGATAAGTCATACAAAATTCCTTCGCGTTAGATTGAAGACGTCCGATTACAAATGTTTTATGGCAATAAAACACTCTCAGATCCACGTTTGTGGAAATAAAATAAAGTGGCAAAGTTTTGGATTTTCACAAATCAGGTAAATTTTGCTACAGAAATAATTGAATTCTTCCTGATAAAAGTTTCGCAATTACAAGAAAGTCTTATTTTTATAAAAATAACTAAATGTAAAGGCTTTTTGCAATACCTAATATTTAATTGCCCATATAATCCTTTCTTAATTTTTTTTCTTGACTACGTTCAAGAATCGTATACTTATATAATTTTCATTACCTAATTACTTTAAACTTTCTACTCTGATTAATATATTTTCTAATTAGGCGTGGTAGCAATATTTAATTACATATAAATTCTAGCTGACTCAACCAACGTTGTCTCAACCTCACCGTACTATAGCTGACCTTGGGTCTAGCGATATCAGAGGGTTAGGGATCTCTTTCATGTCCTAGGTTTTGAACTTGTTGATTTAGTTAGGAGATATAGTGCTACGCTTGTGTATTTAACTATCAGCACGTTCTGGCTTTGCACGGGTGTACTAATAATGCTACAGAGACAAAATATAGCCTACAATACTAGATGGCGCTAGTAAAAATGACCCGTTTCTAGATCGGGCTAATGAAAACGCGCGGCGCGGAATGACCAGCTCCCCATACAATCTAACCAACATTATTCTACTATATATAAAGCTAGATCTCTTTATAATATTGGTAGAGAAGAGATAATATTAGTAGATATTAGTAGAGATAGGTCCGTCAAATGACGCCCAATCTCTTACCAAAACTAAAGGCCCAACTTCACACTCGACAAGTTTGCATAAACTAATATTAAAACAAGTTTATTGTACCGCCCTTCTCGTGTCCGCCGAGATTAGTTGCCACGTTGTTCTGTCACTTCAAACATTGTTTTCTTGTTGTTTTGTTGGTAATTTGCAGAATGACGGCGTTAACGAATATTTTAAAGTCTCATTATAAAATAATATTTAATCTCTTTTTTTATACTCTGTGCTGTAATGTGTAAGTCAATAAAGTTGTTATCTATCTATCTATCTATCTATAAGTTGTCTTCAAAACTAACGTGTTCATATAATTTCTAAAATCTCATTAAGTAGATTTAAATAAATAAAACGGGATATTTAGTTTTCACATAGGTGAAATATATTGAAATCAGCTGATTAGTTTCGGATATTACCTCCGTCAAACAAACAAACAAACCAACATTACCTCTTTACAATATTAGTATAGATTAAACTAAAATTAGAAATGCCATGCCGCCGCCATGATTTAACGCCACGGGCGTTTTACGTGACGCCCAAGGAACATCACTTTCTTGTCATTAAATTTCGTTTAAAACTTTGAAACGTACCTCGACGTGACGTCACGCCTAATTAACCAGCCGCTATGACACTTACGAGCGTTTTAGCGCCAAACTCAAACACGAAATGGGTTTAAAAATAATCTAATAAATGTTTTTTTTTTCGACAACCCGAGCTTAGGTTTTTTATTTATTTATATAGGTACGGGTTTACCAAAAGAAAAACTTAGTGATATTACTTAAAGCCAATAACGTCAATAAAGACACTAAGTTGATTAGAGAAAAGAAAGAACATACTTAACAGGGTCTTTTACTACCTCTTTATTTTATTTTTCATATAATAAGCAGTTAAACATAAGACTGTCAGAAATCATGAGTTTCGAATTATTTTCAATCAAGATTACATCTCGTTTTACGGAATTTAATCAAAGCAAATCAAAACGTCACGTGATATCGTATACGTGTTTTAATAAAACTTAATTACATTCTCGATAACAGACTGTTATTGATATATTCCTTTTCATTTCTAAGATTATTTAAAAGATTTTACAGTGTTAGGAAATAAATACATAAAAAAATATCCTTGGACATGCGTCATCTATACTATATAACTTTTTTGAAAAACCTGTGTTTATGCATATTACATAAAGCCGCAAGCGGATGCTAGTTAGCCATAATTGGGATAAAATATTTAATATCCGGGCACAACATTAATTTCATAATAAAATTCATTAATTGTGATATTCATACTACTTAAATACCTAATGAGGGACTGTTGGTTTGTTTGTTTGTCGGGGATAATCTCCGAAATCGCCGAAACTACTCATCCGATTTCAAAATTATTTCAACGACGATGACTAGCAGCCCGGCCCGGCTTTGCACGGGTGTACACTAATGAAATCAGGATTTATAGGCCATATTTTATCCCGGTAATAATCCCTGGTTTCATTAGTACACCCGTACAAAGTCGGGCCGGGCTGCTAGTTTAAATATATTTCCAACTGTGGTCACGCATCAAACCAATTTTATCAATCCATCATGGATTCAAATTCGAACGCGTTTTGCAATACCTTGAATAATACAAATGTTTACACTACACCTTTATCACTCCGACTTACAGTTCAAATTAACTTGGACTTAGCTCTGCAAGCGATGGATATGAAGTTTTTTCCATCACGTGATTCTGACCCTAAAGTTGAGGTGATAAGGGGTATTTTAGCTTAGTAAGTAACAGCTTATCGGAGAATAATGAAGCGTGGTATATGGCTGTTGTGGTTATCTAAATACATTTGAAACGCGTTCGGATATTTTGAGTAATCTTTGATTTGAGGGATATAGGAAATTATTTGGTTTACCGACATTTGCAGTAAATTTTCGAACGAGATAACTTCTATTTCTTTTGGTAAGGAAATTATCAGTAGAATGTAATGAAAGTGAGTGAGGCGAAAGAGGTATGTCAGGATCGTAGCAAGTGGAGATCCGTGGCCTCTGCCTACCCCCATGGGAAAGAGGCGTGATTTTAATGTATGTATGTATGTATGTATTATCAGTAGTTCTACTAATAAGTCAACTCGGTAAGACTTCTGGTTCGTACAAAGTCAGTGGTCTTCTCATACTAGTCATTCTTTTAAGAAAAATCTCTGTAGGTCTACTTCTAAGACTTTAAGTGAAATAGCAAATGGTATACTTCATTTATTGAAACGAGCTAATAGGAAGAAAAATAAACACGTGATTGGTCGTCGAAAATAATTAGATTGGCTAGATTTGACAATAATAATTGACAATTGATTTGACAATCTAGCCAATCACCAGAAAGACAATTATTTTCGACGACCAATAACGTATGTTTATTTTACTTCCTATTAGCTCGTTTCAATAAATAAGTACTTATAGTTATTCTTTTGAGAAACAAATCTCCGTAGGTCTACTATAGCAAATGTTTTTGCGCCTTAAAAGCACTAGTACTTCGCATTTGAATTCAATCAATCAAACTTGAAAGGTTTTCTCAGTCCTATAGATGTGTTTTAATGGCCAATAAAATCACAGTACTTGGATTCTTTTATGATCCTATAAAACGTGCAATAATTTTTAGGGTTCTTCATTGGATTTATGCTTCAAATACGTATATTAAGTCAATATTTTCACTCAATAAAAAGCCTACGACTCTGCCCACAGTATTACCAGTAGGTATAAAGGCCACATACCTATAAAAAAATAAGACATAATTATGTTTAGACCTTCTTAATCATCCCTAAAATGATACAATTGTTTTGTGATTTTACAAATCGAAACAATTTTGTTTTACTGGTTATCATTAAGACAGATATAAAAACCATTTCTGCTTTTCCTGTTCAGCCGCCTTATTCTCCAAATAACCATGTCTTAACGCGGCACGTCACAGCGTGGTTATTTTGTAAAATTCTATGGATTTCAGAAAACAAAAGCTAGTTATCGTGCAATCTCTTACCGCGTCATGTTTTGAATGTCGTCAAGAAGAGCAGCAGTGGTCTAATAATAAATCTCAAAAACAGCCTGGGTTTTATTAACCTTTAAATATACTTCCGGTTTGAAGAGAGGCGTAGCCATTGGACAAAGCTAGTAAAAAATATAATAGTCAGGTTTACAGCTAATACACAGAGGGTTGAAAGTCACGACATTTCTTTCTTTTTTGTTTGGTAAAATCACGAAATTAACCCAATAAGGAAAATGGTTTTTGCAAGACGAGTTAAATGTTGTTATTTTATATTTTTTTACTTTCAGACAATGCTGATTACGTTTGAGTAAGAACTTGATGAAATTACGTAGACTTTGAGATAAAAATAAAACTTAAGAATAAATTGTTTGTCAAACCTGTTTTAAATTGTCAAACCTGTGTTTTTGGTAATAAATAAAATTTTTATTTTGTAAAAAAAAAAAAAATTACCTATTGTTTAACTCGTAGGTTTCACTGTTTGGTTCTTATGTTCAGAGTTATGAACAGAAATGTACCTCAAAAGTGCCGGAAGTTGGTCCCAACTTGGGTTTTTTTTATAATAAAGACGAAATTAAACTTTTAAGGTTTAATTTCGTCTTTATTATATCAGGATGATGATGATGATGATGATGAAATGCTTTAACCAGAATAATCTGGAACTGAAACTGCTCTAATCAGCGGATGTCTGTAAGTAGGTCGCAACGTCTGCCGATGACACCGTCTTATTAAGTTAGGCTTCCTGTTTCGTATTAAATACTAGTTATTTTACAGTTAAGCGACTAGACTGCGGATATTTCTCACGTAAAAGATATCTTTGGTACAGGTACGACACGATGTTTTTAAAAACATTGGTAATTCTCGTACCTATTGTTTTAAATACCAATAATAATTGTTACTTTGATCTTTATGAAATAAAGATACTTAAAAGATATTTAAAATCTAATTTGTCAAATTTTTAAGTGACTTATTTTCCGTTGTGTTAATATACCTATAATGTCTTGTACAATTCACGATAGTTTTAGACCACATTTTATAAATTATATGACCGCGTATTTATCACGTTACCTTTTTATTACCATTTTTATTAAATACCCGGTCATATAATTTATAAAATGTGTTCTGATCACGTAATTTTAAAAAAGTTTTAGACCACTCAACGCAAGTCTTATATTTTTTTAAACACGTTATATTTTACAGAAATAATAAATTTCCTTTTTAAATCCATTAACTTGGTTTATGGATAACATTAACGACCTGGTACTTTTCAATAAAGTTTTACTGTCATAAATAATTGTAATTACTCCAACCCCTTCCCTTTGGGATTTCATTGAAAGCTTACAGAGTATAATACGAGTAGGTATATAGTAAGAAAGTAGTAAGTAAATTTAAGCCCCATTTAAACGATGCAAGATTCTTGCCAGAATTAAATTAAAGCAACTTTTGACTTTCAAGTCATGATGACAGACAATTTAACTGTTTTCAAGAGGCAAGAAACATGCATCTTGTAAATGGGACCTTATTATTAAGACTTCGCTGTCAGTCTGTTTGTATGTCTGTCTGTCTCCAAGCAGTATCTCATGAACAATAACTGTCATAGTAAGTACAACTTACAATAGATTTGAAAGATAAACAAAACATTACATTAATATAAAATAATTTGTCACTTAACAAAAAATCTGAGAAGTTTAAATGACCCTAAAAAAAGTTAATTTTTGTCTGTGCCTCATTTTAATTTAATCAGCGACTTTGACTGTCGACGTTACAAACAGAAAAATAAATAGTTAAAATAACTCTAAACAAAATTAGACCACCCAACGAGATTTAAGTACAACCATACAAACACATTTCATAGAAGTAAGATTATACGACAAAAGAAAAGCTGTCATACATAAGATACTTATAACTAGAAATATGTTAGAAATTTTAAGATTTATTCGGGGCAAATAAATAAACTAGCGAGTTCAAGCGAAATTACCTGGAGAATTTGGAGTTTCTAATAAAAAATACGGAAAAGAACGATCAAGATCCTTGCTGTGAGAGTTCCGTACTGAATCGAATTGATGTCACTGTCATAAAGTTTCAAGAAAAAGAAGAAAAAGTTTGAATAGATGTTTGTTTCAATCACTCTTTGGAGAAACTTAGTGTCAATTCACACCAAGATGGAAGGAAAACGGGACTCACTTTTATTGTCATGTGATTTCAAACTTTATGACTATCACTATAATGCATAGTATTCAAGCACTTTGAAAAGTGCTCATGGCGTCGTATACGGTCGCTCGTGGTCGCCTGCGTTTAAAATTTCTCAAGCGATACTATGTATTATGATGATGAAGATAAAGTTTAAAATGTATTTTGCTTCTCTTTCATCTTGGTTCTTCTTCTTCTTCTTTCGTCTGAGCAAGTGGCCATTCATCTTGGTATGAGTTGCCATCGCTTCTTTTTTTTTCTGCGAACTTTGTGATAAAGTTTAGACACATTCAATCTTTTTCTCTTTAAATTGACTCCAACGCGTCTAAAAAACACACAGTGTCTTTGTAAAGACAAAGAAGTAGGTCACGAATATAATGTACAGCCTATGACACCTTCAGAGGTAGGGTCTAAAACATAGTTACCACATAACCACTAACCCATAGGTACAAACTTTCCGTGACCACAGTTGACCCATACGAACTTAATACTTATCCCACAAATAGGGCAAGTTTGACCCATGTCGTCTCATGATATTGTCACACCATGGTCAAAACAAACGTAATTAACATACCAAAGGCTAGTTATACATTAGGGACCCAATTTGGGGTCATTTTGTAAACATAGGGTTGTGTAAACTTGAGCGTTAATGAACTGTACAGGTCTTGATTTTAAGTTGTTAAGAACGGGAGACAATCTCTGTGGTGCAGTCAGGTATTATAGATAGAAAACACCCAGACACAGAACAGATATCTGTAGAACATACGTTTGTCTTGTGGCGGGGATCAAACCCGCAACCTTCAGCGTCTCAGGCGGGCCTTCGCCCACTGCGCCGCAGAGGTCGTCAAAATAGATAGGATTTTACGTTGCCCATCTCCGATTGATGTCGGTCGAGAATATGACGTAAGTTTCTGAATATATATTGCATGCCAAAGACCTTTGTCACAAGTCTGTATCTCTAGCACTGGTTTACAAAAACTGTAGGCTTACTGTGACCGTTAAAAACGATCCAGTTTAGGTGCTATAATGAACTGCCGGCTTACTATAATGGTTACTTCGTTTGTTCGTATAAGCAAGTAGCCAACTCTGGTGATGGAGTTTTTAGGCCGCTTAAGGGTAGCTAAAGACCTGGAATAACAAAAAAGCTTTTATTCCAATACTCCGGCGAAAAAGGGACTTAAGCCATAATACATAATACTCTAGAAACTCGTGCTCACGACACTATTTACAACAACAAATCTTAGACCACATAAAACAAGAATAAAAGGAAAATAACTCGTATCAAGTGAAGATCCATCACATCAGCCGAGAATGGATCCTATTGTCCACGAATTAGGGCACAGATTAGACCGGAAATTACCTTGTACAGTCAGCAATATGATTGTAAAGCAAGGAACCAGTCATAATATAATTTATACTGAAGGTACCACTGAAGCCATTGATAATGAGTATTATTTGCATGTTATCATAATTATCTGAATAAGACGCACTTCAATGAAATTTTAACATCTGTACAAAGCAAATCAATGAATAACTGCTCTCACAATATCATCTGACTATCGGGCAGGTGGTCTATCCCGGGGTAGTTTTATGTTTTAACTTATTAAAAAAAAGAAAAATATCTGTCGATCCAACTATTTTTTTTAAATCTTCAAAGTTAAGAACAGAAATGCATGGGGATAAACAGAAATGCATGTGTGAGTGCAGAAAAGTGTACTTTTCCTTTTGGAAATTAAAGTCGAGTGTTTTTAATTTTGTCACTCGTTTTGGAACTAAAACGTTTTTCACGGCGCTTAATTGTCTAAGTTGATTTACTTCATGCAATATCACCTATCATGTTGTGTTTTTTATTTTAAGCTACTGAGAGCTTACCTATCGCCGACTGTACACCGGTAGCTAAAATTGCTGTGTTCCGTTCATTTGAAATGGACGGATTGGCTCGCTTTGGAGACAATAGACAAGAGTTTGAAAGGTTTATGATAGACTGCAATTGTTTGGAGCAACTTCTTGGGCACTCAGTGTATAACTTCATACCCTAACTATATCTAAATACTTCATTTATTGAAACGAGCTAATAGGAAGAAAAATAAACACACGTGATTGGTCGTTGAAAATCATTGTCTTTCTCGTGATTGGCTAGTAAGTACACTTTTCAATATTAAAATGAAAACATTATTTTAAACAAGAACATTATTCAAGAAAACCTAAGGTACCATAATTTTAAAACGAGTAACTGAATCCCCATTACAAGACACTCTAGATTTCTAAGATGGTCTAGATAGAGACTTGGCACTTATCCATGAAAGAAGATAGTGAATGTCCAAATATTTTTGTCACCAGTTGGCACAAGTACTAACCCATTTCCGTATATCCCTATCCGTCGCAGTTTGAATATGACGAACGCGCCATCAAAACATGAGGGGAAAACGGAATATCCAACGAAAGTGTTCACGAAAATGATCAGTCGTATTCGAGAAAGCAATTCTGATAGATTGGTATTGGAAGTGAAACTGTATTGCAACAAATGATCAATAAACTCTGACACAAAAAGTAAACAAAGGAGCGCAGCTAATTAAAATCTTAGGGTCTTATTCATAAAAACTTGACAATTTAATACAGGTTTAAAGAACGTTTTTTTCTTGTCACTCATATGTCAACGAAAAGAGATAGCAACAGATTTAATAATAAGCATAAGGGGGTTAGTGGCTACTTGGCGATCGCAGCTTTAATTAAATAAAATAAATAAATATACTTGGACATTTCACACAGAGTCATCTAGTCCTAAGCTAAACAACTTTAATGCTTACAGATGGCCGTATCTTCTTTATCTAAACAATTGAAGCATGATTTTAATTTACTACATTTTAATTTTCAATTTAAGACTCGTTATTTTGTCAACTGGCTCATCTTTAATCTTATTATATGTAATTTGATTGCTGATTTGTCACTCACGTGATTTTATCATTTATAGCTAGGTTTGGAGATCTGTAACAAAGTCGGTTATAAATGTACTAAAGTCATTGTTGACTTTCATTTTCCAATAATTGTAAATTGGATACAGTTAAACATAACTGGTCCACGCGCCATTTTCAGTTTTTTGGGAAACGACATAAAAGCGTTTCTCTTGGGAGAAGATCTATATTTGCATTTTGTTCATAAATAAATATAGACATCGAAGCTTCTACTTATAATTTATTATTCCAGAAAAAAAAATTAAAAAAAAGTGTTTACTTTGGAATATATAGCTAAAAATGTACATGGACGCACGATGAATATGATGTTTTCATTTTGCAAAACAAGCCCAAGCGACATTTATGGCGTTTGGATTACCTATGCATAATTAAATTTCAAAGATTCAGTTCGTATAACTACAAAAAGTTCTTTAAATACTCATACATAGCTAGCTTCTAAGACGGGACGGCAAAGAGGATTAAGGAATTTAAATAAAAAAGCATTTAAATGGCACAGGTAAAATATGTTGTTAGAAAATATTTAAAAAGACAAGCAAGGAAAAAAAACAAGATGACTGATGTTGACCAGTTGAAGTATGGAAGTTTTTAAAGGCGGATGAATGGAAGTGGCTGACTTTATTCTTCAATAAGTTGTTACAAGAGGAGGCGATCCCCGAAGAATGGCGCAGCAGTTCACTGGTGCCCATCTTCAAGAATAAGGGTGATGTACAGGACTGTACCAACTACCGAGGAATAAAGCTCATGTCACACAGTATGAAAGTTTGGGAGAAAGTGATAGATAGACGAATGAGAGATGAATGCGTGATAACCCAGAACCAATTTGGCTTTATGCCGGGACGAGGGACAACGGATGCCATATTCGCTCTACGCCAACTCTGCGAAAAATACCGCCGTGCGCATAAGAGCTTGCACTTGGTCTTCATTGATCTGGAGAAGGCGTATGACCGTGTCCCCCGGGAGGCTCTGTGGTGGGCTTTGAAAGAAAAGGGAGTGCCAGGGAAGTATGTTCGACTTGTGAATGCGATGTATGCAGGAGCACGCACGAATGTCCGGTTCGAACCTGGCGTAACTGGCAAGTTCAATGTGGCAGTAGGTTTGCACCAGGGATCGGCTTTAAGCCCTTATTTGTTCCTCCTGGTAACGGATGCCTTGACATCAGACATACAGGAGGAAGCACCCTGGTGCATGCTATTTGCCGATGACATTGTTCTCGTCGGAGAGGATGCAATCGAGGTACAGAGCAGACTGGGAAAATGGCAAGAGAAACTAGAGAGAGTGGGCCTGAAGATCAGCCGCACTAAAACAGAACATCTGTTCTGCAACTTTAGTAGCTCCTCTAGTTTCTCCCGGATTGCCTTAGATGGTGTAACCCTACCAGTCTGCTCCGATTTCAAGGACCTTGGTTCACTTCTCCAACACGACGGCAATATTGACCGGGACATTAAAAACAGGATGAATGCGGGATGGATGAAATGGCGGCAGGTCTCAGGGACGGTATGCGACCCCCGAATGCCCCTTAAACTTAAGGGAAAATTTATAAGACCATAGTAAGACCTGTCGCGTTGTATGGATCGGAGTGTTGGGCAATGAAGAAGACTGATGAAAGGAGAGTGCATGCTACTGAGATGCGTATGTTAAGATGGATGTGTGGAGTGACGCGAATAGATAAAATAAGGAATGAGTATGTAAGGGGAAGTTTTAAAGTGGCACCTGTGACTGAAAAGGTGAGGAGTGCCAGATTAGCATGGTATGGTCATGTAATGAGGAGGGATGAAAGTCATATAACTAAAAAAGTTATGAGCATGAGTGTGGATGGATATACAAGTAGAGGAAGGCCGAGGAAGAAGTGGATAGATTGTGTGAAAGAGGATATGAATGTGAGAGGAGTGAATACGGAATTAACGAATGATAGAGATGAATGGAAGAAGAAAATATGTTGTGCCGACCCCACCTAGTGTGGGACAAGGGCAGGGGAATGATGAGGAAGTGCATTGGAAATAAATAAAATAATAAAAATGCTACTATCCTACTTTCTACTATCCTACCATCCTACTTCCTACTATAATATTGTATATCTGAAAGTTTGTGAGAATGTACCTATGTTTGTTTGTTATTCTTTCACGCAAAAACGGCTGGACCGCTTTGGTTGAGATTTGGTTATAGGTAGGTGGTACCCTGGACTACCTAACATATAGGCTACTTTTTATCCCGGTATTCCCGCGGGAACGGGACTTACGCGGGTGAAACCGCGGGGTGCAGCTAGTTATAAATAATTTTGTCACTTTGGATGTCCCTTTCTTGCGTTTTAAAAATTATCAACAGCATTAAGCTCTCTAGTCTCTCTTTTCTTACAACAACATGCAGCCGAAATACATATTTTTTCTTACATATTTATTTGAAAACATTTCTTGATCAAATACTTTTGTATGCGATAGTACCTATGTTGAACAAAATATTTTTGTGTACCTACCTACTCTACTTGACATGACAACCAACGCATGGCGCGAGCTAATACCTACACGCAATAAAATTATTATTATTTTCGAACTCGGAGTTACTAGGGAGACGAAGAAGCGAACTATTTTATTGCATTACTAGTCTATGCGACAATGATTGAACTTTTTGATTCGCGTTCTGACCCAATCTCAAGATTATCATTTTGCATAACCAGTCCACGTACCAGTCAACTGGCGTTTGGTCTTGTAATGCAAAATGCAAAAGCCGTTCTTAGTATGATTAGTCAGTTTTCAGTTTTGAATTGGTTTTTGGGCTTGTTATGCAGAACACGATAAATCGTTTGCCATACATGGCGCTTGGACGGGGCATCAAAAAATACCATTTAGACTGAAGGTGGATGGATGGATGTTTTTTGTATGGTTAAATTATGCTCTAGAAGTTACGAAAATGCAAAAAAATCAAAAATTGAATTTTGGCGCTTGGACCAGTAATGCATAACTGTATCCAATTGTCTATTCCAATTGCGACCCAATTAGAATAGACATGCATTTAGGTTAAGATAAAATATCTGTACCAGAATACGACTTTCATAGGCCCATTCACAAATAACCGGAGGTAGAAATGGAGGTGACCTTGTGAATCTATTGAATAAATATTTAAGAACCTCTCTGGGTTTTGCGGGATGCCGATTTATTTAAATACTCATGTTTTTGGATCCGTTAGTGGAAAAACTTGCAAGAGTTGATTAGACAACGGGACCGGTGATTTATACAGCGTCAGGAGGCAATTTTTTGCCAACACTTAACGTTACTCTGCCCAGGCACTTTGAGATAGAATAGGCTTGCCCAGCACCTAAACCATCCTCTCAGCATAGCCGCCATAGTTAAATGTGCGCATAATATAATTTTCGGCACGAAAAGTCTATTAGTGCACGGCCTGATTTAATCCCGCGATCTACGGATCTAAAGTCGCAATACCAATCCACTTAGCCAACGCTTTTGAAACTAAATAAACACTTGTAAAATAGCTCTTAAGAATATAAGTTGTACAAATAAGGTGCCATGACCAGCGATGGTGTCACGAACTGTGACTTGTCACGTGTTGAGCTTGTAAAACGCGGGGGCAAAATATATCGGTTATACGTGACTCTACCTACAATGCTGGTGTGGGTTTCAAATGACAATAGATGCAATGGAACTAAAGTGGAAAGTCTGATCCAAAATTAGGATCAACGGACAATAAAATGAACTGACGACTTCTGTAGCGCAGTGGGCAAAGGCCTGAGACGTGGAGGTTGCGCGTTCGATCCCCGCTACTGGACAAAATTAAATGTTTATGTTTTGTAGATCTTTATATAGCATAAAAAAGTCTCAAAATTACTAACAGTCGGTTCCTATAAGCAACTTACGGATGTCCGTAGGACTATCGCCATGGAAACGTTGTTATCTGTCAAAATTTTCATACATTTATGTTGTAAAAACAAAGTTGCTATGGTAATGGACATACGGACATCCGTACATTGATAGAATCCAAACCTAGGAAACATTCTAAAAACAAGAGGAACTTCTTGTCAAGTAGATAAAATCATTCCTTGCACACTCCAGCGGTATAGTTATAGATCAAATTGACAGCTGTCCTAGCAAATCTACTGAATAAATATTTGAGCGGAACCTTTACAGGTTGATTTTATTCCAACACCTTTCGACAAATCGTCAAGGTGAATTATTTAGTACGGGACTTACTAGTTACACGGTTTGTTTGCACACTGAAATATTAAACAGAGTATCTGGACCTTTTCATTTACTTAAATCTATAATCTATTGATAACTCAAAGATGTTATTATAAAACAAAGGTGGGTTAGCTATACTATCTAAAACTCGAAAATGGCTAGACCGTGTTATATTTTATTTTATACATACATTATACTCATATAATACACGGGATCGAATCATCGAACCCGTAATCTCCGCGTCTCAGCCGGGCCTTCGCCCACTGCGCTACAGAGGTCGTCATTGTTTATCTTGGGACAAAATGATGCTGTGTGGAATGTGCAAGGGTTTATTGTTTATCGTCTATACTATATGATTACAAAGAGGTAAACTTTGTTTGTTTGACGGAGGTAATCTCCGAAACTACTGAGCCGATTTCAAAAATTATTTCACCCATGTGTAGAATGGACTGTTGGAAAGGTTATAGGCTATATTTTATCCCGGTAGTTTCATAAAAGTACACCCGTGCGAAGCCGGGACGTGTAAACAAGATACTCATGTCAACGTATAATTTATTGAGCACGCCAGAACAAAACGCATGTAATTTATGGACCATAACATATTAAAATACAGTAACGAAGAACACAATTTCTAAATTTAAACTAATTGACATTTTGTTCCAAGATAAACAATGAAGACCTCTGTGGCGCAGTGGGCGAAGGCCCGCCTGAGACACTGAGATTGCGGGTTAAATCCCCGCTACGGGACAAATGTTTGTATGTTCTGCAGACATTTGATCAGTGGCGTCAACGTCGCATCTACGCAGCGTTAACGCTGCGCAGACGTTGGTGAGACGCCAACGTCATAAAACGCAAATGGGATAGCAGCCTTAGGTCTAAAAGTACCCACAAACCGCATTACTTTTATTACAATACATTATTCTGTAATCTGTCTGTTTCCTCATAGTTCGGCCAAGTATCTCGTTAGGATGATACTGTAATGATACAGTTATTTAATAAGAGGTTCTCTGCAGGAAATATTTGATATAACAATATTTTTCCCAAAACAAATGGTCAGTGAAGTGAATCACGCTTTGGGGGTTCACGACATAATAATAAATAAATAATAAAATAATATCATCACGACTGTATCCCAGGAGCGGTATAAATGAAAATGAAATGAAATGAAATGAAATAAAATTAAAAAATGAAATGAAAATATCTACTAGACATTTTCTTTCAGATCTTTTATTTAATTCTTTAGATCCTTTGAAGATGTCTAATGGGGTAGTCAGATGTATGTCCAAATACATGTCATATTTGGTACAAACCCACTTTTTGTAGAAGTTAACATTCCATACGTGACAGGTTGCAAGCCCATCTACGCTGCTAGAAAGCTAACTGGTTTCCTCACGATGTTTTCTTTCACTGTTTAAAGCTCACATACTAATAAGTGTAAAAAAAAACGCGTACGCCCGAATACTGAAGCGCTAAAAGTCTCAGCCGGGCCTTCGCCCACTGCGCCACAGAGGCCGTTACATACCAAAACAAAAACGGGACCTCTAATCTAATTATTTGTTTTTATGTGGATGCACAAATGGATTGAATAATATTGGTTCGCTGGTTTTTGCTTTGATATACGGATCTCCAAACAGATTGATGTTTCTGGTCACGGGCTGTATGTATTACTTTCATTTGATTCGGATATATCGTTATGACGTCACTGAACCATAAATATCGAACATCAAACATTTGTTATCAGGTATTTTCTTTCGATGATCCTTTCTGATGAGATTTGTCAAAAATAAAGCGATAATCAAAATGACTTATGAGAAATATGCTTGCTCAACTTTTTTATAAACCTCTTGAATATTAGATAGTTAACATAACTAAGATAATTTTAAACCAAAGATTAGTTGTTTAGTAAATAATATGAAGAGTGAAGACTCATACAAAATTTGAAGCAAATTAAACTCGCCAGCTTAAGGTTGATAGTAATTTTTTGACCTGGCTTCTTTATTAGGACTATAATATTTTGCGATTTGATTTTTTACATCAATTTCTATCAGTATTTTGCAGCGTACCGCGTGCGACCAATCATATTCGGTGTATTTGGTCCGCCATATTGCATTTTTCGGAACGGCCGTCCGAGCGGAAATGTCACCGGATCCGATATCGGAATACCTATGCGGCAAGGATTTTTATCAATTTAACAAGTTCAAAACTAGAACATAAAATATTATATTATTGACAGGCAAGCCCATATGATTGCTCTGAGGGCAAGCCACATTTGAACACACGTTCGAAAATACACAAATATAATTTAACTATACTTCATTTCTTAAAGCGAGCTAATAGAAGAAAAAATAAACGCACGTGATTGGTCGTCGAAAATAATTGTCTCTCTCGTGATTGGCTAGATTGTCAAATCAATCGTCAATTGTCAAATCTAGCCAATCCGAGAATAGTCAATAATCTATTACTACCTTATTCTTATTAAATTGATTACTTATTGAACCGGCCATGGCAAAAAAGTTTAGTTTTAAACAATGTATTTAGGTACTTCTAATGATTCAGACTAAACCTCTGTCACCAATTTACCACTAATAATATGAACACCTCAAAATGAAATGTTTGAAAATCATTTCTTATACAATGGCCACTTCGTTAAAAGCTGAATGGTCGTATTATTAAACCCCTAAAAGGCTCCTTCCTTATTTTTCCTCAGTCAGCTAATATCGAGTGGTCGTGGTCCTTTCAAATCTAAAGATTATTTTCTCAGGGACGCTATTTTCTTTCGGAATAAAATTGGACGGAATTGTATTGTACAGTGGGGTCGCGGGCAAATGCTTGTGGTGCGTGTGAGTCAACCTGAGTAATAACATTTTTCTGTCAACCATAATCTTATTTTTTTCGTAAAACTAGGCAAACTACCAAACTAACCAAACTATAACAAGCTATAACTTGTAACTGGTTGTCGTCTCTGTCTACCCCTATCCGAACAACTATTTACATTTGCCCATGAAATGACGACGTGCTCATTTGAAAAAGGACTTTGACTTCAGGTCAATAGTGTTCTGAACATAGACTAACAATCAGATCTGAATCTATTTAGCTGATCCTTGACTTGTTAGTAGGGTTGATCATTGCAACTTAATTTTTTAGGCAAAGCTATTATTATTAATAATAATATTTAAAGCCTATAATGGTTTTCAGAGGTCATTTATCGCCAGTCTCAATAACCAATCTATCTCTTTTTAAACCGTTATGGTTTAAGGTCAATGATCACAGTAAAAGACCGTGTTTGTTTACCGTGATTGTTTTCATTTTGTGTTTTACCGTGATAATGGCGCATGCAACTGTGCCGAAATATCGGGAAACTCATAAATCTACGAATCATGGTAAATATCCCGTTTTAAGTGTTTATAATGTTCAAACCCATGATAGTTTAAAAAGCGATAGATAGGTGATTGAGACTGGCGGTAAATGACCTCTGAAGAACATTTTAGAATCGTCTGACAGAATATATTCTGATAATAATAATAATATTTATGATCATGTTTATATTTTACGTTTATATTGGTAAAAGGAGAAGTAAAACTCATAAAATTCCAGTTGAAGTGATCATATAACTCGTAGGCAATAACTCTGTCATCGATTGGTTGACGACCTCTGTGGCACAGTGGAAGGCCCGGCTGAGACGCGGAGGTTGCGGGTTCGATCTACGCTATAAGGGACAAATGTTTGTATGTTCTGCAGATATTTGTTCCATGGCTGGGTGTTTTCCTATCTCTAATAATGTATGTATGTATTTACAAAAAAAATGTATCTAAATATTATATCAGTCATCTGGTTACCAGAACACAAGCATAGCTTGGGACTAGATGACGCTGCGTGGAATTAAAAAAGCAAATGGCATAAACATTTTTTCTGTTTACTGAATCTCTGTTATCTGACATAATGTTTTATGTAACAGAAAATACTAAGATGTTGTGTTTGACGCCCTAGAATAAGATTTACATAACAAAGTGTCTGAATGTTAATGCTTATGCACTATGTTTGTGTATTGGCTCTTGTTCATTTATCACACATGCATTTATGAACTGAGAGTAACACAGTAAAAACTAGCAATGTAGGATGAGAAAATTTTGAGCTAAGGCACAGAATATAGATGGGCTAAGAGTAGCCACGGTTTTCTTTGTAATTTTTTTGAATAGAAAAGAGAGAGATATTAGAATAGAAACAGGAAAAAAATATAAAACTGCCATTCAAAAAAAGATATAGACATTTTCATACTCTAGTTAGAAAACACATTCACAATTCCTAGATGATAGCCACTAAAGAATTAATGGTGGTTTGATAGTGTATATAGGACACCATGGTTTTTCGAACACGCGTATCGGTCGCGCCACGTAAATAGAACGCTGAGGGGAAATGCTGGATTTTAAAGAATCGGCGTGGATGGGATTTGAGGAGAGGTGACGCGGCGCACTTCACACCATTGATTTAGCACGTGCTATTGGTTCGTGAGCGAGTAACACGTACGCAAACATACCCCCTCCCGTTCCCCTCATCGTTCTTTTTACGTGGCGCGCGACTTATAACTAGACATACTTATACTAATCTTGCAGTGACTGCATGTATGAAAAACGTAATGTGCATAAGCTCTTACGTCGAGTCTCAAATACGAGTACTTTAGTTTTTATTACTGTCGATAGATATATTTGACATATTTTGTATGGAAGTAATGTCAAATGATCTTACCATAAGCAAAGTGACAGATAGATTGAGACTGGTTGTTAGTTGCATTTGCACGTAAAAGCGGCGCCGATTCATCTTGCTCCAACAGAAGATGCTACAAGACCACATAAGGACTTGATTGTTTCATTCAAAACACGACTTCCGACTTTAAATCTGCAGATTAGTGCGTAGTAATGATTAATATTGATTGTGTGTGGTTCATTATACACGACACATGGCTAATCGCTAAGTACTTGAATGCATAATCTGGGTAATTTATTTCAACTGTACATCATCATCATCCGCAGCCTGATCTCTCCCACTGCCTCCCTTTGTTTTTGCTTAATAACTTATATTAAGATTTTTAATATTTTTCTGATGACATATCTCAAAGTTTTACACACTGAAAATACAGCCGTATTCATTTCATTTTTCAAATATCTAGCAACGAATCTGAAATTTTGAATCCAACGGAACATTTTAGCACGCAAAATGTTACGCCAAAATCCCCGAATTTCACCCGATCCTGCCATTTACACGAATAGCGTGAATGGCGAGATCATCCCCTATCTCCGTAAAGCCGGGAGATATGCTAACGATCCAGTAGTTTTCTTATCTAACTTATATTTCTTAGGCCGTCGTATTTATGGCGGAAAATCATGGGTTGCCCGCAATCGACAATTTGTAGAATGATATTTCTTAGGCCATCGACCATCGTATTCATAACAGAAAATGGGTTGCCCGCAATCGACAATTTGTAGGAATGTCGTACTCTTCCGGGTCGCTTCTAAAGCGAAAATATCATATTAATATTATTTGCATAAAAATACAAGTAAAACTTTATTTACATAAAAATTATATATTATAAGTACCCTAAACCGGCGAGCATGTATGAAGAATGTAATGAGAGTGAGTGAGGCGAAAGAGGTATGTCAGGATCGTAGCAAGTGGAGATCCGTCTCTGCCTACCCCCATGGGAAAGAGGCGTGATTATATGTATGTATGTATGTAAATTATATATTGATTTACAGAAACAAAACTAATAAATATTTACATACTATACAAAATACAAATAGATAGTTTCTCTGAAAACTCAAGAAAAATAAAAAAAAATAGTAATGATAGATAAAGAAATTTTCCAAGGTTATAATGACACGCCACAAAGAGATTATGAATGATTGTTTTATTAACAAAACAACAATTTCTAGGCTTATTATTAATTGATTTAAATAACAGATAGTAAATTACTATTACGATCAAATGCAAAGCATTGTTCGAAGACACTTTTATGTTCAATAGAATTTTTTATTACATTTAACTATCGTGAGACCTTATCATTAAGACATAGTTACCGCATTATGCAAAGGTATACTAACTGAGTAAATAGTAAGTAAAACAGGATCTCTTTTTTACACTACTGTATAATTTTTTATATCAAATTTTAAAAGCTATTGCATAGCTTCTATTGCGGGCTTTGAGCGTGGAGACAGAATTCCGTAACGAGAAAACCTAACGCTTTTTAGTTCAACAACTCGCCTCTAGGTGGCATGCAATAGCTTTACAGCGGCAGTCCCCGAGTGCCACGCGTCTTTTTTTTTATTAAAAATGAATCGCTGTTCATTTGTGTCGATAACCACAACACAGTCCAAATTTAAGAGACACAATTTCTATATTTCTATTAAGGTCAAACCGAGCTTTAAATCGCTTATTGGAAATAGAATAGAATTCGCTACCACAAATTCAAATCAAGCGCGAATTTTTACGTAATAAACTATAGTAGTCTGGTATTGACTGCACGTTAAATTGTCCATCCCGGCTTTTAAAGTCGTTAAGCCATGGCGGAGGCCTGTAGGCGGCCTAAAAGCTCCGTCACCAGAGTTTGCCACTTGTTCATACGAACGAACGAACGAACGATTAAAAAAAGTGTTTTTAATATTTTCTTACCCTTCGCGTGGGGTGTCTATTTAGCTACAAAACATCAAACGTCAATTCAAACTTTTTAACTCCCTGGGAGTGAATTTCGGAAACCCTTTCCAAGTTTCCACCTTTGTTATTTATTGATCTGTATTAAACTTACCATTAAAACCTGTAAGTAATTTTAACATTGTATTCATAGGAATTGATCGATTTTGAACCGACCCCAAAAAAAAAAGTTCCACTGTAGATATTATGTACTTTTTTATGTATGCCTGTGTTCAAAGATTAAAAAATCGGTTGATTTATTCATGGTCCACTGTTGAAATAATGTCAACAGTGGATCAATATAAAAAAATATATGTATAAAAATATAGAAACCGAATGAAATACTTATGTGGGATTAATATAAATGTTATGTGGCATGTATTAATCGCAAAGATAGCTGAGATTATTTCAATCAAAATTCCGTGCCGATATAATTATGACATTATTATTAGCATATCTTATCCAATTGATAATATGGGTAAGATTTGGATATATCACAGATTGTACTACGAGTATATAATAAGGTAATTAGCGGACTCTCTAATCCAGTGCTAAAATGAAGTTGCTATTAGTGTTAGCAGGTCTTGTGGCATGTGGGTAACAATATTTTAATTAGGTACTTCTATAAATCAATTAGTTTCCTATTTAGAAGTAAAACATGCTGTTGTGATATTACGTCACAAGCGGTAACGTGACTGTTAGCGGGACTCGATACTGTTCGAAACTTTGAATGCCTATAAATTCAAAACTACTGAGTATTTTTGACTACAACATTTACTAGTGTATTTGGTATACATTTTTTGATTTGGCATACCCAATAACATTCTTCATTAGTAAATTAAACCTACATTACTTTTCAGTATGCTGGGGCAATGCCATCCCAACGATTCCTGGCGACAACAGCCACTACGTTGAGGGTGAGAGTCGGTACATCTGGATGCCGGATGGTGAAGGCAACCCTCACCTGGTAGACCTTGAGGAACCGGTTGATGAGGCAGTTCTGAGCAGCAGGAATGGAGCCAACAACCAGTACTGGCTTTACACCAGGTAAGAAAATTGAATGAAAAGTGAATTACGGTGGTTAACTCAGTGAAATAACGGTAGTCTTAGTGGCCCGGAGGCACGTGCTATAAAAAATAATAGATAATCATTTCCTTTTTATTTTCAAGAAACCCAGCTCATCAAAATTTTCAATTTGTCTTCAAATATTTTTTTTGCGGTGACACAAATATTTTTTCCAGACAAAACCCAACTAACGCTCAAGTAATCGTCCACAACAACGTGAACAGCATTCGCAACTCCAACTACGTAGCATCTCGTCCCCTCAAAGTGATCGTCCACGGATGGAACAGCAATGGATTTACCGATCTCAACCCAGCGATAACATCAGCTTTTCTGGCTGTTCAAGACGCTAATGTCATCGTCGTCGACTGGAGAGCTCTAGCCAATTCTGCATACAGCACAGCAGCAGCAGGAGTGCCCGGTGTTGGACAGTTCCTAGGAAACTTCCTGGTTTGGCTGATCAATAATGGAGGTGGAAACTGGAACAATGTTCATTTGGTTGGATTCAGTTTGGGGGCTCATGTGGTGGGTGCAGCTGGAAGGCAAGCTGGCGGCCGCGCTAGAAGGATTACTGGTAATTTTTATGGGATATTTACTTGACTTGATAACATAATGAGATCTATCTATCTATCTACACGCTTCAAAACAAATTCTTGAAATTTTTTTTTAAGTAAGTAATATTTATTCATTTTAAAACATACAAAATCTACTTTCGTTTTCTATGTTATTGTATCTATAAAAAGTTTATTGATATAAAATCTCGTAATACGAACAAAAAATCAAGTTATTCTAGATATCTCCGATAATCTTATTATTTTTGACATAATCCATCCGGTTTTAGATAGATTAATCGGTCCACCTTATCAAAGTTCTTGTTTTTGTTTTGGTTTATAATAATCCTTTTGGTTTTATTCATAATCCGACTACCTATATTGTAGGTACCTAGAGAAGTTCAAAGTAAGAGTTTAGTTGAAAATTTACGCAGATATTGGACACGGGTTCAATAGCTGCATTAAGATGTTTCAACGCAGCATTTTCTACTTTGTAAATGCGACATACAATTTGGAACTTTGTATTTCACGAATTGCAAGATAAAATGCAAAATTACTTGTTATTTTTCTGACTTTATTAGCTTATTTACTTTAACTGTTAGTACCGTAGGATGTTCTTTCGATTCGAAATTGTAATTGTAAGCGAATATTGCTAAAAATGGAATAATAGCTTTAGAGCATTGTGCTAGATTTTAGATATCTAGACTAGCATCTGACGATAGATACTGACAGAGATACAAAGTGTAATGTACATATTTTTTGTAAACTAGCATTTATTTTTCTTAGGTCTTGACCCCGCTGGCCCAAATTGGACGAACAACGGCAACGCCCTCAGCAGCAACGCTGGCCTGTATGTTGAAGCCATCCACACAGATGGAAACATTCTTGGAATATTCCAAAGGTAAACTAAAAAATTTTTGTTCTCATCGTGTTATGCGCTAGTGGCGAAATACTAAAACCGTTACATAAATCAACCATCATCTTAAGCACACCCTAAATATTAATAAACTACAGTATTATTCATTTATATTATTATTCTACTATTCAATCTATCGCGTGGTCGCGGTCGGCCGAGGAAGCGCTGGAGAGACGATCTCGACTCTTTTGAGAGAGACTGGTACGAAGTCTCAAAGGACAGAGATGGTTGGAGAAAATTGGGGGAGACCTTTGCCCAGCAGTGGGACAACATAGGTTAGCAAAAAAAAAAAAAAAAATTCAATCTATATATAACGTACAAGCATGAATGATAAGATTTTGAAAATACCACTATTGATGTTAAATGCTTCAAGATTTAATGTTCCCCAGGGTCGCCAACGCTGACTTCTACCCCAACGGTGGCCGTAACCCCCAGCCTGGCTGCTGGATTAGCACCTGTTCTCACGGCCGAGCCTGGGAGCTCTTCGCCTCTTCTGTGAGAAGCAACCATCTTGTGGGACGTCTCTGCGCCAACCTCTCACAAGCACAGAACGTGCAGTGCACCGGCAGTACTTTGAATCTTGGCAATGGAATTATCTCTAAGCAAGGGTAAGGTTACTTTACAACCAAAACTAGCACAATAAGCAGAAACGGGATATTAACCATGATTCCTGGGTTTGTAATGTTTAACCATGATATTTTAATAATGCAAAACTAGCACGGTATCGTGTCATTTTGTTAAATTGATTGAAGAGAATTCGGTGCATAACTACGTGTAACTGATATTTAATTAAAACAATGTAGGATTTTACTAAAATGGAGTGCTCATTTTAAAAATTGGTGTCTTTATCAACTCCCAGATTTTCAAGTCATTGTAAAACATTTTTCTGGAATCAGCACTTTGTTAGAAGCTCCAAGAATTATCTGTTTAAAATGGCTACTTTTATTTCTTAAGTCAATGAACACATCGGCTTCAAACCGTCTTTGAATGCCAGTGAACATCGTTATTCAAGTGGTTTTATCAAGAACCAGAAAGTAACATTGAAAATTGAATTTCAGCGTTAGGAAATAGGTGTTGATATAGCGTGGATCCGGATACGGAAAAACAGCAACAGATCAGCCAAGAAATTAAGTCTTTGAACTGGTTTAATTGCTTTTGACATCATTAATAAGTGGCGGGGAACTTTTTGGTGATAAGAAATATTAGTTAATCATGTTGGTCTATATTCCATCAACAATGTCCCAGGCACTGCAGTGTCCCGTTAAGAGTAGGCAAGGATTGCCTCTTGACGCTGTATAAATCGTGGTCATCCTCACTCTTTCCCAGAATTTTAATTAATATATATTTACTTTCGACAGGAACGGAATCTATGGACTGACAACTGGCAGCTCGTGGCCCTTCTAAACAAAACCTTACCAGAGACCATAAAATAAATGTAACTTTGTTTTACTCATTCAGTATATTATTTTCTGCCCTTCATTTTCAGCCAAAACGTCTTTCTAGGGTTTTTTTAGAGTATGCATCAAGTCCCACACGATGCAAGATTGCCTTTTGTAAACAATTGAATTGGAGCAATATTTGACTTTCGGGTTTTAAGCAATGCTTAGCCATTTAAGTCAAGATGACTGTCAATTTAATTGTATGCAATAGACAAGAAAGTTACATCATGTAAATAGAACTTAAGGGAGTAGAAGTAGAACTATTTCTATGTAGTTTACGCACGATATCCGTTTTCCGTCATCCGATTTATTTCCGTCATTGTGAGTAAACTACCATAGAAATAGTTCTACAATGTACTCTGTAGCGGATTTTCACTGGTTCGGATCGGATTAAGATCGGACATAGTGCGATAAGCCTAGAGTAGACGTGACAGTAGTACGAGTATATCAGTGATACCTAGCTTTCACAGGCAAAATAATCCACTAGTCTAAATTTGACTTTGACGCGCAAACAGCTGGATGGATAAGAATGAAATTATGTATAAGGATGGCCTTCTTGATAACCATATCAGTTACTGATCCAAGTACTCCCATGGATATGGAAACAATTCGCAATTTTCACAAAATACACATTACACACGATATTAGTAGAGTACATGTGTATTATGTATAAGATGTTATAATCTATTTATAAATAACAATGCTATTTATAAGTAGTAGTGGTCATTATTAACAACATAGTTAAAGTATGTAGAGTATATTAGTAGTGTTTACAACTATCAAATGAAATCCAGGTAAAGCTAACTTCCATAATAAGGCTTACGAGGTATAAAATTGTGAAACTTTTATGTTATGCGTCGGTAAATATCTATCTACTCTGTTTAATATTCCTGCTTGTGTTTATTCTACAGTCAGAAAGCAATTTCTACGTTTAATATGCCTAGATTAATATAGATAGGAGATAGCTTAGCCAAACAACTTTACAACCCATATGTAAATTCGTTAGCTTTACTTCCAGATAAATCTTATATTTAATAATCTATCTATAGGTATAACAGACAAATAAAACAGTTTTTCTTCGTAATTTTACAATTAATTATACCTACCATCTGAAAACCCGGTGTCAATTTACCTCTTGAAGGTCCCAATATGTCAATAGACTGACAAGCCAGCCCTACTTTTACAAAACAGCTATATTTCAAGATAACTTACGCAGTCAATGACCGACAGAAGCCTACACAAATCCTGTAAAGCCTCCAAGCAAAGCGATCAAGTTGACTTGAAAATCCGAACCGAAAAAGGATGAATGCGAAATGTAATTTGGTTAGTGGTTGAATAATAATGTAAAAATGTAGCTTGCTAATTCTGTTTGAACGGTTTATATAATTGCCTTTAAAAGGGTCGCTCTCGTTTTATCCCTTAAGATTTTTAAAATGAGCGATTTCGCGAATCCCATCGTCATTGCGTAAACAAACACGAGATATAGATAAACAGTAGATAATAGTTACAATCACTTCAGAAACAAGTTTACGCCTTAAGAGCCCAAGATGTGCTTTTGATGGCAAATGGCAATTTTGTCTAGCGGAATAAGCAACGTAACAGGAACTACGTTCAAAAATTGTTATCGAAGATTTTCTGGTTTTTAACAAATAGAAAACCACAGATAAAATAATACAAGTAATAAAACTACTAGTTCATAAAACTCAGAAAAATACCTCTGGCGTTGATCGCATTTACGCAATTCATATTTTTTGCTAAGATAATTGACATGACCAACAAAAATAGGCGCTATCACACATTCACTATCATCCGTCAAGAAAACGTATCTGGCTTCAAAAAGTGCTTTACATTGAATAAAATCGAATTATGAATTTCCCTGACATTTTGTTATTGAAACCTGATAATTGCGATAGTTTTCTTTTAAAATTCCTTATCGCAGTACATTGGCAAGTGCAAGGCTTCTTTATCAGAAATTACGTGACTTTTTGAGCAGAACCAACGTCATTTTATAATTTAATCACAGACCGTGAATGAATGGATATTACTGATATGAAAAGTAGTAGGTAAGTTAAAGGTTAAGTGTACTTTTTTTTAAATACATGTGGGATGAGGGGGAGCAACAGAAACACGATCTTGATAATATCTTCTTTATTCTTCCTCTTGATAAAAACTTAGCACAACGTCCAAGTTCAAGGCGGCAGCCATAATGCCTGCATTCATTCCATTCACTCCCATTCTCACTCCGTTCGTCCATCCTTTCATTCAAACGTTTCATTTCACACATCTTACTTACTTCTCTTTTCCAATCCCACATACATACCTCATGATGTTTATAATATAAACAATGTCAATGCTTAGTTTTGCAGGAATTACATTTAAACATCGGCAAATTAACGTGTCCTCAGCTGTTTTACCCCCGGTTCCTATAACAAACTAACGGATGTCCGTAGGACTTTCTCCATAGCAACGTTGTTATCTGTCAAAAAGTTTCATACATTTTATGTTGAAATAACAACGTTGCTATGGTGATGGACCTACGAACATCCGTTAGTTTGTTATAGGAATCGGGGGTTAGATGTTGAATGTTGAAACAGGAGTTGAACAAGCTTTGCTTTGACATTACATGAAGCTTAGAACAGCAAGTTTCGAAATGTGAATTCGTTTAGTTCGTACCAAAATACGCTATAAATTTCTTTAAAAAATGCTATTTCAGTGACTTATTATTTTATTATTAATAAATTCGTTCATGATAATAGTTCGCAAAACTTTAGGCCTTTCGCAGATGGCACGTATGTGAACCAAATGTAGACGAGACTGTTTGTTTGGTTAACCTATCAACGAACGAGACCCTGATAACAGTCTGATTAGTAAACATAATCAGAGATTACCTAAATCATTTTGTAGCTTTGTAAGCTAGTGATCAACTAATGTGCCATGGTTCGTTCGTACGTTCATATGAGCAAGTGGCCAACTCTGATGGTGGAGTTTTTAGGCTGCCTGAGGCCTCCGTCATGGTTTAACGACTTTAAAAGCCGGTACCGACAATTTAATGTACCGAAGAACGAAAACGCTCAGTTGATAATGCCACTTTCGGTCATCCATCCCAATTGTGACCGCTCAGAACGTTTTGTAAGCTATTTAATGCTTGTGTTATGATAACCAGATGACTGGTATATATACACTACTTAGATTTTTTTGTTTGTTTACATTAGTTGTTAATTTTTTATGTTTTTAAATAATGTTTGTTTCATAACATTCGACTATATTTTGATATACAAATGTCTCAATGTGATTACAAGGCGGGTTTCCAATCATTTGGGTAATAGACTGACGGTCACTGCTGAATTAAAGCCTACCTAGTGCTTACATAGTCTATATCTAGACCTAGGTTTCAATCCGCCTCGTCAAAGAGAAAGTTCCTGACTAGGTAATAACAGCGCTCGCAATCATACTCTGCATTGAAAGGCTGTGACTACTTCTTTTGACAATTTGTTGACTATTTCAGTTTTACTCTAATGAATGACAGAAAAATGTGTTTAATTCTGTAGAACCTCAAAAATTACTTTAAAATGTACAGTCTCTATTGACAGTATAACGCAACTCCCTACACCAGGGAAAGAATCAGACAAGAACCTGGTGGTGGGGGAATCAGGCAAAATGTTTTTCAAAAGTAGATTAGATTATTATATAAGGAAGATAATTCTTCTGTACATGTGTCTGTAACTCCTAAAAGAAACCTGAGCCAAAGCCATTTAATGTGTTTGCAGAAACAAAATGAAATATGGGCACAACTGTATTCCCAAGGTGCACTAGACATTTTGTTTCAAATCATTATTTGAGATATTTGTAGATGTCTAATTGGATAGTCAGAGACCATGTCCAAATGCGTATTTGCTACTTGCCCACATTTTGCAAAAGTGACCATTCCATTCATGACAGGTTGTATGCCCAGCGACTCTACAAGAAAGCTAAAACCAACCATGTAAAATGCAATACATAGTTTTTAGGCAGTTATTAGACTTTTATTGCAACACTGACTTTATCATATTTTCCCTCACCATGGGGCACGTTGGTTCGAGTCGAGCTCATATAAATAAATAACAGAATGAGTGTACCTCCCTACCTATAGGTAGATAATGTAGAGTAGCTTAACTATCCTTATCTACAGGAAAACCACGGTTATTACGTGTGATGCTATTCCGTAATCCATGGTCTAAACTACGGGGATACGAACACCTTGGAACCGAGCAATTCGATGTACATTTCGCAACAAAAGTGGTTCTTCTTCTTTCGTATGAGCAAGTGGCCAAATCTGGTGACGGAGTTTTTAGGCCGCCTAAAGGCCTCTGTCATGGCTTAACGACTTTTAAAAGCCGGGACCGACAATTTAACGTGCCCTCCGAAGCACGGAAGCGCTCAGATAATATTGCCACTTGCGGTGTAAGTAAGTAAACAAAAGTGGTGAACAGTTTTATGTTAACGTCCCGGCTTTCCACGGGTGTACTAATGAAACTACCGGGATAAATATAGTAATAATAATTTAATAATAAATATCCTTGGACATTTCACACAGCGTCATCTAGTCCCAAGCTAAGCCATTATAATGCTTGGGTTATGGTAACCAGATTTATGATACTTAGATTAAAAAAAAATGTAAATACATACATACGAGTATTTATAGATAGAAAACACCCAGACACGAAACAATTATCTGCAGAACATACAAACATTTGTCCCGTAGCGGGGATCGAACCCTCCGCATCTCAACCGGGCCTACTGCGCCACAGAGGTCGTCAAATAGTTTATATCAATCCCGACGACAGTCCATTCTACACATCGGTGAAAGATTTTTTGAAATCGGCTGAGTGGTTTCGCAGAATACCTCCGTCTAATACCTCCGGGCTCCGTCTAATATTCGTGTAGGAGAAAACTGACGAATTCATCAACTTTTTTGCAAACAGTACCATCATATCATCGGACCGACACCCTTACAAGCACATAAGCCCATATCTAGAGAAATCAGACCACAATTCTCACGCCCAGCTCGTTTTACGATGATCCTTATTTAATAACGGTATGTTTGCCTATGTCGATTATTTGCACAATTTTGCGTGTTATGAGATATTTAGAATCCTTAGCTTTAAAAAAAAAGAAATATGATCACGACTGTATTCCAGGGAGCGGTAGACATTTCTTTTAGATCTTTTTGTAATTATTGAGATCCTTTGAAGATGTCTTCAGAGGTATGTCCAAATACATGTACATGCCCACATTTTGCAAAAGTAAACCTTACAAACGTGACAAGCCCAAGCCCATCGATCTTATAGCTTTTAGTAAAAGTCATTAATTAAAATGGATTAAAATTTCGTTGTTTAAGATTATGTTTTCAGATCCCCCCACAAAATCGCATCTGATTAAATAAATACTTGTTATTAATAATACTCAATGTACTTAGTCAAAGAATTTACAATGTTGAACAAGTATCTTTATCTTTATCTTTAAGTAGGTACTCAGTGTTTGAATTGAGCTGTAATATTTGGATCTGCTTAATTAACTTTGAAATCTATTGTTCTATGTCAAAATTTTAAAGGTCAGAAATGTATAAGAATTTACTAAACTAAGTTTAAAATTGATTTTAATACAAGGATTAAATTTTTATGCTTTTGACTAGGTAACTGTGTGAAATTTTTCAAGGAAGGGAAGATATTAAAATACCATTTAGACGTAGTTTATGTAAAAGAATTAGAAATGTTTCTTATTTTATTCATTTTCGAAAAGATAACTATATAATCGTGACTGAAATATCGATTTTTAAAGTACCTACATTTTATAATGCACTTTAGATTTTTTACGACATATTCTTATTGAATAGTAACTGGAGTTTTTAAGGTCAATAACTTATAGCATCGTGTACTAAGTTAGTACTAAAAATACCTATATAAATATAGCCTTAGTAGTTTTGTCCTCTGTGGCGCAGTGGGCGAAGGCCCGACTTAGAGGCGGAGGTTGCGGGTTCGATCTCCGCTACGGGACAAATGTTTTTATGTTCCGCAGATATTTGTTCCGTGTCTAGGTGTTTTTATATAATAATGTAGGTTTTTATATAATAATGTCATTATCAGTAATCTTAGCATGGGAGTACTAGATGCTGTGTGAAAATGTCCAAGGATATTTATTTATTTATGTAATGGTCTCGTAGTACATTATTTTAACACAACAGGAAAATTATAAAAAATGTCTAGGAAAGTAATTTTTTAAATAACATATTTCTGAATAATATTTCAATAGCCAAAACCACTCAAAACAGTTAATAATTTAAATACTCACGTTTTCTCAGTTTTGGCAGCTTTTCAACTGCTCAGAGCCGCAAATTGTTCCAAATATTAACTGAATGAAATCACAATAAGCACGTGCCACTTAGAAATTCACAAAAAAGTTCACTTGAACAGGAAAATTCACTTAGAACACTATATTCAAACTCATTAAAAGATTTACGTATCCCTTCTAAATTTGAATCGGTAACTTATTAATCTCACAAAAATCACCAAAAAGTTTTTAAACCATTAATAAAAAAGGTAGACACAAAACAAGTCGAATTTTATCTGCGAACTATTTTTATTGAACTACAATGTTGCATAAAACCTATTTCGATTTTCAAAAGTTTCGAACCACTAAACCAATCACATTTGAATATGGAACTCGATTTGTTTTTAATTGATTTCACAAAAGTTTTCGCGGCATTATCCCTGCGCGTCGGACTAGCAGTGCGACGGGTATGCGGCATTCGACTGACAGACTCGAACACAAGTTAGGTGCGTAGTAGGCGTTTTATTACTCTTAAAAGTCAGAGATTAGAAGTTAAGGGGTCTTTTGTACGAAAGTTAGATTTATAATGTTGCTAAATGTTTCGTATACTCGTATAATGAATAGGACAAGGCATGTTTTTGTTTAAGAGTTATTTTGGAGTAAAATTAGATACGGTTAATTATTTCAATGTGATTGCCAAAGCGCAAAAATAATGATAACCTTTTATTCCCACCCATTTACTAGCATTAAAAAAAAACCTATTTGTAAACAAAATAAATATTCTTTTGTATAAGATTTGTAAAAAACATCATTAGTCTACGGAGAAAAAAAGCAACCATCTTTGCTGTATCAAGCTTATAAATTATATACTTTTATGTTTTCTTTTAATTATTCTTTTGTCTTGAAGATAAATTGAATATAATTTTTAACTTTCTTAAAATATTAGTTTTGCAAAATTTCTACAAAATTAATCTTAACTAATTAGTTAAGTTGACTTAGTAATTTTGATGAGAAGTATAAATTAGGTTTGCAAAATATTGTGTTATTATTTAAATGATAACAAAACTAAAAAACTGCTAGTAATATTTAATCAATTCAATTTTTAGTAGAATTTCTTATGAGAAATTGGTGGTAATTCAAAAGTATGAAACTATTAGTTCATGCAAGTTACTATACTTCATTTCTTGAAGCGAGCTAATAGGAAGAAAAAATAAACTCACGTGATTGGTTGTCAAAAATAATTGTCTACTCGTGATTGGCTTGATTTGACAATTGACAATTGATTTGCCAATTACGCGAAGGACAATTATTTTCGACGACCAATCACGTGTTTATTGTTCTTCCTATTAGCTCGTTTCAATAAATAAAGTATAGGGGCGGCGCTGCTAGATTCTCATACATTTTGTGATACTTGACTCGGTATCGAGGATATTATCAATACTACAGTTAACTGGTGGTAGGGCCCAGTAGTGTTTCGTAGCAGGTTGCTACGAAATTGAAGCTACACACGTAGCAGTGTAGGCCTTTACTTATGCTCGATTTCTATAACCAACGTACGGATGTCCGTAGGTCCATCACCATAGCAACTTTGTTATTACAACATAAAATGTGTGAAACTTTTTGACAGTTAACATTGCTATGGCAAAAGTCCCGTCCCGGGCCATCCGTATATCCGTTGGTTATAGGAACCGGGCGTTAGTTCGCGTGAACGAGGTTAAAAAGATTACTTTACCTTTATGCTAAATCATAACACGTTCTACATTTGGAATAAAAAGTGACTAAAAAAAACTGAAAATCGATTACAATTTACTAAGATTCCTGGGAGTCTACTCTGCAAATCAAAAACGAAACTTCGGCATCAAATCGCAGGCCAGCTCATGAAGAAACTAAATTCGGCAGATTAACGAAAAAATTAAAATAAATAAAAATATAAATGTTATGATTTCTGAATCTCGAAGAGCGGTAGACATTTCTTACAGATTTTTATTGTTATTTGTATTTGGCTTTGAGGGTAAAACATGTTTGATACACGCCTATATTTTGTAGAAGTTCATTCCATTTCAATTTAATATTCTAGTTTTAAGGGGGATGTTATAATGCCACTTAATATTACATGTATCATAAAACCTCTTTAAGATGTCGAACAGGTGAAGAGAGACATAAAGGTGGTTTACAAACTGCCTTCAAAGTCATATAAATGTGAAATGTTCCCAGTCGTAAACATTGCATCGCAAACTACAATTTATACCTACGATTTATTTATAGATCTAGGGATGTCCTGAATATCGATATCGATAAAGGTGTCTTTCCACAAGAAATAAAGAAAGAAAGAATAAAATGAAATGAAAAATATTAATGAAATATTTTACCTATACATTTAAATAAATGTATTTTCTTAAAAATCTCCTCAGAACATGTAACACATAATAAAATAGCAAAATGTTAATTATTTAAATATCCTTGGACAGCACATAGCGTCATCTAGTCCCAAGATAAGCAACTTAATGCTTGTGTTATGGTAAAGGAAACGGTATGACTGATTACTAAGTACATACTTAGTTTTTTTTGTAAGTAGAAAACACCTAGACACGGAACAATATCCGCAGAACATACAACTATTTGTCCCGTAGCGGGGATTGATCACGCAACCTCCGCGTCTCAGGTGAACTTTCGCCCACTGCGCCACAAAGGTCGTCACATAGCTTAGTATTGATGGAAACGGTCGTCGGTCACATAGTTTTCGTAGCGTAGCTTTTACATCTTTGCAGTATAGCATAGCACATCTCTGATGGAAAGGCACCCTAAATGCGGACAGTCGTGCACAGTCGTGCTGGCCGGATATGACGACTCGACTGATAGGCCCATTCGAATTCAGGCCGTGCATGATGGGTTTCTTATTTCGAAAATATTGTCTATGATGTAACTTTTCGTTTTCTATTTTTCTATCATGAATTAATATTTTAGTTTGTATAAAAAATGTAACAGGTTATTTTTAACTAGCAGCAGGTCCCGGCTTTGCACGGGTGTGCTGATCGAATTATCGTGATAAATAAAATTAATTTTAGCCTATTTTTAACAATCCCGACAGTCAGTCTAAGCATCGATGAAAGATTTTTAGAAATCGGGCGAGTGGTTTCGGGGATTACATCCGCCAAACAAACCAATATTACCTCCTTATTGTTTATTAAGGACCTATAGATGTTATTCTTATAGTTGAGAAGTAACATCCAACATACATCAACTACAGGTAGTTAGTACCTACAAAATACAAATAATATTTAAATTTCATCATCATCATCATATCAGTCCAGTTGCACCCACTGCTGGGTATAGGCCTCCTCTTTATGACTTAAATTTATGATTTTATTTTTTTCTTTATGATTTAAATTTATCGATATATATTTATTTACACATCCCAGCCCTAATACAATACCACGTATTTCAATTCCGATATGATTGTTACGAATGCATTGTACTGTAATTTAATTTTAACATTCACTCCATTTGGTATAATAATATACAAATATATAATACTAGCTGCGCCCGGCGGTTTCACCCGCGTAAGTCCCGTTCCCGCGAGAATATCGGGATAAAAAGTAGCCTATGTATTAATCCAAAGTATCATCTATCTACCTACTAAATTTCAACCAAATCGGTCCAGCCATTTTTGCGTGTGTGTACGTATACACATTCTCACAAAGTTTCACATATTTATAATATTAGTAGGATTCATACCTTATTATTTATTTTAATAATATTCAATTATAATATTCATGTATTTGACACAAATCTAAAAATGATGTTTTTTTGATCGGAAAAGTGAAGTATTGAACATTTCATAGCTTTGATTATTTAGTTTGCTTTTATTTGAAAACCTCTGTGGTGCAGTGGTTAAAAACCTAACTAATAAAAAATCACTCGTTCGATCGTGTTCGCAGGACAAATATAATAAGGAGTTAATGTTGGATTGATTGCATGGGGAGGTCGTTCCGCGCCGCGCGTTTTGGTCAGCGCGATCTAGAATCAGGTCATTTTTACTAGCGCCATCTAGTCTAGTAGGCTATATTTTGTCTCGGTAGCATTATTGGTACACCCGTGCAAAGCCGGGACGTGCTGCTAGTAATATACAAACTTACTACGCTACGGGACAAATGTTTGCATGTTCTGCAGATATTTGTTTCGTGTCTGGGTGTTTTCTATCTATAATATGTAAGGTGTCTTAGGGTAAGATCGGACTAGTTTTCAGAAAACCAATCGAGTGTTTGAAAATATTTTTTTGTATCGCCTCTGGTTATTCTTTCCTAACGCAATAGGGTGTCAACAAATGCAAAAATACAGAGGTTTCATTTCTTATATTTAGTTTTTAGGTAAACCCAACGGTCGATGTTTTATGAATGATAGAAAAGAGCATAATTTTTCAAAATGGCCAGGGAAAGATCGGACCGTGTGAGAGTAAGACCGGACTATCTAATAAAACCACCCCTGGAACAGATAGAATAAGCTCTATCACTAGAAAACATTCGGACTTATCCTAGTAAAAACATAGTAGAAAATGGATTGAATCCCTTCACAACTTTGAGTTTTAGCTTGGATTTTGTAAAAAAAATTTGCCTCTATGCCGATCTTACCCCTGCATGTCTGAAACTCTGACTTTTTAACTAGTTATCCAATTAAAATTAGTAAAAAATGGTAAGAAAATGAACAAGTTGATCAACTAACATAGGAATTTGCAAATACATTAAATAATTCACGGGGAAATTAAACCGAAAAAATGACCGGATGATCATAGTCCGAACTTCACCTACTGAAATTTCCGAGGCTAAAGATCGGATCTCTGTTTACAAACGTCTTAGACGTGAATGTATAATATTAATCAATAAATTTAACTACACTCATAGTGATAAAGCCGCGAAACTTCAAAAATCATGAAAACTACTTACCAAAATGCTTGTTGAAAGTTTGAAGTGAAAGATCGGATCGTCTCCTTTTTCAATTTTTTCCCATCTTTTGCTAGAACGATGATTACTCGCGTTCGGCTGGGCCTAGCGTCAGTCGCAGGATGTAGGGGGGTGCATAACAAAATGGCACAAAAGGCAATGTTGCCATAATTGTAAAATATCGCCTAATTTAGTAGTTATGCGACTTGTACGGACTTACCCCTTGTCCGATCGTGTCGTTGTTGTTGTTACCCTAAGACACTTATGTATTTACAAAAAAAAAAATATCTAAGTATTATATCAGTCATCTGGTTACCATAACACAAGCATTAAGTTGCTTAGCTTGGGACTAGATGACGCTGTGTGGAATGTCCAAGGATATTTATTTATTATTTATTTAATTATTTACTCTTAATTCGCTCTTATAGTAACGTGATTTTACATTATCTTCGGGATTAACATTATTTCACAAGTAAGAGTCAATTATTGAAACCACTGAACTGAAACTAAAAAATCCTTTGACTGGTAAAATACAGTTTTGAAAATAGACCGTCAAAGGCAATGTTTTGTGTAGAAAATGTTAGATTTCTTTGAGAGATAAACGAAAATGAATGAATGAATAAAATCACAGCTTTCTAAACAGCTTTCTTATGATTATTTTTTGAGGATTATGATAAGTTTATGTTTAAGATTAAAATAAAAAACTACTAGTCTACTCGACCACGGTGACTGTAACGTCATCGAAACGTCGAGGTAAATAAAATGATTTTAATACTAGCGTATTTAAATCATTTTATTTAATTCTCGATAATATTTTTAAATATGTTTTATAATCGCGATAGTTTCAAGAGTGTTTTAAAATAAAAACTATCCATAAGCACAATTCTGACAAATTAATATACACCTAAATATTATTATGTTTCGTGTAAATTTCAAACTAGAAAAATAAGGCGGGTGGTTGATTTTACAGCTGAGGTAGGTTACTGAAACTGGGTGTAAGAGAGTAAAGGCTGGAATACACATGCTACGTAGTAGCACGAAAGCATGCTAGTATTGAGCAGATGCTACTTAGTAGCATACAATGAGCATGTGTATACGAAAAGAGCATGCTTGTGAATATGAAATTATTTTGAAATGAGCATACTAACTAGTAGCAAACAAGCATGCTTTTTAGTAGCACGTATATTCCAGGCTTAACGAAAACTACGAGAAGCATAATTTTAACTGTAAACTATACTTCATTTCTTGAAGCGAGCTAATAGGAAGAACAATAAACTCACGTGATTGGTTGTCAAAAATAATTTTCTATCTCATGATTGGCTAGATTATCAAATCAATTGTCAATTGTCAAATCTACCTAATCCGAGAATATACAATTATTTTTGACAACCAATCACGTGAGTTTATTTTATCTTCCTATTAGCTCGCTTCAAGAAATGAAGTATAGACGACACATGTCATTAATGAAATGGTAATGTAATTGCAAAATTGTGGGCATTTGCCAAACATTCTCGTAATATTCAGAACTTTGTATAATTTCACAATTTGTCAAGCATTCTATTAATACGAGTAAATAGGAATTTAAAAAAGAATCACTTTAAAAACGCATAATCACTTGTTTTTCAATATGCATTAAAAAACGTGTAAAGTTTGTATGTAGATTTTATGGTTTCTTGCGTAAGTAGCAAAAATTAAAGTAGGTATTTGATAATGATTTTTTATTTTGTAAGTCATTTAATTTTGATTCGTTTTTGTTGTTAAATGGGTATCTAATCTATCTAATCTAACTACAAATAATTTTATCCGGAACCCTCATGAACAAATTCTATTCTCTCTTGTCAGATATTTTAAACAAAGTGCATTGCTATTGTGTTAGAAATCGGTTGAGTAGGTACATAGAATAATGAGTAATTATCTATTTATTGTATCTACGCATTATGCACCTACTTACGCACATGCGTTCATGAGGTCATCGCACGCATAAAGTGCGTGTGCGCACGTTTTCCTAGATTATTAAAAAACTCCATTTAACTAATTTACGTGACTTTAAATAAAATACAATATCGATTCTGTAAAGAATATTTTTAATGATAAAGAAGTACATACATGAATTTACGCCTCTTTCTCATGGGGGTAGGCAGAGGCCACGGATCTCCACTTGCTACGATCCTGACACACCTCTTTCGCCTCATTCACTCTCATTACATTCTTCATACATGCTCGCCGGTTTAGGGTACCTACTTCTGACCTGGCCTATAGCCTATAAGTAGGTACTATAAAAAAAACTTGTCTTATTTTGTGAAATGCGTTGTTAACTATTATCTGCCTTGCCTACGGATTCCATCGTGTGGTAGCAACAATTAAAATGATGTTTATTGTGATTAATATAATTGATTTGCCTGCGGTTTCACTCGAAAGGTTTGTTCGTTCGGCACAAACTGACTTCTTTCTAAAACACGGCAGTAAAAGCTGATTTACACAGGGTCAGTGACTGACTTCAAATTCGAGGCAAGTCAGTGCTGACCCGAAAAAAACCCTGTGTAAACTGATTTGAAGTCAGTACAGTGGCTTTAAGTCAGCGCTGACTTGAATATTCGGACACGAATATTTTAAAGTCAGTTGGCGCCCACCGCCACCCGACATTGGCGCTGCGACTGACTTGTCTACTGACCCTGTGCAAATCAGCTTTAATGTTCTACGTCGAGTGATTTTGGAATATAAAGCGTCATCGGAGTAAAGCAAACCTTTCATAGGCAGTAATTAAGTTACCTTGTCAAAGCAAATTCTGAATGTTCTTTGTCGCTGTATCAGGGCTTTTATCACTGAAATGCTTTTAAAATAGATATAAGGGAGTTAGATTACGTCAGAGTGATAAATATATTTAATGAAATACTATTTAAAGTCGTGGGATCGAATCCGGACGTGCATCAATGAGCTTTTCGAGTCGAAAATTTTTATATGCGCTTTAACACGAGCTTTAAACGGTGAAGGAAAACATCGTGAGGAAACTAATTAGCTTTCTAGCAGCGTCGGCTTGCAACCTGTCACGTATGGAAAGAAAACTTCTGCAAAAAGTGGGCATGTACCAAATATGTGTATTTGGACATACCTCTGACTACCCCAGTACCATTTTCAAAGGATCTAAAGAATTGCATTAAGATCTGAAAGAAGATGTCTACCGCTCCCTGGGATACAGAATAAAATAAACACAAGTGATTGGTCGTCGAAAATAATTATCTTTCTCGTGATTGGCTAGATTATGAAATCAATTGTCAGAATAGAGTAGCCGTGTATTTTAACATTTTATAAAGAACTAGTGCTAAGAGTACCGGATTCAGCGATAAATGTCATTAGCTTTGGATATCGGCCATTATAAATCTATTTCAAAGCCTTTGAGAGTAAATGATGTTCTATAAAAGGTCGCACTTTTAGATTTAGCCCCGCCGCACATCAGTAATACATTTGTATTACATACAAACCAACGTCGCCACAATTGTGGCGCTACAAAAAACGAACGTGTTCGATCTTGAATTTTTGTAGCGCGAACAACGCCTAGCCACAAATTGCACCCGCCACAAATGTTTCCTCGGTGTGCGTGCTCACGTACAAATGTATGGGGGCGTTAAATGTGTCGCGTTTCAAATGTGGCGCCACAATTGTGGCGTCACAAATGTATGCCTGGTGTGCTGCGGGCTTTGGCGTCATCATTGCAAAGTGGCTTTAGGAACTTACTTTTACTACTATTATATTATATTTTTATACTAGCAGCACCTATCGTCTATGCACGGGTGTACTAATAAAACTTCCGGGATAAAATATAGCCTATAACCACCTCCACAGTCCATTCTACACATCGGAGAAATATTTTTTAAATTTGACCATTGTCTTTCCTGATACAATTTGTTGTTAAAATTGTTACCATTGCAGTTTTTAGTAATCTAGATAAATAATTATCTACATTGTTAGCCGGTTAAACTAAAATTATGTTTAAGTGCTGGGCAAGCCTATTCTATCTCAATGTCCCAGAAAGGTGCTAAAGTATCTTGCTAAGCGTATAAAAATATGGACCCTAGCTCCTTGGCTTATACTACTCCTTAATCTTCGTTTTACCTTTTTACAGTGTTCAAAAAACAGTAAAATGGGCAGTCTTATCGCTAGGAGCTGAAGCAACGTGCAGTAACTCCAAGTTACAAGTGGCGACGTGACGTTTCAAACGAAGGCTCGGACGCTACTAGCTGCCAAATTGATGCTACAGCCTTCGTTAGCTTCAATTAAAAACTACGTTCAATTGTTTTAGGGTTCTTCAGAGAATAACTAAATAAGTATTCATAATATGACGACCAACGAAACGACCAACGAATCATAATTTGACGACCTCAGTGGCGCAGTTGGGGGAACGCCCGGCTGAGACGCCGAGGTTGCGGGTTCGATCCACGCTACGGGACAAAATGTTTGTATGTTCTGCAGATATTTGTTCCGTGTCTGGGTGTTTTCTATCTATAATATACATGTATTTACAAAAAAAATGTATCTATTTATTATATCAGTCGTCTAGTTATGATAACACAAGCATTAAGTTACTTAGCTTGGGACTAGATGACGCTGTGTGGAATGTCCAAGGATATTTATTTATTTTATTTTATTAATTCGAAATGTAGAAATTATCTATTAAAGGATGAGATTTTACTCACATGAGTTATTTCTAACTCTCTAACAAATTACGTCTTTCTAACAAAGTTTGTGATTTTTTATTATACTGTAGGTAATTGACCTCGTATCGTGGTTATCATAAAAAGCTGTTTCTTTTTTGATTATCGTAAATACTAGTTCGACGCGGTAATAGTTTATCCCTGTAATATTTTTCAAAAAATCATAAGAAGAATTTATTATTATCATAAAAACCCAAAGATACAATCTTGGGAGTCGTAAATTATTTTTCATAAAAGGACTACGAACTTTGGAGATGAAAACCTTTATCCCCTGAGGTTTCTTATAACATTTCCTAAAAACCTATTTGGAAGTATTATATTCTACTAGACTAAAATTACGTACTCAGACTGTCATTTTGTTTTGAACTTTATTGAGAACGAAATAAAAGCTTTCAAATTTAGGTATTTTTAATTAGTCAGTGCCCCGCCGAATCACCGCCTTATACTCCGTACCTACAAATCAAGAGTTGAGTCAAATGGTTGTCAAACCTGCCGCCTTATTCTCCAAATAACCATGTCTTAATGCGGCACGTCTCGGCGTTCTTATTTTGAAAAATTCTATGGAATTTAGAAAACAAAAGCTAGTTAACATGCAATCTCTTACCGCGTCATGTTTTAAATGTGTTCAAGAATCGATCTCCTGGCAAGCAACTTCAACCTTTTCTTGTGTCTGGATTACTGTAGGTAACAGTCTTGATTCGGGTTACCTGTTTTTGCCAAGAATATATGTCTTTGTGCAATAAAACAATAGAGTTATAGTCCATTAGTTATATTCACAAACTGAGGCCGTACGGGAGATCAACGACAACGAAGTTTCATGACAAATTCCGGGGTCAGCTTATGGTGGTATTCTGTTACGAATTCAGTCTCCACCAATATACGTTGACCCCGAAAATTATCACGAAGCTCTCGTACGGCCTGAATTAAACATAACATATTGAAAGCATTATTGATTGTAGGTACATAATGAACCCTTTTGTGTCTACCCATATTGACTCCAATTGTATTAGGACCATGGAGTCTAAGTTCACCGTGCAGATAACGAATGATTATATTAATTATTAATTAAGAAAACTAGGGCTTCGTGGCCGAGTGGTAAGGCAGTCCGGCTTGAGGACGATCGCTTGTATCTCGCAAGTTCGAATCCTGTCGAAGCCCAAAATTTTTACTAAATTTTTTTATTTTTAAATGAAATGCTAGTAGTAAACACTATAAAAATATACTGACTTAAATTATTTAGACAAAATCCTTATTTAGCCAAACACTTTTTTTATCAATCTGTTATGACAAATAAAACAATGCTTGGTGAACTTCGGAATCCGCATATCATACCACATGATTCGACCTAAGTGCCTTCCGATGTTTCGATACTCAATCATGTTGTGATAGGTACGTGCGCGAGACTCGTCGAAATCATAATATTGTGTTTAATTAAGTATTAAAAATCACGAGCTGAGTGAGGCCCAAGCAGTGGGTGAAGCCTGGCTGTGGATGATGATGATTGAGTAATATTGTATGTATGTATGTATGTATGTACCAAATATTTATTTGGACATACATCTGACTACCCCCATTACACATCTTCAATCGATCTAAAGAATTACATAAAGATCTGAAAGAAATGTCTCCTAAGACACAATCGAGATCATATTTCATATTTTATTAAAAATGCTTTATTTACAGAAACTAAACTTAGTTACCTACACATTTACATTGCTGTACAAAATATAAAAAGAACCAGTTGAGCCACCTAAGGACCGTTGCAAACGGTCTATAGGTAGCTTATTTTATTTAATTTAGTGATAAGTACTTCAATTTATAATGTAACACAATTAGATTTTTCAACTTTCTTCGATTTCCAAATAGTTTCCCATTTTGGTTTTTTTTTTTGGTTACATAGTTACATTTAACAAATATGTAATTTTATATCTGCCTGCTGTAAAACCAAAATCTATCGGACACAGTTTACTTAAAACGCTTCCTTAAAAGAGGGATAAAATGAGCCGTTTTCTAATTTAAATCTGAATAGAATTTAATCATTGGACAGGAAGGTGCCAATTTTATACCAGTTATTTTCACTTGCTTGTTAATAAACGCTTTCAAAGTTATTTATAAAAATAAATTGGTTTTTAGGATCTAAGGAGATGGCTAAATATATTTTAAATGGATGTTGGCGGTGATTCGGCGGGGCACTGACTAACTAAAAATTCCTAAATTCGAGAGCTCTTATTTCGTTCACAATAAAGTTCAAATCAAATAGACCGTCTGAGTGACAGTTCTAAAATTACGTATTTTACGTCAAATTTAAGTGAATGTATGCAATTTTAGTCAGTAGCCTTGATAAGTTTGATTAAAACTACACACATTTACCTCAATTTGACGTTAAATACGTAATTTTAGAACTGTCACTCAGACGGTCTATTTGATTTGAACTTTATAGTGAACGAAATAAGAGCTCTCGAATTTAGGAATTTTTAGTTAGTCAGTGCCCCGCCGAATCACCGCCGTTACATTCCTAAATATTTTAAAATTATTTGTATCGTGCTACTTCCCCCGGTTTCTATAACTAACGTACGGATGTCCGTAGGTCCATCACCATAGCAACGTTCTCATTTCAACATAATATGTATGAAACTTTTTGACAGATATCAACGTTGCTATGACGAAAGTCCTACGGCTATCCGTCAGTTGGTTATAGAAACCGGGGGTTAGCTAACACTTGTGTCTCGAACACAGATCATCTTGAAAATCAACTAATTAATAGACAAGTGTCAAATTAGGACGGAACAAGTGTCAACTTATTCTTAATTTGGCACCTTGTAACGTAAATTGGACCAGTGATTAATGATAATTATTTTCTTAACTTGTAACTTTTTTAGCTATCACCTCTAATCTTGTAAAGATAATATTTTGAAGGAAAAATAGCTAACTCCGTCAAAGTCGTACACAATAAAATGAAAAATGATTATGTATCGCTCTGGGAAAGTGAGGTTGAATATGTTATAGTAGGTCTAATCATCATTGAGCTGTAGGCAATGGTAGCCACACTAGCCACTGAGTGGCGCCCAGTGATGTAAATAAATGTTTTTTTTTTCTAAAAGCAAATGCGGCCAATCACAAAGGTGGCGGAACAAACTCAATAAACTCATGGCCGACGGGAGACTCAAGCACAAGAAGGCGATGTCTAAAAAGAAGGAGGGCAACCCATTCTTTCTTTACTTTTTGACACTAAAGGCTGAAAATAATAAGTTATTAAACCTTTTTTTTGACACTTTTGATGACGTCCCTTAACACTCATATTATGTCTCAGGGGATTGGTACAGCCTCTGAACAATAGAAATAGTTGTTGAGAAAACAAACCATGATAAAACTGATCGACGAATCTTCCAATTCAACCAACTCGGACGTCTCACAAAAAGAGAGGTATCCTATATCAAATAGGTACGATAACTTGCCGAAGCATAACTCCTATGTTAACCGGTGGTCTTAACTAATGGACATCCATTTTTATAGCTTAACATTTTGGAACACGGGCTTCACAGAAACTGATGTTGTGGTTATGTGGCGGACCATTTATTCTAAGAAAATACAGCACAAAAATAAATACATATGTTTAAACTGTAAGTTTGTGATTTTTCAAATAATGCAAAGTTATATTTCATGGATTATGAAAAATAAGTTTTTGGCGCCCAACACGGGGCACATTTAATGTTTTCTTTATCAAACAGATTACATTTTATTGTTACTTATATAATATAATTAGTTTCCAAAAACTCAAATTGCTTTAACTTTTAAATGTGTCAATGTACTGAAGATTTAGTATTTGGCGCCCAACGTGGGGCTTTTTATGATACTTCAACATAATAATTATAGTAATTTTTATTATTCTTTTTACATATTTACTGAAATTCTACTCGTGAAAACCAGAGATTGACTTTCAGAATCTAAACTCGTTTATTATTTGCAATTAAGCTGTCGATTTATTAATAAATCAATCATTTTATGAGTACAATTTCAAGAGCTAATCTTTGCATACTCGATTCATGTGAATAAATACCTCGAATTGAGCCACCCACCCAACTCAATCCGAAAATACTATAACATTAAATATTTTTCTTTTTCGGTTTTCTGATGCAAAAATAGTACATCTATAGGTACAAACCTTTTTCTTTAACATAAGCGTGGGCTTAATAATAATTATATTCAAATGTTGCCAAGTAAATATCCTTTTACGCCTACGTTATTCATTTTAGCTAGACTTGCTTAAAGTATTTTTATCGTCAATATTCATTTTGTGTCTTAAGCTAGTGAAATACTGTTCATTTTGGAACAAACCAGTAAACGTCGCGTTTGGTCTAAAAGTAGAACGGAGATAGTAAAATCAATTCCGATAGTTTCTGTTGCAGACTTGTCGAAATTCCCACGTATTTCTGCTTGCTCTACCATGGATCCGTTTTTGCTAATATTTTCAGTATTCTTGTTAAAGGTGGAATTCGAATGGAATAAAACATAACCGTTGGTATAATTTTATTGTGCTCCAGAATCTTGTAGTATCTTAAGAATGTTTTTGTTATTTAATTAACAATATTAATTAATCGAATAAGCATTGCCATTCAACGTGGTAATGCGGCCAGTGTCTTGGGCACGCTTCCGACTGACAGTGGTTTGGATCAGTTGAGCTACCTATAGACCGTTTGCAACGGTCCTTAGGTGGCTCAACTGGTTCTATTTGTATTTTGTACAATAATGTAAATAGTTTAGTTTCTGTAAATAAAGTTTTATTAATTTATTAATATTCAGAATTGTCATTCAGCGTGTTGATGATGTCTGTGCCTTGAGCACACTTCCGATACTCAGGGACTTTGATTAGTTGAGCTATTTATAGATGTTCTAATGTTATTTGAGTTATCTAAAATGAAGACAGCTTTCTACCGACTGAAATAAAAAAGGGCTACCCATCTCTAAAGTCGTCACACCTACCTATTTATTTATTTTTTTATTTATAAAATATAAAAAACTAATTTATTGTTGAGGGTATTACAGCATTATTAATGACACGTCCCTGTCTGCTCCACGTGTGGTCGTCGCAATTTCATTCCGGCGAAAATATATTTTATTTTCAAAACAACATTCATTTTAGTCACTCATTTTCCCCGCTTACATTATTTTAGTCCACATTTATAGTAACTAGCTTCCGCCCGTAACTTCAAAGTTTTATATTATACTTATCTCCAGTTTTGGTTCATCAATATTTTTTAATTTGACAGTTACTTGCTCAGAGCAATCATCTTCTCTTCAGAGTTACTTGTGACAACCTGTAATTGGCTTTCTGATTTTACTTGTTTGTTAACTGTGATGAAGCTGTTGGTTTTCCAATAAATAAATAAACTATAGACCAGTAGTGTTTGTCCTACAAATATGAAAAAAAAAAGCGTCATCGAAACTTATGTAGAACTTATTCGTAAACCCAGAAACATCCTTATAATGGCAGTAGGACAACTCACTTCCAGTCTTTAAATTAAAAGAAGGCTAAAAAAGGTTATTTTTAGTACTTAACAGCAGTGATAGTAACAATTTAAAATGCTTTAATAAATTAGTTAATAAGTCATGGTCAGGTTCTAATAAAAACACCAAGAGAGAAAAATCTATAATTGATCACGCTGGTAAAGGAATTCGTTTCACTTGCTTTTCAATTTGTTTCAAACTCTTATTTCTAATGTTTGGGATTACAAACAATGCGTACACCCCTCCATATAAGTTTATACCGGCAAATATATAGAACATGGTGTGAATACCGATGTACTCGTCGAGATATGGGTACGTGTGTGCGTGGAGTAGTCTAAGGAGTTGCGAATATGTATACAGTCCTGCTACGATTGGTGTGCAAATCTGAAACAAACAGAATAATAATTATTATAATGGACTTTCCAGAAACAATATAATTGCTTTAATAATATATTAGTATATGCCCACATTGCATTTTGAGATACTTTGAATAATAATTGTCTAACAGTTTAATCAGAGGTAATCGGTATGTCCTTATAAATATTTAATAAACGCACATTTTACAGATAACACGTGACAGTGCACTAGTTCAGTGAACCTCCGACTGCAGACTTGATCTGATCAGTACATTGACTTCCACGCGGCCTTGTGCCTTCCACTTTTCCTTGGTCAATAAGGCGTTTTGACTTACCTTAGCATTAAAGAGCTCCACAACCAACACACTCGGCAGTCCACTAGCCATACCATGTGCTATAAGAAGCACTGGCAGGAACAGCCCCGTGGTGAGAGAAGCTGGGGTCGCCACTGATCCTTCAGGATTGACGAGGCTGAACACTGCGTATACTCCAAGGGATATCGACATTGCTATGTATCCAAATGTTAGGATATACTGGAAATAAAAAAACATATAAACACGATTGTATTATATAAAAAGAGAAAGGGGAGACCTTTGCCCAGCAGTGGGACACAATAGGTTAAAAAAAAAAACGACTGTAGTATTACCTAGCAGTGATCAGAATTTTCCGAGACACCTCTTATGTTTGGTCTTAGCTGTTATAGATCAGCCATAACTACCAATTCTTTATGTTGATATTTCTCTCAATAAGACTTATGTATGTATGTACCTTTCTATCACAAAACGTAACAGTGACCATAGTGATGACGCTTCCCAGCAGTACAAACGCCACTATATTGTTAGAGTTCCTCAACCCTATTCCACAGTCACACGCGTTCTCTGCGTCCAGGAAGACCAGGCTTCCACACAGCTCCATGGTGGTGTATAGGAGTATACCCATCTTTAAACTGTCCCAGTATATCTTGTTTCGGTCTGAAACGGAAATTTAACGATCAGATAACAGAAATTGAACTCACAGAAGAGACAAAAAACGGGGCGTCACGACTTTCCGATTTTGACGTCATGTCTGTCCTGTGCTTTTGTTTCGTTTATAAACGCTCAGGCAGGACTCCTGCCTGAGCGTTTATAAACGAAACAAAAGCACATTATAAGAATACCTGGCAAGGCAACACATTTATGGGATTTGAAGGATTTTATTCAACTCTTTAGAAACAGCAATAAAACAAGATTGCTCGCGATCATTATCAATCTTGATACAAACAAATAGACCAGGTATGTTATATAAGATGCTACTCACAAAGGCTGACGAGAGTTGATCTATCATCCATGCTGCTTGAGACCTCATCAGCTAGCATGTCGATTTCTCTCAGAATACTTGGATGATCTTCAGACAGTCGTTTTATACTTGAAAGAGCTGCTTTTGCACGCTAAAACATAAACAAATTTCAAATGTACTTTTTCTCTTCTTAATTTCTTGTCCTTGTATCTATTTTATCAATACAAAGCACTATAATGCTTGTTAACTCATTCTCGGCATACTACCGCTTGCAACCCCACGTGTTATAGGTCAAACAATTTTTGTTTTGTTTGACTATAAGGGACATAATGTATTTTGTATATTATTGTTATAAAAACAACAATTAAAAAACACGTTTTTACTTTACTCGTGAAAACCTGTAATTTTCTTTCTGATTTCATACCTGTTTGTAACTTGTAATGAAGCTGTTAGTTTTCCTTATATAAATAAAAAAAATATGAAGCTGTTTCGGTAATCTTTTTTTGACCCAAGAGCGGTAAACATTTCTTACTCTACTAATATAGAAACTATCATAAACATTGCGGAACCAACCTCAGTCTTCCCAACCATCACCAAATAACTAGGCGATTCAACTATACACAACATCAAGACCATCTGAATAGCCACCAACCCCAGCAGAGAAAACGTCATGGGGTCATAATTGTCTCGTACAAAGATCCTCAACTGGTACCCAGCGAGACACATGGCAAATGTCATGGTTAGGCAGAATCCTCTAGCCCTGGAGGTGATCTCCTTGACGAATGGTAGCAAAGTGGTGAAGATTCCTCCAGAGGATATTCCGATGAGAATGTAGGTGTAAGGTAAACTTTCGTGAGTGCAGACGAAGACTGGCATGAAGACTACCTGTAAAAGGTTATGTGGTCAGAATTTGTTTATAATATTGTGTATTTACTTAATTGTTTTATATTGGTAAGTAGGTATTTCTTTTAATACAGGAAGTATTTGTAGTGACTAGGCAATAGGTATTCATCGAATGCTTTAATATAATATGGTTACTGTAGTTGTTATTTGGCTTTCAAAGTAACTTCTTATTTTCGGGATCTCCTACAGAAAATATTAGAGCAATCAGAAATGATTGCTCTAATTAAACATAAATAATCCGTGTTTTCTGAAACTCAAATCACATGCTCTTAGTTTTAGTCAGGAGCAACACTACACACATTTACCTCAATTTGACTAAAATTAGGTAAGTTTAGAACTGTCACTCAGACTGTTATTTTGTTTTGAACTTTATTAGGAACGAAATAAGAGCTTTAGAATTTAGGAATTTAATAAGTATCAGTGCCACACAGAAACACCGCCATTGGCTATATATACCTATACATGTATAATTATATATATTCTAGTCATCCTAATATTTAGCAGAAATATGTAAGGTCGCCGTAGCCGAAACCGGCTAGGATGATTATTGACTTCAATAAACAAGCTATAAAGTAAAGAGATGTGACATACTTACTCCTTGAACCAAATTGATGCAGAAGTAACACATTTTCCTCCCCAGCTTCTGCGAAACAACTGCAAATATTGGAGCTGACACTGCAGCAGCCGCCAGCATCGCTGTTTGATACCACATGATGGTCATGTTGTTGTAGACGAAGGCATCTTCGAACGGCTCTCCAAGAGACGTCTCAACGCCCAGTGTGAAGAAAGGCAAACTTACTGTAAATACAAATACAAATATCTTTATTAATAACGTCAAGTTATAAGTCTAATAGTAAAGTATAACAAGTAGTTTGTTATTATATAAACAAGTATTGATTGATAACATTCTATCAATGTCACTATCCCACTGGGGTTTTACTAGCGTTGGCGTCTCTCAAGCGTTAACGTCGCACCAACGCAACGTTTGCAACGCAATAGTATCTATCATGGTGCGAGACGTTCACGTCGCGTCTGCGCAGCGGTGGCGCTGTTCAAACGTTGCAGAGACGCGCGCCAGCCAGCGCTTGTAAAACGCCAGTAGGATAGCGGCCTTAGATAAGTTTAATACAATATCAGGAGGTATTTTTTGTAATAATTATGGAAGTCGTCATAAAAATCAGATCTTTAAATATTTCAATTAACTTTTGAATTATAAATACCGGAACGCTATAGTGTCTGGGACATTGTTAAGATGGAATAAGCTTGCCCAGAGCCTAACTCATCTTCTATATCTAGCCAGCTATATCCACAAGAAAATAACGGCAAACAGAATAAATTTCGACTTCATTGTGTCAAAACGCAATCAAAATTACATTACTCAGATTTAATAACAACGTGTATTTACTAGTTTTTTTTTTTTTCAATTTAAAATTTGAAGATTTATAAGGAAGTAGTCAAGGATTTCCCCAAATTTCTTTAAAATTATTTATATATACAAATTGTATATGGGTTTAATATCTATCGGTTAACAAGCTTACTGCCGCTCGGATGATTTCCAAGTGGCTTTAAAACTCTGTTATCATAAATTAGCCTCTCCTTCAAAGTTAAGCGTTCTTAACTAAATTGAAGCTGTCTTTCCAAATTACTTGTTAAATTGGCACAATCGACCGCGATTCACCAATTTAAGAGGTTCCCGGACATCTTGAGTTCTGTACGTTTGTATTTCAATTTTAAAATGGTTAACACAGCACAGGTATGACTGACTACCCCATAAAATTTTTATATTTTTATTATAGTGCCACAAAAAGGTTTTCATCAGAAAAAATTAAAAAGCTTCTTATAAGTTACGACTTTGGTAGGATTCGAACCTGCGATCGTCCTTAACGCTTCCTTCGATATTTCATTCATTTAATGAACAAGACCAATAATAATGATCATTTAATGAACAAGACCAGCGAGTTTATGTCAAGAATAATGATCAAAACATAAATAAATGCTGCTGAACATGACACATCAATAACTTGCTCCAAATTGCTGCTAAGCCCGTCATGGCTTAGCAGTAGTTCAGAGCAAGTCATGATCAAGTGGACCTAGAGGTGGGTTACCAGTATCTGCTCAATGATAATACTAATTTATGTAGGTAAACAAACAAATACAAATGTATGAAACTCCGGTCCGAACAAACTGATCGAACCTCTAATATTCGAGATTTCCTATTTATTTTACAACCCGTAAAGTTTGAGAGCGAAGGAAACGAAGACTCCTCCAATCTCGAGCCTTGACAAATACCAACAACTGTTTTATCGCGCATTCGGGAATTTGTCGAGAATTTAATCAAATTCTTACCCTTAAAATGCTAAAGGTCCATTGGTTTCAGAATGTTATTATGTAGGGTTATCTATTTATTATTATATTTAACTTAGATACTCCGTAATATAGGTAATTATTATTCGAAGGCGTAGCAATCAGGACACAAAATAAATTAAAAAAAACCAAATAAATAATTATCAGGATTTTGACTTTCACCTACATTACAAATGAAAAAAAATTGATAAAAGTTTTCATTTCGGTGGAGTTCGAACCTGCGATATTCAAGCAATTGTCTGTAAGCCAGACTGCCTTTACCACCTTGTTTACAAATTCCACCTCAACAGGGTCTTGCACTAGAGTGTCCAGTTAAAGTGTAAGCAAAGATTTCCCACTAGATGCTTTATAAAGCATCTAGTAAAATGATAGGTAAATGATGCCGAGTTGTATTGATGATGATAAAAAAAACTCACCAGCAAACGCCAACAAAACCTCCCATAGCACACACGCACCCACTTCCACAGTTTTCTCCTTCGTCTGTGTTATCGTATTAACCATTTTTATCATCCAACTCAACCTATTTACAAAGAAGTCGGTGCTACAATGAATTTTACATCCTTTTATAGTTACTATAATTATTTACCCAGTTCTTATCAGAACACTGACATCACTTTTAAAATTACAGTCTCTATTGTTTTGAATTTAAAATGTAAATTAGATTGTAGATTTTAGTAAAAGACAAATCATTTGTTGAATATCGGTTCATGACTGTGCTGAGACGCGAGTAGTCAAATGAAGATTGGTGGAGTGTTTGAATTGGTTAGTAACTCGCTAAGTGTTGGTAATGCTATGAGTTGACCGCTCTTAGCGGTTTCGAGACGACTCCCGGGGGGTTAAAAAGGCCGTTTCGAGAATTTCTGCTAGCCATTCATAAATTGCATTGGTAATTACATGAATCGTTTAGCATTTTCACCAAAATTTGGTAAAACGGATCAATTTGAGCCATTTCACCAACCTTGTGGTCCCATTATTGGGACAAAATCCTGGGACCACGAGAAAACAGCGAAATTTTGTTGAAAATGCTTCTTAAAAAAACCATTCGAGGTGGTCTCGTAAATAAATTTTGATCATTTTTATTAGGTACATACACATCGGAAGTTCAAAAATATGCACTCATCTTACGAATTTAAAGTCGGTTTTCATATTTTTATAATTTTCTCTCTTGTTACTTGCCAGTTCAAACGCTCTACCAATCATTTGCTCCACAAATTGGATCAGTCGACAATCGGGCCGCGTCTGAGTGGCCTCGAGGCCTTGTTTGGGTCCAATTTTTAAAGTCATCGCCGGGTAATTGGCCTTTACTACTTTTTAATACACAGCCGTGTTGACCGTAGTAAGCCTTAACTTTTAATCCGAAGGTTTTTGGCTCAAATCCTGGCAACATTAGTCTTCGAACACAAAATCAATATTTAAAATCAGCGTATTTCTGCAACTTTGTTAACCTAACTGTTGCTTTTTAAGTGCTAGTATTATTGCAGTTTCATTCTTGGTTTCAAAAAGCGATGTCTAAAAAAGCTTATTTACATACAAAGCTCATATTTATCTTCCAGAAACTATATTTTTGCTGACTATGTCCTGTAGATATTATTTAAGAAAAGCTGCGCCGTGTCGTGGACGGGCCGTGCGTGTCCCGGCCGGCGCCCGTCACACATTCCATCACGGTCAAACATTATTGCATACTTTTTGAATAAAGTAAACAAACAATAATATTTTATTATAAATTAAAAACTCAAAAAGTACCGTTACTTTAAAACCAGGTACTTTTAGTAAGTAATTTAGATAAAACTCATTTGAGTGATTACTAACAAACAATGATGAGTTAAAAATGTTTACGAGGTCTTGGAATTAAATTAAAGGATGTAAAAGGACGTCAGAATAGTAGAATATAAAAATAAAAAAAACACTTTAAAATAAGTCGGACTAATCTAAGAACACTTTTTGGAGTACGTACCCAAAGGGAGAAATGGGGCTAGTGTCAATCTATTTATTGATACGACTCTACACAAATATTTTCAGAAAAAAAATACTTTTTGGCGGCGACGATCGAACCGTAACTTTTCAATGGGGCTTTCGGCCCAGAGTGGCTTTTGGCCACTGGGCCGTCACAGTCGTCATTATTCGTCACTTACTTTACTTACCTACTATCTTATTAAGCTATCTCTGGTTTTGCAAACTGTCGGTAAAAAATTGACACATTTTGTTAGGAAGTAATGTCAACTAACGATCTGAAAGACATGTCTACCGTTCCCTGCGATACCGTCGTGATAATATTTTTTTAAGCTATTGCATAGCTTCTATCGCGGGCCTTGAGCGTGAAGACCGAATCCAGAAATTCCGTAACGAAAAAATCTAACGCTGTCACTTTAGTTCAGCAACTCGCCTCTAGGTGGCATGCAATAGCTTTTCCGCGGCAGTCCCCGAGTGCCACACGTCTTTTCTTTTTTTCATTTCAGTAATGTCAACTACCCACAGTAAGATACAAAAGATAGGTTATTGAGACTGTAAATAGTGTCTGTGGCGATTTAGGCCAGAAGGCTAACCAAGTGTTACTCACTGTTCTAATATTGACATGGCCATACGTGTGCTATCACACGGCATGGTAGTCAATTGCACTGTTTGTTTTAAGATAATACGATATACTGAAACGGCTATAAATGACGTCACAAAGGTTTTAGACTCATGGCAATTGTGTACGTGAGAATGCTCTCTGAACGTGATCTAGACTTGTTAGACTTTTTAGCGCCAAAAGTGGCGCGACTGCGACCGGAGACCGCGACAGGTGCCTTGGTCTTTTCTGCAATATAACCTACTAGCTGCTCCCCGCGGTTTCACCGTAAGTCCCGTTCCCGCGGGAATATTGGGATAAAAAGTAGCCTATGTTACTCGTGGAAAATGTAGCTTTCGAATGGTGAAAGAATTTTTAAAATCGGTCTAGTAGTTTTTGAGCCTATTCATTACAACCAAACAAACAAACAAACAAAGTTTTCCTCTTTATAATATTAGTGTAGATCTGTTGGCTCCCAAACTTATGCGTAATGACAGTGTATTTTTATTCTTATATTTCACCGATGATTTCGTTAATTTGATTGGATCGATTTTTGAAATGTTTTCTTTTTAGGTTGCTTTACAAAAAAATAATTGATAAAAGTAGGTTATTTGAATACGATTGTTTCCAAAATCCTATGCCCATTATTTTTATCTTGTAATCTCTGTAGGTGTTACTATGCAAATATTGACTAAGACTGGCTTTTACTAGTTTGGTCACTTTGTACTGGTCTTTACAGGTCATTTATCAAGTAAATTAGATCTGTGTTGAAAATAAACTGATCATACAATGGTTATAAGCACGTTGAGTGATGATTATAAGAACACGTCTTTTAAGAAGTACAATATTACATTTTTAACTTTTGCGATCAGTATACAAATTAAATGATTTAGCGTTTTTAGTGTAACGCTAACGCTGTAACGCTTTGGAAACGTTGGGAAACAAATAAAATAAGGTAATGACGCGATTAAATACCGTTCGAAATCATTTAATAATAAGTACAATGTTTACTTCTTGCAAAAAGATCATATTTTTTTGGTAGAGACCTGAAATAGTGTTTTATGTATTTTAAATGAAATGGCTATAGTATACCTACCTACACCTCACTTCTTCTCTCTTCTCGTTCGTTTACTTCAATTCTGAAGGTCGTGCCCTTGAAAGGATTTCATTGCCTTGTGTGTTATCTCTCTCCATCTTGTCCTGTTTTCGGCTTCTTTAAGGGCTTTTGCTACAGAGAGTCCAGTGTGACTGGTAACTTGGTCACACCATCGGCTGGGTGAACGGCCACGGGGGCCACCTACACCTCACTATTTATTACATAATATTTCATATGATACCTATACTAGCTTTTCCCTGTGGTGTTAAGTAGTTGCCAATGGAATACGTGGATGAAAGTAGCCTATACGCTAATCTTGTTACATTCAAATCCGTAAAACCGGTTATAAAGTGAAGGAGTAATTTACACACAAACTTTCATCTTTAAAGTTTAAGCATAGACAAAAAGAATTATATTTATTTATGGTATTAGCAAGTGATTTTATTTGAATTATTAACTCTATTTTTTATCTATCTTATTCAGTCTGATCTATAATATCACTTAGCCATCAAACTTAAAACACCTCTCTTTTGTGCTAAAAGTGTTCAGAACTGCCCTATTGTCATTGAATCTGACTACATCGGCCATTGAAGGAGACAAACGATGTATGGACCTTTTTTTGAACCATCATTAATTCAACGCTGATCGATGGATGGTCAGTTGCGAAATATTTGTTGGGTTCTCGTGTTTAAAAAATATTATTTCTTGTCTTAACGAAAATTAAACATTTACTAATGGATCTTTAATCTCTAACTATACTATACTAAAACATTATAAAAAGGTAAAGTTTGTTTGTTTGTTTGTTTGACGGAGGTAAGTAATCTCCGAAACTACTCAGCCGATTTCAAAAATTCTTTCACCGATGTGTAGAATGGAATGTCTGGATGGTTAAAGGCTATATTTTATCCCGGTAGTTTCTTAAGTACCTACACCCGTGCAAAGCCGAGATGTTCTAATCCAAAATAATGATCTGTTAGAAATGTCCACCGCTCCCTGGGAGTCGTGATTATTATTTCATTTTACAAAGTTCTTTTTAATTTACAAAGTTGAATAGGTCAGTGACCTGTATAACCTGATTTCATGCTATTAGCATTAATCATAAGTCAGTTTCTAAAGGATTATGGCCACGCGAACATGTCGTTTACTTTCTTTGAATTAAATACAATAGTTTTACGGTGTTCTTATTACTGAAACCATTTCAAATGTAAACCGCACAAAAGTAATGTCTGTATAGAACTGAAATATAATTATCTATACTAATATTATAAAGAGGTAAAATTTGTTTGTTTGTTTGACGGAGGTTATCTCCGAAACTACAGAACCGATTTCAAAAATTCTTTCACTGATGTGTAGAATGGACTGTCTGGATGGTTATAGGCTATTTTACCCCTGTAGTTTCTTTAGTACACCCGTGCGAAGCCGGGACGTGCCGCTAGTATTTGTACACAGTATTGAAGCCGCAATTTTATTATTCTTATTACATATTTGCAATTCATTGTACCTACAATTGTCGCGAGATTAATCAGTGTCAATATTGGCAAAAAACATTGATTTGTTGCCATAAAACAACTATTATAGTGTATTTTTAATAATAAAATTTGCTTTAAAAGGTCTTTAAAAATAATATAACACAGTTATCTGTGGCCAAAGTAACGTTTTACTGTCAAGTACAAGACTCTTTTTGACAGTAAATGTTACCATGTTATAATATTATTTTTAAAGAGCTTTTTATAGCAACACCACACAGTTAGCGGGAGTAAGATTCCTTGTAATATGGTAATGGAGACTTCAACTTTGACGCCAGAAATCTAGACGTCGATGCTTTAACTTTTTAGAAAGCTTAGTTGTTCTTGAAGATTGCTTATGGTTACACAAACCGACTTATTTATAACAGACGACAGCTTCACCCTCTATATCTTTATTAGATTTTATTTTATAGAAGACGATCTTTGCCTTCGTTTAACGGAGACTGTAGTGGGATATAGTTGAGCTGAAATAGGCTTTCCAGCAACTAAACCATAGGACAAAGTAAAGCTAATGGTCAATACGGTTCGCGTAAATACATAACAATGATGGATAGAAAAAACCCAGACCTGGATCAAATAGCAGAACATACAAATATTTGTTCCATAATGAAAATCAAAACCGCGACCTCCGCGTCTCAGATGGACCTTTACACACTGCGCCACAGAAGTCATCAAAAAGTCAATGACCCAAAGCAAAAATAACATCTAAACTAAACAAAACCTTTACCGAACATAGCAAGTAAATATGGCGGTCTATTCTAGTTCAATCCGCCATTGAATGCATTGTACTCCGGGGTAGTTTAGTTGCTAAATTGTACAGAATAACCAGCGTGGGGATGGGACATGGTCATGGTCAGTCTCGGAGCTGCGAGACTGGCAGATAAGATTGTTCGCGTGTAAATATGTATTTTTCTTGTTTTATTGTTTTTTATAAGGCCAAAATAAGATAACTAAATACCCGTTTTAGGTTAAGTAACTTTACAAGACCAGTATGAGTTGGTTGACCATATGATCTGTTATTGATTGCTAGTTTTGATAACTATTTGACACAGCACCGCAGAATAGAGATGAATGACAACACTCTAATCTTATAGGTACGCAGTTACAAAAGGTAACATGTGCATGCAACGCGTCAATTGAATTGGAAACTGTTCAACCTTTTCGTTTTGTGTTATCCCAACCCTATTCGTTACTAAGCACCAACATCAACTACTGTATAGATCTGATTCAATGCTAACTTTGCTGTGCATTTCAAACCGACTTTAAAAGGTACACGAATTGGAAAAGTTCTTTATGGAGCATTTTTTAAAAGCGTCCACTTTGAAAATCTATTAGAAGTTAGATTGAACTTTTAAATGTTTGGAAAATGTGTCAGTTTTTACAGAAGGATTTTAGCAGTTAAATTGTCCTCTTAGTTTCGTCTCTCTATTTCATATTTCTGACATGAAAAGACAACTGTTTTCCTGTCATCATCATTCAGCATTCTCCTGCCCTTATCCCACACTAGGTCGGGTCGGCCCAACATGTCTTCTTCCATTCATTTCTATCATTCGTCAACTCCGAATTCACTCCTCTCACATTCACATCCTCTTTCACACAATCCATCCACTTCTTCCTCGGCCTTCCTCTACTTGTATCTATATCCATCCACACTCATGCCCATTATTTTCTTAGTAATCTTTCTGTATTTTCAGTAAGTAAAGTCTTGTATATTTACTGTACAAAAACAACAATAATTATCAACACAATTTTACATAAAACCCATGACCCATTTGAAACGGGTCAAACTAGTAAATCGCTATAAAAGAGAATCGAACCCGGTATCCATCGATTTGTGCAAACAGGGCGCGAATATGACCTTAATGCACTAACATGTTTGTCTGTGCTTTGCCAAGTTTAAAATGATGGTCGCATTTTACTTTAAATAATGGTATTCGTTGAGATAATGTAATAACGTAATAAAATAAAATTATGCGGATATTGGGTGAACTAATTTGATTTTGTGGCAATTTTCTATGACGATACAATCCTGTCAAAACTGATTTCAAGAGTAGGTACCTATACTTCATTTCTTGAAGCGAGCTAACTATAGAAAGAGAAATAAACTCACGTGATTAGTTTCTTTAACAGCTAGAGACAAAATATTTACAAATAATGCAAACACCTGTTTCGCGGTGGGAATCGAAGCCGCAACCTCTGCGTCGCAAGTAACTTCACCCTTGTGCCAACAGGTCGTGTCGACTAATTAAAAAAAACGTAGCGTTATATCCAAATAGCTAAACAACATGAGTGTTATCATAGAGTTACAAACATAAACATAAACACACAAACATCCACCCGTTATTTACAGTAGTAGAAAGTACTCCGAGTAAAGCCGACGGCACTTCACCGCTCACATAGTTAGGTCACAGGTGAGAGGACAGCTGGATCACTACAAATAAATGATGGAAACAAAAGTGTGTACCTACCTAATCACACCAATAATAATAAGTCGGCGGCCTAAAAACTCCTTTACTAGAGTTCACCACTTACTCATACAAACGAACGAACGAACATGAATATTATAAAGTGAGTTTGTCAGTAGGTAATTGGGCAGGTATATGTAAAAAAAAAACGTGTTTTGACAATTTTTTGTTAAAAATTTTCATTTTTTTACAATTGATTATTCTGCTCGGATTTACAGTAAGTAGCTAAATATTTTAAAGCAACGTTTTAATTTTAGTTTTTAATACTTGGGTACATTTTTTTTCATAAACACATACATATTAGAGATAGAATCACCCAGACACAGAACAAATATCTGCAGAACATACAAACATTTGTCCCGTAGCGGGGATCGAACCCGTAACCTCCGCGTTTCAGGCAAGCATTCGCTCACTGCGGTCGTATACAGCTAGTGACCTAGCTGTATAAAAGTGGGGTTACGACAAGTTTTGAACTACCCGCAATCAGCTGCCTTTGTGACATTTCTCAAGCAGGTGGCATGTAGGTAGCTTACAATGTTCATGTTTAGTGGTGGCTAGGTTTTGGAGGTTGTGGGTTCGATTCCTAAGCATTTGAAGGTCTAGACTCTAGAGAATATAGAGTTCTGCAGATATTTGTTCCGTGTCTGGGTGTTTTATATCTACTCGTATAATATGTATGTTTTTACAAAAAATGTATCTAAGTATTATATCAGTCATCTGGTCACCAAGATATTTTTTATATTTATTTATTATTTAAAGACGTGTGGCACTCGGGGACTGCCACGATAAAGCTATTGCATGCCACCTAGAGGCGAGTTGCTGAACTAAAGTGACAAGCGTTAGGTTTTGTTACGGAATTTCTGGATTCGGTCTCCACGCTCATGGCCCGCGATAGAAGCTATGCAATAGCTTAAAAAAGCTGCACAAAGGTCAGGTACAACGAATCATCGCAAAATCTTTACGTGACAGCGTCAAATAGAATTTTGTTCGTTTTTTGAACCGAGCGTGAAGCCGTTAGAAAGACTGGCAACATCGAAAATGGACGTTTGAATTTCGAATAAAGATATTTTTAGCGCGCTTTTTAACGTTAGCTTTTGATTGAAGTAGATTTTATATTTTTATAAGTACAGATGCCATTTCTCAGCTTAAAAATGCCTTGATAATTCTCTTTAGAAATGTTTAAAAGGCTTCATCTCATACGCACGCATAAATAAATCAAACTTTGTTAGAATACTTTTATTAAATATGCATACGACGATGCTAATTTATATGTTAATCAGTCATGAATAACCATACAAATTAGCTTGCTCTGTGCTTTTAGAAACGTAGTAACATTTTATTATTTCGGTGATTTTCATTATGTGTATGTGTTTGTGTATTGTTATGTTATGTGTTGTGTTGGTGTTTGACGACCACTGTGGCGCAGTTGGGTGAACGCCCGTCTGAGATGCGGAGGTCGCGGGTTCGATCCCCGCTACGGGACAAATGTTTGTATGTTCTGCAGATATTTGTTCCGTGTCCGGGTGTTTTCTATCTATAATATGTATGTATTTTCTAAAAAAAATGTATCTAAGTATTATATCAGTCATCTGGTTACCATAACACAAGCATTAAGTTGCTTAGCTTGGGACTAGATGACGCTGTGTGGAATGTCGAAGGATATTTTTTTTTTATGTTAAAGTACTTTTACACACAATTACATAAAAATAAATATTTATGTTGTCATAATTCATAACTCATCATTTTCAGCCTATATAATTTATAACTCATCAAATCAAGGGAAGAATACTCAAAATCTTAATAATTTATTTACACACACATTACATTTAAAGTTAGGCTAAAGTTAGGGTGACTTAACTTTAATGTTATAGTCTATGTCATTGTGTGTGTAAATTAATAAATGAGATTTGAGTATTTTGCCCTTCGGTCATTATAAAATGTCTAGAAATATTATTTTTATTATTTTCTTAATATTTCCAGGCATTTTTAGATCATGAAATGTGAAGATGTCTAAGGTGGAGGTCAGAGCCATGTCCAAATATTTGGTACATGTTCACATGTCGCGGAAGTTAACATTCCATTAGTAAAAGGTTGTAAGTCCATGGACGCTTTTAAAAGCTAACTGGTTCTCTCATGACTTCCTTCACCACAAAACTTTTATTCAAATGATGATGATGATAATTATAACCATAGAAATACTGGAATGTCAATAACCTAGAAAAAATCCAGTTTCAAACATTTCTTCGTGCCAATAAAAACCCTATGCTAATACTTCTACCCTTATCAAGCGTCAAATCTTTTGCCACGCAATATAAATTATAATTTATATTGCGTGGCAAAAGATTTGACGCTTAGACTTTAAGATTTATTAGACTAATAATTATTAGTCTAGTAGCGATTTTATTGTAGTGCCTTTCATAATAAAAGTACTGAGGCCCTACCACCAGTTTACTGTAGCATTGGTACTATTATTATTTTCTCTGTTTTCTATGTATGATGTTCTCTGAATGGTAGAAAGAAATAGAAATACATATATTATGATATGTATGTACAAAAAAATGTATCTAAGTAGTATTATCAGTCATCTGGTTACCAATGTCAGAAATAACTCTAAAGGCCGGTTCACACTAGAACACACTACACCAGTATCAGTATTTTGAGAATTACTGCGCTTCTGCAGTAGACCCATATTTTTCGTCGTGGTTTAAAAACATAACTAGTTAACTCATAGATCTTCGTTGATGGAGAAACCTTTAACTTCAAACACCTGGTTAAAGGCCTTAAGTAGGTTAGCACGGTTGCGGGTAACCGGCGAATTTCGTTTGCGAGGAAGATGCTTTAAATAGAATCATAGGTAAGAAAAGAATAGCTATATTATTTCACACTAAAGCAAAACTTGAGGACGATCGCTTGTATCTCGCAGGTTCGAATTCCGTCGAAGCCCTAAACTTTTAAAAAGATTTTTCATGTATAAAGCAAAACTATCAATAAACCCAACATGTCGTGCGTGTTAAAATGCAAATTTCAAAACATGAAACTCCTGAATTTGTATGATTAGCCAGGTGATGGTTTTTTAGGCGTTTACTATTGCTTAGTGATTTTGAAAGCCGAGACATAATTTAATACAATATGAAGCGCGCAAGCGCTAACCAATTTTTACCACCTGCAGTCAGTAGGCTTACTATGGCCGTTAAAAGCGATTTAGTTTAGGTCCTATTATTAACTACTTTTGACGTTAGCTAAGGCGCTGACGTAAAGTTTGGAGGCCTAGACGTCTTAGTATTGCGATATCACTGTAACCTACTACATTTTTACACCTGTGTCTGGTAGATTCGAGCCGGCCGTCTACGGCCGGTAGGGTTTATCAGGCATCGTATCTATACGGTGCCTGATAAACCCTACTACTGTATTATACCAGCTATTTGTGTGTTCCGTTGGCTCTTACCGTAACATCATTAGCTAGCATCTAAGTAACGTGGTTAGGGAAAATGTGCTCTCGTTCGGTTTCATCAAACTAACCTGATTTTGGCTGTTTTTCTGTTAACTGTGAAAACGGCTTAGGTTTAACATTCAAAAGTTACGTCTACATTTTAGTCATAAGTGTCTAAAACAAAACTTTTATAGCTACTTCAAAAAGAGTAGCTGTAAATGTTTTATTGTTTTATTTTTTCACAACAAAGGTTGAATACTGGATATAAAAGCGATATTAAAAAAGAAGGAACAGAAACATGTTCTGTAGTTCAGTTAACCTATGTGAGAGACCGATGCCTGAAATGGGTTTATAAGTAAACCTGTGCTACACCGGGCCCTATTTCGCTGATTAACCTTAGGTACTATAGAAAAAGTTATAAATTTGAATACCTAGTGAAAGTTTGTATGAATAGTACCTATGTTTCTTGCTCTTTCACGTTACGAACGTTTATGATCATGGCTACTTTTTATCCTAATAAGTTATCACAGGAATCGAAGCCACACACACAGCAGTGGAGTAAGCTAATAAAATAACTACTAAAGTTTGTTTCTCGGATCGATTTCATTATTTCTTCACCTGGATATAATAACTAAAATAAAATCTGAAGGGGTTTTCAAGCTGTCTCTTCAATGAAAACCAATACTTGTTGAAATGTCCAATATACCTGCCTTAGGATAGCGGAGGTGGGGGCAAGTGAGAGTAGTGTCAATAAACTACCGATAAATTACAAAAATAGGATAAGTTTGTACAGTTTTATAATTTTCATACTCGGAATGTACTTCTGTTCTGACTGAAGTTATGTAAAAAGTTAGCGTAGGGGAAAACGGTACTTTGCGTTCCTAGGTCTGTAAAGAAACGCACAGTCCCTAGGTAGAAAACAGTACTTTGTGTCCCTAGAAAAGTAAAGTAACGCACAGTCCCTAGGGACTTATCTAGTACAAGTACCATCTTATCAGTTTAATAGTTTAATTGGACCCATCCTACTTACTTATATTATAAATGTGAAAGTTTGTGAGAATGTATGTATGTTTATTATTCTTTCACGGAAAAACGGCTGGACCGATTTGGTTGAAATTTGGTATGTAGACCCTGGATTAACACATAGGCTACTTTTTATCCCGATATTCCCGAACGGGACTTACGCGGATGAAACCGCGGAGCGCAGCTAGTGGTCAATAAACGTGTCTCTGACTTAGCCACGGATTTCTTCTCACTGTTTCTTTTCACCACTTCGAAGCCGGTAGTGTGATAATGAACCGTATTTTACAGCTGACAAAGTTTGTTCATACTTTATAACCGTGTGGATATATTATTTTATAACTCTGTGAAACTAGTCTATTTGATTTTTTCACTTGAGTTATTTTTGTATTATATTAGTAAATAGTAACTCAATGTAACTAGATGGACGGATTTCTCATCAAAAGTGAACTTCATTCAGATTAAAGAATATACTTACAGAGTTTATCAGAGTCACATCCACAAAAAAACTCCTTTACATATTTACCAGATATAGTCGTTAAGCGATAATTTTTGGGCAGCCGAAGAAAGTAACTAATGTCCGAACTCAATAATAAATGTACGGATGTCCGTAGATCCATCACCATAGCAATGAAAATGTATAAAAAATGAAAATGAAAAATGTAAGTTTTTGACGGATAACAACGTTGCTATAGCCACACTATAGCAAAATTCCTACGATCATCCGTAAGTTAGGTATAGAAACCGGGCGACTTATACGAACTAACTTTGCTAACTAATAAACAAAATACTGTAAAGGATGTCGTTTCTCGACGACTTTCAAAACATGACGCGGTAATAGATTGCACGTTATTTATTGTTTTCTAAAATCCATCGCATTATTCAAAATAACTACGCCGTGTCGTGCTAAGTCAAGACATGGTTATTTGGGGAATAAGGCAGCAGCTTTGTCCAATGACAGACAAGATAAAGAAGGCATTCCCAAGAGACCTAGCACAGTAAGTCTGTGTTTACCGACCCTCATTGCCTTCTAAGAATTTAGGAGTCATTTTTCGTTTCATTTCCCACGGGAAGTCTTGAATCAACAGTTAAGCAACCTAGATTGTCTTAACTAAATAATAGAAAATGTAGGAAGAAAGAAAAAAATATTCTTTTAGGCCTCAAGGAACGTAGAAAACATAATTGTAACCAATTTACGGGAATTTATCGCGTAATCACCCACCTTCTTTATTATTTACGTTTTCACTGACGACGTCCAGAATATTAGTCTTCGGTGACCACGAGGTACGTGATTAATTCTCCTAAATTCGTGGTAATTATTTCGAAAGATAGCAAAAGTTTAAAATATTCTAGCGTTGAAGATACAACACCTTAACAAATAGGTAGTTCGTAAAAATGTATTATCCATTCGTGCTTTCAGGATTTTTTAAAGGTGCAATAGAGTCACCTAGCTTTTAAGACTATTTTGAGCGATCCTTGAGGTCCTACGAAATAAACATATATTATTTTTCTTTCTTTCTTTCTTTCGATGCACGGTCGGATTCAAACTCAAGACCTTCAAAAGAAAGTTGGGGCCAATCCACTCGGCCATCGCGCAACTTTCAAATATTTACAATATCATAAACTTGTGGTTACGCATAATGTTATTAATACTTACCTATTTCTAAACGAAAAATATTTTTAATTTAATGTTTACATAAATAATTTAATGGTAAATCAACACGCCACAGTCAATGTTTACAAGTAGAATGTTTTCGTTTCAATTAAGAAACAATTTCTTTATCAAGATGTTTGTAATTCACCTGTAAACATTTAAGAGGAAAGACGAGAAGATTATTAGTAATTTTTTAAAATAACTAGCGACTGCCTGTGACTAATGTACCACTTAGGATCATAATGATACATTAGACATCTTCAAAGGATCTAAAGAATTACATAAAGATCTGTAAGAAATGTCTACCGCTCCTGGGATTCGTGATTATATTTCTATTTTATATTTTTTTTCTTTTTTTTAGGATCATAATGATGAAAAAGAAAAACCCCGCGGTGGAGATCGAACCCGCAAACGTCTGCGTCACATGCTAACTGCGGCACAGAGGTAGTCAATAAAGGCATAAGTTTTTTTAAAGTTATTCTTCCTTGACTCTCTTTTACACATAAAAACTTTCAAACATTTTTACAACGCTAAATTAAATAAGTAATTAAAAAATCAACTCGTTTCTCCTCTTAAGTCGTTGTTGTTACGTCTAAGCCGATTCAAAATAATTGGAATAGAGTTTCGAAGAAAACGTTTACGTAAAATACGTTTAAATCAGCACAATTTCCTCAATTACTACCAGATTCCTGTAATAGGAAGCCCAATAAATTCCAAAAGAAAATATTTGAAGACGTTACTTTTTTGGGAGAATTTTTAATGTCAATAACGTGCTTATTGCTTCAAAGATAACCAATAAATTCAATATAAATAAAATTGTGTTTGTAAGATAAAAAAATATTAAATTAAATCGTGAAAGTAAATATGATGCAAATAATTTAGTTTGATTTTATTTGAAACTCTAAAAGTATGTAAGTAAAAATACTTAATTCGAAAAACCACCATGAAACTTACCCAAGTGATCCTAATAGTTTCTTTGATACCATTCCTAAAGGCGCAAAAGTTATTAAATAAGAATCATATAAGCAAAGAACAGGTTGTGAGTGATGAGTCAAAACAGACTCTAAATGAAGAGATACGCGAAAATTTACGTCAAAATAATGTTAATGAAATCAATGATGATATAACATCAACTCAAGTATTAGAACTGAAAAATGAGAACATTAGTCTTAACAAACTACTTTCAAAAAAGGAAAATGACAGAAATATACTTGCAAAAGATAAACAACGTAATTCAATATTAAATAAACAAAAGAAACTCAGTAAGAACATAACAATAAGCACGACAAACTTTAACAAAAGTGTTCAAAATAAAAGCAAGATTTTTGACAATAACAGTGAATCAGATCAAGACGAACAGAGTTCTGAACATTCCAGTGAAGATACAGACATCGTTGATGATAGACCAAGTTTAGATGAAAATGCAGCATCTAAAATAAATAAAAACTTACCACAGATAACTGAAAAAATAAATCTAAAACTTTACAATTCTAATACTGATCTAATCGATACTAGACCAGTCAAAGACGATCAGAAATCTTTTGAACATTCTAATAATGACATTATTGACACAAGACCGATTACAGATGAAGACAAAGTTACAAAAAATCAAGCAAATGTGAAACAAAGTCCAAATAAACACAAAAAACACAACAGTAACATAAACAAAATAATAAAGACAGATTCTAAACTCGAAAGGAAATCAAAAGCAAACGTAAGCATCCCAGATAAAGTGATTCATTCGAAGCATTCGATGGTATCTGATCATGATTTTCCGTACATGGCTGCTGTTATAAAAGGTGGCAAGTATGTATGCGCAGGCGCACTCGTGGATGAGAAGTGGGTGTTGACAGCAGCCAATAACTTGTAAGTTTTTTGCACATTTTCAAGTTTGTAACAGTGTACGTTTGAAGATTATTACATGAGATTTGTTTTATAAAGTTTAAACTATATTTTTTCAGAATGAGAGAATCGATTAGATTACTTCGCATCAGGCTAGGAAGCGTCAACTTTAAGAAAGGAGGTATACTCCTACCTATTAAGTACTTCGAAATCCATCCGTATTTCAACAGCAGCATACCTGAATATGACTTGGCACTCCTCATGCTGTCCAAGCCAGTAAGGTATACTGTGAGTATACGGTCGATAAGACTTCAGCTGACTCCGAAAGATGTCACGGCAACGCATTTTATAATGACAGCATGGCAAGCTGCTGTGGTGAGTTGAGTCCCAATTTTGTTCGAAGCATGAAAGTCAAATATTGCTTAAAATGTAATTGTATGCAACAGGCAAGAATATGTTCCATGTGTAATTGGAACTTTAGACAGTATAAAGAGGATTGCTAATAACTCCGTCCCCAAAGTTCTCCACTAGCTTATACTTTATCTTTGCAGTGGATGAACTCAGGGCCATGAGAATCAGAAGCCATCATAATCAATTTTTTTTCGACTTCTTTCAGAGAGCCCTGAACCAGTCAACAGTGGAAGTCATAAAGCACAATCGCATGCTGTCTGTAGCACACCTCCATCCAACAGATCCTGAGGATTGTCGCGAGGAGTTAAAGGAGTTTGGAGCTGCTTCTGATGGAGTCATGTGCTTGGAGAGTGAAGCTGAGAATACTTGTGTGGTGAGTGGAGAACCATTTAATGAGTGAAAAGATTCCGTAGTTGTGTCGTATAATTTTGTATCATAAGCGACACAACTACGGAATCTGTTGATAGGTGCGTTTGTAAAAAAGATGCAGGTATTCTATCAGATCGGTCGACTTTTCTAAGACCTTCAAAGTCCATACTCAGGAATGAAGCAGTGAAATATCTCTGAGTTGCCATAGAGAACGTTTAGTGCAGACTATGAATACAAGCCTGAGACCCTTACAGATGAAACGTTATAATAATATGACAGGTAGATAAAACACAACAATAATACACACACACAATAACACACACAATAATAATATGTGTGTAATATCTTGGCTTACCGCTGCCAAAATGTGAACATGTACAATGTAAAATATTATTTTCCTTCTATTTGCAATAGATAGGCAATAGAGAGCTTATAAGACTGTAGGTACATTTTTAAGTGATACTTGAGTTCCTACAGAAACAAACACATTTTTCTTTCTTTCTTCTTTCTTAGAGGCAAGTGGTATTTTTTCACTAATTAGATGATTTTCTTCACCATGATAACTTCCAGAGAGACACAGGCGCACCAATAGTGATCAACGGTGTGCTTTGGGGCATCATATCCTCGTGGAGACCAGAGGAGTGTGATGATGAAGTGTCCACCTTCGCGACCCTCGTCTCCGGAAGGAACATCAGTACTTGGCTGCATGCTACTGTACATGGACATACGTGGCACCCTGAATAAATTATTACGCCATAATATAATGTGTAACATTAAATACACCTATAGTTATTTTTACACTAGTATTTCTTTACAGTTATTAATACAAATTTAAGTATATTGCAGATACTTATACGAGTATGTACCTATAATGTATTAAATCACAGCTCTTCACCATGAGGGTGGGCAAGAAAGAAAAAAAACAACATTTTCTTAGAACCACAAGGATAGCATCGAATCGTCTTCCATGCTAGGTGATTCTATTCCTCTCCCAATACACTAAGAAAGAGTCAGGTGGTAGTGTGGGCCCAGTTTTTTTTAATAGTGATTCCATAACAATCTAAACAGTCAAGCCTCCTTCGTCGATAGCTCGTGTCAATGCGCATACCGATTATTTTTTCGTTGCACAATCAAATTCGGACCTTAAATTTTTAAAATTTAAGTAAAGACCATTTGGCGGCTTGTAAAAAAATGACCATGGTAAAGTGCTCTCTGAGATTAGGACCTCTTACCTACCACAGATAAAATTATTATTATTTTATCTGTGGTATTACTAAGGTAAGGGTAAGGTAAGACATCTCACCACGAGTAGAGTTATCTTGCAATTCCCGCCGCTATCGTGCTAATAAAATACCACTGAGGACCTCTATTTATTGCTCAGTCGGTGTAAGGATGGCCGTAAAGGGTGGATATCCTATTCGATAAAAACCACATAGGTTATAATAACTACATACCTTCCTATCCTATAATAATTCGGTATATATCCTATCTGTAATACGTCCTGTAATGTAATAGTAATTAGCGGTAGGTGGTTTTTACGAACAAAAGACCACATACCATGATTAGCTTTGATTACGAGTAATTTTAGACAACAGTATAAGCCAACTATTTTTTGTTTGAAACTTATATCAAGTAGGTGTATCTAAGCAAAACCAAGGATAGGTTATAAAGACTGGCCAATATACTTTGTCATATTTATATTTTTTTGTGTTATAAAAGCCTACCTACGCCAAGTTTTAAATATGACAGATTTCTTTCTTTCTTTCTTTCTTTAATACTTTTTTTATAAACCTATGTTTTCCAACTGGCTAGGCAAATGTCACCCCCAATTTGTTTCCAACTTTCTCGATATTTTGTAAAGTTAAGGCGAACTGTTTAGTTTTTTTAAACATTATAAGCAATAGGCGATTGTTTCCGATTTCATCAATAAGTATTACACAAACTAAACTTTTCTGTATTTCCTTTAATATTAGGTGGAACCATAGTGTGCGGCCAACCTTACCATCTTTTAAGCCCCGGCATGCCTTTATTCTCCGTCCTTTATCCTACGTAACGTGAAATGGAGGCGATTTTTAAGTTTTACTGTCTGAAATTTTTCAGGTAGGAAATGGAAACTTGCTTGGTCACAACACTCTTGTCAAGCTTTTACGCAGTTTAAAAACCCAGTTTGTGACAGATAAGAGGGGATCTCCAAACAATTTTCTTCAAAGAAACGCCACTATTACATTAATCTTGATAGTTTATTCAGAACCCTTGTATGCAACAGGCAAGAATCTTGCATCATGTATGGACCTAACTCACAATAATCATACTGTCTTTGAGAACTTTATACATTAGCATGCAGCCAATATAACAAGAGTCGTTAAACTTCCTAGCAACCCTTTATACAAGTAACCTGTCACAAGCTTTGAAAGGTCATTAACCTTTGTTTCGGTTAATGCTTACTTTTTTGTAGCGGTTCAAAGGTAATTTTAATGCAGTTTATGTCCCCTCTTTTGCTCTGAAGATATTATTTGAGTTGGTGAACTCTCAGGTATGTTTCCAGTCTAGTAGAGCCAGCGACAACTCTGAGGCCCTACCACCAGTTTACTGTAGTATTGATACCTACTATCCTCAATACCGAGTCAAGTATCACAATATGTATCAAGTATTTACCTTTTAATTAAAGGTAGGAAGGTACCTAAGTACCTACCTACTACAATTTATATTGCAGGTACCTATTTATAACCATAGACGAATAAGAAATTTGTCTAGGTAGGTAGGTCCCTATGTTATTACTTTCTGCAGAATCAGAATAAAAGCAAAGCCAAAGATTTTCTTACAAGTAGCGACATCTATTAGCATTTTCTCATACTAGAGTTATTTTCACATCAACGTTGCGAGGGCTTTCCACAAATAAGTTTTGAAAGTAGATCATAGATGTCGCTAGTAGCTCGTAAGACAGATTTTCACGACTACACGAGGTGTATACATTTAGCCACAGTGTAGGTATTTTGTAAATAAGAACAATTTCCTAATCCTTGTGTTTTAAATAGGTGGCGCTGCTCGTCATAAAGCATAAAACTACATATTTGTTTGTGATTTATAATTAGGAGCTATTCCTTCCTACACATCAACGGGGTGTAGTACCAGTGGCGTTATTGAGATGGAATAAGTTTGTCCAGCACTTAAACCATCACCTATAACAGGCCAAACTATAAGTACCTACCTACAGAGGAAAGACAATAAGTTACGTCATCAATTGGTTTAGAAACCACGCGCATCTTGACCATGTTTCCTTTTACTGTTTCAACTCGTGCTTTTCCAAAACAAAAATCCACTGAAATGGCCGGAAGTCAAACCCACGATCCTATAAACAAAAGTCGATATATTTACCACTAGGCAATCAGGGTTCATCATGAAAGTAGAGGCAAAATAAAAAGAAACTAGGAAATAAAAAAAATAACGTAGGTATATGTAACATTTATTTACCTAAAGTTAAAGTAAAAACACTTATATACGAAAACTTATCTACTTAACCTGGAAACTTACACTTACACAAATGTCAACAACTAGTGTCAATTGTATTGAATAACATTGAAAATGCAATACATCTGTAACCAAGGTTCCATCTTTATTCTACGACTAAGGTAGGGCGCACTTTTTTATCTTGTATCGGCCACAACACAACTCACAAGCCAAATCACTGGTTCTGTAGAAATAAAATATTTAGATATCGGTATAAATATTTAATTTCTACAGAACCAGTATAAAAATAACCCACTTCCTGCGCATACGTGCGGCCAGATGCTCTCACTTAACACAATACTAAATTGGTATTGTGTTAAGTGAGAGCATCTGGCACACGGAAACCTTTTAAACAGCACACGGAATACCTTTTAAACTTCAATTTATTATTGACGTTGAGGTGTTCCGTGTCGGTAAATGGAACAGGTTAACGCCATACGAAAGGTTCGAACTTAACTTAGTCTTATCTTTTACTAAGATTTTTAATTATTTCTGACTGGTTATTATCTATCAGTTTGCACACACACAACCGTCTTTTTAATTATAATCTCTTAATTATTCTCTAACAAAGACTTAGTCCTAGACTAGTTTTATAAAATACTGTCAATAACTATAATAAATTCTATTCTAACGTTTCCATAAAAGTCAAATGCCTTAAAATCACGGTGGGTGGCTGCTAGCTTCCGACTGCAACAACTGGAGATCTATGAGGGAGGTTTGTCCAGCAGTTGATGTCCACTGCTCAGATGATGATAAAATACCTAAATAGGTTCTTTTTTTATTAAGTTCATCAAGCCAGCTGGTTCCATATAACATAAATTCAAATTTGATGAAGCTCACTTGTCAGTTATCGACAAGTTTTGAGTTTTCAGTTTTGATATGACTTGTGTTGTGATAGGTCGTCGCGCCATGTAAAAAGAACGCTGGCTGTCAAGCTGCGCAATAGACAAAATTTGTGTTGAACATGATCATCAAACACAAAAGTTTTTATTAGTTTTATTAGTAAGTAAGTTAATACAACTAAGTATTATATCAGTCATCTGGTTAGTTGCTTAGCTTGGGACTAGATGACGCCGTGTGGAATGCCCATGGATATTTATCTACATATAAAAAAAAATTCGGAACCCTACATTGAGCGTGGCCCGACAAGCGCTTGGCCAGTAATTTGTCATTAAGGACTAGTTTTCAACTTAAAAGTACCTATCTACTTACTTATGTGGTTGCGGGTTTGAATCTGCAACGGAATAAATGTTTGTTTTTACAAGCTATTTACCTAAAACATAACTTTTACACAGATACTTCCCAATACTCCGTCAATTAGTGGACTGATTTTTTTTATTTTTTCTTTGAAAGAGCCTACTTTTATCCCATATAAAATATAAACATAATCCACCTCGAGAGTGCAAGAAAATTGCTCTCATATAAAATTGAAGTAGGTTTAATATTTTGTAACTTTGCTTCCGCAGTTTGTCTGTATTCTGTTTATCACTGACTAGCAACACGTCCCGGTTTTGCACGGGTGTACTAATGAAACTACCGGGATAAATAGCCTTTACCCACCCCGACAGTCCATTACACATCGGTGAAGGAATTTTTGAAATCAGCTGAGTAGTTTCTGAGATTACCTTCGTCAACAAACAAACAAACCAACATTAGGTACCTCTTTATAATATTAGTATAGATATTTAAAAGAAAGTCGTGTTATACGCATTCGCTTGTCTTCTCGCCTCTTGCACCACACTGCGTTTGCGACACGACGTCGTCAACGGAGTGTGTGTTGTGGAATGACCGTGACTCGGATGTACAACTAAGCAGAACGCACGGCGAAACTCACGGCGATATTTACCTGAAAAAAATATGAATATACTAGCAGCACGTGTCGGCTTTGCACGGGTGTACCGGGATAAAATATAGCCTATAAGTCCCGACAGTTCATTCTCAACATCGGTGAAATAATTTTTGAAATGGGCTGAGTAGTTTCGGAGTTCTAGTAGTTCGTCCCGAACGAGATCTCGCTCGTCGTTAGTTGGTGGAGGGAGTAAATTCTTTCAAAAATCTGTTGAAATCGGTTCACTTTCGACAAAAAAAATACATTTCTGTTCATAACTCCGAAGATCCTCATCAGATCCTCAAAACTTTTTTATGGGACCACCTCGAGAATTATTTTTTCAAAAAAACACGATTTACAAAAAAAAATGAGTTAGTTATATCGTTTTACTACTAGATTAAGAAAAGTCATAAGATTCGTAAAAAAGTGTTAAGTAGGAGTTAGAAATACCAACAAAACGATAAAGAAGAAGAAGAACGATTTTCTGAGCTGCGATTTCATCAAAACATAGAGAAATGGGAGGTCAGGTTATAATTTGTCATAATTTTTTTACATTTATCGGATTTATTCAAAAACTTTACATCCTAAACTAAAAAGTAAAACCATTTTTGTTTTTTTTTTTGTAAATACCTACATAGAAACATATTATCGATAGAAAACACCCGGACACGGAACAAATATCTGCGGAACATAGAAACTTGTCCCGTAGCCGGGATCGAAGTGACCTCCGCGTCTCAGGCGGGCGAAACCCACTGCACCACAGAGGTCGTCAAATCGACCTTACCATTCATAAAGTTGTAAATAAGCGGGTTGATAGCAGAATTAGCGTAGCAGAGAACGTGGGAGACCAGCGCCAGGAATGTGAGTACATCGTTCTGTTCAATATTTATGGTGGTTGTGTATCTGTAATACAAACAAAACAAATAATAATATACCTACTCAGCAGAACAATTGACCTTGATTTTTCTAGTTTTCTATAAGACTTCATTTCTTGAAGCGAGTTTAGAAAGAAAAATAAATGCACATGATTGGTCGTCAAAAGAAATAGTTTATTCTCGTAATGGCTAGATTTGACAATTGACAATTGATTTGACAATCTAGCCAATCACGAGAAAGACAATTATTTTCGACGACCAATCACGTGTGTTTATTTTTCTTTCTATTAGCTCGTTTCAAAAGGATCTAAAGGATTACATAAAGATCTTCTACCGTTCCCTGGGATACTTACTACTGTTACAGTCGTCACGTCATCATATTTAATTTCATTTTTTTCATAAACGCTAGGTATATTATAATCTTCCCGTAAATCAAAACTAATCTCGATAATTTGTAAGTCTCTTAGAAAAATTAAATATTAATCCCATTTCTTAGAATAGGCTCAATGATATAGGATTTAACGTGTCAATAAAATTATTAGATACCCGTGTCAATAATAATTACTAAGAAATCATCGTTAAAGGAAACAGAAAATAGCAAATAATAGGAGAAGAATTATTGAATTTGTTGGACGAGACATCCGGTCAATAATAATAAATAAGTAAATGAAATATTATCACGACTATAACTTGAGGTCCCACGAAATAAACATATTTTTCTTTCTTTCTTTCTGTCTCTCCACCCCGCCAATAATAATAAAGCCAAAAATAATGACATCCGGTCAATAACGAGCCTTAATTAAATAAATAATATTTATTTAATTAAGGCTCGTATTATAATAATATTAATGATGATATCACTTTACTGACTAATTGGATCTATGAGCATAAAGGAATGACATAGGTACTTGTTCTATTTCCATAGCTTATTATTTAATGCTTAAGTTTTGGTAAGTATGGCGGTGATTCGGCGTCGCACTGACTAATAAAAATTCCTGAATTCGAAAGCTCTTAATTCGTTCTCAATAAAGTTTAAAGCAAAATGACAGTGTGTGTGACAGTTCTAAAATTACGTAGTTTACGTCAAATTTAAGTGAATGTATGTAATTTTAGCCAGTAGCCTTGGTAAGTTTGATTAAAACTGCAAACTCAAATTGAGGAAAGAAGAAGAAAGAAAGAAACTATATAACACGATAGTTTTAAGCTATTGCATAGCTTCTATCGCGGGCCTTGGCGTGGAGACCGAATCCAGAAATTCCGTAACGAAATCACCTGACCGCTGTCACTTTAGTTCAGCAACTCGCCTCTAGGTGGCATGCAATAGCTTTACCGCGGCAGTCCCCGAGTGCCACACGTCTTTTTTTATTTATTGTAGGCATTTGCCGTGCATGGGTAATTCACCTAAACCGAGACGGATGTTCATTGTATAAAGATATTATTTGTCGTCAACACAATTATGTTTATCTAAAGACATCGTTAAAACTCACAACCTACTGCGAACTAATCGATACCACTGTACGATACTGTATAAATTAAACATCAGTTTAAAGGGTTCCGTACCCATAGTATAATGTTTTTATTGTATTTTATTTGTTTGTGTACAATAAAGAATTTAAGGAGAATAAGGCGGCTGAACTAAAATTCTACTACTAACCTGATTACGGAGAGGAGATGAACCGGGAAGTAGCAGACGGCAAACATGATGACCACAGCAGCCAGCATCTTGGCTGCCTTGCGCCGGGAGCGGAGTTGAACTGAAAATATGAACTGAAAATATAAAACCTAAACTAGCAGCATGTCCCGGCTTTGCACGGGTGCACTATTCTTCACATTTCATTTTCTTAAATAAATAAATAAATAAATAAATAAATAAATTTCTTAGAACCTTTGACTTTGCAGTCCAAGTGACTTTGGATGTTTGGATGGATGAATGAATAAAAATATTTTATTAGCACACTTACACAGAAAGGAACTTATCGATACTATCGATACTATATTATAAAGAGGTAAAATTTGTTTGTTTGTTTGGTTATCTCCGAAACTACTGAACCGATTTCAAAAAATATTTCACTGATGTGTAGAATGGACTGTCTGGATGGTTATAGGCTATGTTATATCCCGGTAGTTTCATTAGTACACCCGTACAAGGCCGGGACGTGCTGCTGTAGGCTTCCCGGTATTCCTATGGAAACTATTGCGGGTTATACCGCGGGGCACAGCTAGTAGGTATATGGTTTGTGCGTCAATTTAATGGCTTCATTTATGGTGATTGATGTTGTAATTCAATTTGGCCGCTGTTTGTTTATTGGTACGAGTAGGTAAGATGCCTATAAATAATATTTATTTGATTTTATATAAGGCGTTTATAATTTAGAGTATTATTATTTTTTACCTCTAAGGGTCCACGGGTAATTGCACCATGCTTTAAGAATGTTTCTCTATGGGCTCCAAGTTTTACAAATTTTATTTAAAAAAATATATAAAGTCGATCACCAACCCTTCTATAATATTTACAGACTATGAACACGAAAATCCATTGGCGATGTAAAATTTAAGACAAACTATTTGTTCGATATTTTTATCCATTACGAAATTCGAAATACACACTAGATATGATATAAGTTCTAAAAATAGCACTGTAGCAAATAGATAATAATATAAGTAACAGATGCATAACAAACAAAACAAACAACAATTGAATTGAATTGAATTTGGATTGAAACCATTATAATTACCGCATTATTACCGCAATTCTTACCCACACAAAAAAAATCATCTACCTATTCCCGATATGACAGAATGTAACATTTGAAGAGGCCGTGTATTTCGCTTCGGTCGAGTATCTTTAGCATAGTAGACACATTAGTCAGAAATTAACCAAAAATAATCACAAAAATGTCTGTAACAAATTACTCAACATGCAAGAATGTGAAAACACAATTATTTTAAACAAAACGTTAAGAAATAGTGTGTGTAAACATTGAATCTAGCGTGTAACAGACGTTCTTATTACGTTCACGCCAAAGATCACATTACATTACATTTATCTTTGTGGTTTACATTATACTAATATACATACTATTATACATATATATATATATATATATATATATATATATATATATATTATAATATTATAAAGAGGTAAAATTTGTTTGTTTGTTCGTTTGTTTGACGGAGGTAATCTCCGAAACTACTGAACCGATTTCAAAAATTATTTCACTGATGTGTAGAATGGACTGTCTGGATGGTTATAGGCTATATTTTATCCCGGTAGTTTCATTAGTACACCCGTGCAAAGCCGGGACGTGCTGCTAGTGTCACATAATTTTACTCCACCTGTATAATACAATAAATCTACTTATACGTAGGTACTTACCTAGTATTAATACAGGGTGGGGTAAACGAAATTACGGGACTTTATTGACTTCCTGTTTACCTTCGCCTTAAGGTAAATAGCAACGCAATAAAGTCCTGTTACCTATATAACGTATGCGTCAAACTAAAGCTGCCACCATCCTATTAAAAAAGACAAAGGTCTTATAAATAGGTCCTATAAAGGTCCTACCTATCGTTTTTTTGGAAATTATGATTTACGTGGCTCCTTGAGAATGAGAAAAAAGCCGGAACGTGAAGTAGTAGGTAGTTATTCTGTGGTAATAAAAAGAAAGAAAGAAAGAAAAATGTGTTGATTTCTGTAGGACCTCAAGGATCACTTAAAAATGTACAGGCTTATAAGCTAGGTGAGTCCATTGCCTGTTCCAACGCAGTATAGATATACCTAGATTGAAAAATTATTTTAGAATATGTATAAAAGACCTATCCAACGATACCCACATTATGAAGTTGGAGGTATCAATATCAATACCTAGCCTCTGAACAAAGCTGCGGACGGACGGACGGACGAACAGACCGAAACTAAGTATATGGGTTCCTTGTTTACTTCGGAACCTTAAAAAGTCCACTTGGGATCAGAAGGTACTTCGACTTTCTTTCCGAAGGTCGTGGCAACCAAATGTAAATAGCAACATTATATATAAATATATATACAATATAATATAAATATATCCCGCAATTAAGTTTAAATAACGTGTGAATAGCTCACTTTGTTCAGCCGGGGCCAGTTTCGCCGTCTCAGCTTGTCCGGGGATCTTGTTGGAACGCCATAGCACCTTCACAATTTGGTAGTAGGCGATAGACATCAGTACCAGGGGAATTCTGTGGACAAACAAACATATACTTACGCATATTGTAGAAATTCATCAAAAATAACGAATCGCCATCTTGGACTGTTCACCATATTGGATTAAGAATGACGTCACATAGTTTGTCGTGTATTGTCATCCAAACTAAACGAGTTAGTAAGTATACAAAATATCAGCTTTAATCGGTTGATCTGCTTCAAAATTGAGCTTTGCAAGATTCCACCCAAACCGACATACTTACATACATTGCAAGCTAGTTAAAAGCTTAAAAAAACTATAGAACTAAGAATAGTCGGTAACACGAAATTCGTAATTTGTTTGAAAGAATTTACTCACGTAACGAGGTAATTCCAGATGGGCTTGTGTGTGTTATTGTGACCACAGACTAGTAAGTAGGTAGGTAATTAGATCAAAAATGACGTTTCAACAGTCAAAAATTTCATTAGGCGGAGCGAGCAGCCTCGCGAGGCAATTGCCGCGCGAAGCAGCTCGCGCTGTGTGGACGTAACTATTGCCGGCCGAGGCCGTTTGCCTCGGCCGAGGCACGTCCACACAGCGTCCACACAGCGCGAGCTGCTTCGCGCAGCAATTGCCTCGGGAGGCTGCTCGCTCGGTGTGGTGTGGACCCGCCTATTGAAGTACGAAAACCTACCTACTCGTGATTTTTTACGAGTGCAGTCCGTCCGTCCGTCCGTCCGAGGGGGCCGAACGGACGGACGGACCGAATAAGGGTTCCTTGTTTACTTCAGAACCCTAAAAACAGGTGAATTAAGAACGTCATTACCTTTTAAATTCGGTTAAAAAGTAATATTACAACTTACATGTAGATAAACAACAATTTGATGATGTGCCACCAGAAGTCACTCTGCGGAGACCAGGTGGCGATGCACTGCACCAGGTACTGGAGGTTGAAACGGAGGGGGATCGTGACTTCAGTAGCGAGGATCACCAACTCGGGAGCATCTGAGGATTATGATGTTTTTCTTGCCCCCTCTATTCTACAAATCGAACACGATGCATCGTGACAATCATCGCAGGTCAGCTTATGTTGGTTGATCTTCCGAATTCAGTTTCCACCAACTTAGGCGGACCTGTGATTTGATGCCAAAATTTAGGTTTTCGCTGTGCAGAGTAGACCCCTAGATACATTTTCATGTTATCCTCTACCTCTACCAATCGAAAATCTATAATAATACTTGCATACATGTTTTTTGTAAATCCATAAATATTATGGATAAAAAACACCTAAATACGAAATAAATATCTGCATAACAAACATTGCGCCACAGAGGTACTTACTGAAAGTGAGCGAGACGGTCCAAATAATGAGTATGGCGGTCTTGGCGCGGCCTGTGGTGGACTTGAACTTGAGCGGGAAGCAGATGGCGTACCAGCGGTCCACGGAGATGAACGTCAGCGTCAGCACTGAGACCGTCACCGACACAGACTGTGAAAGAAAACTTCCTTAAGGTACCAGTTGGTGGCAGATGTCGTTGTGTTATGTCACTGCAGTCATGATTTCGAACTCGACTCGTTGGGGTGGATTCTTTAGTTAAACGTTGCTAGGAGAGATGATGACAGGTGGACCAAAGCCAAGAATGGTGACCGAGGATGGGTCAGAAAAGTGTCGGGCGATCAGTGGCGAGGTGGGTGGACGGCATAGTTCACGAGACGCGGGGCGGCAAACCGCAGGACCCTATTGGATGGCACAAACTGAGGTAGGCCTATACCCAGCAGTTGGTAAAGTAACAATGTTTAAAAATTAGTACGGTTACCAATATAGAAATTGTAGTTTTAAAGTAGAATCAGTCCAAGGTTTTTTATTATTTGTCAAAAAAATTACAAAAAAGAGAAAATAATATTTTTTATAGTTTTTGGGGCATTAATTCTTTGGTCAAGCCTAGAACCCAGGAAATTTACATTTATCTAAAGTAATAAAATATATTTTCATACAAAACTCAAAGTTATTTCATTTGCATGGCCAAAAATTGACTTGCGTGGGTCAAAACTGCCACGTAAACCACGAAAATCACGACCATGAAAATCAAAATAAAACCTTTGTGCTAAAATTATACAAAAACCTTTAAAGCAACTGTGTTTTGAGTATAAGTTACTTTACCTTATAGGTACTTATTTACCACAATATATTATTGAGTAAATAAATTCACAGACACTGGAGATAATTGTACCACGCAAATCAAAGTTTTGTGAAACCAAATCCACGCAACGACTTTCAAACTTCTATTTTTCGAAAAATCTAGGGACCAGCACATCACCACTCTGCCCAGCTGTCGGGGGGTGGCTAGTTGTACCTTAAATTAGGATGACACAGAATCCAGCCGCGAAATAAGAGTTGTGGCGTTGAATTCAAAATAAACCACGCAAATCAGCAACAACCTCGGGACAGTTACTTTTTATTTTTTTCTAGGAAATGTAGTTCTTATAGAACTATGGTCTTATTTTTTATTGCATTGTAAACTTCTTAGGTCATTGTGTTATTTTTTTGGTAAACATGTAGCGCTTAGTTTAAAAGATATAATTGATTAAGTGACTAAATCGGGATTGGGGACACGCCACGAAAATCAAAGAACGAGGGTATTTAACCTTTTTAATCATATTATTTACTAAAATAATTGTATAAAAATCAGTTTCCCAGTTAGAAGAGGCTTTAAGGATTACGCGAAGAAAAAATGAGCCCGTTGACTATTCAATTTCTATTATTTTCAAGCAGAGCCGCTTGAAAAACCTGTCCCAAAGAATCACCCGGCTAGTGCATTGTTCGAAGCAAACAAACAAAATAATCATGCTTATTTCGTAGCAATTACTTGATGCAATCTACTTTCGTATAAGTACCGGTTTGCTTGTTTTAGAATCGTTGGTACCTATACCTAAACAAGATATGAAAAACTACTCATTAGCGGCCAGTTACAATAACCTATCTTAGGCTTTACTTATTGTGGTACGGTAGATATTATTTACTTATCGTATTTAAATATTAACTATTATTACGAGAATATAAAGAATTAAGTACATACTCGTATATCTAAAAAAAAATGTCTACCGCTCCCTGTGATACAGTCGTTGATCATTATATTTTTTTATTATTGCATTCTTTAGATGAAATGGCAGGAAAACTCATGCCGTCAAAAAGCCGTTTCCATGAATTACTCCTTTATCATAACTATGTTTGTCCCCTTTGCTCGTATTCAGATAGGTACTTCACTCGAGCTTGAGTCTACGTTTAAGCATCGATTTTTGACAGTTCTCTATGAAAACTGAATTATGAATCACCGCTTGAGACACGATTTACGCTTGAGTATAGTCTCTGAATACGGGCCTAAATATCGTAATATTCAGTAAGCACTCCACGCACACAGAATTAACTATTAAGGGCGAGAGGCGAAACGCTCGCGCCACTTTAGAGGCAGCTTGACGCCGTTTCACGGCAGGATTGGCTACGTACCACGCAGTTATAATAAATGTCAGTACAAAATATCATCATTTTGTACGGAAACTAGGTATATTTTTCATGAAATCATAATTCCGTTGTATGAACACTAAACATTTATATGGACCAAATTGGCGACATTTTGCAGAAAAGCCAGGTCATACCCTAAACCGGCGAGCAAGTATGAAGAATGTAATGAGAGCGAGTGAGGCGAAAGAGGTATGTCAGGATCGTAGCCAGTGGAGATCCGTGGTCTCTGCCTACCCCCATGGAAAAGAGGCGTGATAATATGTATGTATGTATAGTATGTATGAACACTAAATGCCTGAAGTGAAAAGGTTGTGGAAAAATTATAAAATACTTTCTTTAGTATTTTGATTTTGCAACATGAAACTTTGCTACTCTGCTTTTGAACAATCTCCATTGAAATCCTTAGAAAACAAGCAAGACTGTACAAAAATAAAATTTTATGACGTGTTTCGTAAAGAAGCCTGTCAGTTTGAGGCGAGTGCAGACATAATCGAACCGAACGGCGTCAAACAACTCCAACAGAACCAAATATACCTATATAGATAGATACCACAGTCTATAATAATATTACTTGGTTTGTTGTGGGGGGTAATCTCCAAAACTACATATCCTATTTCAAAAATTATTTCACCTATGTATAGAATTGACTTTTTGGATTATATTTTATCCCGGTGAAATTCCGGGTTTCATTAGTACACCCGTGCAAAGCCGGGACGAGCAGCTAGTTTTATATAATATATCTACTTAGATACTTTTTTGTACATACATACATTATTATATATAGAAAACACCCAGATACGGAACAAATATCTGCAGAACATGCAAACATTTGTCCCGTAGCGGGGTTCGAACCCGCAACCTCCCCGTCTCAGCCGGGCGTTTGCCCACTGTGCCACAGAGGTCGTCGATCGATTATTCATCCCATTTTGGTTTTGCTTTTGTTTTAGTTACTTCCATATATTACGACGTTTTATGTCTCTCTTATGGCAAGAGCGGCAGATAATCTGGGAATGCATAAATCTAGTTTTCTATATACTGCCCAAAATAGAAAATAGTGGTTAGTTACCTGCATATAGAGCACAATTTTGCACATCGCGTTTCCGAAAAACCACGTCTCAGTGACATCCCACAGCACCGTCGGCGGCAGACAAACCAGGATCACCATAAAATCAGCCACAGCCAGATTCACTAATAAGTAGTTAGTCACATTCCTCATTGATTGGTTCCTATAAACCGCCACGCACACCAACGCGTTCCCGATCAATCCCATGATGAATACCAACGAGTGCGTCGCAATCAATACCCATTCGTAGGTTTGAGGGTAGATGTAGTTATACAACATCTGTTCGTAATCTTTACGCGTCATACTACAGTACTCTTCAGCTCCAACGCATAATTCTTTAGATATATTCGAATTATTGCCTTTTATATCTTGTAGTGCAATAAGTTTAACGTGCTTTTTCTCGTCGTTATAAAGGTCAGTATTGTTTGCATCGTTGCTGGTATTTGTGTTAAAGTTTTCGACGTCGATTGTCAAAGCGTTTTGAGAAAGTAAAACTATGGTAAGGACAAGAAGCTTGACTAAATACGACATTTTAGAGATTTCAATACGATTCTTTAATCCATGGTTACCTGAAACAAAGATAAAATAAGTTGGTCAAACATTAATAACGACCTCTGTAGCGTTGTGGGTTAAGGTCCGCCTGAAATGCAAAGGTTGCGGGTTCGATCCCCGCCGCGGGACAATCTTTTGTACCTACCTATGTTTTGCAAATATTTGTTACGGTTCTAGGTATTTCTCTTTTAATATTTATATGCATTTTTAAACATAAATAATGAAAACAGGGATTACCTTCCTATTGTTTTATCAGTCATATGTGTACCAGAAAAATGATGAACCGAGTTTCCATATTGTAGAATTGCTTTAAATTGCTCTGACATGCCTTATTTGTTTGACTGGCTTCTCACTGAAGCTTGACTATTTAGATGTTAAGGGATCGCTTTGAAAAAAATCTAGGCCCTGACCACCAGGTTCTTGCCTGATTCTTTCCCTGGTGTAGGGAGTTGTTTTGGAACAGGCAATAGAATCACCTAGCTTATAAGACTGTACGATTTTGAGTGATCCTTGAGGTCCTACGAAGTAAACATATTTTTCTTTCTTTCTTTCAGAATTTTAAATCAAACTATTTACATTCAAAGTTGCAGTTAAATCCTTTCAACTTTCGCGCTTAAAGATAGGATTAAGTTTGTGCTTTGTTTCGTAAAAAAATTGCGGCCAACTACAAACAGTACCTAGTTCACCTTTAAGTGGTGCTTTAATCTAACTTAATCCCAAACGAACCACGTACTCAGTAACGCATGATGAGCTGACGAAATGAATTATCAGCTCATGGTTGGATAAGTTAATTTCGTAGCGATAACATAATTAACAATACGTCGATACCATTAGAGATAGTAATCAATGAGCTTTTAAAAGATCAATAAACTAGAGACTGAATAACAAAAAAATAAATAAATATAAAATAAATATCCTCGGTTGGGCTGCGTTTGGGAAACTGGAGGATGTGCTTCGGTCGGGGAAAGTTCCACAGTGCCTGAAAACCCGTCTCTTTAACCAATGTGTCCTCCCAACTTTGACTTACGGTGCCGAAACCTGGACGCTGACTAAGGAGACTGTGCACAGGGTTCAAGTAGCACAGAGAGCCATGGAGCGCGCCATGCTCGGCATCAAACTACAAGATCAAATTCGCAACACCGAGATCCGACGCCGGACTAAAGTCCAAGACGTCGGAGTTAGGGTTGCGAATCTAAAATGGAATTGGGCGGGACACTTGGCTAGACGAGGTGATGGCAGGTGGAGCAGGGCCTTGACCGAATGGTGGCCGAGGACCGGCTATAGGAATCGTGGTCGTCCGTTGGCGCGTTGGGTTGACGACTTGAGACAAGTTGCGGGCAATTCCTGGCTTGGCATAGCACGGGACCGAGTATTGTGGCGTTTGCGAAGGGAGGCCTATACCCAGCAGTGGGTGCCTATGGGCTGTGGATGATGATGAAATATCCTTGGACATTCCACACAGCGTCATCTAGTCCCAAGCTAAGCAACTTAATGCTTGTGTTATGGTAACCAGATGACTGTTAAAATACTTAGATGCATTTTTTATTGTAAATACATACATATTATAGATAGAAAACACCCAGACACGGAACAAATATCTGCAGAACACACAAACATTTGTCCCGTAGCGGGGATCGAACCAGTAACCTCCGCGTCTCAGCCGAGCCTTCGCCCGCTGCGCCATAGCGCGTAGATTTTTAGATATTTGATGAAATATACAATATTCCTAGACTTTGTTGATGTGTGTACCTACATCAGTCATCGAGGCTTATATGACGTATTATTAAACAATTGAGTTTATTGTCCAAACTTTACGTAAGGACCTTAGCTTACGTCAATCTTCCAATCACGAGAATTGTTTTCGACGACCAATCACGTGCGTTTATTTTTAAAAATCTACGAGCTTCGCTATCAACGTTATTCGTAAATGTTTCAGTTTTTAATTATTTAATTAAATGATTTCTTTGATGTTGACTGAACCACAACTGCTACATGTCCTCAATCCATCAGCAGTCAGTTAAACACATACCTACTTGAAAACCACATAATTTTCTAGCAAAGTTGAAACGAATCTTATGTAAATATTTGTACGTAGGTAATTAGTACTTGGCGTAGCTACTTGGAAATTGAAGATCGAGTGAGAGAAGCGAACGAAGAAGTGGCAAGTTGGGTGATTTTGCTTTGTATGTTTGTATGTTCCGGAATAACTGTCGAACCGTCAATCCAATATTCATGAAACTACTACTACTAAGTGGTTTACCGGCTAACCTAATGAGCTGAATTGGTCAAGGGGTTTTGGGGATTTAGGGTTTTGACGTTCCACACAGCGTCATCTAGTCCCAAGCTAAGCAACATTTTTTTTTAACAAAAACCAGATGACTGATAAAATACTTAGATACATTTTTTGTAAATATGTACATATCTACATATTTTAGATAGAAAACACCCAGACGCGGAGCAAATATCTGCAGAACATACAAACATTTGTCCCGTAGCGGGGTACGAAGCCGCAACCTCCGCGTCTCAGCCGGGCCCTTGCCCACTGCGCCACAGAGGTCGTCGAAATAACGTTGCGTTACATCGTACAGCAGAACTTCAGTCGCAAGCGAGTTCTGCGGTAATTCTGCGGCGACTCATTTATACGGCCCGTATTCAGAGACTATAATCAAGCGTAAATCGTGTCTCAATCGGTGATTCATAACTCAGTTTCATAGAGAACTGTTAAAAATCGATGCATAACACATTGAAGGCCCAGCTTCCCGCGGTCGTCTCCGTAGGATAGGATCGCGGCCGCGCTGCTGATACTAGAGGGAGTGCGTCCGGGGCACCCAACGAGTTAGTGTATAAACGTAGACTCAAGTTTGAGTGAAGTCTCTGAATACGAGCCATTTGTTCTGAATTATATGACCAAGGTATTTCACTGAATCCAATGCAAATGTACATTTCGTAAATTTCAACCGGAAACCTTCTTGTGTCTGAAGTGAGTTGCAACTGAATTTCAGCCGCGGACTTTCGGCATAGTGTATAGACACCCTGAAGGTTATGGTTCCGCCCTTCATTCAGTGGAATACCCCCGGACGTTGAACTTGCGACTTCTTAACCCTCTCTAAGTACATTCAGATGCAGCGATTTGGAAAATAACAACGTTTTATGGATTCTGTCTGGAATGGTAAACATTCAAATTGACAGCACAACACCGGGAATCCTATACTTCATTTCTTGAAGCGAGCTAATAGGAAGAAAAATAAACACACGTGATTGGTCGTCGAAAACTATTTTCTTTCTCGTTTGGCTAGATTTGACAATTGATTTCACAATCTAGCCAACCACGAGAAAGAAAATTATTTTCGACGACCAATCATGTGCGATTATTTTTCGTCCTATAAGCTCGTTTCAAGAAATATAGTAGGTAAGTTTAGTAAGTAAGCGCATCAGATAAAGTCATTTTCATAATAACTCAAATTCGTGTAAGTTTTTGTTGTAAATTCATTTTTTTTTTGTTTTGACTGATGGTATTACTAGTCTCAATAAGCTATAAATTTTTAGTTTTGCTATACGAAATTGCATACTAAAATTGAAACAATTTTTGACTTAATGCTAGACCAAGCAAGTCATGATGGCAGGGAAATGGCATCTTTGTAGTGTTCTTATCTCACTACTAAAGTACCTATCATGATGTTATCTCGAACATGCGGGTAGTCAGAAGACAGTCGCGTGAGAGCTACGGGCGAGTGCGGACGTCTGAGGATACGGTGTGTGACCGAACCAAAAACTTTTTACATCTGTGTGAATTGGAGTAGGTACTACAATCTTGTTTATACCTACTTATTTGAATTTATAGGCTCACTGACGTATCCAAGAAACATGAACAACCACATCAATCGATATTATCGTAGTAAAACATACATAAATAACATGAAATATGCCAAAACGTAAGTATACACTCCTTCAAAAAAAATATGCTATTTTTACAGCAATAAGCCAATGAGTCATCTAACCGACGACTGTTTACGAACATTTGTTTGCGTCATTAATGGTTTGTTTGATAATCTGATTTTGAAAGATTAATGTAAATGTATTTTTGATCGTTTGAATGTAGGTCAATGACAAAGAAAGAAGAAAGAAAGAAAAATATGTTTATTTCGTAGGACCTCAAGGATCGCTCAAAATAGTACAGTCTTAAAAGCTAGGTGACTCTATTGCCTGTTCCAAAACAACTCCCTACACAATAAATTGATACTGTGGTTGTGGAAAAAAAGGGAGTAAGTAAATTGTACTGTAAAATCCGTGTTTAGTGGATTAGTACCTCAACTCTCGTTCCTGAGGTCGTGGGATCGAATAGGGATCTCAAATTGCTTATCAGGTGTATCAGGCGAGTGTGAATGGGACAGCTGGAAGGGGAAGACCTAGGCGAACATAATTATGTGGACTAAATTGGTGACATTTTGCAGAAAGGCCAGGTCAGAAGTACCCTAAACCGGCGAGCATGTATGAAGAATGTAATGAGAGTGAGTGAGGCGAAAGAGGTATGTCAGGATCGTAGCAAGTGGAGATCCGTGGTCTCTGCCTACCCCCATGGGAAAGAGGCGTGATTATATGTATGTATGTATTGTATGTATGTAATTGCTTATAGATCTGAAAATAAATATCTCCCGTTTACTACGGGAGATATGTTTTTACAACTGTTGTAATGTTCGTATGTAGTTCTGAGTGGTCATATTATGGTCAACAACCGCAGTTGGCATAAACAGCTGAGCGCTAGCGTACACGTAAATACCTTTAGGTTATACTAATTCCTACATAGGTGGTTTTATCACTAAAACAATCTCTACCAGACAATTTAGATGAAAATGGGACGTATTAAAATGTAGATAATATAGGATATAATATAGACGTATTTTTAGAAGAATTTGAAGTTAAATTTATCGATATGTCAATGGATGTTTAGTTTTTGATAATTTATGTGCGCATAAACGAAAGCTCTAAACGTTGAAGCGAAACAGACGTTAGAATTCTAACAAGTTACTCTATTTAGCCGACTTTAATGGTGGTTCAATGTTCTATTGTACGTTTTTTTTATTTTTTTTATGTATGTATATGTACAGCTACAGCGATTTTTTGGTCAGTACCTACACCGATTAATCTATGACGTTTGCAGACGATAGTCCAATGACAATAAAATGTAATGATATAGACACCTACAACTCTGACATTAATAATTTATTCACTCAATTTATAAAATGGCTTGACAATAATAATCTTAAAATCAATTTAAATAAAACATATATAATGCATTTTAAACAGAGAAATTCCAAATAGCCCTGCATTTTAAACGGTAGTAAAATAGTCAATGTTGAATCAACCCGATTTCTAGGTATTCAAATTGACTGTAAATTAAATTGGGAAAATCACATTGGTTTATTATGTACATAAACGAGTAAGCAGCTCAACCTACGCACTCTATAAAGTACTATCCTTTACTGTTAATACAGAGACACTACTTACAGCTTACTACGGTACAATAGAATCTATCCTAAGGTTCGGTATAATATTTTGGGCTAACTTTAATAATAGAGACTTCATATTTAAAATACAGAAAAGGTGCATTCGTTTTATTTAAATTGCACGTAGCCGACAGTTGCAGTTCACTGAGCACATAGATTCTTACCCTTAAATAAATCAAAAAATAAGACATTTTACACAGCGTCATCTAGTCCAAAGCTAAGCAACTTAATGCTTATGTTATACACGTAGCCACAATTTAATTCAGTTTTCGGTACCATCATTAAAATATCCCCCCCCCCTAAAACACATAGATACATGGGTACTGGTTAAATCGACCTAGATCCTAGATTTGCCTATGAAACCTTGACCGTTTTCAAGATACCTGTTCGAATTTTAGGTTGTGTTATTGGACTATTGTTTTTGTAATATATTATGTATAAGTACTGAAAAGTATCAAGAAAATGTCCGAAAAGCTGCAGTAAACAAGTTTGATTAAACTACCTTAATAAAATTATAAAAACCAACTCAATCCAAAGCTGATTGACACATGAAATCAGCCTTTTGCTACTAAAGCTTTGTTTAAATAGAGTAGACTCACCACAGAATCCTCCTTTTATTACAAACTCACTCACAAACTTTCAGTTCTATTTTCAAATTTCACTTTAGTTTTTTATTTAAATTTTTAAGTGGCCAGTTTCATGAAACTTTTTGATTCGATTTTTATTCTGATAGAATTTCCCGCGCTTTTATTTCCGCCGGGGACAGTGCGTTCCGCCCGGTGTCTAATTACAGACTAAGCGAGAGCTTTTGCGAAAGCTTACTTGTTGAACAAAACATTGTAGGTACTGGTTAACGTGATAAGTAGGTAGATGTTTTGATTAGAATCTCAAATGTAGGTAGGTATGTTCTGAACATTTTTTTTTCATTTTCATATTCATTTATTTATTCATTGTCTCAAGTTGGTACATTAGGTCTATTGGTATTTAGTCAACAAAGCGATAAATTACGAGTTCACACAAAAGAGATGCGAAAAGTTTACCTATATTTTCTGATTTGGACAGACATAAATATTAAATTTTTAAAGGCAAGATAAATCTGTTTAGTTAAGTACCATTGCAGAGACCTTTAAATACAATGTGTCAAAAAATTCACGAAGGCTACCAGACCATGAAGTTCACAAGAAATTTCCACGAAAACTATTTCGACTTTTTATTTCTTTCTTGTTTCGTATCTTTTCATTTGAATAGGAAATTTAGGAAGATTATTTTTAACTTTAAGAGAGCAAAGAAATAAGTTCAATATTGAAAACAATTTCACTTATAAAACGTTTTGCAGAGCGCGCCTGCTGTTTTTCACAGAGCAAAATACACCAACTGATTCTATTACATTCGTACGCGGCGTTGTTTATAAACTATTGATAGGTACTATTGTTATTTGACATGGATATGCATATTGGTCACGACAATACATGATATTGGATAGGTTTTTCAAAACCAACCTGCAGGTCGATTCTCAACGACTTTCAAAACATGACGCGGTAAGAGAAAGCACGTTATAAGTAGAATAGAATAGAATAGAATAAAAAATATTTATTTATTTCAATCACAGATTAACATCTAGCTTTTGTTTTCTGAAATCCATCGCATTGTTCAAAACAACCACGCCGTGTCGTGCCAGGAATTTCAGAAATTCCTTTTCATCACATTCAATTATTATTATGCTAACAAGCGTGAATTTGCTTTAGTAGATAAAATATTAAATAGAGGTACCCTACTTTCCGAGGTCGAAACCATCATTAAAGAAGGCTTACTTCCAACATAATAACAAACAAAAAATTCACATTCGATACGAAAAACGTACATTCCTTTCTAATAATCCTATGTATTGTGTTTTTGTGTATTTATCGCGTTTTACAAAACGATGTTAAGTACCTTCTTCAATTAAAATAGAAAATTGAAGAAAGTGAAAATAGGTACCATAGATACATTTACTTCAAGCGAATTTTTAGTAAGTAGATACTAGTTGCGCCCCGCGGTTTCACCCGCGTAAGTCCTGTTCCCGCAGGAATATCGGGATGAAAAGTAGCCTATGTGTTAATCCAGGGTATCACCTATCTACATACCAAATTTCAACCAAATCGGTCGAGCCGTTTTTGCGAGCTAGAATAACAAACATACATTCTAACAATCTTTCACATTTATAATATTAGTAGGATGCATAGATACTAGTTATCATACCCTACTTATAGTTCCTACAAAATTAAAAAACCTGTTTCAACAGAATATTTTAACGCCTAGAATAACATCAAAAGTAGGTTATTGTCAATTCTCAATAAGCGTTTATTTCACAATGTACGAAATAGGATCTACATAAGTTTCGAATGTCTCTGTGGCGCAGCGGACGAAAGCCCGCCTGAGACGCGGAGGTTGCGGGTTCGATCCCCGTTACGGGACAATGTTTGTACTTATGTTTAGCCGATATTTGGTCCGTGTCTGGGTATTTTCTATCTATAATCTAAATATGTAGATATTGACAAAAAAAATGTATCTAAGTAGGTATTATATCAGTCAGTCATCTGGTTATCATAACACAACTTCGGACTAGATGACGCTGTGTGGAAGTCCCAAGGATATTTATTTATTTATTGGTAGAATAAACATAAATACTGGTCTATAATATATGGTGGAATTTATGTGACAAATAGCGCTATTTGACAGTCGTGAAACGTAGAATATTAACAATTCATAAAAAAATTAAGGGTCTTTGTATCGAAACACGCCGTGTTAAAATAATTCTTGCAACAATGATACCTACAAAGAAGATTGATTTCAATAAAATCCTATATCATCTGCTAGGTGTCTCTATTATAATAGGTCTCTATATAAAACTTCTCGCACACTGTCAGAATCATTGATGAGTAGCTAGTCGCTCAGATCGCGTTGAAAAAAAAACAACATCACTAAAGAACAATTTTCAAATAAAAAAGAAAATAAACAGGAATAAAACTTTTTAGTGAAACTCCTTACTATAAAAATTTAATCATTCAAAAATAAAAAAAAGAACATTAGAAAATGCAGAAAAAGTGATTGAATCTAAGTAACTAAAAATACTTAGCGTTATTTTAATAATTATTTTCAATTAAATTGGTGATTTTGTGTTGTTAAGTGAAAATTAAAAATGGTGAACAAAATTTATGCAGTCAGTTCTAAGGAGAAAATGGCGGGAAGTAAACACAATCAAGTCCTAATGTCTATCGTTGGTGAGTTCACAAGATATTAAAATATGTTTTATTAATAATATAAAAAAAACCTTATAAGGTAGGTAAGGTCTATGGTGCTTAATTAACCCAAATAATCAGAAAAAACAAATTGTAGTACGTAAATAACAACTAAGTACCGTACTTAACAAACTAAGAAAAAAAATATCGATAACGAAGTATTATTTACAAACAGCTTATTATTTTTTATAATATCTTTCTATGCTGACGGACTGGGATTGTTGGAAAGAAAATGTCGGGAAAAAACAATGCTACCCATTATTTGTTTTCCCACGATGTTTTTCTGCGGCTGAATTAATTAAGTATTATGTTCTGTTTAGAAATGATGTAGACGTGACAGGGCACGTGGCAACGAATAATAAATTAAAACTGAAATTATATTATTTCTAAATTCTACCAAGAAAATTAGCCACATTTAGCTAACTCATAAATTGGTCATGGCGAAGCTAAACAGTTAAGCAACGTTCTGAGCGGTCACAATTTGGATGGGTGACCGCAAGTGGCATTAACAGCTGATCGCTTCTGTGCTCCGGGCACGTTAAATAATTATTTATTTCTTGCAGTATGCCTGCCAATTCTCGCATACGGCACTGCTATGGGCTGGATATCTCCCAACAAAGCCCTCCTCATGGGCGAATCGAGCCCGGCAGACGCACCACTATCCGAAGAGGCCGTGTCTTGGATGGCGTCCATCATGTTCATCTTCGCGCCTATCGCTGTCTTCGTGTATGGAGTAGCTGCCGATAGGTTTGGGAGGAAGAATGCTTTGCTTTGCGCTTCGTTGCCTATTGCTGTAAGTATAAGAGTTCAGTTTCAGGTCTACCTGAAATATACCTACCTGTATCTATACAGCAGCATGCTACCTATGTTTAATTGTAATGTCGTTTTTAGCTGGGCTGGGCAGTAAAGCTACTCTGCGCTCATCCCATAGCACTAATCGGTGCACGTGCACTCATTGGTTTCGGTTCTGGAGGCGGCTTCGTCGTCTGTCCTCTTTACGTGAAGGAAATCAGTGAGGATAGCATCAGAGGGATGACGGGGACCTTCGTTATATTCTCACAGGTATTGTAGCTAGTTAATTAGAAAATAATGTAAACGAGAAAGTAAGAATGTATATGAAATAAAAACATTAAATATCCTACGTTATTTATATGATTAATTGTCAATTTAAAAAGGGTTTCAAGAATATTATTTTTCTTGTCACTCTTATATCAATGGAAAAAGATAGCAACAGACATGTACCTATCATCTGTATGTTTTTACGAAAAAAATGTATCTTAGTATCATCAGTCATCTGGTTACCATAGCACAAGCATTAAATTGCTTACCTTGGGACTAGATGACGCTGTGTGAAATGTCCAAGTATATTTAAGGATATTTAAGTTATATCAACAAGACCGTGATTAAATTGAATTAAAATTTATAATTTTGTTTGGCAGACAGTCGGAAACCTAGTTATGTTCGTCCTAGGAGATCTATTACCGTTCTACACTGTCCTATGGATATTACTGGCGATCCCATTGGTCCATTTCTGTCTACTTCTGAGGCTACCAGAAACCCCATCATTTCTTATCAAGCAAGGGAAAAATGAGGTACCTATACTTATTTAACTTATTTATTTCCTCAAACACTGTACCTACTTAATCCACCTTTATAATGCAAATATAGGTATGATTATTTATTTTAGTTTATTTATTTATTATTTAATGAGATAAGGAACAAATAAAAAGAGAGAGACATAAAAAATACTTCCACTACTTAAAAACTAAAATTTAATAAAAATGAACTCTGTATTCTAACCTAGTAAAGACAATATAAATACCTAACTAAAGATTGATTACAACGTCTGGTCACCGAATTTGTGCGCATATAAATTTTTCATTTCGAAAAATGTATAAGCGCATAATCACGAGCTCTAAACGGTGAAGGAAAACATCATGAAGAAACCCGCGGCTAGTCAGCCCCACACGTATTGACCATTGTCTTTCCTGTGGATATGGCGGCTAAGCTAAGAGGATGGTTTAGGTGCTGGGCAAGCCAATTCCATCTTAACAATGTCCAAGGCACTACAGTGTCCCGTTAATTGTAGGCAAGGATTGCCTCCCGACACTGTATATAAATTATCTAGCAAAGATGTAAAAGCCTAAGTTTTTTTTTTATTTAGTTTTTTAACCTCTTTCGTCCCAAAGATGGGCAAAGATCTCCCCCTCTTCCTTCGACCACCTCTATTTTTAAACGACTTCAAACAATGTTTTCTTATAAACTGTATTTATTTTTTATACTAATAATATGGTGTGTATGTTTGTTTGACGGAGGTAATCTCTAAAAGTACTCAGCCAATTTAAAAAATTCTTTCACCTATGTGTAAAATGGACTAATAACAAAGTACACCGGTGCAAAGCCGAGACGTGCTGCTAGTTTTATTTAAGTTCACCAATTACTTCATTAATAATGGACCGATTTTAGAAATTATTTTTAAGTTTCAAAGACTACACCCATAAAAAGGATCTTTCAAAATTAATTACATTTTTAAGCCTCTAAAAGTGAAAGTAGTTCAATTCTCCCACTCCCACTTTAGACAATAGCTGTGAAACAATTATAATTATAATTCAATTAACACTATTCAACAACAAGTCTTCATTATTTTGAACGCAGTTATTAGAACAAATTAATCAATGTATCAACAATCAACTTTTTAACCGTCTTCAAAAGAAGAGGGTGTTCTATGTTCTACTAACCGATTTTTTTTGTTCTCTATGTCACTCGAGGTGAATTTTTAACGTCTTTTAGTGCTAAGCTATTCAACGTAATGCTTGTATTAGGGTAATTGGTAACCATGACTGATTCACAAAAAACGTATTTAAGAATCATATCAATCATTTGGTTACCATAACACAAGCATAAAGTTGCTTAGCACAAATTGACGCTATGTGGAATGCCCAAGGATATACCTATTATTTATATATATTTTTTTAAGCTATTGCATAGCTTCTATCGCGGACATTGAGCGTGGAGACTGAATCCAAAAATTCCGTAACGAAAAAACCTAACGCTGTCACTTTAGTTCAGCAACTCGCCTCTAGGTGGCATGCAATAGCTTTACCGCGGCAGTCCCCGAGTGCCACACTTTTTTTTTTATCTAACCTATACTTTCCCACTGCTGGCCAAAGGTCTCCTCCAATTGTTTCCATCTCTCTCGGTCTTTTCCTAGGTCCCACCAACCCTCTATAACCAATGAATAATATTTAATTTATATTTGTCTTCCAGGAAGCTGCTAAAGTTCTAGGCTGGCTACGATCACTGCCGGCTGATGATAAGATGATCAGCGAAGAGGTCGATGCCCTCATCATTGAGCAAAAGACTTGCGAGACGAAGTTCTCTCCAAAACTACTGTGTAAGTAACACTCAGGCACATACAGGCATAGAGGTCGCCACGTAAAGCCAGGGATACACTAGGGAACATTTTGTCCCGAAACACGACGCGCAACACTCAATATACGAGTATGTACGTGACGCTGCAACGTTGCATGTTGTCCCGCAGCATGTCCCGCGACATTGTACGTGATGCGGGGCATGTTGCTTGCTCCCGGCTCGAGACATTTCTATAAACACTAACTAGTGTAGTCAACACAATGTTCCGCGACATTCACTTCGGCATGTTCCACGTAGTTTTTGAGGAACATGTTCCGCAATGTTGCTCCATTTGTCCCCTAGTGTATCCCTGGCTTAAGAAGAAAGCTGAGAAGAAGCCCCGCCATCCTTTCAGCTTAGCCGTCCATAACCACGGGATAGACAATGGCCATTACTTGTTGTTTTTTTTTTAAATCTTTGGAGTTATGAACATGAATGAAAGAAATTGCTCCCTTCTCACGAATTTGAAATAAATGAATAGAATAGAATATTTTTTTTTTTTTTTTTTTTTTTTATTAGAATTTTACAAAGTCATTACAGCACTATAGCACCAATGCGACAATGAAAATCATACAATAATAATTAACTACATAGAAATAATAATTAGGTACTTAAGTACTTTACTGTACCAACACTATAAGAGAAACACGAAACAAAAAAAGTTTGACAATGGGCGACCTTATCGCTAAAAGCGATCTCTTCCAGGTAACTTTTGGATAGACAGCATAGAATTAACTAGTGAAGACGGTGGCATACTTAGAACAAATTTGAAATTGTTTTAATGAAAAATATAATTGAACCACTGGTAAAGCACCGGAACTCATTTTCTTAGTAGAATTACACGGAAGCTGGGTAAACACGTGAATAACCAACAAACAGATTTATTATGCCAATTGATCAATCAACCTCTTCAATAACCTTTCGATTATCAACACTTCGTCTCAGAGTCGAACTTTATGTTCAACCTACTTGAAAATAGGAGGAGGTTCTGTGGTCTATTGTGTGTATTTTTTTGGACATCACAGCGTCATCTAGTCCCAAGCTAAATACATACAAACATTTGTCTCGAAAATTTAACTCTCCCAAAATTAAAAATTTTGCTACATAAGAAAATATAAGTAAAGGTGAACACTTAGTACAATTTAACATAAGAGCAAAAATTTGATCTTGAACTAAAATATGAATAAAAGAAAAATTCACTCAAGTACAATTTAACATGATAGCAAATATTTGAACTGGAACTAAACATAAAAAGAAAAATGGCTTCTGAAACTCCAAAAAGCCCTTGTTTACTAAAGTCCGACCCTGCTTCGTCCTTGATTCATAAACTCAACAATAAATATCAATTGTTCCCGTTGGTAATTCGTTTGCCGATGCAAATAATGCGAGCGGGTTACAAGTCAAGTGATGTTTTAGACGCAAAAAACACAGACGCTTATATTGCTGGGCTATGGTTCGGAAGGTCAATTAACCATAACTTCCTTGGCATTCATAACAAACAGACATACAGTATTATTAGATATTCATTTACAAACTGTCCCAGCAAACGTTGTTGTACCCTAACAGTGTTTGTCTCTGTGATGCTCTTAAATTACACTAGCTTCTGTAAAACTCAGGCAAACGCAGGCTGTAAATCTTTGCCTACATGGGACGCTGTAGTGCCTGGGACATTGTTGAAATGGAAAGCACCTAAATTGTCCTCTCCACTTATGCCCCAAATTTATAATCAACGTACAGATGCCCGTAGATCATAGTGATTTTGTTTTCTATATTAGTAGTATAAAAGAGGTAAAATTTGTTTGTTTGTTGGTTTGACGGAGGTAATCTCCAAAATTGGATTTCAAAAATTCTTTCACGGATGTGTAGAATGGACTGTCCGGGTGGTTATAGGCTATATTTTATCCTGGTAGTTTCATTAGTACACCCGTGCGAAGCCGGGACGTGCTGCTAGTACAACATAAAATGTAAGAAGCTTTTTGACAGATAATAACGTTGCTAAGGCTAAAGTCCTACGGCCATCTGTAAGTTGGTTATTGGAACCGTCTGTTAGCCGACCAAATCAACAATAAACGCCTTTAATAATACTGTTTTTCCCCCAGTTGCAGACAAAACAACCGTGAAAGCCTTCTGGGTTGCCCTCATAGTAAACTTAACCCGTGAATTTTGCGGCTGCATAGCGGTTTTGGTCTACGCCAGCCATATCTTCGCGGAAGCTGGCAAGGATCCTAACACCAGTATAGCATTGTCACCAAACAAACAATCTATATTGTTGGCTACAGTGCAGATTGTTGGGTCGTTCTTGGCTTGTCAGCTGGTTGATCGGACTGGGAGAAAGGTAATTTAAAAAAAAAACCTAAACCAATAAATTTCATTGAAAAAAACTACGATTTAAACCTGTATGGATAGTAGCGATCGCTCTTAACGCGGTCTACGCTTGATACATAACCAATTTTATTCTTATGAAAAAGACCTTTTAATTACATTCATCTAGCTAATTTTAGTTGTTCAGGTTTTGTAAAATTTTGCTTCAGAGACAATATCACGGTTAATTTATTAACGGCCTCTATGGCGCAGTGGGCGAAGACCCGGCTGCGACGCGGAGGTTGCGGGTTTGATTCGCGCTACGGGACAAAATTAAATGTTTCTATGTTCTGCAGAAATTTGTTCCGTGTCTGGGTGTTTTCTACCTAGGTATAATTATGTTTGTATATACAAAAAAAATGTACAGTCATCTGGTTACCACACAAGAATTAAATTGCTTAGCTTGGGACTAGATGACGCTGTGTGGAATGTCCGAGGATATTGTTATTTATATTTATTTATTTCCTTAACTTCCCAGCCCCTCCTAGCAGTCACGAGTGCAGTGGGCGGCTTCGCAATGTGCCTCCTGGGCGTGTGGTTCTACCTGCAAAGCGTCGGTGTGGCCATGCCAGGGTGGGTGCCCATCGCAGCGCTGTGCTTCTGCATCTTTGCTGACGCTTCGGGACTTCAGCCGCTGCCGTTTGTCATCATGACGGAGATGTTTAACTTCCAGGTGAGTTAACGATAGATTAAATGTCTAAGGTTTCGGTCTCGGTCTCGGTCTCGGTCTCGGTCTCGGTCTCGGTCTCGGTCTGGATCTACTTCTGTGTCTTGATCTGTGCCAGAAAGTAGGAAAATTTGCAACTTATAAAATGGGCTAGGAAATGGTTTTATTAAATGGAATTGGCATAAGAAGAAAATAGAATAGTTTTTAAAATTAGTCACCACCTATAACTACTTATATTATTGAGTCAACGGTTTGGTTTTAAGTTTGATTGTTTGACGGAGGTAATTTATTTATTTATTTTTTTAGGAAAACTAACAGCACATAAATACATGTTATACAAGAGTTGATAGAAGCATAAGGCTAATAACAAGTTTTCACAGATAGAAATAGAATAACAGAAAAAGAGCATACAATGAGCAAACTAGTGGTAGTTAGGTACATTATTACTAAACATGAAGTTGACTAAGTAATGTCCGAAACTACTTTACCGATAATTATGTAGAAATTACTGTTTAATAAATAAATAATAAATAATAATTTGGATGGTTACAGGCTATTTTAACCCGCTAGTTCCATTAGTACACCCATGAAAAGCCGGGATATATTATGCTGCTAGTTATTATAATGCCTATTGTTTTGATCGTTTTTGTTTTGTTTCAGCTCAGAGGAACGGTCGCGACCCTCGTTATGGCCATATCTCTGGCCACAGACTTCGCTCTCCTCAAAATATTCTCGCCCCTCACCATTCTCATCGGCTACCATTCTACATTCTGGATATTCAGCTTCATCTGTTTGGCAAACGTATTCTATCTGATATTCTGCGTGCCAGAGACAAAGATGCGAAGTCTAGAAGACATATACGCGGATTTGGAAGGAAGAAAGAGAAAGAAAAAGAATGAGATGGTGGTAGAAACGAACCATGTTTGAGGAATTAGTGATTTTAATTTTGTAAATAACTATCATATAATCTCTTTTTACTTATAAGTAGTGTAATGATTTAGTTTAAAAAACATTATTTTAATAAAAGTAATAAACGAATATTTTATACATTGTTGCAAGATTAATAGATACTTAGATGTGGATTTGTTGGATTAACACATAGGCTACTTTTTATCACGATAATCCCGCGGGAACGGGACTTACGCGGGTGAAACCACGGGGCGCAACAACTTAAACCGGATAAAAAGTAGCCTATGTGTTAATCCAGGGTCTCACCTATACCAAATTTCTAACAAATGCAATACTCGGCCCATAAATATTATTGTAACATTTCAATGGACTATCGTACGTGTGGCAGCAAAGCATTTTGTCTCGCCAGTTCAATAATGATGATTCGAATTGAAAATCAAATTCTTTTATATTTCTTCAGATTATTTTGACTTTAGACGCTCATATAAATTTCACTCTGACTGTACTAAGAACAATCAAATCGCCGAATCTTGTTCAATAAACTTTGATTTCTATCTAGATTAAAAAGTAACATGTGGAAGGCTTAGACAATTACACAATATTTTCAATATATTGCGCAAGATGCAGTAAGTTTAAGTCTATCTTTGTGACTCAAAGAACACTTAGATACCTTTATTTATAAGGAAAACAGATTGAATTAAACCAGGCGACAGGCGACAGCGACTAGACGCGACGACAAGCTGCGATCGACAATTTACATAATATTTATTTTGTTTCAAAGTCCAGGGTGTCGCCCAGTCGTGATGGATTTGTTAATCGGCATACAGCGAGATGAGACAACAACAGCTGAAAAACTAGACGCGGCGACTAATCGCCCATTTTTATAGTCAAATCTGTCAAATTCATATAATCCACCAGTGACCACGAGAACTGTACCGCACTAGAAACGACGGGAAATCAACTCGTTTGGTGCCCCGGACACACTGCTTGTAGTCCCTGCAGCGCGGCCGCGGTCCTCTCCTTCGGAGACGACCGCGGCGCTTGGGCTTTGAATGTATTTATATAATAAGGTAAATAAACGTGATAAAGTCCCGCCATTTCATTATAAATTATATTATTCTTATTTACCGCTTTTTATTAATTTGTCCAGACATGGTGAAATTACTGCGTTACGGTTAAGGTTACCGTTGTTAGCAAACCTCCACCGCGAAGATGGAGGTTTGCTAGTAACTAAAATACATGGTAGAATGCATACGGAATGACACAGCGGGGTCGCGTCACGGTTGAATTATGCTCATTTCTCTTCTTTATCAAGTTCTTTATCAGTCTGACTGTCGAGTTTTAGTTAAACGTCAGATAAGTAATATTCTTGGTCATTCCACACAGCGTCATGTCCCAAGCAATTTAATGCTTGTGTTATGGTTTTCAAATGACTTGTAGGTTCATAGATATTAAACATTATATTTAAAATACGCATAATTTTACATGTAGGTACTTTATTAAAATATAAATTATTTATTAAGTACATAAAAAACACCCAGACTAAAGACATTATTGTTTAAGTGAAAGTGGTATCATAAATTGAATAGATGGTGGTAGCAAAACGCCAACGTACAAACCTACTGCTTATTTTAAAGAGTGTCTTTCATAAAATTGCAAAGCAAATAGCCCAAGTAGTTTTTTTAGCAAAAAAAAATTGCCGACAAGACACCCACGGTTACAAAGAAATAACCGATTTTAATTTAAAATTTATTTGAGAGTTTTCTGTAATTAGCTTTGTTTTATTTCTGTATTGGGTATAATACATTACTTATTCTTTTGTTTTAAACTCGAATTGCATACCATGATTTTGCTTAAATTTGGATATCAAGATGACTGTCTTTATTGTTAACTTGCTATCACTATCTATTATCTCACTTCCTAAAAGATAAAAATCACAGTTTTGAACTTAAGGATGATAACAATTGTTATTTTTTTGGTACATGACATCACAGACTTTATGGTACGCAGCTGAAATCCATCTGGAGTTAAGGTATGACTTGCTGTTACCAGCGACTTCGTCCACATAAAATTATATTCGACGATTTTATTCTGATATTGGATTTAAATAAATCATAGATTATAATTATGCCCTGGTTTAAAAACGCAATTAAATTGGTTGCGTAGTTTTGTAGATTCGCGAATCCGAACATAGGTAAATACATACAGACAGACAGACGTTTTGCTAAAATCTCATTTTCCCGTCTTGGTCAATTCAGCTGTGTGTTCATTTTGGTTTCTAGGTGTTCCGATAACCCTATCAAATCGATTTTTTTGTTCTAATACTCTTTTCTGATCTTGTACATTCCATTTTTGATAAACTTGTTGAATGTACAAACACAAAATTTCTACTGATTTATTATTATGTATTGAAGATAAAAGTTGTCTCTTATTTTGATAATGACATCACAAACTTATGATATCTTGAGAAATAGTACTTCGTAGAAATCACGTCGTCATTTTTCATAGAGTCAAACACGACACACAATCGAATGCTAATTAGGTATATTAAATCTAATTCTTTTCGTCTAAGCAGATGTCGACGACTTTGTCAAAACAGCAGGTCGTACATGGGTCAGACTGGCACAAGATAGGGAGGGTTGGCACAAGCGAAGAGAGGCCTATGCCCAGCAGTGGGATGAGACGGGCTGCACATGATGATGATGAAGCAGATGTAGCATTATTTCGTCGTTAAAAAGTAATACACAAAAAATCCAAACTAGACTTACCTACTATGTTTGTTATTCTTTCACGCAAAAACGGCTAGAGCGATTTGGTTGAAGTAGGTATCAATGAAAACAAAACTGAATGACTTTTAACGTTCTATTGATACGATGATTCTTGCCTATTGTATACTCTAATATATTATCTTGACGACCTCTGTGGCGCAGTGGGCGAGGCCCGCCTGGGACGCGGAGGTTGCGGGTTCGATCCCCGCTACGGGACAAACGTTTGTATGTTCTTCAGATATTTGTTCCGTGTCTGAGTGTTTTCATCTATATTATGTTTGTTTTTACAAAAAAAGTGATGTCCAAGGATATTTATTTATTTATTAGGTTGCTTAGCTTGGGACTAGATGACGCTGTGTGGAATGTCCAAGGATGTTCATTTATATTTATTACGAGTATTATTTATAAGTTATCTCTCTTGTTACGAAATTAAAGTGTTACCTATATTTTATTTTGTGTTGGAAGGAAGTGATCTTAATTAGTGCAGAATGTAGTAATTACTAAACTTGTGATTATTTAGATCACTACGTGCGTTGAAGTTTTTTGTTTGCTACGAAGCGCCGTAGCAGTCTCTACGCGAGTTCTACGGAAAATGTAGTGGTGATTCTGCGGGGCACTGACTAATGAAAAATTCCTAAATTCGAAAGCTCTTATTTTGTTCACAATAAAGTTCAAGTTATGAGTATGAGTGTGGATGGATATACAAGTAGAGGAAGGCCGAGGAAGAGGTGGATGGATTGTGTGAAAGAGGATATGAATGTGAGAGGAGTGAATACGGAATTGACGAATGATAGAGATGCATGGAAGAAAAGAATAATGTTGTGCCGACCCCGCCTAGTGTGGGACAAGGGCAGGGGAATGATGATGATGAAAGTTCAAAACAAAATGACAGTCTGAGTGACAGTTCTAAAATTAAGTAATTTACGTCAAATTGAGGTAAATGTGTGTAGTTTTAATAAAACTATCAAGGCTACTGACTAATTTTATCCTGGTAGTAATTAGTAGACCCGTGCAAAGCCGGGACGTGCTTCTCTTGTTAATACCCTAAAAAAGCTCATCGTTTTTAGCATAAAATAATGAACAATCATTTTTAAAATGAAGATTGTCTCGAGTGTCTTATCTCGTCTGCTTCGATCGGAAATGGTTATTTTGATTTCGGTTTTAAGATAACTTTACCGACACTTGAAAACTTATCAAAATGATGTTAAAGTCAACAAGTTGTGATAAGTCGATAAGTCCATAATTGATGATGTCTACAAAGATGTCAACATGTTGGTCAATCAGTTTAGGGATTTGGGTTTTAAGAGCTTAAAGCGTAAAGCTTCTTCGTTTTTTTTTAATTATTATTATTATTAAGTAATTAAAAGCCATTTTAATTACTTACATCTTTTTAAATGTTTATAAAGTTTTTTTTATTTTTAACTGACGTAACCAAAAAGGAGGAGGAACGAGGTGTTCTCTGATTACTCCGTCAACAGTGGACCAATTTCAGTAGTGCTTGCTTTTAGTAGTAGACTGCATAGGAACCGGGTATTCCCCGGTTCCAAAAAAACCGGGAAGTTCCGATTCTGCGGGCTACAAAAAGAACTGATTCACCTGGTTTAATAAGTGTTTGTCAAAGTACCTATCTAGAAGCCAAGACACAATGAAATCCACATTTATAATCGCATCGCTCTCATGAAAAAACGGTTCATATAATATGACCCATTCTCGATCCCATAACAGTTCAGCCAGCCATATCCACAGGAAAGAAAATTGTCAATGTGTATGGCTGACTAGCCGCGGGTTTCATCATTTAATCTTTTCTTTCGTATAGTGTCACTGTAAATGTACTTAACTTACCCATAGCACAGATTACATAAGTACAGATGCCTCATTTCGAACATTGATTTCACTCCAATTTTTCTTCGGGATATTTTTTGGTGTTTGACTTTTGCGGCGTCCCTGGCAGTGTTTAGGTCTTGCCTGCAATCAAAAATAAGTAACTCCATCTAGTGCTCAGTAGCATGCAGTCGGATGCCTAAACGCCGCTACGTGACGATCTACTATTATGAATATGGCTATAAAAATAGCCTTATTCTATTTTTATGTTCAAAACAATTTTTATGTTCAAAATAATTTTGTTGTTTTTATGTTAAACTAACAAGCGAGGCAGTCAATGAAGCCTTATTACCTGAAATCAATTTGCTGTGTCATTGTATTTACCAGACTGACTAGACGAGATATCTACGATCCCGGACCAATACAAATAGATTGAATGGTCGCGCAAATAAAAATCATAATTTTCAAAGATTTTATCAGAAACTTCACAGCACGTATTTTGTTTTAGAACATTACTCGTACATTTTATTATTAAACTATTGCATAGCTTCTATCGCGGGCCTTGAGCGTGGAAACCGAATTCAGAAATTCTGTAACGAAAAAACCTAACGCTGTCACTTCAGTTCAGCAACTCGCCTCTAGGTGGCATGCAATAGCTTTACCGCGGCAGTCCCCGAGTGCCACACGTCTTTTTTTGTTATAGTTCAGGTATCTCATAGTTTTAAATTACGGTTACGGAGCATCAAAACAGCTAATCAAAATTTATGTTCCATGATTTGTCTGGATACACAATGTCTGCCATCGGCGCGTGCTTACGCTAATCTTTCTATACAAAAAGATATTGTGTCTATCTGTATGTAAGATCTGTCTTTCTGACATCTTAACATCTATCTATCTTGTATCCTAGATATAAATCTTTAAACTGTATCTGTATATAAAACTCCGCTGAGACGCACAGCATCAGAAGCAAGAAGTAAGTCGGTTGGTTAACGCAGAAAAATCGCTCGATAAATAATAAAATCAATTTCTTGATTTTAATTAAACTAAACAAATAAACCTAAATAATTTGTCAAAAAATCTAAATTTGAAATTGCAGAATTGAGAGAAAGTGACTGAGAAACATATAAAATTTAGAATTCTTAAACATATTTAATTAAATTTATTTTTGAAAAGCTTTAGATTGTGTTGTGATATAGTGAAAATAAATTAATCAAAATGGTGAACAATCAGTTCCTTGTCAGCTGGAGGAGCCACAAATCACAAATTAAAAAAGAAAAATTTAAAAATGAAGGAAGCAAACACAATCAAATCATTATGTCTATTATTGGTAAGTACGATCAAGACCTTCTTCTTGTACTAGAAGATTAATAAAAATAATAATATTAAATTGATAGAATAAAAAAAATATTTAGGCTCGCCCACGTCAAACAATCTCCTACAAAACCGATTTTTTGTGAGAACTAGCAGTACGTCCCAGCACGGGTGTACTAATAAAACTACCGGGATAAAATATAGCCTATAACCTTCCCAACAGTCCATTCTACACATCAGTGAAAGAATTTTTGAAATCGGCTGAATAGTTTCGGAGATTACCTCCGTCAAACAAACAAACTTCACATGTTTATAATAGTATTTTTGGATCAGTTGAGCTACCTATAGACCGTTTGCAACGGTCCTTAGGTGGCTCAACTGGTTCTATTTGTATTATGTACAATAATGTAAATATGTAGGTACCTAATAGTTTAGTTTCTGTAAATAAAGTTTTATTTCTATAATAGTATTGACGAAAATAGAATGTAGGTAGATAGCAATTTTATTAGCACACGAACTAAGTACAAAAATTTCTTGAACTTTCGCAATCACAATTCATACTCGTACTGTCTGCCCGCGACCACCGCTATTGTAACTTAGTAGAAACGTCGGGAAATAAATAAAAACCTTTGCTACAGTTGTTATCAAAAGTAATAAGTACAAAAAGTCGGTCAGGAATTAGGAGGAAATAATAACGGCCCGAAGAAAACAATAAAACAATATAAACAATAACATTGAAACAAGCCAAAATAACATTTAGTAACAAATTGATTCGCAATGAAAGCTTTCAACAAGTCCATGTTTACTTTATTCAAATTCTCCAGAGTTTTGTTAAAAAGCTACTGTATTTTCTACTTGAAAATTTCAGTACTTAAATTTTTTAGTTGTTCATTCATGCCATTCTTTTTTCACAGATTTTGTATTATGTGTGTGAAAAAAATGTATTATTATGTGTGTGAGTGTGTCGATGATGACGTCTGATAGAGGGAAGTGGAAGAAGAATACATGTTGTGCCGACCCCAAATAGTGGGATAAAGGCAGGAGGATGATGATGATGATGTGTGTGAGTGTGTGTTTGTAATGAATAAACTCAAAAACTACTGGGCCGATTTCATAACTTCTTTCAACATTAGAATGCTACGTTGACTTTGAGTAACATAGGCTTATTTATTTCTAAAAAAGATAAGGGATGTATGTTTGTTACTCTCTATAACTACAAAACTGATTGCGATGAAATTTGGAATACTTATAGGTAGCTAAAGATCTAAAAACACATAGGCTACTTTTTTATGTGTTATGTATAAAAGGGTTTAGTAGCTAAATTTCCATGTTTTTTTCTAGTCTGCCTCCCTGTCCTGGCATACGGCACGTCCATGGGCTGGATATCTCCTCAGAGAGACCTCCTCATGAGCGACTACAGTCCCTCCGGCACTCCCCTGTCTGATGAAGCGGTATCCTGGATGGCCTCCATCATGTTCATATCGGCACCGATCGCTGTGTTCGTGTATGGCGCGGCAGCCGACAGATTTGGAAGAAAAATTACACTGCTGTGCATTTCTATACCTATTGCTGTAAGTTTACTAGGTTATTCTAATACCGATTTGGTCCGTTGAATTAGTTTGAACATCAGAGGACAGTCAAATTTTTGTGCTATGGCACATAGAATCTTCCACTGGCACGTGTTCTGCTAAGCTGCTAAGGCTGTCTTCTTGTGTGTCGTATAACCCTGATTTTGTTTACCAGGTTGGCTGGGGTGTAAAGCTGTTCTGCGCGCATCCTGGGTCTCTCATCTTTGCCAGGGCCCTCATTGGTTTCGGCGCCGGCGGCAGCTACGTCGTCTGTCCTCTCTATGTCAAGGAGATCAGTGAGGACAGCATTCGAGGGATGACAGGAACCTTCGTTATATTCTCACAGGTAAAGACACGAGAATAATGACCATAGGTTAAAAAAAATATCAATTTTTTATGAGATCCTTGATGTGGCTTAAGCTTACCTTGAGACTTAAATATAACTTGGTAGTTAAAGAAGGTAGTGCTAGATGTAGGTACTACAGATGTAAAGTATTAACAGAAAAGCGACAATAAAACATAATCTGATACTTAAATCGTCATTTAGGTCGATCAATTAGGTAATTACTTAGCACATGGCCTGTGGTCGCGCTGAGTCGCGAAGAGTGGAAGAAGGGAAGGGAGGCCTTTGCCCTGCAGTGGGACGATTATGGCTGAATAATAATAATAATAATTAGGTAATTAATGCCTATTGCTATATAGAAATCGTATTGAAGCAGTAGGGGCTAAAAACTAAACGCATCGCTTGTCCAATTAGAGTTGCGATATCGTCACTCCAAGCCAGTTCACTTTGAGTGCTGTTTGAACAACATCTTATAGGTACCTTGTACCCATAAAACCTTATACGCTACGACGTAAGTACTAGATGCTAAACCTAATTTTCTTTTACAGACGGTTGGGAACCTTCTAGTGTTTATCTTAGGCGATCAACTGCCTTTCTACACGGTCCTGTGGATACTGATGGCTATACCGATGGTGCACTTTTTTCTAATTCTACGACTACCTGAGACCCCGTCTTTCCTCATCAAGCAAGGGAAGAATGAGGTTAGTACAATCAGCAAGTTGAATACTTACATCTTATAAGTATTCGGCAATAGAGTCACCTAGCTTATTAAGACTGTAGGTACATTTTTAAATGATCCTTGAGGTCCTACAGAAAAAACACATTTTTCTTTCTTTATTTTCGATGTCTTTAGACGCAAAAAGTGGTAGCGACTTTTATGAGATCAAAGTGTTTTCAACATTATTATCGTCTTCTGTCTTAATCAGATCGTATCGTAAGCAATGGGCTAAAGCTTTTTAAAAACTTAATCAAAGGTTCTCTGAAAAAAAAGTCAAAATCGCTGCTCTATTTATGGAACGAAATAAAAACGTTGCTCTATATTTATGTGTATAAGAAATGGGATCTATTCAATCCACAAGGCTATTTGAAATTTCTATATTATCTGATAGAAAAGCCTCCAGCGTGAACTTTTAGCTCCAAAGGAATTAGGTACCTACTTATAAGACTACAAAAAACCGTTATGAGCCAGTTTTTTTATCGATGTTGTTTTAGAAAGAAAGAAAGAAAGAAAAAATATTTATTTTGTCAAAAACACACATAAAGACACATTATAATAAGTATTATAGTAATAAGACACATTGACAAAATTGGCAACTACTCAGCGTATTGCTGCGACAGAAACCAGAGAATCTGTAGCAGCGCTGGTCTTCCGTAGCGCCGTAGGTTTATGTGTGTGCTGCGGCCTTGCAAAAAACACACATTTTAAAATAATATAAGGAAGGTTGTAAAAATAGAAACAAAAGTAAAAGTAACATAAAATAAAGTGTTTGGTAGGATGAAATTAGGTAGGTAGGTAGGTATAATGAAATGTCAGTGGCAGAACAACCCACTGTGCACAGAACGACTACTTGTTTGTGTATTTAAAAGGAGCTTTTTCAGATTCGTTTTAAATGAATAAATAGAATTTAGATTTTTTATAGGCGGTGGCAAGTTATTCCAGCATTTCGTGGCAGCATACCTAAAGCTGCCACGAAACGCAGCCGTTCTGTGCTGGTATCCCACTAAACGTACGGCATGGCGTACGAGGCGGCTAGAAAAGTTAAGTTTTTCATAAAGATATGGAGGCTGTTTTTTCTTAACTATACCAAAGAGCAAAAAAATTTTACTGTGTTTGATATATTTAATTCAGACTTATGAGCAAGTCACCAACTCTGAAGACGAAATTTTGAGTCCGCATACAGGCCTCCGTCTCCTCCGTAAAGTCCGGACCGATAAACACAATGAATTTATTAATGGTCTACTTTGACCGTGATCGAAACAATAAAATTGTGGTTGAAGTGAAGAGTAAATTGAATAGAATTGTATCTAACTGTTAGGTACTGCAATTATTTCAAGTGGAAAATGTGTTTGACAATTAAATAAATACGATAGGTACCTACTTTAATTACCTAACTAAGTATATATGAATGATCTACTCTTTATGAGTCGTTTTGGACAAGTGACTCCACCTCTTTATGTAGGTACCTAATTCTTGAGATCCTTTGAAGATGTCTAATGGGGTAGTCAGAGGTATGTCCAAATAAATCTGGTGCATGCAATTTTTCGATACGAAAAGTTCATTGATGCATGGCCGGATTCGATCCCACGACCTTAGGATTAAAAGTTGTTAGTAGTAGGTAGGTCCTTTATAATGGTAGCCATTCAGATGTCAGCACGTGAAACATAAAACCTGATTCTAATTTAAAGTAAAATAACAGGAAGCTGCCCAAGTCCTCGGCTGGCTGCGTTCACTGCCGGCTGACGACAAGCTCATCAGCAGAGAGGTCGATGCCCTCATCATCGAGCAGTCCACCTACGATCCCAAGTTCTCTCCAAAACTGCTGTGTAAGTATCAACAACACACCATATCACACTAACTTATTTACAAACAAACATAGTTTTAACATTACCGACCTACAGAAAGTTATTTTCCAAGTCGTCAAGACTTATAGATATAGTACCTACACTGTTTACACAAAAATAGCAAAAACACAATAACAACTTACTAGCCACGGGTTTCCTCACGGTGATTTCCTTTACCTTTTCGACAATAAAAGTCCATTGATGTACGGCTGGATTCGATCCCACGACCTTTCGGATCTAAAGTCGAAAGTCGAAGTACCAACACGACTTTTGGTTTACATTAGGCCACAGGAACTTATGTACGTAATTATTGTCTCTATCAGTTGCCGACAAGACAGCCCTCAAAGCCTTCTGGGTGGCTCTAACAGTGAACTTGACCCGCGAGTTCTGCGGCTGCATAGCGGTTCTGATCTACGCCAGCCACATCTTCGCGGAGGCGGGAAGAGATCCCAACACCAGCATCTCACTGACTCCGAACCAACAGTCGATACTGCTGGCTACTGTACAGATTATGGGATCCTTTGTGGCTTGCCAGCTGGTCGATCGGACTGGGAGAAAGGTAATTATCTACATAGGTATTACGAAAATCAAGCACTAAGTTGTAGTATCAAAGTCCCCTGAAGAGAATTCCTGTTGAACCTGCTACTTTAGCACCAGTGGTAGAAACAACAACCCTGTTATTCTTAATGCACTAGTTATATTAAGTACCTATACGTCAATGCAGCTGAAATATATGATCGTTTTTTCTGAATTAACAGCTAGAAAGGAAACATTTTCACTGAAATCATAGGCACCGAGAAATCCAAACGGGAATTAGACGTGTAGGTTTACAAAATCGAACAAAATGACATACTCAGACCTTAGAGAATTTAGCCAACTCTAAGCTTACAGCGAATGATCTAGAAAAAAATTCATGCATTCATAATGGAATGGAAACATACTGACAACCATTAATTACAAGCCCTTCCCACGTCAGTGACATCAGACTTAATAAACGGCTTGGCATATTCATTTTTAACTAACAATTAGGTATAAGGTGAAGAAATACCTAGGAATTATAATTTACCCAGCTATTTGGAAAGTACCGATGTCTTCTGGTTTTATATCAAGGTTTTTTCTTTGTAATTAAAGTTGACGTTTTGCATGACTTGTGAAAAATGGTGTTAACGTTGTGTCATCAACGCGAGATGGTATGCCAGCTTTTAAAAGACAACATGCTGAACCACAATATAATAATATATTTTGAAATATATAGACAAAGGTTTTCAAAGCATTATTTACCTAATTTATTTCCCGACGTTTCGGCTTTCTTACAATAGCCATGATCGCGGGCTGACTTAAGACTAACTATAATTTCCCTTCCAGCCACTCCTAGCAGTCACGAGCGCAGTCGAAGGCCTAGCTATGGGCCTCCTCGGCACCTGGTTCTACCTGCAAGGCATCAGCGTGGACCTCTCCGGCTGGATCCCTATCATTGCCCTCTGCTTCGCAATCTTCGCAGATGCCGCCGGGCTGCAGCCCCTGCCGTTTGTGGTCATGACTGAGATGTTTAGCTTCCAGGTTAGTTGACATTTGAGATTTTAAACTCAGTGAAAAACGTGGTTTGTGTGCATTGGTTTTTTCGTGGTAAATAGAGTAGGTACCTACCTACTTTCAATTCAATGTCGTTAGGAAGTAGCACAAGTTTCTCAGATGGAACTTCTTCTTCTTTCGTATGAGCAAGTGGCAACTCTGGTGACGAAGGTTTTAGGCCGCCTAAAGGCCTCCGTTTTAAAAGCCGGGACCGACAATTTAACGTGCCCTCCGAAGCACGGAAACTGATCAGATGGAACTGAAAAATAGGTTTTTACCTATTTTATGGAGTGGACCAATCAATCAATGTGAAGAATAGGTAAACATAGACACTTATACACTTTTTCTTCTCTTCACAGCTAAGAGGAACAGTCGCAACCCTCATCATGTCAATATCTCTGGCCACGGACTTCGCTCTCCTCAAAATATTCTCGCCCCTCACCATTCTCATCGGCTACCATTACACATTCTGGATATTCAGCTTCATCGGTCTAGCAAACGTGGTCTACATAGTTCTGTGCGTGCCAGAAACAAAGATGCGAAGCTTGGAAGACATCTACGCGGAATTGGAAGGGAAAAAGAAAAGTGCCATTAGTAGCGAAGTGGTCGAAACGAATCATGTTTGAGAGATGAGGATTGTGATAGGAACTTTACCTGGAAATCAAATGAGTGAGAATAATTTAGGATCTCTTTTAGACTTACGTCCTGTATTAGACCTAGGATAATGCCTACCTATCTAGGCATCCTAAGTACATATACTCGTATATCCTAGGTCCTATAACCTTCTTTGGATATAACCTATGGTTCAAACGTCGGACGAATTAACTATACTTCATTTATTGAAACGAGCTAATAGGAAGAGAAATAAACACGTGATTGGTCGTCGAAAATAATTGCATTGGCTAGATTTGACATTTGACAATTGATTTGACAATCTAGCCAATCACGAGAAAGTTAATTATTTTCGACGACCAATCACGTGTGTTTATTTCTCTTCCTATTAGCTCGTTTCAATAAATGAAGTATAATGACGAATTCAAAGTAGGTATTCAATCAAATATATTCGGTTTAACCTAATAATTTATTAATTTTGTGATAAGTAAGAAAATATATTAAGCGTCTATGTTTGTGATGGATTTAGAAAATAACACTTTAATATAAGTAGGTACATAAGGTAGGTACTAGGGATCAACGAAAAAGATATTTCGTGACAAATTTTCGTTGATTCGGAAAAGCTTTTTATTTAATGTTTATAAGATAAATTAAGGTAATGATGTAACAAAGAAAGTCATTCAATAAACGTTTTGAAAATAGATTTTTTTTTCTTTTTCTCTCTGTGTAGATGCCTGATATACTTCCACAGATAATATCCTACTATCCTACTTAATATTATAAATGTGAAAGTTTGTGAGAAGTTTGTTATTCTTTCACGCAAAAACGGCTGGACCGATTTGGTTGAAATTTGGTACGTAGATTGGTGATACTCTGGATAAACACATAGGCTACTTTTTATCCCGATATTCCAGCGGGAACGGGATTTACGCTGGTTACGCGGGTGAAACCGCGGGGCGCAGCTAGTACCTAATAATATACAACATTGTAAACAGGCAAAGTCGGGACGAGTTGATATAAATGTAATTAATAAAACAAACATAACAGTTTTAGGAAGATTTACTTAACGCAATAAATAACCAGCTTAATATAAAAGCATATTTTTTTACATTTTTGTTCGTATTTTATTAGAAAACTGAAACGGAATCCATTACAAACTTATCGACATAACCCTCCGCTAGCACGGTCGGGTAAGGACTAGGTCGGATACAGCCTTAAGGTCACAGCTCATTGGAGCCACCTCGCACCGCTTCGTCGCACGGCGAGCTTACGACCGAGGCGATGCGGTGACGCTACGGAGTTGATGTAGTGAGCGCATACACAAACACACACAAGTTCATACAAAGAATGCTAACCGCACGAGGTGAGGCGGTGCGGAGTGGGTGACGGGTGGCTCTAATGAGCTGTGACCTTTACTCATAATACGTATTTATGATATCAAAATAACTGATCATCAAATAAAACCTTTTAACGTAAAAGTGCTAAAGTCATACAAACTTAAAGTATTATGAATAAGGCTATGAAGCCTATATAATGAAAAAACCATTATATGCTTTTAACTTTCATGTTTCAACATGGAAGTTAAAAGCATATAATGGTTTTTTTTCTATATTAACATATATGAACTAACTTTTAACTACACATACAGTCACAAAATTAAATTGACAAAGATAACAGTTGGTTAAAATGATTAAAAAAAATATGGTACTTCTGATTTTAACACACCTATCAACCAAAATGACACTAATTGTTTTATTTATTTATATAATAAAAAAATGATGATCAACTTACGAGTCTCAAAATATCAGTTTAAGCTTTACAAATAAAAAAAACTTTGGTCTTAAAACAATAATTTTTACGTTTTTTTGATCTGAAATTGAGTGCCAGTTTCAAAGTATTTAAATTGTCATAAAAAAGGCCTAACTAAAAATGTCAATGATGGTCATAAAAATAAATGTATGATTTCTCTCTCAATTTAGTCACAAATAAAGCGAAGCAAGGTATAATACGCGTCACGTAAAAAGAACGCTGAGGGGTATTTTTGATGGGTACACTCGCTGACGAAACAATAGCCCTACATCAATGTATGAAGTGCGCCGCGTTACTACAACACTAATCGGACCTAAGATTTAGACTACTGCGCAGCTTTACCCCTCAGCGTTCTTTTAACGTGACGCGACCGATACGTAAATAAAGATGATTACAAAAGCAAATGAGATCTAAAATTATAGATAGGAAACTGCCCAGGGATCAAATGGAAATAGCTCTGCTTTTTTACTATATTTCATTTCTTGAAGCGAGCTAATAGGAACAAAAATAAACGCACGTGATTGGTCGTCGAAAATAATTGTATTTCTCGTGATTGGCTAGATTGTCAAATCAATTGTCAATTGTCAAATCAATTGTCAATTGTCAAATCTAGCCAATCCAATGATTTTCGACGACCAATCACGTGCGATTATTTTTCTTCCTATTAGCATTAGCTCGCTTCAAGAAATGAAGTATAGTTTCAGGTAACAAAGTTTTTACTGCTGAACACTCGAAAAAATGCAACTTAAATATTTCGAAGCGCACTGACTGATGACAACTTCTTGTCATTTGTGAACGTCAAAAATGTCATATATGTATAAGTACCACTTAATTAAAGTAGCGTTCGTAAATGTAACCATAATTTAGATGAATTTTACTATTTTCTACAAACAACGATTCGTATAGGTAATTGGGTTTCAAAATCAATGATTCGAGAAAAATATATTTAAAAATTAAAAACATTTAAAGAAAACTACACAACTACTTAAATTATAAGAGTATATTTACTTTCACTATTTTTCTGTTTCTATAACACCCACTTAGACCCAAAACTACTATACAACAATTTTTGTCTGATTTTTATATGTAAAATGGTGTACAGATTCACCCAAGACCTAACACAGCCAAAGACGTTATTCATAATTTATCAAAGGGTTATAAATTCACTACATAGTGTAAAACAAAGTCACTGTCTGTTTGTAACTATGTTGCTTAAATCTTTAGAACTACGCAACGGTTTTTGAAGTGGTTTTTTTTAATAGATAGTGATTCAAGAGGAAGATTTATGTGTATTATTATTGCATCCGTGCAAAGCCGGGGAGAGTCGTTAGTATCACATAAATAAGGGTTTAAGAATGCTTTTTTTCTTGTTACTCTTCAATAGTTAGCAAAAAATCTTTAGCCGTTTTAGATAAAGCAAGTTTAGTAATCCATTATGAATAACGGGGGAAGAGTATAAGATTTAAAGACGGTCATGCCAGCCAATATTATATTTTACATTGAAATCCGAGTTAAGCTGATCGCACATAATGTCAGCACCGTACGCGCCGCACGCGCCGTACGCGCCGCATTTTAGAATCCGTTGTATGCAATGACATGAAACCTCGCACATATATCCGCACCGTACGCGCCGCATTTCGTAAAAATATGCGAGCAAATTTTAAAATACGGCGCGTACGGTTCTGACAAATGTGCGATCAGCTTTAACCTACAAAGCTAACTTTGTTAGCCCACTCACATTGAAATATTAAAACACAATAAAATTAAAGGGGTCTGTGATAATTTTCGAATACGCTATTTTATACTATATAAAGTTTTCTTATATATTGTTATAAACGATTTTAACCCGATAAATACAGTAGGTGCTAATATTCACTAATTTTATTGATTATCTGTAGACCGGGGTTATTGAGACATACCCGATGTTTACCCGATAAAGTTTTACCTACGCAAGACCGGGATATTGGTCTAATACCCGATATTTAACGGATGAAGTTGTAGGTACGCAAGACTGAGATTTTTGTCAAATACCCGATATTTACCCGATAAAGTTTGTCAAATTCCCGATATTTCCCGATAAAGTTTAACCTACGCAAGACCGGGATATTTGTCAAATACCCGATATTTATCCGATAAAGTTTTATAATGATAATTAGCTAAGCATGACCGTCCTATAACTTAGTGTCCATTGTGCGACGTTGATTGTAGGTCAGGCCTCTGTGGGTATGCTTTCTGTCGCTTCTGTAATCTCCTCTACTTTCTCTGGTTCTGGTAGTTGCTCTATGACTTTCTCTATGGTATCCTTTTTCTGAAAAAAAAAATGCAATTCAAAAGATTGTAAGACGAAGTGACGACGTTCTATCGCAATGATTCTTTTTTTTAACTTCCAGACGATCCAAAAACTCGCCAAAATGTGGTTTCCAAAAAGTAACCAACTCTGGTGAAGTCTGGCCACTTTTTAGTAATACGAACTTATATTTAGTCATTCGCTCACGAACCAATAGCACGCGCTACATCAATGTGTGAAGTGCGCCTCGTCACCAACCAATCCCACCTAAGATTCCTTAAAATCGCCTACTGCGCAGCTTTTCCCCTCAGCGTTCTTTTTACTTGGCGCGACCTATACTTACCTCAATAAGTATGTTATCCTTAGCTTGAAGTGAGACTGTTCGGTTGAGAGTGATCTTTAGGTGTTGAAACCGCGGGGCGCAGATATACAATATTTTTTGATTCGAGTTAATAGGAACAAAAATAAACAGACGTAATTGGTCGTCGAAAATAATTTTCTTTCTCGTGATTGGCTAGAATGTCAAATCAATTGTCAATTGTCAAATCTAGCCAATCACGAGAAAGAAAATAATTTTCGATGACCAATCACGTGCGCTTATTTTTGTTCCTATTAGCTCCAATCAAAAAATATAGTATAGTTATCTACAATCTACGCCATCTGCCGTGGACTTACCTCAACAAGTATGTTATCCTTAGTTTCCTCCCTCTCTATGCTGTCTGAGGGCTTGGAGTCGGTTGATATGGAGCTTGAAGTGAGACTGTTCGGTTGGGAGAGGTCTTTAGGCGCGGGCTCTTGCGAACTGCGCTCCGATTGGGACTTGTCCTTCGTTTCTGGGAATTTATTCACAATTATATTACATTTATAAATTTATTATTATTATTAACAGCCCTAAATGTCCCACAGCTGGGCAAAGGCCTCCCCCCATTCCCTCAATCCATCCCTATTCCGTGCCAGAATGGTCCAGTCGGCACGGAATTTGGAGAGTTCGTCCCTTCCATCTCTCATCTTTATAAAATTATAAATGAAATTATAAATGAAATAATAAAAAAAAAAAAAAAATTATTATATCTTACTAAAAGTTTGGGCCTTCGACGGGACACTAGGGTTTCGTGGCCGAGTGGTAAGGCAGTCCGGCTTGAGGACGATCGCTTGTATCGCGTCTTATCGTGTTTTCAAGTCGGACTGTCTTAACACTCGGCCACCAAGCCCTAGCAATGGGACTTGTTGTAGCCCGAAACTTAAAAAAAATAGTGTTTTTTTTTCAGTTGGACAATATTAAAAATCTAAATAATTTTACTACATAATTGTAATTAATAGAGTACATGAACTATTGTAAAGTAAGTTAGAATATTAATGACTTCTAAATATGAAAACAAAAAAAATGAAAATGAAATAGTATCCCAGGGAGCCTGCGGTAGAAGACATTTCTTTCAGATATCTATCTAATTCTTTAGATCCTTTGAAGATGTCTAATGGGGTAATCAGAGGTATGTCCAAATACATTTTGGTACATGCCCACACTCTCTCTGAACTACTCTCTCCGAAACTACTGAACTGATATCAAAAATTATTTCACTGATGTGTAGAATGGACTGTCTGGATGGTTCTATAACCATCCAGACAGTCCATTATTATTATTTCTATATTTTGTCCCGCTAGGTTCATTAGTACACCCGTGCGAAGCCGGGACGTGCCGCTAGTAATAATTAAAACAACGGGAAACCGGGAAACGCCCACAAGACCCAGATGGTGATTCTCCGGAAGAATCGAAACATTGTCGGTATCTAAATCGACAATATTTTTACGTGAGTAATTACCCGTTTTATTAATATAACACAACTAATATTGCTAAAATGATCTATCTACAAATAAATTAATACTAACATGTAAATTAAAATCTTAACTGAAATAACCCCTTCTGGGCCTTCGCAAATCTTCCAAAGTGCTCCAAATCTTCATATTAACTTAATGTTCCAAATTATTGGCACGAATTAAAGCGAGTAGCTTCATCCACATCAATCGAATATCTTTTGGAAAGAAATAATAATTTTGTTAACTAAAAGAGGCAAAATCAAAAAAATATTTCTTTTGTTATGAAACTTTCGCGATCAGAACACATGACAAACATTTATTTACGGGTATTTATCGCAATTACCTAATTGAATTAAGGTAATTGCAATAAATACCCTTAGATAAACACGTTTTATCACGACTTCAATTTCGTGAGAAGAGAGCAATTTCATGCCCTTTCTATGTGCATTTTTGCCTAATACTTTCTTCAATTGGATTGAATGAGAATTGGAAGAAATGAATGATATTTTGGTACAAAAAAAAGACGTGTGGCGCTCGGGGACTGCCGCGGTAATGCTATTGCATGCCACCTAGAGGCGAGTTGCTGAACTAAAGTGACAGCGTTAGGTTTTTTCGTTACGGAATTTTTGGATTCGGTCTCCACGCTCAAGGCCTGCGATAGAAGCTATGCAATAGCCTAATAACATTCAAAATTACTCCTAAAACTAAATTTTTTTTGTATGCATCAGCTGTAGGTAAATTTCAAACCAGATAACTAGAAAAATCAAGAGGGGCGGTTAAGTGTGCCGCTGAGTACCTATATCTTATCTTATCTATCTTAAAAACATTTAACTTACCGGCGCCGTGCGTCGCGGGCCACGGTTTTCTAACGAACATGTTTTCTACAATCCTGTCTATGTTGTCTTTCTCTATCGAGTTCGCTGGTCTGTAAAGAAATATATAGATAGAAAGATTATATTTATTTGGAAACAAAAGCACAGACTACATTACATTAACAACAGAAGGCACAAAACAGAAGACACAATGTTTTGTGTCTTCTGTTTTGTGAAGACACATCAGTAATAGGTAGAAATAAACAAACTATTACCAACAAACTAGGCCAAGCGGCTAACATGGAATAACCTGAGGCCCTACCATCAGTTTACTGTAGTATTGATACTATCCTCGATACCGAGTCAAGTATCGCAAAATATATGAGAATCCAGCGCAGCGCCGCCCCCGGTAACTTGCATGAACTAATAATTTCATACATTTGAAATTCTTGACTCGTTAGCGAGGATAGTTAACTATACAACTCGAAAACTCATGGTAGGGCTACAGAGCATGAAACGTCAGATAGTTATAGAACCGATAAACGGCCGAAAATGGACAGTTAAATTAAACGGAGTTTATCTTGTGTTGCGTGGTTCGGAAACGCATTTGGACATTATATCGAACCAATAGCATTATCGAATCGATACTCGATCGAACTGCCGCTAAAAGAGACTCAGAAACCGAGCATTCATGCAAGGTCTGTCAAACGAAAGATGGCACTGATAAATTGCGACATTAAATAATAGGATAACTTGGAATTACAAAACTTGAAACTTTGATATTATTCTAAAAAATAAACTAACATACATACTTTTTTAAAAGTAGATCCATTAAATGTATTGCAATACTAATATTTTTTAAATTTGCCGCGATTTATCAGTGCCATCTTTCTAGCAAGCTTCGTCACGATTCTTGTGATTGTGCTATATGCTCACCGCTCGGGTTGGCTCGGCTTGACGATAGGTATGGCGGCGGTGGGGCGGCGCGTGGTCCGCGGCGGCGGCGGCGGTAACTCCTGTTCAGCGCAATTGAAGTACGTCACTCCGCCGGCTTGGGTCGCCTGAGGATATATATATAGTAACTCTGGTTCTCTTTCGGACATATTGTACTATTGTTGTGTTTATTTTACTCTATTTTTGGATTTATTTTATAGTGTACCTAGGTTCTGACGGAAGATCAGCGTTGCGTTTGTCTGTAAACGCAACATAGTGCTGAGTTAGACCCTTGTAACACTAGGCTAAGTAGACTTATAGCGTGTATTACCTTCCTAATTTAGTTTTTATGAGTGTTTTGTCTGCTTGTCTTTCTGTTGCAATAAATCATTTATCATTATCATTTATCATTTATCATATGGAAACATTTACCGAACAGTAGCTGCGCCCCGCGGTTTCACCCGCGTAAGTCCCGTTCCCGCGTGAATATCGGAACAAAAAGTCTGTGTTAATCCAGGGTAACACCTATCTACATACCAAATTTTAACCAAATCGGACCAGCCGTTTTTGCGTGAAAGAATAACAAACATACATACATTCTCACAAACTTTCACTTTTATAATATTAGTAGGATAGTAGGAAGTAGGATAGTAGGATAGTAGGATAGGATAGGATTCAAAACTATAAATAAATAAATAAATAAAATAAATAAATATCCTTGGACATTCCACACAGCGTCATCTAGTCCCAAGCTAAGCAACTTAATGCTTGTGTTATGGTAACCAGATGACTGATATAATACTTAGATACATTTTTTTTTGTAAATACATACACATTATATATAGAAAACACCCAGACACGAAACAAATATCTGCAGAACATGCAAACATTTGTCCCGTAGCGGGGATCGAACCCGCAACCTCCGCATCTCAGCCGGGCGTTAACACAACTGCGCCACAGAGGTCGTCTTTGTGAGTTGTACTAGACATTATTATAATCACACGGGAAATTACTCACGTAAAAATATTGTCGATTTAGATACGGAAAATATATTTCAATTTCCCAGTTTTACTGGAGACATTTTACGGCCGTTTCCTATAACCAACTTACGGAGGGCAGTAGGACTTTCGTCATAGCAACGTTGTTATCTGTCAAAAAGCTTCATACATTTTGTGTTGTAATAACAAAGTTGCTTAATACTTACGTAATTATGATGCGGGTAGATTGGTGGATGGGTGTAAGGCGCGGGCGGCGACGCATACATAGGCGCGCCACCATACACCGCCTGGGAACCGCTCTGTAACGAAGTTACGCTTAAATACAACACTTAAATATTTAAGAGCGTGTTAAATAAATATAGCCAATCCAGACAGTCCATTCTACAAATCAGTTAAAGAATTTTTGAAATCGCTTCAGTAGTTTCGGAGATTACCTCCGTCAAACAAACAAACAAACAAACAAATTTTACTTCTTTTTAATATTAGTATAGATTAGTATAGATGAGTATTCACCTGCATATATTGAGCTGGCATCATGGCGGGAGGGGCGTAGCCTTGTGTAGGCTGTAATGGAGGTTGCATTTGGGCTGAAAGTAAGAAATAATATATTTATTTATTAGATCACTTACACAATTGAAAAAAGAATCAAACATAAGAGAGGAATTAAATGCCAATACAGTTACAATATAAAAAAACTGTAGAAAAATGGATATAGGCTAAGCTGAGGGGATGGTTCATATTATTTATTCTATATTTTATTAGTGGATTGTTCTATTATCTATTTATGAGATGTATTACAAAATAAGAGAGAGAATATATAAGATCTATTTGTCTAATGTGTAATCTGAAAGCTTTCGCCTTTTATTAGGTGTCTACTGGGTATCATGTCGATGGTTTGTGATTTTACAATTTAAACTTTCGCTATCTTTAGACATAATTTATATGAAAACTAGCTGCGCCCCGCGGTTTCACCCGCGTAAGTCCCGTTCCCGAGGGAATAACGGGATAAAAAGTAGCCTATGTCACTCGCCATCCCTTCAACTATCACCACACAAAAAAAACACGTCAATTCGTCGCCCCGTTTTGCTGTGAAAGACGGACAAACAAACAGACAGACAGACAGACACACACACATTTGCTTTTATTATATTAGTATGGATGGATTACGGGGCTTTATCACGTATTTACCTTATTATTGTTTGTGATTACCTATAGCGTGTGGTTGCGGCAGATTATGCAAGGGGTGTTGCGGCTGGCTGGGCGTGTGTTGCACTTGTTGCACCTGAGCTTGTTGCAACTGTTGCTGCACCAGTTGCTGTTGCTCTAGCAATCCGAGTCGTACCTGTTGATTGTTTTTTATTTTAATTACTAGCTGCGCCCCGCGGTTTCACCCGCGTAAGTCCCGTTCCCGCGGGAATATCGGGATAAAAAGTAGCCTATGTGTTAATCCAGGGTATCACCTATCTACATATGTACTTAGTTTCAACCAAATCGGTCCAGCCGTTTTTGCGTGAAAGAATAACAAACTTTGTCACAAACTTTCACATTTATAATATTATAGTAGGATTTTTTTATTTTTTTGGTCGATTCTTTTGAGAGAGACTGGTCTAAAAGGACAGAGATGGTTGGAGAAAATTGGGGGAGACCTTTACCCAGCAGTGGGACAACATAGGTTAGCAAAAAAATAATTTATTTGGTAGCCTGTGTCACTCAATTTCGAGGCTCCGTTTTGCCGTAAAAAACAGATAGACAGACACACACACACTTTCCCTTTTATAATATTAGTATGGATTTCACATACGAAAGCGACTTTTTATTACAATAGAAAATAATTATAAAAATTTGCATAAACGTGACACAAACATGCAAACGAAATTACACCGTGTTACAATACGAATAAACACCGTTATTGTTTACACGAACCTCATACTTCGCATCCTCGTATTTAGCCGGCTGAAATAGATTTTAATCATATCAATATCATAAATGAAAAACTTACCAACCCTATGCATATTCGACCAGTAAACCTATATTAGCTAAAACGCATATTATATCTGTTGCTATCTCTTTTTGCCATAAGAGTAACAAGAAAATAACATTCATTAAACCTATATTAAATAGTCTAGTTATGAATAAGACCCTATAAGTTTAATGCTTGGGATTCGAACCCGTGAGATACAAGCGAACGCCGCTAGGTGGCGCCGCAAAAATCTAACATTAAAAATAGCCCGACGAGAAAAGAAGAAGTCATTTCAATGTTCGAGATGAGGTATCTGTACTTATGTTACCTGTGCTTATACCTATGTACGTACCTGCTGTGTGTGGGGGGGCTGCGGGGGGGGCAGCTGGTGGGGCGGGGAGGGGGGGTGCGCAGGCGCCTGGGGATTGCGGACCTGCTGAGGATTATATAACATATATATTAGACTACTAATTTACGTTTACTCATACATGAAGGTACGCATGAAGTTGCCTGATCATATGATTCAAAGTAGCATTTTGCGCCCCTAGGGTCGCAAAGTTACCTGCCGCCCTAAGGCTGGAATCCAAATGTCACTTTCACTGTCATGATTTTGAAAACCGAACCGTCACCTGATAATTCCACTCGCGGTAACCCATCCACATTGTGATAAATGAATATAGATAATAATATATAATAATATATAATAATATAGAAGGTATAAATGTGTGTACCTGGTGCATAATATGCTGAGTCGGATGCGGTTGGTTGTTGCCTTGAGCCGGAAAATCTCCTCCACCTGTGTGCAAAACCACCCTTTAAATGAAAGACCAAAGAGCTAAACTGCAAGACCTAAACGCCGCTAGGTGGCGCCGCAAAAATCAAACATAAATAAAGCCCGAAGAAATTTATTTATTTATTTCACTTACATCTATTTTACAGGGTATAATCCTAAAGCAATAGAGTAGTCATTTACACACAAAAAAAAAACAAATTAATTATTTACACAAGTCCAATCATTAATTCATACAAGTCATGTCAAAAAACCTAATCTAACCATTTATTCCAGCCACAGACTAACTATAAATAGACTCCTAATCAAGGGCGAACACCTTAGAACCCACTTTGGTGCTGCGTAGCCTATATCAATCCACGCCCCCTATACGTTCGACCAGTAACGACCAGATCAGTGACCCGTGAACATTTTGCGCTCGGATGAAAAAATAAATTTTGAAAATTGGAGTTATGGGTCATGTACCATAAAATTGTGTGGAAAAACCAGCAGGACATCAAGTTCTAAAAAAGATGGAATTACATTTTCACAGGTTAGCTATTTTCTTTCATAAATACAAACAAAAAAATGTTTTGGAAGAGTTCAACTTCGTTTGGTTGGTCGGTCGACGTCACCAACTATGCATCCCTTTCTTTTATAACCAATTTTATATTTGCTTCTCTTTCTTCTCTCCTATGCGAGTAAAACTAGTGATGTGCCGTGCCTGTCTGGGTAGTACGGGTAGTAGGTAGTGATCAGAATATCGATAATATGGCTTTATTAAATAACAGAAGTTATAAATATTATGTAGTATTAGGGTATTAGAGTAGATTCGGAACGCAATCTTTTATGACGTAGTTTTGACACTGTCTTGTTACTCTCGTTTCCATGGTTACCCGTTGTACAAGCTTACTATAATGCAACAGGTAACCATGGAAACGAGAGTAAGAAGACAGTGTCAAAACTACGTCATAAAAGATTGCGTTTATAATTTCTCCCAGTTTTTCCATTTACCACAACCAGCAAAAATAGTTATAAATAATTTTATTTAATCTTACCTCCGTCCGTAATTATTAAATTACCACTGATAGTCACCACTGATTGAAATGTTACAATTTAAGGACTGAATTGAATACTTACTGCATTTTTTAGATGACGCAATTTTATTTGTGTTTTATTTATCTCATTTTATAGGTAAGTACCGATTAATTAGGTAATAACTGTCATATTTAATACTTCTTTAGGAAATAGATACCAAAGTATTTTGCGAGGGTTTTTCACAGTTGGGAAAAAGTACCGTTACAAACTTATCATAATAAAAATACTTTGTTACAAAATATCGAGAACAGTTTTCGTAGTTAAACTAAGTCCTACCGTCCTACCCCAATACCCCATCCCTAATTTTGTCAATGATTTGACGTGACGTTTGAACGGACCAATCAGCGCTCACTTTCCCGCTCCCGCACACCTCAGTTGGTTGTCTAACGTGTTTGTATTGAGAATTAGTAATAAGCGGTGTCTATTAAGTCTGTGATTCCAGCACATAACATAAAATATACATTGTCACTTTTACGATTTCGTACAAAGGATCGTGGATTAAGTCCAATTTGTCCGCTACTAGATTGAGTGTGTGCAGAAAAAAGAAGGACTCATTTCAATGTTCGAGATGAGGTATCTGTATTTATTGTAACCTGTGTTAGTATGTAGTTTAAGCATTCGTATGTGTTGTTACTTACCAGCTTGCCCGGTGTATCTATGCGGCTGTTGGGGCAGCTGTTGTTGTGGAGTGTAAGTCGGCTCCGCTAGAGGGCGCTGTCGCAGACTACTGTAGCGCTTGCTGCCGCCGCGGGATTCTGTGCCTAAGGACATTAGGAATACAGGTGAGAATTGCTGATCAGCAGAGGTAAAGTTAAATGAAGTAGCAAAAGAAAAGTATAGTATAATAGATTATTCTAGAATAAAGACGTGTGGCACTCGAGGACTGCCGCGGTAAAGCTATTGCATGCCACCTAGAGGCGAGTTGCTGAACTAAACAGAGCGTTAGGTTTTTTCGATACGGAATTTCTGGATTCGGTCTCCACGCTCAAGGCCCGCAATAGAAGCTATGCAATAGCTTAATAACTTACCGGCTGCTTGTGGCTGTGATTGCTTGGGCTGTGTCTGAGCAGGCGGCTGTGATGGCTTAGCGGTGGCTAGCGGAGGAACCTGGGGAAATATTGTACTTTTAGACCGCTATCCTTGTACTTTTACTTTTAGACTTTATTATATTAATTTATTCATAAACAATATTTACATTGTGTTTGAATCTTTAAATTACTTAACCTAATTACACAGACGAAATTTAAAAACCAAATGTAAAAAAAAGATAAGTAATAAATGTCAAAGAAAACTAAAATTAAATTATTTGTCACCTACAATAAGAATATTAAAAAATATTAAAATATTTAAGTCATGGCCTATCAACTTTAAAAGGCGAGCCCGACAATTTAACGTGCCTTCGTTATTTTTATCAGGTGTTTCGTGATAATAAATGTGTTTCCTTTTTTTCTTATTGAGATTAAAATAAATAATAAAATAAAAATATCTTTGGACATTCCACACAGCGTCATCTAGTCCCAAGCTAAGCAACTTAATGCTTGTGTTATGGTAACCAGATGACGGATATAATACTTAGATACATTTTTTTTGTAAATACATACATATTATAGATAGAAAACACCCAGACACGAAACAAATATCTGCAGAACATACAAACATTTGTCCCGTAGCGGGGATCGAACCCGCGACCTCTGCGTCTCAGCCGGCCGTTCACCCAACTGCGCCACAGAGGTCGTCATGCTGGCTGTTAGCAATCTTCGCCACGAGCGCTTCAGCTTTATGTTTACTGACCTGTGTGGTTGGTTTCTTCTTGGCGTGCTCAGTGGGCACGGGCCGTTGTTGCGCTACCGGCGGTAACACCTTACGTGCCGGCCCGCCATCGCTGCGAAACACACAAACACTGTAATGTTAATAGATAGATAGATAGAAAAGATAAATAAATGATTGTATGATCTTACCTATTATTGACAGCGATAGTCAAATTCTCAATCGCCGGCATTTTCAATTCCCTCGCTTCTCTCTGATCCCTCCTAACATCCCCACTGTTCCTTACATCCCCACTGTTCCTAACATCCCCACTCTCTCTCACTCTAACTTCGTCAACTCTATCTCTTTCCCGTTTTTCGTTTCTGACATCGCCACTTTCCCTTCTATCATTATCCCTCGCGTTATCTCTCGCATTATCTCTATTATCTCTCGCATTATCTCTCGCGTTATCTCTCCCGTTATCTCTATTATCTCTCGCGTTATCTCTATTATCCCTCGCGTTATCTCTATTATCCTTCGCGTTATCTCTACTATCCCTGCCATTATCGCGACGCACATCGTTCCTCGGTCGCATAGTGGATCGGACAGTGGCCCTAACTCCGGTTTTTATCGCCGGTGATGGCCGATGTTTCGGACTGCGCTGGGATGCGTTCCGACGGATGGGAGTAGATGTCGGTGTTGAGTCGTTCGAGTCCGGTTGAGATTGAGAACGGGGGGTGCGAGGTTTACGGCTGGAAAAAAAAACGGTTGTTATTACAAATAATATAATAAAATAAAAATTGAGTAGTAATAAATATCCTTGATTTCACACAGCGTCATCCTAGTCCCAAACTAAGCAACTATGCTTTTTTTATGTTATGGTAACCAGATGACTGATTTACTCAGATATTTTTAAACAAATATCAGCAGAATATACAAACATTGGTCCCGTTGCAGGGATCGAACCTGCAACCTCCGCGACTGCATGCTACTTAGCACTAGATGGAGTTACTTTTGATTGCAGGCAAGACCTAAACACTGCTAGGGACGCCGCAAAAGTCAAACAACAAAAAACAGCCCGAAGAAAAATAGGAGTGAAAACAATGTTCGAGATGAGGCATCTGTACTTATGTAATCTGTGATACTTACACGTATCGTTTAGCGGCCTCCAGCTCGGGGAAGTCCTCAGGGTTGGGCGGCTTGCGTTGCTGCGCCGCCGTCTGGCGCTTGTAGGCCTCCTCGTCCTCCCATGTACGTGTGTACTTGTTGGGACCGCGACTGGTACACGCAAAACACACTTTTATTATTATATAAATATAATATGTATTCCCGCGGGAACGGGACTTACGCGGGTAAAACCGCGGGGCGCAGCGAGCCAATACTAATACTAATATTATAAAAAGGAAAGTGTGTGTGTCTGTCTGTCTGTGAAAAAACAAATTAAGTAAGGGAAATTAAGCGATTTATTCTCGTGCTAAAATACATGGTTGGAGTTTAAAAAGTAAGCCAATTTGTACTATCTACTCATGTAGAACCGTTGACGTCTTACCCAGTAGAGACCTAATAGTCCTACTTTGCAAAACAAACTTTTCTGTCAGCCTATTATCGGTCACTTATTGGTCACTTTAAGGTCACGGACAAATCAGAAATGTTCACAGCTCACTAATCTGGTCTTCATTGGTCAAACGTAAGAGGGGCGTGGATTGTTATAAGCTCATGTGTAAACTAAAAGCCTTCGCCCTTTATTAAGTGTCTACTGGGTAAGACGCCAATGTGTATAAAAATGCTAAAGCGCTAAGTCGACCGTAGTGAATGTTATTGCGATTAGCGTCGCAGTGATGGGAAATAGCACTGTCTCTGGTTTCTGGTGACATTTTAGAGAAAGGCCAGGTCAGGTACCATAAACCCCCCCCCGCTGGATTCCAATCTTGTCGCGATGGGGGGGCTCAGTAGCCGTGATGAGGGCACGGTGAAGCTAAAAGGAATCCACCGAGGGGACGCTCCGAGCGGGCCCAAGCGAGGTGGGCCTGCTCTGGATGCGTCCAGGGAGGGTGCGGGGGACGGAGTTTTCTGTTCCCCGCAGCCGGGAGGGGTCGCGGAAGGAGAGGCGTGCCGGTGTGTCGTTGCCGCTCGCCCTATCTTCCGCGACACAACGGGGGCGTACCGTATGATGCGTTGGCGGTGGGGCCGCAGGGGAAGAGGAGTGTCGGTGTGTCGTTGCCGCTCTCCCTGTCCTCTGCGGCCGATTCGTGGTTTTGCGGCGGAGCCAAGGAACGATCCGCCGCGGAGAGCGGGGCGCCGAAGGAGGAAATTCCTCCAACATCTCCGGCCCCCATAGCACAGGCCGTGACGGTAGCACCGGGGGATGCTACCGCCCCTCAAAGGCGGCCTAGAGGTGGCGCGCGTGGGTGTTCCGCGTGCCTCTCTCTCTCCGAGAGAAAGAGGTGGGGGGCATTTGAGCCCCACCAGAGGTGGAGCCCTTTTCAGGGCCGACGCCGTCGGGGCCGCGGATGAGTGCATAAGCGTGCCCGTAGCCCCGGCAAATGGCGTTGAGGAGGACCCCGTCCAGTTTTAGTGGGTTAAAGTCCCACATAACCCTTTCGCTGCCCCCGCGGCGGAAGGGTATGCATGGATGCATTTCTAGACGATAAAAAAAAAAAAAAAAAAAAAAAAGGTACCATAAACCGGCAAGCGTGTATGTAGAATGTAATGAGAGTGAGGCGCAAGAGGTGAGTCAGGATCGTAGCAAGAGATCCGTGGTCTCTGCCTAGCCCCATGGGAAAGAAGCGTGATTTATGTATGTATGTATGTATGTAAAAATAAATGTTGTAATAAATAAGTAAATTATTGATTGATGTTTGTATGTATGTATTTATCTACTGTCTCTGTTTCACGTGTTTTCGATACGTATGTTTATCTTTTTCGTAACAGCAGTTAATGCGCGACCGCAAAACTGTCAAAGAGCCGTGAGTAGCGTAAAAAAAGTCGCAGAATTTATTCGGCCTTTACACATGCTGAAGCTTACTATGCGCATGCGCATGCAATGAAAGTAATTTGACTGACCGGCTGCTTCGGTACCACCTCAATTTGTTAGCGGGAAAACATATTTTTACATGAATTTTGCACAAGTTATGAAAACTATACATCATTCAGAGGTCAACAAATATTAATCTTAACTCATTTGACAGCTCTAAAAATTAAAAGCCGCTTTGGCCAAGGCGATTAGTAACTTGACTTTCAATCCAAAGGTCATATAGTCCTTTTAATATTAGTATAAATGTCAGTCATTGTCTGAGAACAATTCGTGGATAGAGATAGAGAGAGAAAGAGAGAGCGAACTCACCCGTATCTCCTGTTGCGTCTAGCGTGAGGAGGCGCATCTTCGTTCCTGATATCGTATCCGTAAATAGACACTAGCTCGTCGCGAGATTTCGGCATCTGAAATACATTGTTAGCTTTAGCCCATGACATAAAAAGAGTGGTGTTTAAGATTGAATCTGATGTCCGTGGCACTGTATCTCGGAAGAATAGACCGATTTGAATGGTACAAATACAAACATCTCTTGTTAGTCGTACAATGGCGGTGATTCGGCGGGGCACTGACTAACTAAAAATTCCTAAATTCGAGAGCTCTTATTTCGTTCACAATAAAGTTCAAATCAAAAAGACCGTCTGAGTGACAGTTCTAAAATTACGTATTTAACGTCAAATTGAGGTAAATGTGTGTAGTTTTAATCAAACTTATCAAGGCTACTGACTAAAATTGCATACATTCACTTAAATTTGACGTAAAATACGTAATTTTAGAACTGTCACTCAGACGGTCTATTTGATTTGAACTTTATTGTGAACGAAATAAGAGCTCTCGAATTTAGGAATTTTTAGTTAGTCAGTGCCCCGCCGAATCACCGCCAATACCGAGTTACATAATCAGCAATGTATAGGTTCTGCAGTCAAGAATAAGTGACTTCATCTAGTGCTAAGTAGCATGCAGTCGGATGCCTAAACGCCGCTAGGTGTCGCAACAAAAATCAAACATCAAAAATTGCCCGACGAAAAAAGAAGGAGTAGTTTCAATGTTCGAGATGAGGTATCTGTACTTATGTAATCTGTGTCTGTACTGACCTGTTCGTTCTCGTTGAACTTGTCGTGCGACCACTTGTTGATGACGTCACTCTTGCGCGGCGGCCGACGTCGCTCCGTCCCTGTCTCGCTGCCTTCCTTCTCTGTCGAGAGCTCGGACGTTGTGTTTGTTGTTTCCTCGCCACTAGAAGTAAATAAGATATTAAATGCAAAGTTTTTAACAAGTAGGTATGTAAATAGAGTATAGGGTATGTGTTGGTGGGGGGTCACTCGCTGACGAACCAATAGCACGCGCTAAATCAATGGTGTGAAGTGCGCCGCGTCACCACACAACCAATCACACCTAACATTCCTTAAATCGGCCTACTGCGCAGCTTTTCCCCTTAGCGTTCATTTTACGCGGCGCGACCTATATCATGATAATATCAAATCAAGTCAGCTATAGCTGCTGCGTGCATAGATAGACTTAGCTTGGGACTAGATGACGCTGTGTGGACTGTCCAAGGATATTTATTTATTTTTAAGTTTATTTGTTTTGAAAATATGTGTGTCGGCCCCTTACCTTCCATCTCGGTGTGAGTTGAGCTTATTGCTACCAAACTTAAAAAACACATACAAACAAACATCTGCAGATCATACAAATATGAGTCCCGTGGCGGGAATCGAACAGGCAACCTCTTTCAAAAATCAATATTATGATAAGAAACTGATATAAGTATAAAGAAACCAAGCCAAATAGAAAACCCAGCAAAGACGAACGCATCACAATCAAAATTCATTTTTAAGTCGCTTTCTACCACGCTTGAACGATCAGGTCGGTCATTACCACAAACATACGCACTATTAACAACCTTAAGCACTTTTACTAAGGTATATAATACAACAGCACTCATACTAAAATAACTTACCAACATTAAAAACCTTTTGTTTACAGTAAGCGGCAAATTATGATGCATGAAATTTATTCTGAATCTTATTAATTAGTCAATAAGGAATAATATCGTGATGCGTAACGCATGATTACGCGTTGCAATGATGTAAGTAGGTTTTAGATATTTAACGGTTGGATAATGGTTGGCAAAGATTTTTAGGTTATGAAGGTTGACTATTGTCTTTAATGTGAATATGGCCGGCTAAGCTGAGAGGATGGTTACGGTGCTGGGCAAGCCTATTCCATCTCAACAATGTCCCAGGCACTACAGTGTCCCGTTAAGTGTAGGCAAAGATTGCCTCCTGACGCTGTATAAATCATCAGTAGAATTAAGCGTAAAAAATAATCTTTTATCCATGGAGTAGTTTGAGAATTTTTCTTAGGAATAAAATTTGAAGGACTTTGAGGACAACCCAGAAGGAGCAGCCAGAACTATCGCTATCTCTCGCACTCACTTGTCGGCGGTACGGTCGTCGTGCTCGTAGAAGGTCCCGCGTTTAGGAATGTACTGCGGGTTGCTTCTGTCCTCGTCATCGTCCACCCGCCTCTCCGCACCGGGCTCCTGGAAACATCAGCAACTCATTTAAAAACTAGATACGGTGGAATTTTTGACGACCTCTGTGGCGCAGTTGGGAGAACGCCCGGCTGAGACGCCGAGGCTGAGGGTTCGATCCCCGCTACGGGACAAATGTTTGTATGTTCTGCAGATATTTGTTCCGTGTGTGGGTGTTTTCTATCTATAACATGTACTTATGTATTTATTACAAAAAAAATGTATTTATGTATTATATCAGTCATCTGGTTACCATAGCACAGGCATTTAGTTGCTTAGCTTGGGACTACATGACGCTGTGTGGAATGTCCAAGGATATTTATTTAATTTTACAACTTCCAAAAAAAAAGAAAGCTCCGGTAACTAGGGCTTCGTGGTTGAGTGGTCGATAGCAGTCCGCGTTTAGGACGATCGCTTGAGTCGTAACTTTAACATTTTTAAAAAATTTCTGATGAAATACCTATGTACTTTCAATCCTAAGGTCGTGGGATCGAATCCGGCTGTGCATCAATGAACTTTTCGTGTCTAAAAATGTAAAAACGGTGAAGGAAAACATCGTGAGGAAACCAGTTAGCTTATTAGCGTCGATGTGCTTGCAACCTTTCACGTATGGAAAGTTAACTTCTGTAAATTCGTTGTCGAAAATATGAACAAACTAGCTGTGCCCCACGGTTTCACCCGCGTAGGTCCCGTTACCGCGGGAATTTCTGGATTTTCTCACCTTTTAAACGTTCCCTAGACCTATACGAACATTTCAGCTCAAAGACCAAAATCAGCTCAATCGGCCCAGCCGTTCTGGAGTTTTAATCAGACTAACGAACATCAATTCATTTTTATTTTTATAGAATTTATATAGATATAGATAGATATAAACATCAAAACACTCAACTAATACTTGAACTTAAAAGCTAGATATTTAAGATGCTTAAAATTATGCAAGTGAAGTAACGGGCGGAAGTAATACAAGTTTATACTTAGGGCCTGTTATTCAAAGGGGTACAATTTAAAAAGATCCAAAATTATCCTTACACAAGATGCAAGGTCAAGGTCGCAAACGGTACTGCTTTTAATTTATGCTACACTAGCTTACTCGCTTTGTCCCCGTGTTAGATAATAAGTAGCCTATATCTTATCTTATAGTATCTTATAAGGTTCAGCCAAATACGTTCAATAGTTTTCGCGTGAAAGAGTAACAACATTCTTTCTCGTTTGTAATCTCGTTTATAAACTACTAACAGCACGTCCCGGCTTTGAACGGGTGTACAACTACAGTACTAGATGGCTCTAGTAAAAATGACCCGGTTCTAGATCGCGCTGGTGAAAACGCGCGGCGCGAAACGACCTCCCCTTACAATCAAACCAACATTATCTTTTTATAATATTAGTAGAGATAGTAGAGACTAGCAGCACGTCCCGACAGTGCTCTGAACTCTATTCCATTGAATCTTTAGTTCTATTCTAAGTCAACAAAAATAAAAGATGAGTTTATTGATAAGTAGCAAAGTCATTATAGCCATTAACTTTCACATAATCTCTTCGTAAAGCGCATGCAATTTATGACCTTATAGCAATGTGGTTAAGACGCTCGTTGATGAAAAACAATAATAAATTTTACTATGACGTTGCAATAATGATCTTTATTGTTTTAGACAATGTTTAATGAGTGAAGTAAATAAATATTTTTCTTTCTTTCTTTCTTATAAGTTATTATAATTGTGAAAGCTTTCAGTGCATGTTCATTGAAGTACATTGTAGAAAAATTAAAGATTTCTATCTTTCATTTTATACACAGTTTGGTACCTAAGCAAAGCCGCGAACTTAAGCTACCTAGTCCTACTAACTAATATCATAGACGCAAATGTTATGTACCTATGTTTGGTACTACATAAGCAAAGCTGTGAACGAAAGCTAGTCTTACTATTAGTATAAAAGCTTTTTTTTATGTTTTGTTACTTTTTCGCGAAATCTTCTGAACGGATTTGGCTGAAACTTGAAATACAGTTTATGGCCTGAAATAACACATAGGCTACTTATTATTAAGGTACCACGCGAACGAAGCCGCGGGCGCTCGATCTAGTTATATGCGTGACAAGTAACTGTTTTCTCCATCCTTGAACCAGTTATCTCAAAAATTCTGACCTTACTTTTACAATTTATTGGACCATAGAGATACAACATTTGTGTTAAAATAGAGACAAATATGTACAACATAAATAAATAAACATAATTTGCTTATATTAGGCAATCTTTACCATAAATTCATAATCATAATTTATTTTCATGGACTTAAACAAGAATATTAAAATCATAATACCTCAACGCTTTTGAGAGAGATGGCATGAAGTCTCATAAGACAGAGATGGGTGGAGAAAATTAGGAGAGACTTCTTCCCAGTAGTGGGATAACATAAGTTAACGAAAAAAGTAGCTAAAACTGTTGTTAAATTACCATGTAAGTACTTTAAACTTTCTCATCTAAATAACTAAATCTAAATAATTAAATTTATAATGGAATAAATTGAATATTAAGATTAATTATGAACTCAATTAACATTTATTATAATTTCACCATTACACATCATATTTTGCCTTCATTATCTCAGCAGTTAATTAAACAAATAATTTCAATCTCAAAATGTACATAAACTAAAACAAAGAGGTTAGGTGTAATATTTATGTTAAAAAATGTATATCAAGCTATATCTTCAAATTACTCAACCTATAATATACCTACAAAAATTAAAAAAAAATCCTAAGGTGACATTCATAGAGATCTTTTAGGTATTGTCAGATCCTTAGAAGTCTAAAATGGTAGTCAGAGGCATATCCAAAAAAATATTTAAAGATTGCTACTATAAAGTTTGATCATATTTGCAATTCTTCTCTATCACATACACAGCAAATTTAATTCCATTCTCTGTGGTTCAAACGGACATAAACAAAAAACTGGTTTCTCTTTTCCTTTGTATCAAATCTAATTCAATGTTTGGTCACTATTGCAAGGATGTAAGGTTGAAAATATTACTGTATTTCAAATTAATCTCAGTTTCTATTTCGAATCTTAATTATAAGTAATAAGGTTTAAAACAGTTTGGGGTGTGATATAGCAAAGTTGTTAGTAAAAATCTATTTATCTTTTAGTATATGAAGTCTTTGATTGTGATAATGATGTCTAGGGTCTAGCTGTTGTAAAGTAATCCTTATTGGAATACAATAAAGATTAGCAAGATTATGTTACTATGTTTATAAATTAGAATCTTATAGACTACATGAACTTTTTTCAGAAAGTTGTTCCAACAAAAGTGCTCTAGTATAACAAAAACAATAAATAAAAAAAAACTAAGTAAGTAATTAAATGAAATTATGAATCACTAGCAGAGCGTCTCGGCTTTGCATGGTGTACTAATAAAAGTACCAGGATAAAATATAAAATATAGACTATAGATAACTCTTCCGTATAATATATATGTCCCGTTTTAAGTGTTTAAAACATTCCAGTGTTTTTATATCTATAATATTTTAGCAGTTTCAATATGCTGCTCGCACAATCTTGAGACATGGAAATAAAATAATTATTTAAGCTGTAAAATACATTAAGTAATTAAGTACATACCTGGTCCTCCGGATTCTCATTGTCAGATATTTCTCCGGGCGTTTCATAGTCAGAGTCCACAGGGTCACCTTCCTGTAAAGGAAGACATCCCTCCACTTTTAGCAACTGCATCTTATAACACTTGGTAATTATTATACTGTTTGTTTTTATTTTGATCTACGTGGCGGCTCAAAATTATGCAAAATTACAGTCCAAACACAACGGCGGCGTTTCAGTAAGTGGTCGCCGTCGTGACCTCAATCTAACGAAAAGAAATGGACATTCCGACACGCAGCGGCGCCGGAGAAAGTAAGCCGTAATACTTTGAGCGCCAAAACGAAAGTTTATTATACACCGACTTGATGCACATAGCACAGTACTCACGTTCCCTGAGTTGCTATGGTCGATTTCTTGTGATCCCTCCGAAAATTCACCAGAGTCGTCGTTTCTTCTAGCTACAGATGTCATTTTGCGGTCCTGACCGATTCTTTGTAAAAATCCCAGGGTGGCGGCTTTGAAGCACGACTAGTGAAGAATTGGTGGCGTTATCGCACACCCAGTTTACAATGATTATTATGAAAATCCCCTCTCGATTCACAGAAAATGAATTGAAAGAACGTCAAAACAAGCGAGTCCGCAAGGGGAGCAGCGGCCATATAAAAAATTGTTAACCGTTTCAACTTACGTTTTAATGTTTTGCAATTAGCTTTAAAATTTTATTTTTACTTTTGCTATCAATTATAGATTATAGAGTCGTCTGAATTTAATTATAGAAATTTAAAAACATTGTAAAATTTGTCTTTTCTTCAGAAATTATAAGTAAAAGTTGTTCAACTAAAATTTTGCAAGGTAAATACTGCGTGTATTGGAGTATACAAACTCAAACGTCTTGTCAAAGTCAAATTTTGTTCCTTTTGTCACTGTCACGAGAGGCAAATTGTCATCTGGAGTCTGACCTGCCTGACGTCACTTTGTTTACATTTCAGTTCCTTCAACCAGGAATTTATTCGTTTTAGTAAAATTTATAATTAAATAAAAATATCAGATCATATTTATATGCTAAAGTAGTAGTAGTTATTTATAATGGAAAGGTCGGTTTCGTTTTTAAATGAGGAATTAACATTTAAAGTGGTTGACCCAATATTATAATTTTTTATAATTTTCAGTCCAAGTTCACCAGTTTCTGAGGACGTGAAGACGGTGCAGCTCCTAGCTAAGGGTATACTAGAACTGTATGAACCTCCACTGACTACTATCAACACACATTTAAAGGAACTAACGTAAGTTAAAAAAGTTAAGTCGCCTGTTACACGTTTGCCTTCACAGTTCACTAGGTACTATGTTACCACAATTGTGTGTAGGGAAATTCTCGGCAAATGCAATTTAAATTACTTCTTCATAAAAAAATCAGACATTTTACCAATGAAGCCTACCACTTATTTTGTTTATTAAATAAAATCCATAGGCCATAATATTTGATTTTATCAGTGAGAAACAAGAAGCAGTTCAAAGTATGATCACATCGGAGAGAAGAAAGATAGAAGACCTACAGAACGATGCCGATCTTGATGCATTGGTGAGTTTTTTAACTATTTATTTATTTATTGGCAGAGACCATAGACATCCACTTGCTATGATCCTGACACACCTCTTTTGCCTCATTCCCTCTCATTACATTCTTCAATGATTCTTTTACAGCTTCTCAACTTAGCTGTTGTCAGTATAGTCACTAAAATTGCTCTCTATAAGCTTGCATTACATTCCAATAGATAGATCATTAAAGTTCATCAAGACATCACAATGTTTCTGTTAAGTACAAGTTATAAATAAGTCATTTTTATTTTATTTAAGTATTTATTTATTTATTTCTCTCACAAACAACATAGGTAATATTAATAAACATAATATATAAGTAAAAGAAGTAAAAAAATTATAATAATAAGTTGCTTTAATAGCTGAGCTCTTCGTTGCCTTAGAGGGCATGTTAAATATTCTGGCTATTAAAGTCTGCCATGATGGAGGCCCTAAAACTTTGTCACTCTCATCATCATCATCAGCGATTTATAACCTACTGCTGGGCATAGTGCCCTTCGTGATTGCCATTTGCCTCTATCCTTCGCTAGCTTGTCATACTCACCATCCTATCCTTATAATATAATAAATGTGAAAGTTTGTAAGAATGTATGTGTGTTTGTTATTTTACGCAAAAACGGCTAAACCGATTTGGCTGAAATTTGGTATATCGATAGGTGATACCCTAGATTAACACATAGGTTACTTTTTATTCCGATATTTCCGCGGGATCGGGACTTACACGGGTGAAGCCGCGGGGCGCAGCTAGTTTCCTATATGTCCCATGCAATAGCTTCAATTTATTCACTTCTCAGATGGCAGACATCGCTACAAACAGAGAGAGGCTAGCGTCCATGTCTACTTGCATGATGAATTTACACAAGCGAGTGCAGTCTCTGTCCGTAAGTTACTATTTTATTTTATTATTTATTTAGGTATTTTAGTTTTTAAGATTTTAGGAAAACTTACAGCTATTACTAGTAGGTATGGTAAAGAATAACAAAAGAGAGATTTAGAGATTTAGAGATTTTATCATTTAACCATTTTTTTTAAACTAAAACCTTAATTGAGTACCAGCAGCACGTCCCGGCTTTGCACTGGTGTACTAATGAAACTACCGGATAAAATATAGCCTATGTTACTCCCTGATAGTGTAGCTTTGATTCGGTGAAATAATTTTTGGAGAGTTTTCGGCTTCTACGGGATTCGAACCCGCGAGATACAAGCGATTGTCCTCAAGGTATTTCATTTATTAATAAAATCCCTAAAGCTGCGGCCAAACCTGCGCGACCAAAGCGACTGCGAAGCGGGAGCGTCTACCGCGCGGCGGACGCTACCCATATACATCTATGGCGCTTTGCATACCTACGCGACCGCATCGCGGGACGGGTTATATGGTAAATCCGTCGCGCGGTAGACGCTCCCGCTTCGCAGTCGCTTTGGCGCGCAGGTTTGGCCGCAGCTTTAGTGTTGTTTAACACTATAAAATACTAGTAGCACGTCCCGTCTTCGCGCGGGTGTACTAATGGAGCTACCGGGTTAAATATAGCCTATAACATCCCGGACAGTCCATTCTACACACCCGTGAAAGAATTTTTAAAATCGGTCCAGTAGTTTCGGAGATTACCTCCGTCAAACAAACAAACAAACAAATTTTACCTCTTTATAATATTAGTATAGAATATATAGATATAGATAGTATAGATAAAAACTAATTTCAATATAATTCAACCATTACCTTTCTACTTCAGGTCAGAGCAGCCAATGTTGAAAAGGCGGCCAAAGCTAAAGCAGCGCAAAACAAACCACCTAGCTAGAGGTACTCTTACATTGCTATACTAAACTAGCTGCGCCCCGCGGTTTCACCCGCGTTAGTCCAGTTCCCGCGGGAATATCGGGATAAAAAGTAGCCTATGTGTTAATCCAGGGTATCACCTGTGTACATACCAAATTTTAAAACCAAATCGGTCCAGCCGTTTTTGCGTGAAAGAATAACAAACATACATACATTCTCACAAACTTTTACATGTTTATTATTAAGTAGGAACGATTATATTACCATAGATTTGAGCTAAAGCGGTACTTAAGAATAAATAAATAAAAAACAGAATTTATTTAAAACTTTATACTTAAAATAAGTACAATATCGTAAGTTCTATAAAATAAATAGCATTGCATTGTTTGCCTTAGAATTAGATTTCTAGTAGCTACACTTTTAGAACTTTGCATAATAATACAGTGACTGAAGAAATACTTTTTACGTTTTGCAATCAAACCTTTGTAGGTACCGAATACTGAAACGCTTATTAAAGTAAGTGGTGCTTATCTGTCATAATTTGACATTTGTCAATACAAATCTGTCAAAAAAAAAACTTCGGTTAATATGGACTTAAATTTTTAATTAGAGTTTGAGTATTCGGGCAATAAGTACTCATTGTTTTTTAAGTATTAGTGGCGATTCTGATTATTACTTAAATTAAACTAAAAAAGATGTCGTCATAGCGATTGAAATAAAATGATAGCATAATCTTTAGTTAGTTTCGTTTAAGTTTTAGCGGCCACTAATATGTAGGTATGTTATGATCAAAGCAAAATGAACTAGTTGTTAAGAATTTATTTAAAATATTTTATAACTATATTTCATTTTATTCTATAACTGTATCTTACTTTAGATTAAAACTGTGTTTTGGCCTTGTCAAGTCTGCGAAAAGGAAAAGAGATGGCAATACTTGTGCATTCCATAAGTCTAATGTTTGTTGAAAATTTTAATGTTAATCTAAATGCTTTAAGCTAAAACTTTTCTTATGTTAAGTTCATTATTCTATAAATTTTAAAAGTTGTTACTTATTTATTTAAATGGATTTAAGACTAGTTGTGTTTAGAAATAAACTGTCTGTTGGTACATCGGTCGCTTTAGCATGAGTACAGTGTAAGTTTAGCATGATATAACTTGCTCTTATTTCCAGTTTCAATACATATTATATACAATATGTTATTGGTGGTTCGCCGTAAATAGATGAGTTACTCTGGCCGCCATCTTTTTACTATCGTAGAAGGAAAGAAAGAAAGAAAAATATGTTTATTTCTGTAGGACCTCAAGGATCACTTAAAAATGTACAGACTTATTAGCAAGGTGACTCTATTGCCTGTTCCAACGCAATTCCCTACACCAGGGAAAGAATCAGGCAAGAACCTGGTGGTCTGGGCCTAGCTTTTATTAAAGCGATCCCTTAACAATCTGTAAATAGTCAAGCTTCAGTGAGAAGCCAGTCAAACAATGTAAGGCTTGTCAGAGCAATAGACTATTATCTATTATGCTAAAGCGACAGATGTGTCTACAGACATAAGCTTTAATATGGCAGTTTTGTTAATTACTGTACCTACAATAAATAATACTTGTTATATTGTTTTTTAATCAGAATTTTTAATATTAACTTAATATATGTTAAGTGTGATTTTATACTGGGATTTTTACATTGTGATAAAAAGTGATGTCAGATAAGTACTAAAATAATATACAATCGGTCGGAGATCGTATCCTAACTAATAAATAATATTAAATTTACCAGGGATTTCAGTAGTAAAGTCTACAAAAAAAGCGATCTATTTAAAAAACAGAAAAAAACTTAGTATTAAAAAATCATAGACGGATACATGCTGCTAACTTTACTAGATATATTTGAATAATAAATTATACGCTATAATTTATTTTATTAATTGCAATACTCAACAAACTTGTATCTACCTACGTTTCAAAATTATTCTTACTATTCAACTGCCATAGCGCTTTAGGCTGCCATATCTAGGCAGCCTAAATCTAAAAAAAATAGTTTTTCTGAATTGCTCAAAACTAAGAAATTAATTACTATTGATACTTGAAATTTCCTACTTTCTGTTCTACATTCCTATTACTATAGATACGTAACATCCTACAAATTTCCATTAGAAATTATTACCCAAAATCCCTGGTAGTGTTCAAATACACCAATCCCCTGCTAGTCTTGATAACCCTCGTGACCGTGCAGAGTGGCTTCACCAGGTACCCCCTGGGTTATTTCCGTTGGTACACCTCCACGTCAGAAGTGGCGGAGACAACGAAGGATTCGATCCCGGACTCGTTGGAGCCGCGGGCGATGCGGAAGTAGCCATTTTCACCCCAGTCTTTACCCCAGCTGTTTGCTACGATCTGGAAAAGATGATATATTTTATAAAAGTCGTTAATTCTCTTTATTAAAATTACGTGAAAACACATTTTATAATCATATGTACGGGTTTATAATGTTTCGAACGGATTTCGCCGCCCGTGGTCAGTTTTTCCGAGACTGGCGGTGCAATCCGTTCGAAACGTCAAGATAAATAATAAATAGCCTTACCTACATACGAGTATACTTTATAAAATAGTCGTAAAACTATGACGGAAACTTTTAGGCGGCCTGAAAACTCTGTCACCAAAGTTGGCCATCGAGATGGGCGGATGATTTGAAAAGCCGCTGGTTCACGGTGAATGCAAGTCGCTGCCAACCAAATACAACTGCAGTTCTATAGGCGAAGCTTATGCCCAGCAGTGGACGTCCTATTCCTGAGATGATGTACTTACCCAGTATTTGTCCCCACGTTCCTGACGCTGTGCAGTCCCTGCTACCTGTTGTCTCCTACTCTAGCTGTGGTAGACTATATGTCCAGCTGTGGGCGGCTGAGATGGTTAACTCACCCAGTATTTGTCCCCACGTTCCTGCCCCCATCCCACGATCCTGACGTCTTGCTGTCTGTTGTCTCCTACTGACTGTGGTAGACAATACTATGTGTCCAGCAGTGGCCGGCTGAGATGGTTAACTCACCCAGTATCTGTCCCCACGTTCCTGCCCCCATCCCACTATCCTGACGTCTTGCTGTCTGTTGTCTCCTACTGTCTGTGGTAGACAATACTATATGTCCAGCAGTGGGCGGCTGAGATGGTTAACTCACCCAGTATCTGTCCCCACGTTCCTGCCCCCACCCCACGACCCTCACGCTATGCAGACCTTGCTGCCTGTTGTCTCCGTACTGACTACGGCGGTAGATGCCGTCGCGGTAGTGGAAGAAGTCTTGGTATACCGTCATCACAGCTAGAAGACACAATATAATAAATAATAAATAAATAAATATCCTTGGACATTTCACACAGCGTCATCTAGTTCCAAGCTAAGCAACTTAATGCTTGTGTTATGGTAGCCAGATGACTGATTTATTACATAGATACATTTTCTTTTGTAAATACCACAGATAAAATAATACTATATTTTCTCTGTTGTCTCTGGTGCCCCCGTAGACGACATGTCCTATGCAATTGCATTACTTACAGGCTAATCCAGCACTGCTTACACCTAATATAGGTAGTATTTAAACTAATAGGCCCGTTAACTAACCCAATTAAGTATTTATAATTTAACAATTTAATAGCTCTTTTGACTAGTAAGTTCACTAGGCTATACCAATATGAATAAGGCCGCAGGTCCAGATGCCCTCAATAGATACAAACACCACAGGCTTAAATCAAAGCAAATTGTCCCGGTTTCTCTGTAACGGTATTTGTTCTCACAAGGACGTGATAAGAGTCTATGGTTAGATAAGAAATGTTTGTACGATAATATCTGTAGGTAAGTGTCACAAAAAACGTCCATGGCCGAAAATTTGTTTAGTATTCTAGCTTTCTATGAAAATTGGAGTTCATCATACCTACTTGCTTCGCTTGCTACAAGCTTGCGTGGTCATGTAGGTACTAACCCAATAAAAAGTAGCTTATTTGTTATTCCAGGTTATGAACTACGTAGGTACTTTACCTTCTAATGTTCCGTATAAAGAAAAAATCCATATTTAATCCGGTTCGCTTCGCTCACCACTTAGCTTATAACGACAAATAAATGTTGACTCACCAAACACTGGTCCAGTCTCCATAATATCGTACATGATGTCTCTCTCGTATAACAAGCGGCCTACAGGCCCGACCTGAAATAAAACAACAACATAAATTCGAAAATTTACTATCTAGCATGTAAACAACTAAACATATTTTTAGATAAGGTTATAAGGATGGTTCAGGTTCCGCCCAGACCAGTACCTACTAGTTCTAGGTTACCTAGGACAGGTCTTAGGTATGTAGGCTACTTATCCTGTGACTATTAACAGATGTTACTTATGACGTCATGCATTCTGATCGGTGTATTATTATTTTTTATCTATATATAGGTATAAGTAAATACCTATATCAAAATAAAAATATGATTACTCATACCAACGGACGAACGAATATAAAAAAATGTACTCACCCTATATCTGTCTTCCCTCTGCTTAACTGATGGTCTGCAGCCATCCTGTATAAGAGTACTTCCTCTCTTGAAGGGACATCTGGTGAGCTCAGCCTTGTATGGGAAGCAAATCTCATCTACAAGACTGGAAGAAAACTCTAATTTAGAAGCTACTCAATTATAACGATTCTTGAAAATTTTAGTGAAGACCAGTGGGAGAGACCCCATTTGAGACAAGGTTAACAAAAATATTAACATATAATTTTTAAACTATTATGGTTTTGAACATTATACACACTTAAACCTATAGTTGCTCTTCCGTAGGAACCATTTGATCGAGCTTAGAATAAAAAACATAAAATGAAGTCTTCTCTTTCTAAACTTGATACAACTTGATCTCGAAACTCGATACGATGAAGCTTTGCACGACTGGTTACAAGTTGGTATTTATAGAAAATATTTCTCTATTTTGAATTTATGATTGACTGCACTTGGTAGAAACAATTTCTCTGTTAAACTAGTAGTATAGAGTAAGATTGTAAAGCAAATGGCCAACTATGCCGATGATGTTTTTAGGCCGCTTAAAAGCTTCCGTCATATCTTAACGACCACTGTTTCACAAAGCACGAATAAGTTCTACATAAGTTTTGAATTCACGCGTTCTTACATATTGGTAGGTAAACACTAACTTTATGGTGAACTTTATGTGACACATAGCGCTATATGACAGTCGTGAAACGTAATATAAAAGTTGGGACCGACAATTTAACTTGTCCGAAGCGCGCCAATTGCTAATGCTAAGCAAATTGTAACCGCTCAAAACGTTGCTTAACTTCCTATCAAGATGTCTCCGCAAGTTTCGCCACGAAAGCTTTTAACTTCCTACCTATAGTGACACTTAACATGTCTTTTACCTTATTTAAGTGGACTTAACTATTAACGACACTACCAAGACTATTGGTATTTAAATATACAACGCACGAGACATGGTACGTAAAGGTGACTTACCCGAAGTTCTTTGCAAAGTTCCAAGCTACGTCGATGTGCCCTCCATCGCACGCGCGCTGACCTTTGATGTTGCAAGACAAGAGCATCTGAGGACTTAGCATCATGCTCTCCGCACCGTTCGACTGGATCGCGAACCTGCACATGATAAACACTCTTATACCCAAAATCTTAAACGCTAATTTCTTTTCTTGGACATTCCACACAGTGTTATCCAGCCCCATAATACCTACTTGTGTTATGGTAACCAGATGACTGATATTCAAATGCTTAGATGCAATATGTTATCTGTAAATACTACATCAAACATTTGTCCTGTGATCGAACCCGCAACCTCCGCGTCTCAGGCAGGCCTTCGCCCACTGCGCCACAGAGGTCGTCTAATTAAATATTAAATTAAATATTTAAGGCCGTACCTATTAACCATTGTATGAAATTATGGCATAGCACTTTCAGTTTTGGGGTGTTGTTTGTTAAAAAGCCGAAAGTCCTACGGACATCCGTAAGTTGGTTATAGGAACCGGCCGTTAATAAACTTGGGAAGCGATCGATCGCGTAAAGCCAAATCCACAATATACCCTAAGGCTAAGTCTAAGTGGGTTACTCGGCTAGTCTTGACCTAAATCAGTGCCTAGGTCGTTATGTAGAGCGTAGGATGTATTTGCAATCTTCACGGTCAATTCATCATCACTCGTCAATCTGTCATTGTCATTATTAAACTTGGGCCTTTACCTACATTTCAGGGCCTTTTCATCTTCACCTATCTTCATTTCTTGAAACGAGCTAATAGGAAGGAAAATAATCGCACGTGATTGGTCGTCGAAAATAATTGTTTATTCTCGTGATGGCTAGATTTGACAACTGACAATTGATTTGACAATCTAGCCAATCACGAGAAAGATAATTATTTTCGACGACCAATCACGTGCGTTTATTTTTGTTCCTGTTAGCTCGATCCAAGACATGAAGTATAGGTACTACTAGCAGCACGTCCCGGTCTAGCACGGGTGTACTAATGACACTACCGAGATAAAATATAGCCTATAACCATCCTGGCAGTCCATTCTACACAATTGGTGAAATAATTTTTTCAATCGGCTGATTATTTTCGGAGATTACCTCCGTCAAACAAACAAACAAATAAACATAACCTCTTTAGTATAGATATAGATTAGATAGTAAAGATATAGGTAGATTAGAATACTTAGGTACTTGTAGGTTCGTCCAGTACTTCTAAAGCTCTTTAAAAATAATTAAATTCTTTACAACCAGATGTTAAACATCTTAGGTAATTACCTACCATATTAATCGCTTCCCAGTTTTGCCTCACTAACCATCAAAACATTTTATACCTTAGACCTTAAGGCTCATATTCAGCGTCCAAGTTATTTTTGAATTCATTAAGCGGAGCGTGCTGAGCCCTCTCTTGTTACCTGCGTCTAAAAATAGCTGAGGGCCCTCAGAAACTTGAGAGGGTCGGCTACCTGAGTACCACCAGCCCTACCATCAGTTTTCGAGTTGTATACCTAGGTAACCATCCTCGCTAACGAGTCAAGTATTTCAAATGTAGGTATGTAGTTACTAGCGCCTCACGGTTTCACCCGCGTCCCGTTCCTGAATATCGTGATAAAAAGTAGCCTATGTGTTATTCCGGCCATTGTACATTTTTAACTTGGTTTTATATATTTTATTTGTTATTTTAATTTAGGTGTGCAATAAAGTATTTTCATTTTCGTCTTCATTATTCCAGGTCTTTATGTACTTAGATACTTAACTAAATTTCATCGCAATCAGCTTTGTAGTTTTGTTAAAGAGGAACAAACATGGGTACATAATCGTAAAGTGGGAAGGTTTAGTTCATGCAAGTTACCTTACCGGGGGCGCTGCGCTGGATTCTCATACATTTCGTGATACATGACTCGGTATCGAGAATAGTATTAAATACTTCGGCACACTGGTAGTAGGGCCTCTGGACAGAGGGGGAGGTAAGAGGAGGGACTAGTGAAGCACTACTTTATGTATCTGAAAGTTTGTTTTGGAATATGGGGACTAAAATGCCTGGCTATTAGTTCCGGTAGGTACTGCTGCCTTATTCTCCCAATAACCATGTCTTGACTTGGCACGACACGACGAAGATATCTTGCGATGAATTTCAGAAAACAAAAGCTAAATAACGTGCAATCTCTTACCGCGTCATGTTTTGAAAGTCGTCGAGAATCGACATCCAGATTGATCTCGCTGACTTAAGCCTCACCTGTCAGAAGCGACACCTGTCAATGTGACAGCCCAGTCAGAGCCACACCAGCCCTGGTCGATGACAGGAGATATGTAGCCGGGCCAGCGCTTCCGTGCGTCGAAGTCGGTGGGGTAGTCGATATCTTTGTCGTAACGAATCGGCCCCATGCGGCGGGTAGACGCGCTGAGGGGTAGAGTTCCTGAAAAAATATAAAGGATAAATAAATAAATAAATATCCTGGGACATTCTACACAGGTCATCAAGTCCCACGCTGAGCAACTTAATGTTTGTGTTATGGAAACCAGATGACTGATATACCTACTTAATAATTATACTGAGATACATTTTTCTGCCCCCGATAGTTAAAAAGGCGCATCTAACATTTTTTCCGAATTTGACTTATATATATTGCCAGAATCAGGAAAAAAAGGCGGATCTACCTATATTTTTAATACTTTTCTACCAAGCTTCATTGCAATTTTAGCACAAGAAAATAAGCAGCTTCTGCACTTATTTTTACATCTAATTGAAGATAAAAAGGCGAATTTGGCTAAAACTTAGTTGAAGAGTCGCATTTATGTAGATATGCCCCCATGCCTTGCATATTTTATTTGAGTTAGGTAATTTAAAAGACGCATATTTTACTCTATTTCGAAGTGGAAATTAATAAGGCGCAAGTAACCATATTTGCGCCCTTTCTACTTCGTAAAGTTTGTTTTAGCCTGGCGCATTTGTCATATACGTCTTAATACCTTATGTTGCGTAAAAATATAACTGATGGTACCTAATTAAAAAGGCGCAAGTGAGCAGAAACGTCCTTTTCATTTATTATCGTGAATCCTACGGGGAGGTGCGCGGGGTTTGATTAGTACGGCGGCTGGACATTTCCTGTCAGTTGCGCGGGTTGCGCCCGAGCCCGAGTAACAGTGGGAGTGGGACGTGTCCCGCGTATGCGCAATTTTTCGTTGCGTGATTTATCACAAGGTAAGCATCCAGTTTTTATTACACTATGTTTTATCGTCATCTTTAGTTTTCATTTAAGACGAAGTCTAGGATAAATTTGATCGATTAAGGTAGGAAATCATTGGTCAAGAAAAGAGACAGTGATCTAATATTGTTTATTTATGTTTTTTTGTATTAATATGTTTAATATTGTTTATCTATGTTTATCTATGTATATCTATGGATATAATAGTAGTGTATGTTAAGTATGTAAATTTACCTATATTTACTTAAGTTTTTTTATTACACTGTATTAAATTATGTTCATGTATTGATCTGTTTTATTTTATTACAGACAACTAACATGAAGAAAGGACGAAGTTTTGACTTAATTGCCAAAGCATTAGCTTCTACAAGCACGCAAAGTACAAATAGCACTATAGAAGAAAATACAGAGAACATTTTGCTATGCAACGCAAATAACGACAACAGTCACGCAGACAAAGCAAGCTACGGTAACGAAATAAACCTATATAATTGCCCCCAAGTCTCTACAACTGACAGTAACAATAGTGTTCCTTCTGCTAAAGACCACGCTCCTCTCTCACTTAAAAAAAAGAAAAGAGACTTCGAAGACTTTCATCGCGCCGTCTCCGATACAAATCGTAATATTACTGTAAAGAGTATGGATGTCGGAGACTTTTGTAGATTTGAAGATTGCTCTGAATATTGCTGATGCCATGCTCTCCAAATAATCTTGCTAATGCAAACTGTTTTGGCAAAACAGTCGGACTAGTTACACAAACTTGTATATTGTCTTCTTCTTCTACTTCTCCTTCCTTCCTCACGACTTTTCTCCCTCTTGACACCTGAGACCATTCCTCTTCGGAATTACCTATTTCGTTTCGATCTTTTCTTTTCTTAGAACTTGTGGAGTTATCCAAAACCATTTCTTCCTGCTCAAGCAGCTCGGTTTCATCAAAAAACTCAATACTGTTATTTACTTCAGCTGGAAAAGATTCCATGTTGAACGCGCGGCAAAGCCGGCGGGTCGGAAAATCTTGAGAATGAACTTGCGCTTAACTTATTAGGTACTTAAATGACATTTATTTTGATTTTGTGCCATAGATAAGCAGTTTTTTTAATAAATACTTGAGTCTTTCGATAGTGTGTTCTTTTAATAAAGATAAATAATTTGAGTACCTACCTTCCTACATAATAGCAGTATAACACAGTTACTGCATATTTTTAGGTTATAGTCTGAGAAGAATGAATTAATTAAATATCTGAATATACTTTTTATCTTATTCAAGGATTATCTACATAGCTTTGAATACTTATGCAAAAAGGCGTATATAACCAAATGCGCCTATTTATTTTAGAAACCTAAGTCTAAGGTTATCTAGATACTTAGAATAAAAGTCCAGCAATAAGCATTCTAGATTTAAAGGGCGCATCTGGCTATTTGCGTCTATTCAATTTAAGACGTAGTATTTTTCCCCAATTTTTATACTAAGATGAAACAGTTTTTTGTTATTTTTAGTTTAATAATTAGAAAATATTCATATTTTTAATAGTTGAATTCAAAGACTATTAATGTAGCCATTAAATCCCATTAAAAAAGAATAATTATATTAATTTATCCAAAGACAGCAAACAATTTCCCGTTTCATTAATTAAAACATTTTTTTCTCCGTTTTGACTTGTTGTTACTTGCGCCTTTTTAACTATCGGGGGCAGTTTTTTTGTAAATACATACATAATTATTATGTTCTATATAAACAACACACCCAGACGTACCTAAGCAAAGAATTAATTTTCATTTTATAACCTTTTTAATACATATTAAAAGCTCGATCCAATCTAGCTTATTCAGTGTTTATATTGTAGAAACGGTAACCAAATCCAATAATTAGAATAATGTAGCGCATAGAAAGTATCACGATATCCTTCACTTTCTAGCAAAACTAGAATTATCTAGCATCTGCCTTTCACCTTTGTCTAAACACTAAAACAGTTTAGTGCCATATTGCTCTGCGCGATCAGTAGAGCTATTTTTAACCGACGAAACCTACAGATTCAACGACAGTAAGCAAAACCAGAGATTGAAAGGATTATTGAGGCTGGCCGTAAGTGGGGCAAGAAGGGACAGCTGTCAAGAATTCGTAAAGATAAGTAATAACACAGATAAAACAATACTATGTAGTAATCCTACTATCCTACTATCCTACTTCCTACTATCCTACTAATATTATAAATGTGAAAGTTTGTGAGAATGTGTGTATGTTTGTTATTCTTTCACGCAAAAATGACTAGACCGATTTGGTTGAAATTTGGTATGTAGATAGGTGATACCCTGGATTAACACATCGGCTACTTTTTATCCCGATATTCCCGCGGGAACGGGACTTACGCGGGTGAAACCGTGGGGTGCAGCTAGTAATTAATAAGTTAGGACCAATCTTATTTCGCCATAAAAAAACTCACGCTACAAATGTAAAGTCAAGTAGGTACCTACTGTCAATTTACCTTGTCCATCGAGAAGACAAATTGTCTGCAAGTCACACAGATCAAACAACACACACACACACACACACAGGTGGTCCTTCTTACAACTAATAACTTTATTTAAATGTAAAATATGAGCAGCTGCGTCTTTTCGCGCCATAAATAAAACTCCAATCATAATTATTCTAATCGCAGATAATGGACAGTCTGAATTTTAATTTTATTGAGATACAAATTAAATTGATATTTATTTTACCTACTATGTTTTGGCGAACTTTGACAAGGGCAGAAGGAAAATACAATGCAGGAAAAAAAGTAAGGCAAGACGCAAGGGCACCACGTGGTACGGACCTTAGCTTGGGAAGATCTGGAGCAGGAGGCTTACTATGACCGTTATAAGCGATTCAGTTAAAAGGTCCTAGTATATGCTTTAGACGTATCTAAGCTAAGACGCTGACGTAAAGTTGGAATTGTCAGAAGGTAAGCCTATTGGGCCCAGAAGGGGCGAAAAGTGATGAGATAAATCAAAAACCTAAATATCACCACAACAACTTCTTACAAGCACTCCCAACAACTATTCTCAATAACAAATTAACTTCCTTCGATCCCTGTACATCTGATGAAATTGATAACATTATAAAGAATCTGGACTCAAATTCTAGCGCTGGCATTGATGGCATGAATACTAAAAGCATAAAATGTATAAAGAACCTTATATTACACCAGCTTTCCAATTGCTTTAATAAACTACTGCTCGATGGCACATTCCCCGATACACTTAAGATTGCCAAAGTGTCTCCTATACACAAATCAGGTCCGAAAACAGATCCTGGTAATTACCGGCCTATTTCAGTGCTACCTATGCTTTCCAAAATTTTAGAAAAAATACTCCAAATACGGTTAGAAAGATATTTAAACGGAATTAACTTCATTTGCAACGAACAATACGGATTCAGGCCCAAAAGTAACACACTAGCTGCGACAATCGACCTAGTCACTAGAATCAAAACAAATATAGATAACAAAAACATTGCCCTGGGTATATTTATAGATCTGAAGAAAGCATTCGACACTGTTAGCCACAAATTACTGATCAAGAAATTGGAATGCATAGGTGTCACTGGAATTGCCCTAAAGATGTTTGAGTCATACCTATCACACAGACTACAAGTAGTTAAAATCAATAACGCTCAAAGCAAGTCTATGCCTATAACCTGCGGAGTCCCACAAGGTTCTATATTAGGCCCATTGCTCTTCTTGATTTACATTAATAACATCAATGAAATAGGCCTATCTGGTCAGCTAACCCTGTACGCGGATGATACTTGTCTGTTTTATTTTGGACCCTCAATACAAGATGTAACTGCATTAGCTCAAAAAGATCTCAATACTTTGTTTGACTGGTTCCAACACAATCTTTTGACAATTAACACTACTAAGACATGCTATACTATATTCAAATCAAAAAATAAAATAATCCCATCATACACTCCCCTTACTATTGATAATGTAGTCTTACAAGAAAAACACACTGAAGTATACCTTGGTTTACGTATGGACAGCCATTTGACATGGAACACACAAATCGAACACATCACATCCAAACTTTCATCACTTGCTGGATCACTGCGAAACATTGTCCGATGTGTTCCATGGCAAATACGCTACACGATTTATAACTCACTCGTCAAATCACATCTACTCTATCTGGTGGAAATTTGGGGTGGCGCCGCTAAAACCACACTAAGTAAGCTCCAAATTATCCAAAACAAAATTATTAAAATACTATTTAATTACCCTTTTTTAACTTCGTCAAATACAATTTACCAAGAAACAAAACTAATGAACATCAAACAATTATATAATTACAGTACATGTATTCTTGTTAGAAAAATCCTCCACAAATCAATCCATACTAACCTAGCCTTTACTAAAATCAAGCAGTTAGCAACGCGAACACGATCCACGCGCCGAGGAAGTTTTCTCGTCCTACCCAAAACTCGCACTAACTACGGCAAAACCGCTATTGTCTCTGATGGCGCTCGGCTGTACAACAAACTACCCGCTGAAATAAAAAGAGTTGGCTCATTTGATGTTTTTAAAACAAAACTCGCTGACTTTATCCTGTCGGATAAATCACTTTTAAACCATTAAATGATGCATCAAATGAGCCAAAACTTCAAATAGATACCCACCATATCTCTAATTACCTAGTTAACTTAGTCTTTAATTTTGTAAGTACATACCTACTTTGTAACTTCTTCTGTTTTTTGTTAGCTAAATTTTGTAAGAACGACTTTAGATAATTTACACTAAGTACAACATTGTTCTCATGTAAGTGATACCATTGTCTTTTTGAGAATAAAATATATTAAACCATAAACCATAAATCGATGACCCCGCGCCGGAGGCGATTTCGAAATTAGGGTAAAGAAGTGACTAGGAAGCTATCCCATCATCACCGCGTTAGCCGCAGTCGCAATCTTTTATGACTACCTATAAAGTCTTTGATTCGACACACTGAGAAACACTCTTAGCTCTAAGATTTATAGTTTGTTTGTATTTATTGACATGTTTCGTTAGACTGTGATGACCTTTTGAACGACAGAGATGGACTAAGGCATAGAATAAAGAGGCTCATAACAGAGCATTAGTTATAAAATGGTTTTGTTTACAGTTCTCTTTGAATATTAATTGATTAAACTACTTCAGTTATTCATACTTGCAAATGAACTCTGAATTATTTGGGGAATGATTTTTCATACTTAAAATTCAGTTATTTTTCTCATTTATTTTTTTGGATCATAATAAAATAATCACATTGCAAAAATTATGATATTATGATAGTAAGTATCGATTTATGCACATTATTTCTGATACTTACAAAGAAAATATTAAAAAAAAAGTTAATTATATCTACTGAACTATAGGTAGCTAACTTTTAAAATGCTAGGAGCAGCAAGATGTTTATCAAAATAACTTACCAAGTTTATAAATCAACCCATCCTTGAGTTTTTTGCCAGCAAACTCATTGTAGTTATCCGCCCGCCAGGTGGCGCCACGTCTGACTCCATCGAGCACATCCTGGCTGATGATGCACTGGTCCTGCTCGCAGTCCCAGTCGGTGGTCTGCCGCAGCTCGTCGAAGACGCATGTACTGTAACAAGGATTTTAGAATTGAACTCTACTTTAAATTCTTTACTAAATACTTACCTTTTAATAAAATAGTTCACAACCCTTTTCTATATTTTCTAATTGCATTTTCTTTTTTTTGTACCGAATATCATGTCATAATTCTATTTGTGATTTTGCTAACTGAGTTGCGTACCTACTTAATGTGGTTAGATATTGTCAAAATTCAAAATTCTTTATTTCAAAATTAACTAAAACATAATTATTGCCATCACTTTCATGATAATAGAGTGAATTTTTCTTCTTTAAAATAATGCCCCTTTTACGTCCTAATTACATCCCTGTAAAGATCCATCGAAACCGAATGACATAATCTATAGAAGATACTATCAGCTTCGTAGTCAAGTAGTTTCAAATTTGTGGTCTAAGTGGAATACCATATACGTTGATATCGGCAATCAATGCTGTCATTCGACCTTACAATTGAGATTATGAATGACAATGATGGCGTTGGATTAGTCATGCACGATGTAACAATAAATGCCCATAAGTAATGTGATGACGTCATTGTTGATGGAAAGAACTAGGCTACGCTAGGCGGATGGTTCAGGTGCTGGGTATTTAATTTCAGCAATGTAATGTATCAAGCACTACAGAGGCTTACCATAACGTATTAAATAGTTAAGTTATGACAGTAGGTTCTAACTGTCATAACTTTACGTCAGCGCCTTAGCTTATGTCTCAGTTTAAGACCCAAGCTGAATCGCTTTTAACGCCCATAGTAAGCCGGCAGTCTCTTCTGATGCAGACTGAGGTGTCATTTTTTATTTCAGTACTTTCTGTCCTTAGGGACTGGGCAAAAATCGGATCAACCTCTCAAGGCAACAGCCCAAGCCACAGGCAGGTTCTAGCATACTTGCCTTTAAGTTTTATTTCCGTTCCGTTCCGTTCCACACACATCCTATAAACACATCGGTGAAAGAATTTTTGAAATAGATTGATTAGGTAGTTTCGGAGATTACCTGCGTCAAACAAACAAACAAAGAAACTTTACCTTTTTATAATAATTTATTACTTAGTATAGATTACACAAACGTATTATTTGAATTCAACACAAATAGGTTATAGTTACGTTTCTTACCTTAGAATTAGAATATGAAATTTGAGCACCTTTGACTGAATGCCATTTACCTAGAAGGTCAAACCGACATTTACAATACATTGTTAAGAGTTAATGTATTTCAATCTTGATTATTTAGGTTCTAACAATGACACCAACTCAAACAAACACAAGGTATCTAACTGCTTTTGGGAGTAGTCTGAGACAAGTTTTAAATCTGGAATAAATGTATGGAAATTACTGAGATACTAAAAATACGTCATATTTAACTGGACCCCTCCAGACCTTTACTCAAGGGCGGATCCAGGGGGGGGGTCACGGGGGTCATGACCCCCCCCTGGGGCGAGCCCAGGACCTAGGCAGGCTATGTTTTTATATTTAAGGTTTATATATTTTTAAGAGCCGTGCTCTCCTCTCTCCGTTCGCCTCATTCAAAGCCCGATTAGCAATGTTTTGGAATTTACTCCAGGAGTCCTTGTGACTATTGAATGCAAAAATTATGTTTTTTCAGCAGAATGAGAACCTGACCTGGCTTGTTGCTTTTATGTGAAAAATGATTCTCTCGCGTCAAGTCGCGTCGTTTCTCGCAGAATAAAAACCGGTCATATACAAAACCAAGTGACACGTTTAAAAAATTTTGCTCGTTTCGCTTGCATCGATTCTCACAGTTTAAAAACCTGCTAGTACGAGTATCTAGCTATCTACGCTGCTTGTAGTTCAGTTTTTATCGAGAATCAAACGCGTTTAACTTAAAAAAATTTGCGCTCGCTTCGCTCGCGCCGTTTTTACCAGGATAGGAGTCAACTTTAGACAAAACAAAGAGACACGATGCTTTTGTCTTCAATAAAATTACTAGTTGCGGACTTGTCGTTTTTGCATTATAAGAACCTGCTCTAAACAAAACGAAAGGCCACGACACGATGTTTTTATGTTAAAAAAATTTTGCTCGCTTCGCTCGCATCGTTTCGAGCCATATCAGAGCCGACCCTGAACAAAACGACGTGCAACATTGCAAAATTACGGTCGTCTTATCTCGCAGAACCGAACTAGATACCTTGATTTTAACCTAAAAAAAAATTTTGCTCGCTCCGCTCGCATCGTTTTTACCAGGATAAGAACCAACCCTCAACATTACCAAGTGCCTCGATGCTATATTCTTTCAAAATTTTGTTCGCTTCGCTCGTAGCGTATTGAGCAATAAAAAAGCCGACAAAACCAAGTACAACGTTGCAACTTTTCGCTCGCGTCATTACCCGCAGAATAAGAACCGAACTACCTATCTAGTTTTTTTTAAGTTAAAAGTAACGTAAGTATCTATCTACGTTGCTTTTAATTTTAAAAAAATTCTCGCTTTGCTCGCGTCATTTTTATCTGAATAAGAACCGGCCATTAACAATACCTAGTGCTACGCGATCTACAAAAAAGTTAACTCGCTCTGCTCGCATCGTTTCTTACAAGAAATAGGTACCTACATAATTTTATCTTAAAAAAATATTACTCGCTTCGCTCACGTTCTTTCTGCTAAAATAAGAATCGACCCTAAACAAAACTTTAAAAAATGGCTTCGACTTTGTGACCCCCCCCTGAAGCCAAAGCTGGATCCGCCCTTGCCTTTACTGGCATGAGATTGGGTTAATTTGCCCCCTCTCCCAAAATACACCTCTTTGGACGTCCCTGGTGAGTCGTCATATATTTTAAATTTCTTGGAAAACTCAAAAATTGATAGAAATCCTATAGGATAGGATTTGTCCTTGTTGTGATAGTGCTAAGTACGTAACTTTGGTAAGTAGGTAGGGAGAGTTAGTCTGTACAAATAAATCAAAGTCATTGAACCATAATACTCGTAATAGAGTCAAAATTCATCAAGAAGTGGAATCTAGGTATTTAAATAAGGTAGTAAAGTTCATTTAATTTATGACTAAATACCGAATTTTAGAATTAATTACCCCGATGATGTAATCCTTGCTAATTATTTAAATAAATTAATATTTCCGTCGGATATCATTTTTTGGCTATAAATCTAAAGTGAGACGTAAAAATTTCATAGCTTGTACCAAAATCAGAATCTTTGAGTTCTCCTATGATAGTTTTGTTGCGTCTTTTAGTTATTTTTATCTATTCTATTCAAGAGACCATTGGTTATAAACCTCTCACGTCATCATAGGTCTCATACTCTAGTTCGAATGGCGATACCTCGATGTCTCTACCTCCACAGTTCGATTAGTCGTTTCCTCGAAAGGGCAGTAGGTACCTTGAAAGCTTTTTTAGCTTTTTTACTTGGACGCATCTCGTCTTCCTACAGGTCTTTTTTGAGTGAAATCTTACAGCAGCAGATTTAGCATCTATCAATGATTCATTGGCACATAGACATCCAATAAAAGATACGTTAATGTTACCATGTGCAACAGTTTATAAAGCAGCCATGTGCAAGGTCAAACCATCAATGAATTTATCATCCGCTGATACAATTTGACATTGACGTCATCTTGTCATTCTTCTTTTTACCTGCTGCAAGCTGATTACATTTGTTAACATTTTTTGCATGTCAAGCAGCAAAACAACAATAAAAATCCAATCTTATGTAATCTCGTGCAAGGAGAGCAAAGCAGTGTTACCTATTTTTTTTATAGGTTGGTACCTACATTACAATATTATTAAATAAGTAAGTAAATCAAATTAAAATTTTATTTCTACAACACCACTCTAACAGGGCCCAATTATAGTTAAAAACCATTTTAATAACCTTTCTAAAACACGCATTTTTAAAATTAAAAAAAGTTTAATTCGGTTAGGTAAGCATGCAAACCTCTACTTTATGTAGGTAGTTCTAAAATAAAATAAATAAAATAACTGTTCCTCACTTCTCAGAACGAGTGACATCATGCAAAAACAAATTTGGACAATGTCATTCAGATTTCGGTAGTTTCAAATAAAAACAAGGATTTAATGAAGGTAAACAAATTTTGAGACAATTTACTAAGTAGGTAAATAAGTTATAAATATTACGCAGCGCAGTTCGAATTCTGTCGGATCAGTTAAATTTTGTTATTGTAATAGGAAGAAACATAATTTGTCTCGTCACCCTTAATTTTTGCCCCCAATTTTTCAACTGATTACAACCCTGCTACCCATTGAACTATTTTAAATCATCAATTTACTTCCAAGAAAGTTCTTAATTCAAAATTGGCACAATGAAATGTCACTGTCACTTTCAGACTAGTGATGGGCGTGTGAAGGCCGCGCTTATCGATGATTATGATTAATTAGTGACTTTTTTATAATATGGCGGCAATTCGCAAATGAGATTCCAAGGATTGCGAATATTGTGCTAATCTCCCTTATCTAATAGATAACCTATTTAGATTCAAATTTTTATTTTATTACCAAATCTACATAACCTATTAAAATTTAAATTTACAGCTACGATGCATTCTTGTTTTTTATCTGAAGTGGATTTCGATTTTAATTAAATTGGTCGTAGATAAGACCAATATTATTTTAACATTAATATTTAAATCAGGGTCGATGATTCAGAAATAAACTTTATTTAAATAAACAATGTTGTTATCATTCGAATCAATTACGTCATGTTTACATGTCATAGGATGACGTCATCGAGGACTTCTCAAGGATCATTGACTTTTGTCATCGAAATGAAGTGACAACTTTAAAAACATTTGAGTGTGTTTATTATTGTGACTATCAATGTCACGCCGCGCTGTTCACGTCAGTTGCTATAATAAAATAATAAATTGTGGTAATTGATCATAAAATACAAACCGTAAAAACATAATATTATGTACCTAACCTATCGATTTATTTCAGATTTGTTAAATTTCCGGATCGAAGCTTAACGCACAAAATTGAATTAGGATTTGTATAAGTAGATCCTTTTATTACGTTTAAGTATCTATAGACAACTCAATCGTAGGTAAAGACTCAACGAGTTAGTATAAAAGATATTTTTTGAAAATAAACTTCAAAACATTAAACAAAGCTTTGCAGCCATGAATCTATAAAACAGAACAAGTTAGTGTCTAACTTTAAACCTAGGAGCTTTAAGTACTTAGGTAGTAAGTAGGTAGGTAGATACTTATCTATTTTCACGCATAGACTACCTACCTCTTTAATGTCTTTAAAATAAATCAATAAGTTTTATGTAAGAACCTACAAAACAGGATGTTCAAAGTACTTAACGCAATGTTATTGAAAATTGCTCACCTTGTCTAATCTATCGAAATAGTTTAACTAAGTAAGTAATTTGGTTACAGCACACGTATGAAAATTTTCCCGCACACGGTGACAAAATACTTGAAACAAAAACAAAACGGTGTTGGAATATTTATCGATGTTTAAATGATCAGAAATGTTTAGGTATATTACCTCCAATAATGCCTACCTTATGTATTTTCGAGGCATTTTATTTAGAACTTGAAATGAGGTGCATTTCTGTTTATATCTCAGAATTTTTTATAAGGTCATCTCAGCAGCAGATAAATAAAACAATATTTAAAAAATATAGAGGTTCATAACTTCACCTCTTTTTTTAAGACGGTTAATTATATTAAGTAACAAGACAACTATTAAATACTAGAGATTAATAGTAGGTACTAGAGTTATAAATGTAGTAGCTGTTTTGTTTCTTTTAGGGTGGACACTATCACGGAACACAATCATAATCGACGGTTGTCATTGATTTACAGTCGCTATATCGATATGAATTACTGTGCCATTGTGCTTCATTGGTATTTTATGACTTGTTTATTTATGGCAGTCGAAAGTAGGACGCATGACTCTTGGTGGCTCAAAACAAAAGATTTTTTGTGTAGTAAAGGTTAACCAAAACAAAATATACCGATAATTGAGCATGGTATTTAAAGTGGCACTCACAAGTGGGTATTTAATAGGGTTATAAAAATAACTGACTAATTGGAAATTAGACCACACAAAGACTGTTTCTGTAGTGTACTCTCAACTCTAGTAGTAGTGTACTCTCTCTCTTCTGTAGGTATTCACTACTCAGAAATATTTTTAATCTCATGCGATAAAATCGAGCACAAACATTTTAAATTTATACTATTACCTACACATTTGTCCGTCTTTCACGGCAAAACGTAGCGACGAATTGACGTGAATTTTTAAGTAGTGATAGTTGAAGGAATGGAGAGTGACATAAGCTAGGTATTGTACTTTATAACACGATATTCCCGCGGGAACAAAACTAACGCTAATGAAACCGCAGGGCGCAGCTAGTAAATTGAGAGTGTCATTGTGTTAGAAGAACGATACCCTGTGCCTTGTAGTGAGAAAGGTACAATATATTGTATTTTTTTATTAATGTCGAGGTTGTATTTCAATTTACTACAACAGCTGTAATATTTTCATGCAACATTGTATCTATTTTGGGCTGTTGTTTTATGATTCTTCAAATTATTGTCGTAATAGTAAGGTGGACATTGCGTAGGAGTCTGATTGGCCATGATTTATGGTTTAAACCGTTTTATTTTTCTATGTCAATGCTATAGGGCTTAAGAAAACAAAATACGTTAAATATTTGTGTAGTGATGATCTATTTAACGTTAACGTTATTTAAATATATTTATTTATGATGAGGACTCTTCGTATGTTCTTAAAAAAATTACAAATTGTCTAGCTAGGTACCTACTTAAATATTTATTTAATAATAATCTGTTTCCCAAAATGGTTGATAATGTCGAAATTCTTACAAATTTTTGACTAGGTAATACTTTAGTTTACTGGATTAAAAGAACGTGAAAAATCGTCCACTTAAAAATTATAAAGAAGTAAAACAAAACAACACTGCTACACAACCTACTTCTGAAATAGCACTGAAAACCGTAAAAATTATATGATAAATAAAAATTCTTAACCATTAAACAGAATACCTATTTACCTCAATACAAAACATTAGGAACGTTTCACGCCAGTTTTAGGTCACTCATCGATATAATATTTCATCGATATATTTGCAGCTCTACGGCCGGCGGGCTACTGTCTACTAAAGCTGTGTTTGAAATTGGGAACTGTGTGTTATCTTTATAAAATTGTGATGAAGAAAAAAATAATCATGGAAATTTCTGATGAAAAGTTACAGCTCTAAAACGGTATAATTTGATTGATTTTGGACATATAGGTCGGTACTTATTTGTTATACCTATTGGCGGGAATCAAAATAAAATTCTTATGCAAAGCAGTGTGACAGAATTCTTTGTTTTTTTTTCGTAGGTACATTTTGGTACCTCTAGCAATCTGTCAAAAAGCTACTCGACAACGATCGACTGTCTTGGTAACACTGGACAATTCTTAAATAAAAGTTAGGTAGTTGGACCAATAGCACCAATGAGGAAGAAGATGATTGCTCTGAGAATAGCACTGTTGGTGACTTGAAATATTTAAGTAGGAAGTAAAGAACTACCTTACGCTTTAGCAGATAGTGTACCGAAACCGTTACAATGGCTACACGCCAAGGGTCAGATTGATGGCGTTGCTTCTAGCACACCTGGGTCACGACTAAATATAAACATTGCACTAATAGATAAATTCACAATGTATTATAAGTAACTGTTTCGTAGAACTCTACCTACAATCGGCACAGACAATTTTCTTTTTTTTAATAAAAAAAAGGTTCTAACTGTAACTTTACGTCAGCGCCTTAGCTTACGTCAAAAGCAGTTCATTAAAGGACCTAGACTGAATCACAACGGACATATCTTCATTTATTGAAAGGGCTAATAGGAAGATGAAATATATAAACTCACGTGATTGGTCGTTGAAAATAATATTCTATCTCGTGATTGGCTAGATTGTCAAATCAATTGTCAATTATCAAACCTAGCCAATACGAGAATAAACAATTATTTTCGGCGACCAATAACGTGCGTTTATTTACGTTCCTATTAGCTCGTTTCAAGAAATGAAGTATAGTAGGTACCTAAGCCTACTGAAGCTGATCTACTTATAATAATTATAGGATCTATTATCAGGTAGGTAGGTTTAAGCTAACGCCTTCTCCATAGCAACAATGTCTCAACTCTCTCAACATTTTAAGTCTCAGCTTTTTGACTATCAATCATCTGCAATATAAACAGAATTCCAAATACAATGTCCCAAGTCATAAAATATTGAGACAAATCAATCCTAAACACTTGTGTCATCAACTCATCACCGCAATTGGAGCAATTGAAAGGAGACGAAACTGGAAGCAAAGTTCAGGGGCATGGTGCTTTGTAATCACCAAAATTGAACGTCTGCTAATAAACATAAAATGTAAAACGTTTATATTGTTCAGCAAATTTATAGCTGACACAACGATCAAAAGTACCTACCTATACTTCATTTCTTGAAGCGAGCTAATAGGAAGAAAAAATAAACTCACGTGATTGGTCGTCGAAAATAATTATCTTTCTCGTGATTGGCTAGATTGTCAAATCAATTCACAATTGTCAAATCTAGCCAATCCGAGAATAGACAATTATATTCGACGACCAATCACGTGCGTTTATTTTCCTTCCTATTAGCTCGTTTCAAGAAATGAAGCATGTTAACTACCTACTTACTTACTTCATTAGGAATTTACTTTTTCTAAACATTTAGTTTAAGAAACCAAACTTCTACTCATGATAGATACATAGAAAATCTGTCTTTATAACAATAATTCCTGTAGGTAGGTACCTGATTGTCTTGAGATAGGTAAGTAGGTTTTTATTTATAAAGACTAGGTACCTAATCACGTAAAGATTGTAGCACAATGTGATATTAAAATGGCGGCTTAAATCGAGAGAAAATTAATTTTCGCGCTTGTGTAAGGACATTAACCTGATTATTTTGTAACACAAATTGTTAAGACACATATGTAATTTACATTCAGCAAAATTACGTGTGAATCATTTTGTAGGTACCTACGCTGCTAAAAATATTAATTTGAATTTTCACTGAAGATTGGCACGATTTACAGAGACATGTGAAATTTCTAAACAATGAGCTATTAAAAACTACAAAGAATTTTGAATGATCTTAATTGTTTGAAATCTAGATACCTACAAAGCGTAAACATAGCAACACCAAAAGACAGTCTTTGATACCTACCACGTAATTCTATCAGAACATAGGTCTAACTTGCAAGAAACTGCAGTCATAGGTAGTATGAATCCAACCATATTTTTGTGCACGTGAATCACCAATAAAATTGTTTACGTAATTATGCTCTACATACGATTACGTATTTCTGCAAACTCGAAACGCTAAAGACATTTTGACATGCTCGTCAATAACAAAAGAGCCGGTGCATTTCGTAACCCAAATGACAAAGGAAAAAACTCATACTGACCGCAGAAGGTCACAAGAGTGGTTTTACATAACTGAAGCAATAGTACGTGTTTGTATTCTTATGCGGATCAGTTATTATCCTTGCAGGATGATCTTTAAGGATCTTTGTACCTTGAATTTCTGGATTCGGTCTCCACGCTCAAGGCCCGCGATAGAAGCTATGCAATAGCTTAAAAAAATATTTAACAACTCTACTGTTTCCTACTGCTTTGCTTGTTGCTTGTTGTTCACGAGTGTTGGCTTAGTTCTTCAAGTCACGAAGAAAGCTAAGTTTAACAAATGTTGTACTTAACCTAAAGTAAAACCAAAAGGAAATGTAAAAAAAGTAAATTATAAAAGACTTAATTTTAGCGATCTTTAGACGGGACTAAACGTGGGTAACGGAAATACTTAAGTGATAAAGTCATATACTTACTTACCTAAATTTAAAAAGACTTACCATTGATTGCAGTCTTTCGTCGCAGTCTCGCCTCTGAAGTACGTCTTCCCGTTCATTGTGCACCCCGGCACGTGTATGATCGGCTGAGCCTCATGATGACACACGGGCAGGTAGTCGGGGCAGCAGTCGTCATGAGTTGTTGTTCGGTTGCAGAAGTCGTCGCAGTAGCATAGTGTGTCTGGAAGGTTCATACATTTTCATTTTCTGTGATATTATTATTATTAAAATTATAATTAGCAACGGAATGAATGGATGCTACTGGCGCAGGACCGTAGTGGATGGCACAAACTGAGGGAGGCCTATGCCCAGCAGTGGTTATATATGATAATGAGATTCCAAGGTCTGCCGCGACGCCGTCTTGCTATCTCCACTGAATGGTAATCTTGACCATATTAGTTACGTCAGCATTTTGCGTCCTGTATCATTTTGCGTTCTATATCGTTGGTTGGATAAACCTAACAGAACAAGTTAGAAGCACGATACTGCGCTTTAAGACTAAAATCGCCGATGTCAACCAAAGAGCTGCCAAACTGAAATGGGACTGGGCAGGTCACGTGAACCGTATACCGGAAGAATTTTACTGTGGGCTAAGATTACCACTGAGTGGGTCCCACAAGGCATTAACATTACCTAGAATAGGATGGGAGCAGCCATCTTGTCTGGCAGAGCAGCATTTGTTGTCCAATCCGCAGTAAGGGCCGGGGGGCAGGTCGGACCCGGTGTAGGCCGCCGCGGCGCACAAGCATATGGCCAGGATTACCAGCTCTCTGGAAGAAGAGGTGCATTGAGCATCTAGTTTCTCTAAATCATCATCATCATCATCATTATCTCCCTGTCCTTGCCCACTGTAACTAGATCAGCCAAGTACCTATAGCGTGTGATGCAAGGCAAAAATTTGTTGAGGTGTTAATCTTGGTAATTTTACCAAACTTTTTATTGTTCGATTCTGACATGCCTTACTTTGTTTGACTGGCATCTCACTGAAGCTTGACAAATAGTCAAGCTTGTTAAGGGATCGCTTTATATGGCGATGAACTTAAAATTGTGAGTTGCAAATCCAGATAAGGCGGTCAATTAAAAATAATAGTCGCTTAAAATTTACCTACCAGTTAGCAGTAGAGAATTTTAGTTCTTGTAACAAAACTCAGTCGATGAACCTAAGTAAGTTATAGATACTTCCTACAGTTGGTTAAGTATAGGAACCGGCCGTTAATAGTTAATGGGCAAACATAATAAATAATCCGTTTATGTACAGATCAAGTAACTAATCATCATAATCTTCCTGCTCTTATCCCACTAAGTGGAGTCGGCACAACACGTTTCTTTCTTCCATTTTCCTCTATCGCTCGTCATCTCAGTACTCACTCCTTTCACATCAAGTAACTAATATTTCATAATACATAAATACTTCTAGTTACTAACATGAAAGAAGAACACCTACTAAAATAGAATTGCCGCTGAAAAATGACCGACAATTATTACGATGACATACCTATTTGTTTGTAGCGCCGTTTATCATAGCATAGTAGAAATAATTAATTGGAGTAGGATTCATATTAATTTGAGTCATATACGAGTATGAATCGACTATTAAGAATTCCATTAAAGTAAATTAGGTAGGTAAGTAAGTATTTAAGTCATTTAACTGTAATGACGCAGAAAAACAAGCAGCTAAAATAAGTACCTATCTATCTATTAGCAGTTTTTTTATCTGGGTATTCTTTAATAAAACGATTTAAAACCTTAATAAAACAGAGATAGAACCTCCTTTTTTGAAGACGGTTATATGGGCATTCCATTTTTAAATTCCGTTCGTGTCATCTGTCGTTACAAATCTTTGAAGCCATTCAAAACTGCAAATTGCTTTTATTGTAGAGTAATAAAACGTGTAGAGTGATAACAATTCAATTTGTGATTTTTGCGTTTATTCTCTTACCAGTCTCAATAACCTATCGATCTTTGGTTTAGCTTACTGTGGGTAGATGTTTGACATTACTTCCATACAAAATGTGTCAAATGCCTACCGACAGTAAGCAAAACCAGAGATAGATTGGTTTTTAGGACTGGCTGTTAGCAACAAGAGTGTTCTCTTCCTATAATCAGCCATAAAATGGCGCGCATCTAAAAAAGTATATAGGTTGTTCGAATTTCAAATTCGTCTTTTGTTTCCTCAAAACATAAATCTTGTTCGACAATAAAATGGAACGTTTTTTGAATTTTAAATTGTTTGAACTGTATTATGCAACATTCAACCTACTTATCCGTTAGAAATAAGGTCGTAATTTCTAAACCTGAACCAGTGACTGGTGAATTTGGTTTCTGTCCCGAAGTATTTTGAAAACAAAATGTATCTATTGGTAGTCAAAACCAAGGTTAGTGAATATTAATCTGGACACGTGTTAAGTTTGTATGACATAGGTACAGTTCCATACAAAACGGCGAAACAAAACCTTAACACAATGAGCTTCTTAGCTTAGTCACAGAATAAAGATGGAATAGTATAAAATCTTAGTCATAGTCTATTTCAAAAGTTCTTCGTCAGAATCAAGATGAACCCTGCAGTGATCCATTTAATGAATCAATCAATCCTATGACTAATGATCTTTTTCCATGTTGATGCAGTTTAGCGCAATACAATACGACCTAGATCTCAAATTGATTCTAAGAGTCTAAATTAAAAGTACAAGGTTGATCTATCAAGTCCTAGATAGATGCTTTTTTGGGATAAAATCACCCGTAATTTCATGATATGATGTGGGTCTTTGATGAGTGTGGATGGATATACAAGTAGAGGACGGCCGAGGAAGAAGTGGATGGATTGTGTGAAAGAGGATATGAATGTGAAAGGAGTGAATACGGAGTTGACGAATGATAGAGATGAATGGAAGAAGAAAACATGTTGTGCCGACCCCACCTAGTGTGGGATAAGGGCAGGGGAATGATGATGTGGGTCTTCAATGAAGCCGAAGCCGGGCGTTGCTGTATAGCCCTTTCGAACCGGCTCAGGGTTGCTTAGTGCCTGACTTTGCGTAGGTATAGGCGTCTTTCTAGCCCAGTCAGTACCTATTTCTGCGGGAACGGAAATTGTTTAGTGGGGTAACACCGCGTACCACATCTATACTTCATTTCTTGAAACGAGCTAATAAGAAGAAAAATAAACGCACGTGATGGTCGTCGAAAATAATTGTCTTTCTTGTGATTGGCTAGATTTGAAAATTGACAATTGATTTGACAATCTAGCCAACCACGAGAAAGACAATTATTTTCGACGACCAATCGTTGCGTTTATTTTTCTTCCTATTAGCTCGTTTCAAGAAATGAAGTTGATGATATTTCTACCCTATGCCCACTAACATTTCATTAAACCAGGACAACATTTACCGCTATGACCGATTAAATCAATTTTCATTAAAAAGATATAAAATTTGTTACTAACCATAGTCCATAAATCTTTATTAAAACATAAATGTGTTCTTAAGCACTTGAAGGGATTTAAAGCGATTCTAAACCTTATTCTGTAGGTATAAAACTAAATAAGCGTCAAAGCCCTTTAACGGTTCAGTGGTGATTTAAACCTTATTACAAAGGGATAAGAAAGAAATGATACGATTAAGATTGGTTTTAGAGATGATAAATGATGTGGTGGTAATTGATGGCTTCCAGATAACTATTGATTAAAAAGCTTTTTAGCTTTGAAATTGAAACATCAACGTTATTTCTTTATAAAATAATAAATATAAGTATAAACCTTTTAATAATCTAAAAACTCTAACTCTAAAAATAACTTGTTAAATAAAAAAAAAACGAAAACGACAGAAAAAATGGTTTTTGGATTTTTTATTTACTCCCACAGTCAATTAGGTATCGTCATAGATAAAATCATCATCTAGCTATATACCTACTGCATTGCATGTAGCAAAAAATATGAAAGAAACAAGTGTTTGTAAAACATGACCCTCGGAGTCTGTAAAGAAAAGGTTTTATATAATGTAGGTTACATTATATAAAACCTTTTCTTCATTCACGGCCAGTTTCAAAAACCAATCTATCTCTGGTTTCGCTCACTGTCGGTAGGTTGACACATTTCGTATGGAAGAAGGTAATGTAAAATCAGCAGTAAGCAAAATCAAAGATAGATTATAGAGACTAGTGGTTAAATGAACTTCCTTGAATTCCGCAATGAATTTATAACTACAGATAAACAATGTTAAGTGCCTGTGCCTAGGTAACAAGAGATCCAGACTAAACAAATTAATGAACGACTCGGGAATGCTAAATGGTACTCGGAATTAATTGGCACGCTGATTTGTTGGACACCGTTTAATTTAGATTTGGAACTACCATTTTGTACTATAATGGACTTGGTCACAATAATAGTACACATAATGACAATGACAATAGAAGCATTTTAGGACTCAATAATTTTTTAACCGAAGACGCCTTACCTAGGTACTTAGGTACTCCATTTTGTAAATTATGTTTGGTTTAAGGGTGATTCTTTTTAAGCAATGATACTTTTGAAATGTCAAGAAATATAGTACTTAGATAAAGTAAGTAATTACGAGAAGTCTCTTAAAATTAATTTATGTAGGTACCTAATTAATCAATATTATCAAAATTTGAAAATTTTATCAAATTAATCATTTTTGGTTTAATTATATCAAAATAAGTATTTTCACATCAAAGCTAAGCATAATGAAATGCATTTCATCTCCATAATCTTATTTTTATCATGGCTACGTAAGTAAACAATACTATCTTGTTATATCGTTGTCAAAATTCAATGTCAAAACGAATGCATTCTTCTGAAATGCTACATTTTAACTTTATAAGCATCATTTCTAAGATAAATCTCAAAAAGCAGTTAAGCGTGTAAGTAATAGGTAAACAAAATGTAGAGATGTTCACCGATTCTCTGAAACCTGAACTGGAACTGGAGAACAGTAGGTACAAGTAATTAAACTATCAAATAATTAAATACATCACCTTCTTTTTTTATGTTGCTTAGCTTGGGACTAGATGACGCTGTGTGAAATGTCCAAGGATATTTATTTATTTATTCTATTTTGACATTTTCTTTTGCGACACGTCGAATCATACTTACCTACAGCCGCAGATGTATTTAAAATTAACATTTAGGTACCTTTTAAAAAAAATACTTTACTTACTTTAAAATGTAGCAATTACAAAATAACCTACTCTTTTTGTTATAATTTTACTACTCCTTAAACCTGTCCATCATCCTTAACAGTTACTGCGCTAAAATAACGTTATAAGCTTATAACCAACAAATAAAACAGTTTTAACATGAAAAATTCAAAATCTCTATAAGCGTAGTCACTTCTATTAATAGGTTGTTATACGTAAGAATGTGATAATTAACCTTCAAGCGCCATGCTTTGCTTATCACATGTCTATGAACTCGTGTAGTGATGCGATGTTCAGCGCGGTAAATAGATGGGTGACTGGGAATAATTGAATCTTTACGTTGTTATAATTTTTTAGCTTTTTCATTTTTATTTAGATACTTAATTATTTTTTAATCCTTTCTTTTCTCTTCTCTTACATTTTGATCGGTTATAAATTAGATGTGTGAACGCTGATTATGCGATAATAGATAAATGTATTTTTCACCTTTGTACTTAGATAAGTAAATAAGTAACTCGTAATTTGTTAAAAAAAGTATGGAAATTGTTTTTTTTTATTTTATATATATATTTTATTATATTTTATATCATTGATAATATGGTAAATTAGTGAATTAGAGAGAACCCGACGAGTGTTAGGTACACTAACTCAAAATAAAAAATTTGGTAACCCTCAAGGACTGAAAAAGCCCCGCCCTGTATATAGATTAAATAGGTAGGTAGGTATGTTTATGGTATAAATATAAGGAAGTGGAATTTCTACAACTTATCAACAGTTTCATAATTAACAAAGCTATAAACATGTGGAGTTTTTTAATTGATAAACAGGCGTTCACCCACTTTGAGGAAATGTCCTTGGTGCAAAAACAGTTTTATTTACCTACTTATATCAAACTAGTTGCGTTCTGCGGTGCTACTTGTAGTTAAATATTACTTTTTTTATTAAAAAAAACATAATTTATTTGAAGTATCTGGCTAAGCATAAGCTATACTTAAAACCACTTATGCTTGTATCTTGTACTCATTTACATAACTTACATTTTAAATATTCTATCCTAAAAAATATTTTAAGCCAAATGTGCGCATTTGCTAATTACAGTAGCTTTCAGCTTGATCTCAATATTATCAATCAAAGTCCAAACTGTGCTAGAAAACCGTTAACAATCAAAAAAAGGTCGATCTTATTCTTAAGGGCCCCCGCAGACGGCCGACTTTTTGTAGGTGGAAAAATCGGTCGAAAAATAGAACGTACTGACAACAATAGCGCAACGCACACGACCTACAAAAAGTAGGTGAGAAAAAAGTAGGTGGCATTCCGACCGACCCGACACCGACTCCGAAAGTGTAGGTCGTTTAGTGATGCGCTTTTCGGAATAAGTGATAGAGCTTACTCCGCAAGTGGACTGTTTACTCCGAATTTTATTTGCTTAGGTACCTAGGTACACTTCTGGTAGATAAGTAGGTTCAATCATTCATAATTATAATTTATTGTTATTGGATTAATAATAATAATATTACTTACCTAACCATGTAATTTATTAAATACTTATTGTAATTTCAACGAATTCCGCGGGAATATCAGGATAAAAGTAGCCTATGTATTATACCATGTCATTAGCTACCTATATCCCATAGTATACAATCGGTTTTGTAGTTTTTTCGTGAAAGAGAAATAACCATACATCCATACTCACAAACTTTCGATAAGCAAATTATAGTAGGAATTTTCGTAGGATTAGTAGGAAGGATTATAACCGAAGTACCTACTCCTTCCTTTGTATTATAGGTAGGTACCATGTAGTTGAACATAGGTACTATCACACGCAAAAGCTTTTGGTTAGGTAGGTAGGTACCTACTTACATAAGAAAAGAGAGCTAGCTATACTTATCTTCCTTTGCAAATCCACCGTTATAATATTTTTCGACGTGCTGTCCCCTCACTAGCCACCTACAAAGTGACGGTCGTGTGCGTTGGAGTCGGTGACAAAGTAGGTGACAAAATCGGTCGAAAAAGCGACCTACTTTTCCACCTACAAAAAGTCGGCCGTCTGCGGGGGCCCTAATTCAAAATAAAAAGACATTCGAAATCCGAAATTAAATCAGACAATCGGAATAAAAACTGACATTCGAAATTTGGAATAAAACTCGCGCTCTGTTGGTCCGTTAATCTGCGTTGGCGCCAGATCAGATGTCATCGCTTTTTTAAAACACAAAACAGGCTAATGACCTGGGATTGTACTCGTTTAAAGACTTGCAATTACTGTAACTTACGTGCTAAGTGCTTACGTACTTGAAATGAAAGGCTAAATAAAAGTTTATTGATTGGAACGAAAAGAAAGGCTTCTTTGTTTTTAAACGACTTCAAAAAGGAGGTTCTACGTTTCAGTAATGTATTTTTTTAATATAATGTTCACCGATTCGGTCTATTGTTAACGATTTTTTTTTGGTTTGTAAGAACACTACGAAGGATGTCCCATAAAAAAATTTAGGATCTAATGATGGGGATCTAATCATTAATAATTAAACATATTTAGCTTTAAGATAATGCTAAAAGTAGAAATATTTTGATGTTAACATTGCGGTGTCCCAACGGGGCTCTTGTTATAATAATAATATAATATGTTATAATAATAATATTAAATGAACCTCGAGAGCGCAGAAAATTTATCTCTTCTTGCTTATGACTTTTTTTAAGTCGGTAACATCGAAACTAAATTTGGACCTTGTAGGTCCTACTTAGTAGGTAGGTAGGCACATAACCTAATGTAAGTAGATAAAAAAGAAAATTAAACCGGTAAAAAGCACCTATCTAGGGTAGGTAATGCAAATTCTAGAGACCAGAGATTAATATTTTTTTTCCAGGATTGATATCAAGTTTGGTTTTTTTATGTTTTTCCCAGACTTAAAAATAAAATTTAATAATGATGACTAAGTTAACTATTAGTATTCCTTTGCGATAAAAATACCAATATTTATGAGTTATTTTAAGTAGGTAGTTCTATAGAAACATATTTATGAGACAATAACCATACAAAATTATGATGTATCACAGATCATGAACCAAACAAAATAATAAATCTTTTATTGATTTTAAAATTTAAATAGAGCCAAGGTTGTTGCCGAATCCGCGAGTAGCCACTTGACCGATTAAAAAGTTTTTAGAAGCTGTTCGAAAATTAAACTTCGTAATTTATTTGACGCAAATTGTAAAATGTCAAATTAGAGATAATGTAATGAAGATTAAGAATGTTTTAATTTAGAACTTAAAAGCTTGATAATATTTTAAATGAAATCGTTTAAATAATGTTGTTTTTTTGGTTTTTTTGAATAGTTTGTTTTGTTGTCAGATAGGTATATACCTACCCTATTCATTTAATTGGGTGTTTTATCAAAACTAATTATAAATAACTATTATACTACTCAAATAACTACCTATTAACTATACTGAAACTAACCATTTAGAAACGAAGGTAAAACTTTGTTAGTGTAATATAAAATAACAAAGTGTTATTATAATAAGTAAGTTGTAAGTTGTAAATAAATAAATAAATAAATAAATTCGTATTTTAAACTTGAACTAATTATTTTTTTGCACTCACGTTATATGTAATTGTTTTAAATGTGCTTAATGAATTAGGTGATGTGGTTAAAACGTCTGTTAGACGAATTAGCCCCAATAAGTGCTATAATAATCTAAATTTATATTTAGGTCCTAATGTAGGTACCTACCTAACTGTGTCGGATACCTATTAGTGGATAGGATACGAATTAGTGCTCCAATTTTCAATCCAAAGATCGTGAATTCGATCCTCAGACGCATCAATGGGAGATGAACGTCCGCAAAGTCACGCAAAAATCAATGTTTTTTAAAATAGGTAAATTTTTATTTTTATACTACCCCTATGTTTTTTATAGTGCCGTCTTTAACCTGGTGCCGGCATATCGCCACAGCCTGTGTACAAAAACTGACTTATACGTCAACTCGGCACTTTAAAACTCGGCTTTTCGGCCGAGTTGGTTAAAACGAAAAAACATGTTATTTCCATTCGTCAACTGGCTATTTTACTATATTTCCGCACTATTTTTAAAGATATAAAAATCACTGTAATCTACTTTATCTATTTGTTTACTTAGAATCCTTCAGTAAACTCTGTTGTCGTTTATCTGCGAGTTTGTATAGCTGTTGGAATATCTTTGATACGATATCTTTTCTAGGTAAATGATAAACTAACTACTTAAATCATAGATATCTATGACTTAAATAACATCCTTGGTGTGGGAACTGTCATAATTATTATTCTCTCTAAATATTAAGAGGTAAAAAAATTAAATGAATCGCTTTTAATGGTCATAGTAAGCCTGGTAATCCTCAATTTTTTTTGATAATAAATCAAATATGCTTAAACATTTCACACAACGTCATCTAGTCCAAGCTAAGCAAGTTAATGCTTGTGTTATGGTTACCATGGTTTTACAACTTAAAAGCCAATAAATTATTATTTTAAATTATACTTAGCACTTGTTGGAGTTACTTTTTGATTGCAGGCAAGACCTAAACGCCACTCGGGGCACCGCAAAAGTGAAACACAAAAAAATAACCCGAAGAAAAATAGGAGTAATTTCAATGTTCGAGATGAGGTATCTGTAGGTACTTATGTAATCTGTGGTATTACATACCTACCCGTGAACTAGTTTACATCATTATCGGCACTAAATGCCGAAAGAATTCGTTAAGTCTTTCAGGGCCATAGCTATGTTTACTCTAAGTTTCATCAATGTTTGTTCAGCAGTTATGTTACTGAGTCAAAAACGTAGGTACCTACAATTATATCTACCTATAAATGAACAGATTATGACAAATAATCTGTTTTAAGTGTTAAATTATGCCTAAGTATTTTATAAATGGGAATTTTAATGTGAAAAAATAATAATATTAAAGACCATGTTTAAATAATTTACACAAATTTAATGTCTTATATTGTTGTTTTATTATAATCTGACTAGCAAAAGTAGGTAGGTACGTATTCAAATTCCGAAAAATTAAGACACAATTTGAAAATATTTTTTGTTAATTTCTTAATTAGTTTTATTGTTCAGATATTGAAATTTATTTCAATGAAATTATTTAATGAAATTAATAAAAAAATACTTACTTGTTCAACATGATAGTTTTCAAACACAACACACTCTAAAATATAAAAAAAATCAGTCTTGTAAAATTACACCGAAAATATCAATTCGATAAATTAAAAAAGTCTTCTCGCCATGTTTACAACACTATTAGACAAAAAAAAACACTCGAATTTATGGCACATAAATTTTAATTTTCGCGCGCTTATTTCGAATTTAGAACGATAGAACGTCAGGGCAGCCCGCAAGTCTCGATTATACTGCGCGCGGCGCCAAAGACCACCTGATTTTAATACGGCAGAAAAAATATACGTTCATACACATTGTATTCATAATATCTTAACTGATTCACCCAAGTCTTTCTTTATCCCGTGACGTGAGCTCCGAAAGTGGACCAATAAGTATCACATAGCTTTTAATAAATCCAGGACGAGAATGACCTAATTAATTCTGTTTAACAATGCAAACAAGTGGCATTTGTTTTATAAAATCAACTTTAATTTCTCAAGATAAACGCTGGTGCCTGGTGGTTTCTGTTTACACTTATTTTAACTCAGAACATCGGTATCAGCCATATCAGGTCTTAAAAAATTACTAGGGTTTTAATAAGCCCATCTCAGAATTATACTCTTCAAACAAAACCAGAATTAATAAAATCGGTCCGCTATTTGACGGAATAATATATGAACATAATTTTTTACTATATTTTTTAAATAAAATGTAATTAGTAATTTAAATTTTTCAGGTTATAGTCATAAGCGCGTTGAAGTCTTTTAAAGGAAAATTTCCTTTAAGATTTTTTTATATTAAATGTATTTGATACACCCGAAATAACTAGTATCATTGCCGAAAAACACGCATCAAAATCGGTTCGTCCCTTCCGGATTTCCCTCAGACAGACAGATTAGAATTCTACACCATTTTCAGTTAGGGTTTAATTGTTGCAAATGCTGAGTGACGTCCGTTTTGTTGTCAGAAGTCACAATTTTTTATAAGTTTCTTTTTGTAATTTTAAATGTGCAACTTACTAGCTATGTGACATGAAATAAACGGTTTTTGATTTGATTTGAAACTAGAACATTTATACTCGTAATACCTACCGCTAAACAGTCGCTCTGTCACGTAGGTGTACATAGGTTAACGAATTATTGACCAAATTGTCACTACTTTCAGAAATAACGCATGAAACGGTAGGTGAGGTGCGTCCTATTCTATACACAAGCACAGACACAAGTCGTTTTTCGAACGATTAGGATCACTAATAGCGCTCCGCATTTAATTTGCGTTTAATCAATTATATTGTGAATTATGTGGATCATACTTTTTTCGATAAAATAGCTATTTTAAGAGCCAGTTGATTAAAGATGTCGGACCTTCTTTTCGTATAATTAGGAACTGCAATTAAATACTATCTAATAGATTTTTTTTATGGATTTTTTTTATTAAACGTACCTACATATTTTTTATTATTTCATTTAGCCTAAGGACGTTTCTTTAGACATTTTCTATTAAAACGCGACGCAAAAATACACCGTTTGCATAGTAGTCTTTAAAAGTATTATTTGTAGTTATGTGCCACAAATTCCTAGGTGACACGTCGCGAGCTAAAATGATTTAGTGCACTTACATTTCGCAACGGACTGCCAGGTGATAATAGCCGGATAAAACATCACAGATGTAGTGATGTTTTATCCGGCTTTTATCATAATTTGATCATTACACACACGTACAGTCGCTTGCATTAAAATGTACACAACTAAACGCTCCAATTTAAAAAATTTAAAACAATTACAAAAATTATAAAACAATCAACCTGTGCCATTTTTAAGTGCCTACTTACTTAAAATGACTAATACCTACAAAAAAATACTCTAGGACAGAAAGGCAGGGCAATAAATTAAGATGTAGTTTTAGCTAATCCGTCTAAAAACCTGTGATTCCCAACTCTATCAACACCTAGAGTAGTTTACGAGCGCCATGTTGCCAAACCGCCACTATTTGTGGACAGCGATCAATCTGATCGGAAAACACTTAAAATCGATACTCTACGAATCGATAATCGATATTTTTATTTTAGTCTATGTAAATCAATCGTCAGAGACTTTTATGTAATAAAGTGTACTTGCTATGTAAGTACATATAAGTAGTAGGTGCATACTGTATTTCAAATTCTTATATTTGTTTGATTACTCACAATTTATTTTCGATTACACATAATATATTATTAACACAAACACAATATTTCATTGAATTCTTATTATTTATCTGAAAATAAATTATTTAGAACAATGAATCAGTTGTTTTCTAGCACAATTATCTTGGTACCTACTAGGTCATAGGTCCTGATTATTATTATTTCTATACTTCATTTATTGAAACGAGCAAATAGGAAGAGAAATAAAAAATAATTATCTTTCTCGTGATAAGCTAGATTGTCAAATTAATTGTCAATTGTCAAATCTAGCCAATCCAATTATTTTCAACGACCAATCACGTGTTTATTTCTCTTCCTATTTGCTCGTTTTAATAAATGAAGTATAGGTAGGTATTTATAAATTTATCCTTGTGCCTACTCTCAGCTTTAAACTCAGCATCTATCAAGAACTCTCAAGATCAAAAATTTAAAACAAGTATGTTTAACACTCAAGTAAGTTTACTTGAGTAAAAACTCAAGTCTAAATGCAGGCATGCCTCTCTCAAATCTGCAAACGGAAAACGAGGCATCGTGACAATCATCGCAGATCAGCAAATGTTGGTTAATTTTTAGAATTCAGTTACCACCAACATAAGCTGACTTGCGAATCCTGCGATGATTGTCACGATCGATGCCTCGTTTTTAATATTTTTAAGATTTATTACGTAGGGAACGTGACAGGTGGCAAACCAGTTGGGTTCGTATAAGATTTAATCGCACAAATAAACCATAAAGAAATCCAGGTAGGTATTTACTCTCAAGGATTTATTTATTTAAACTGTCCTGCTCCCAAAACCCAGAAACGAGGTCCTTAAAATAAAGCACTAAAGATTTATTAGAATGACCTGAAAAGAAAGAGAGAAGAGACCTGAAAGAGATGGGTGTCTGATGACCTGAAAATATCTGTCTTTATTTATTTAAGTGTTTTTATTCATGACTTTCAAGGAAAGAAAAGAAACAGGTGGTATTTTGTTTGCCTTTTATTAATAGGTAAGTAAATAAGGATCTTCGGAGTTAAGAATAGAAATCTACCTCGAGAGCGAAGCAATACTTTTTTTCTGTCTATAGATACTTCATTTCTTGAAGCGAGCTAATAGGAAGAAAAATAATCTCACGTGATTGGTCGTCGAAATTCATTGGATTGGCTAGATTTGACAATTGTCAATTGATTTGACAATCTAGCCAATTACGAGAAATAAGTAAGTAGGTACAATTATTTTCGACGACCAATCACGTGCGTTTTTTTTTTGTTCCTATTAGCTCGATTCAAGAAATAAGGTATTGGTAGGTAAGTAGATCTCCATAATGAAAAAAACATTTATTTTGGTGTCAAAACATTTGTTTTTATGCCTCAAGGATCACGAAAGCTTCTTATGCTAGGTTATTCTAAAAATCGACTACAACGTGACTGCTACCGAGATAAAAATAATATTTTTCATAAACTAGGTTACCTAGGTATTCTGGTGATCTTACTGATGTATTTTAGACTGACTTCCAAAACTTCACAAAGGTTAAACTCGATTAATCGCTTCGCTAATAGAATTGCATGGTTATGATGAATCGCAGGTGGCGCCCACGCGCATTCATTCAATATTATGTCGAGCAATCGAAATAGCGGGTAGACGGTAGAGTCAGGCGTTTTTCGAACGAGCAGTCACTGCGCGATTTTGCGTAGCGCGTTATTTATTTTTCAGCGTTTTACAAAACGCGAGAATGGTCACAGTAGTCACAGGCGTCACAGCACTAACTGCAATTCTATTCGCCACGCGTTTGTATCGGTACAAACGCGCTGTGACTGGGTGTTCAATTTGCTTTCATATCGATTTAAAAGCGTTGTGATTATGATTGTTATTATTCTTTTATTTGCAGGTAGGTACCTCGGTAAGACGCAAAGCAATATTTTTTGTTACAAAGCAACAAAACGCTAATAATGTTTCTAGGAATCAAAATAAAAAAAGACGTATGGCACTCGGGGACTGCCGCGGTAAAGCTATTGCATGCCACCTATCTGAACTAAAGTGACAGCGTTAGGTGTTTTCGTTACGAAATTTCTGGATTCGGTCTCCACGCTCAAGGCACGCGATAGAAGCTATGCAATAGCATAATAAATTAATATGACATTGACATTTCATAAAGTGATGACATATCGTCGCCATCTTTTTTATACATTTAGGCGCGAAAAATACTTTAAAATCGCGCGTCTGCAAAACTTCGCTATTGTATTGAGTGAATGAATGAGGGAAGAGCTATTTTGGTTTTCAGCACCGTGCGCAATGGAGTTATGCTACAGGTGTTTATGATGAAACTAGCCAGAATACCATCTCGTTAGTTACTGAGACTACCCAGGATTTAATAAGCTAAAGGGGCGGTAGGCAAATACCTACAGTTATAAATACTTACTTACCTACCTCATTAGCGACCGGTAGGTACGGGGATTGTCTAAATTGTACCACAGATTACCTACATGACTTGTATCAAATTGTTGGGAATCAATAATATCATCACCCGCGATAACAACTGTGAAATTAAAAAGAAAACGATTTACAATTTTCAGACCAAAGAAAAGAAAGAGGTTCAGTAATTCAAATTCGCATGCCAAACTAAATCAATGTGTTCCATTTTCAAATCAAAAAAAGAACACTCGAGCATCATCGTTCTTCGAATTTTAAATTCCAATTGAATTGGCCGATTTGTGTCCGTTGGAAATCTTGGAATGCGGTTTAGGTACGGACAAAAATAAAGACAATTGCTTTGAACGAAATGATGAACAGCTAATAAAATTGATTATTGACTCAACTACCTACACCCCTTGGGAGGAATCCTACCTAATACCTATTAATATAAACGCAAAAGTTTGTATGAATGTAATGTTATTTAATTTATAGTATCATAATCAATCCTACTTGACCAAGCGTCTGACTATTTGATAAACAAAGCTAAGTGCAAATTCTCTCGTTTCGCGCAACCGAGGCGCCAGCTCTTATAAACATCGATTCACACTTGTCTTGTCTCGATGCATTTCGTAAGCGAAGCAAAGCTTTTGCTACGAAATGTATCTCTATCGAGTGTTCTAAGTAATCCTACCAATATTATAAATGTGAAAGTTTGTGAGAATGTTTGTTATTCTTTCACGCAAAAACGGCTAGACCGATTTGGTTGAAATTTGGTATCACATGTGATACCCCGGATTAACACATGGGCTACTTTTTATCCCGATATTCCCGCGGGAACGGGACTTACGCGGGTGAAACCGCAGGGCGCAGCTAGTACCAACTTATTCGAAATTTGCTAACAATTAAACATAGGTACCAATAATGGCAAGACCTAAAAAAGGTACAGTCGTGAAAAGAAAAGGACTTGCTACAAAGTCTTCTGATTTGGCATTACTTACCAATTAAATTATTAATTGCAACTTTGAGACTTCCTGCTGTGCCCACATACATGGTGATGTCACAGACTGCACCAGGAGGCTTCACCTTGGCATACTTCTCCGGTTATTAGAGTGCTGACATAAACATCAATGATTATTGCCCCTTTATGCGATTATCTGTTTTGTATACAGACACTAAGTGGTCTCAGAAGCGCAGAACTAGGTGCCCTAGAGGCTTAGATACGGCTATTCTGCTAATCCTACTAATATTGTAAATGCGAAGTTTCGTACGGACGGATGTACCTATGTTCGTTCCTCTTTCACGAAAATAAACTACTAAATCGATTGCGATGAAATTTAGACTATATTAAGCTAAAGACCCGAAATAACACACATATAGGCTACTTTTTATCCCGATATTCCCGCGGGAACGGGACTTACGCGGGTGAAACCGCAGGGCGCAGCTAGTTTTTAATATTTCAACGGTTTTGCTTTATTTAGTTTTGTTTTTTTTTTGTTCGGTTATTTGGTTTTGTTTTTTTACTAGAGGTAGATTTCTGGACATAGCGTCATCTAGTCCTTATCTAATGACCTGGTACACTGAATGATACCTATCGTTTATTGCACTAAAATCGCTTTATTATCAAGGTCAAAACAGGTAGGTAGATAGTAGAATGTGTTAATTCACCACTAGCTAAACAGACAGTAATACTAATAGCAATTAGACGCATTCTCGATCGTCTAGTCTAAACTGACGTAATGGTGTGGTCGTATCTAATATCTATACTTAGGGTCTTATTCATAAAAACTTGACAAATTAATACAGGTTTAAAGAACGTTTCTTTCTTGTCACCCATATGTCTACGAAAAGAGATAGCAACAGATTTAATATGCGTTTTAGCTAATACAGGTTTACTGGCCGAATATGCATAAGGGGGTTATAGTATAGAGGTGTTGGTTTGTGTGTTAGTTGAAACTACTCAGCCGATTTCAAAAAATCTTGTGTGGAATAGACTTTCGGGGTGGTTATAGGCTATATTTTATCCCGGTAGTTTCATTATCCAGTGCAAAGCCGGGACGGGCTGCTAGTAAATAATACAACAAATTCTTTACAATTGTTTATTGTTGTGACATCGAGAAGCGTTTTACGTGTCAAGTGTTACGCCCGTATTCATAAGTGTATCATAATGTTAGGTTAAGTTTATTTAAAAATCTTAATAAAAGTTACGACTTCGGCAGGATTCGAACCTGCGATGATACAAGCGATCGTCCGGACTGCTGTAGACCAGCCACGAAGCCCTAATTACCGGGGTCGAAACTATCATTAAAATAAATAAATAATATATAACGCATACTAAGGCTCGAGTTCATACTTATACTTCATTTCTTGAAACGAGCTAATAGGAACGTAAATAAACGCGCGTTATTGGTCGTCGAAAATAATTGTTTATTCTCGTATTGGCTAGATTTGATAATCGACAATTGATTTGACAATCTAGCCAATCACGAGATAGAATATTATTTTCAACGACCAATCACGTGAGTTTATTTTATCTTCCTATTAGCTCGTTTCAATAAATGAAGTATAGAATCGTACGTAGGAATGACTTTGTTTTCAAATTTATCTTTCATATAGATACACAATTTGTATTAAGTAACATGGTTACGAACATTGGCAACTCTCTAATAAAGTGATCCTTGAGGTCCTAAGAAATAAACATATTTTTTCTTTCTTTATTTCTATCCCGTTCTAGTATTTATATTATTCAAAACCATGACATCTATACTATATTTTTTGATTCGAGCTAATAGGAACAAAAATAAACACACGTAATTGGTTTGTCGAAAATAATTTTCTTTCTCGTGATTGGCTAGAATGTCAAATCAATTGTCAAATTGGCTAGAATGTCAAATCAATTGTCAATTGTCAAATCTAGTCAATCACGAGAAAGAAAATAATTTTCGATGACCAATCACGTGCGCTTATTTTTGTTCCTATTAGCTCGAATCAAAAAATATAGTATAGATTTTCAATCTATATGAGTGATAGTAAATACTATCTATTTTCCGTTTAGGAACTTTACCTAAACTTATTTCTATGTTAGTAATATGTCAAGCTCAAAAATTACTACAGCTATGTATAACTTCCTACTTGTTGTACAGGGTGTCTCAGGAAAGTTAAAATATATTAATATAAAATAATAAATCGTAGAAGTCACTTCAAAATATGTAGTCGAATTCAACATAATATTATACTAGCTGCACCCCGCGGTTTCACCCGCGTAAGTCGCGTTCCCGCGGGAATATCGGGATCAAAAGTAGCCTATGTGTTAATCCAGGGTATCACCATCTACATACCAAATTTCAACCAAATCGGTCCAGCCGTTTTTGCGTGAATTAATAACAAACATACATACATTCTCACAACCTTTCACATTTATAATATTAGTAGGATAGTAGGATAGGAAGTAGGATTATACCTATTTTACATCTTATAAAAAGTATTTGACTCTTAAATGCGGTTGAATGGTCACAAGTTGTTTTTGAAATAATTTTGTATTCATGGGACACCCTGTATAGGTCATTGAAACTTCCTACGAATATTCTAGTATTTAAAGCGTTGACAGACTAGCTTTAGACCATGTCCACAATTTTACAAATGCTGAATCCATTATAATTCATACTATTATCACGAGTACCTCATCTCGAACATTGAATTCACTCCGTTTTTCTTCGGGCTATTTTTTGGTGTTTGTTTTTTGCGGCGTCACAAAGCAGCGTTTAGGCATCCGACTGCATGCTACTTAGCACTAGATGGAGTTAAGTACTTATTTTTGATTGCAGACAAGACCTAAACGCCGCTCGGGGCGCCGCAAAAATCAAACACAAAAATAGCCCGAAGAAAAAAGAACAATGTTCGAGATGAGGTATCTGACTTTTGTAGGTAATCTGTGCTATTATTTATATTTTACAAGCAATTAATTATACAACATTCAGGTGTTAATTTAATAACTACATTATTTATCAGATTAAATAATTGAAATCTACAATTTTAAATACCTAAACTAAATCATTGCTTTGTATAATTTATAAAGAAAAATCGTACATTATCTCAAAAAACATACTATTTAACTACTGTGGTTACAACATTTCCATAAAATTGTGATTTAATTTAGTGTGACATGGTCTTATATGCCTGTTCAGATGTAAGCAAAATTCGCTACTTCTGATCAAAACATTGTAACAAATCCAGTTATAGGTTGCGTCACGTAAAAACAACGCTGAGGGTAAAAGCAGCGAAGTAGTCGATTTTTAGAAATCGCCTTATTCTCCAAATAAACATGTCTTGGCGTGGCACGACACGGTTATTTTGAATAATGCGGTGGATTTCAGAAAACAAAAGCTAGATAACGTGCAATCTCTTACCGCGTCATGTTTTAAAGTCATCGAGAATCGACTGATTGGTGTTGTAGTAACGCGGTGCACTTCATACATTGATTGCGCGCGTGCTATTGGATCGTCAACGAGTGTACTTATAAACATACCCCCCCCCCCCTTTTAGCTTAGGGTTTTTTTTAACGTGACGCGTAATACAGCGGGAGCGGGAGCGAATATCGCTCATATATGAACAGGGCAGCTTACTTTAGTGATTTATTTCACAACATGTGAGGCACTTAATTTCGTAGTGATTAATTTGGATTCGAGTGTACAATTAACTAGAGCTATTACAAATATTCAAACATTAATACCATTTTCTTAAACCACAATCAATACGTATAACAAAGTCACTGTCGTTGTCTGTCTGTCCTATTAAACCTTTAAAACTACGCAACGGATTTTGAAGCGGTTTTTTATAGATAGAGTTTTTCAAGAGGAAGTTTTATATGTGTACCTACAATTATTGCATCCTAAACCGGGGCGGATCGCTAGTAATACTTAATGAAAAAACACAAGTGATTAGAGTGGTTTAAGAATATGGTGTACATCAAAATATATAAACATCAACTTAAACTAAGCCACTTAATTACTCTTAAAAAGTCAGATGTAAAAACAAAACATACTAAAAATTAAAACGACATTCTTAATCTCAATATTTTGATACTTTCATTTAAGTCAACTCCAAAAATTGGTTTAGTTTTGAAAAGAATGTTATAATGAAAGAGATCAATTTTGGAGTTGCTTAGTACAAATCATAAATTAACTTATAAATAATTATTATAAAACAATCTATTGATTGTTAATTTTTTTGATCATAATATTTTTAGGGGAAAGGATATTTTAGATCTAGTAATCTCGATATTTGATAATACTTGAACTGACAAGGGAAGTTTTAAGCCATTCTTAGGCTCCCGTCATAGCTTGACCGATAGCTTAATAGCTACTAAGACATGCCAAGTGCCTAACTTGTCACAAAATACTGCCCCTTGATCCATCTTGACACCATCTGTCATATTTGACAGTTTAGTCGTGATTGCGATAAACCAGTAGGATTGTCTAACTTGTTTCAAATTGTTGCGAATTAAAAATATCAGTAATCCGCGATAATAATGGTCAGATTTTACGCTGAATATGTAAGTTAGTACCTAAGTCACTTATCATACCATAATAATTTAGTTTTTTTTGCGGATTACTGTTATTCTTGATTCGCAACAGTTTGATACAAGTTAGACAATCGCAATCGGTTTATCGCAATTACGACTAAACTGTCAAATATGACAGATGGTTTCACTTCGCGACAAGTTAGGCAATAGCCCTAATGTCAAGTAATAAAACCTGTATGGATTTATAATCCAAAGTAAATAACTTAATATAACTTTTGTATAATACTGGGTCAAATTATATTATATCGATGGGAGATGCCCATTCCCCGTTTGGAAAATGTTTGTTACCTTCAAAAATAGACCACTTAATGCCTTTCAAATAGTCTTTAGCTCTCGCGATCACAATTCATAATTTTTTCTAAAAACAGGATTTTATCGACATTATTTTAGATAATTTCCCGACGTTTCGGCTGTGTTACAACAACCGTGGTCGCGAGCGAACTAAACTGTGATTAAACTAAATTAATTAACATTTCAACTTTTGCTAAAATTTGTTTTTTCTCTACAATTGAAGCCGTCCTTTTTTAAAGATCGAAATAAAAAGGAGTATATATATACACAATAGACATAGTTATTACGATTAGAGTCGCAGTGGTCGGAAATATAACTATCTCTGTTGCACGTACTGTCGACATCTGTTTATCTCTTTCGTAACGACTGTTAATAATGCGCTACCCGAAGTCCTAATTTCGGTCAAGTTATATTGCGACTATAAACTGTATCTTTTTAAACTCAGTTTTATGTTTTATCCCAAAGATTGTAATGATTTATTTTTGAAGATAACAAAATAAAATAACATGATTAAATAAAATTACATTAAAATATATAAATAAGACAACACATGCTAATATGCTTTTTACATACACAATGACTAAAAGATTACAAGATTTTCACGATTATGCATAATACAAAAATATATCGAAAGAGAATTAATTTAGTTATTTTAGTGGGAAGCGTTTGTTTAGATTTTTTTTTTGTTGAAATTTAAATTATACAATAAGTATATTACTACGCCCCGACTTTGCATACATGTCTCTATTATTTCTTTTACTGACACATTTTCTTACCTAATAAAAAATTGTAGAATGGATGTGTAGAATGGATCCATTCTACAATTTTTTATCGACATGTCGGGATGGTTATAGGCTATTTTTATCCCGGTAGTTTCATTATATCGTGCAAAGCCGGGACAGCTTGTACAGATAGAGTTGATATGCAAAGTCCGAAGTGATAGTTAGCACGCGTTGTCGTCTAAAAGTCAATCCGTCCTCTGTTTGATGTGGAAGCAGTTTATTCGGAAGTGTGAGCACATTTGACGGACCTGAAAGGAGAATACAACGTTTCATTACGTCGTGTGTGTGTATGTTTGTGTGTGTGTGTGTGTGTGTGTGTGTGTGTGTGTGTGTGTGTGTGTGTGTGTGTGTGTGTGTGTGTCACGGCAAAATGGAGCGACGAATAGACGTGATTTTTTAAGTGGTGTTAGTTATAGTTATAAAATGTATAAAAATGTTAACAGATAACATCAGCGTTGCTATGGCGAAAGTCCTACGGACATCCGTAAGTTGGTTATAGGTACCGGGTTAGTCCCTCTACGGTAGTGATACTTACCACACAGCACCCGTAATGCGCATGCGCCAGCACGCTGACCGCCGTCAGCGTGTAAAGCGCTGCAGGCTCGCAGGCAGGCCAGCGAAGCGCTGCAAGCGCTGCGAGGAGCAACGCGCCGCTCAGCGGACTCAGCGCGTCGCAGCGCTGACCGCTCATTTGACTCACTATTAGTCGACACTGGAGAGAAATAACATACATTTCAGTTTGAATATAATCACTGTACTTCATTTTTTAAAGCGAGCTAACCCATACTAATATAATAAAAGCGAAAGTGTATGTGTTTGTTTGTCCGTCTTTCACGGCAAAACGGGGCGACGAATTGACGTGATTTCTTGTGTGGTGATAGTTGAAGGGATGGAGAGTGACATAGGCTATTTTTTATAACGGGACTTACGCGGGTGAAACCGCGAGGCGCAGCTAGTAGGAAGATAAAATAAACTCACGTGATTGGTTGTCACAAAATAATTATCCATCTCGTGATTGGCTACATTGTCAAATCAATTGTCAATTGTCAAATCTAGCCAATTCGAGAATAGACAGTTATTTTCGACCATCGACATGCGTTTATTTGCACGTTGCTATGGCAATCCTACGTCCATCCGTAAGTAGGTTATAGGAACCGGGGGTTACCATTTTTGAAAAAATTGTGATAAAACTTACCGCAACATTACTAAACAGCGTGCCCATCAGTAGGAACAGTATCCTAAGGTCGTACTCCACTAAAGTGGTCGAGTAATGCGCCCACAGCGAGAGTATCACGAACATGTGCAGTAGAGACCACAGCGGACGGACCGCTTCAGTGGGCGAACGCATTTTACCAGTTTTAAGGGTGTATGATCTGAAATTATAAAAAAATCCATACTAATATCATAAAAGGGAAAGTGTGTGTGTGTCTGTCTGTTTGCCCGTCTTTCACGGCTAAACGGGCCGACCAAGTGACGTGATTTTTTGTGTGGTGATAGTTGAAGGGATGGCGAGTGACATAGGCTACTTTTTATCCCGATATTCCCGCGGGAACGGGACTTCCGCGGGTGAAACCGCGGGGCGCAGCTAGTAAGTATATATTTTCAGAAACCAAAAAAAGATTTACATCTATACTATTTTATAGTGCAAGGAGGCACTTTGCCTACACTTAACGGGACACTGTAGTTTTAGCGACATTTTAATAGCCTAATACCACAGATTACCTACATAAGACAGATACCTCATCTCGAACATTGTACATTTTCGTTCGGCTATTTTTGTGTTTGATTTTTGCGGCGCCCCGAGCGTCGTTTAGGTCTTGCCTGCAATCAAAAATATGTAACTCCATCTAGTGCTAAGTAGCATGCAGTCGGATGCCTAAACGCCGCTAGGTGACGCCGCAAAAAGCAAACACCAAAAAATAGCCCCAAGAAAAATAGGAGTGAAATCAATGTTCGAGATGAGGTATCTGTACTTATGACTCTGACTGAAGCCATATAATGTTAAACTATTGTACCTACATTTCTGCAAATAAATGTTTTATGATTATGATTTTGATTTTGCAATCTGTGGTATTACATAAAGATCTGAAAGAAATGTCTACCGCTTTTGGGATACAGTGATCATATTTCATTTCATTTCATACTTACTTGTGTATATTATAGAGTGCGACAGGCAAGTTGGTAACGACCCCCGTGCCGTATATCGCCCACTCGAACACATTAGCGACAGTGTACCCGCCGATCACATAGCGCTTGTAAACAGCTGTGCCGTTCGCACCCGTCCAAAGGAAGAGAATCGTGGAAGACTGGAATGAAACGTACATAAATAAATAAATATAAACAGCTTGTAAAATGTTTTATTTCCCAAATGGTTGCCTGGAAGAAATTGCTTTCAGCAATAAGCCGCCAAAATTGTTACCGTTATAGTTTTAAGTAATCAATAAAGAGTTATCTATCTATCTTTGGACATTCCACACAGAGTCATCTAGTCCCAAGCTAAGCAACTTAATGCTTGTGTTATGGTAACCAGATGACTGATATAATATTTTTTGTAAATTCATACGTTTTATATCTAGAAAACATCCAGACACAGAACAAATATATTATCTGCAGAACATACAAACATTTGTCCCGTAGCCCGCTACGGAATCGATCCCCGTAACCTATGCGTCTCAGGCGAGCTTTTGCCCACTGTGCCACAGAGGACAAACACAAGTTACATTGAAGACCTTGACACTTTCAAGAGGATTGGTCTTCAATGAGAGATGAAGCCTTTGCCCAGCAATGGGAAAATATAGGTTAAAAAACAGTTATATTGTGTAATTTTTTGTGAAATGAACATACCCACATTCCGAAGTCATACCCCCAAGGTAAGAAAAGCACACCAGTATTATATTTCTCCCAATGACTGAGGTAGAAATTGAGAAGGAGATTCCACATCACATAGTACATTCTGAAAACAAGTTAGACTAAATTAAACATCATTGGAAAAATACTAAAAGTAAACTCTTACTAAAATACGGGAAATATAAATGTACTTAGGTAATATTAAAGTTAAAGTTAGTTAATTCAATAAGAGATGCATCATAAATAGTCAAATCATTGAGTGTATATTTGCGTGTGTGTGTGTGTGTATGTAGGTAAGTGTGTGTGTATGTTAGTGAGTGTGGACTGTGGACGTGGCTGAGTGAGTATGTTGGTGAGTGGGTGAGTGAGTGTATATGTGGGTGAGATAATGTATAATGTATTTAAGTGAGTGAGTGTGTATATTATGTGGATGAGTGAGAGTGTATGTGGGTGAGTGAATGTGTATGTAGATGAGTATATTTGCATGCATGAGAAGTAACCTATATCTCCAATTATCTCTCACCTTACAGGCGGTACTGAGAAGTCCAGCCTTCCAAACACAGAGTAGAGACAGGCGGGTATAAAGAACACGGTGTAGGAATCCAGCCCGTGGTCGAAAAGCTCGCCGAGCGGGCCTGAGGCACCCGTTCTTCTCGCTTGCTTCCCGTCGATACCATCTGGTGAAACGATAATCAGTGGTGGAGTGAACCAATTGATAATCAGTGGTGGAGTGGGCAAAGGCCCGCCTGAGAGGAGGTTGCGGGTTCGAATGGGCGACGAATTGACGTGATTTTTTGTGTGGTGATAGTTGAAGGGATGGAGAGTGACATAGGCTACTTTTTAACCCGTTATTCTCGCGGGAACGGGACCTACGCGGGTGAAACCGCGGGGCGCAGCTAGTTTATACATACCTAAGGTATAAGCAACGAAGAGTAATACCCCGATGACGTACCACAAAGACTGTGGTACCATATGGCTATGTGTGAGTAGCTCCCCCGACGTTTCATTGTACGCAGGTGTGCTGGATGCGTAGTACGAATAGTCGTAGTACGATAGTAGGAGGAAGTCTAGCACTATTAGCAGAAAACCGCCAAAAGTTAGCACATTTGGCGCCACCCATTTTGGTACAAACTGAAAAAAAAGAATTACTTAATTTCTTTTAACTATAGTTTTTATATTCTTATTCTAGTGTTGATTAATAATAGTTACTCGGTACGATAAGACACTGGCCGAGTGGTGAAGTAGCCCGCGGTTAAGGTGATCGCTTGTATCAACGCAGGTTCGAATCTAGTCGGTTTCGTAACTTCTATTATGATTTTTAAAGACGTTTTTTACTTTGGATCCGAAGGTCGTGGGTTCCAATCCGGCCATGCATCATTTTCGACAACAAGAGTATCAAAAAATCGTGGATCAATTTCCAAAATTCGGAAAGTCCATTCTACATCAGTGAAAGAATATCTAGAATCGGATGAATTGTTTATGAGATTACCCTCAAAAAACACGCAAACAAACAAACCAACTCTTTATAATATTAGTATGGAGTAGATGCAGAAATATTTTGCTTGCTGTAAACCGATCCATCGGAATTGAATACTGCATTTTTTTCAAGGACATTGCAGACTTCTGAATGGGGTCAGACGTATCTGCCGCCAAATCTTATGAGAAATGGGCCGATGACGTAATACTTTGTTTTAACTCGATTGACGCACGGCCGGATTCGATCCCACGACCCTCGGAGTACTAATCCACTTGGCCAACACGGCTTAGAGACTAGACCTTGGGAAAGGACATATTGATTATGAGGATTTAAAATAAAAAAGTATTGTTTATTATATAGATAAAAATGCTGCCATTTAACTGCTATCATTATGCACCCGTCACGTGGTTTTAAGATAATTCGGCAAAAATATCGAATTATTTGCATACATCTAGGCCACAATGGCATCGTACGATTTCTTATCAATTAAGAATTGGTGCTAAAGATAAGAAAATACAACCGTTATTAATAACTAGCTTATTTTCTGAATTTCAAAATAGTACATACAGTAAGAGACAGGGGCGAGTGGTGGAAGGGAAGAGAGGCCTTTCCTGACAATTTCCGGGGTCAGCCTATGTTGGTGAACTGTCACGAATTAAGTATCCACCGACATAGCTTGACCCCTTGAAACTTTATTTTTGTTGATGCCAAGTAGGGGTGGATTGGACATGCAAACTTCATTAAGTTATTTTAAGAGACTGCCGGAATACTCAGACGCTTATTAAATATTTAAAGTCATATTAACCATTAAGAAAGTTCTTTTTTGACAGATTTGTAGACAAATGTCAAATTATGACATAGATGAGAACCATTTACTTTACAATTGTTTTTAATTTATACTGTTACTTTAATTAACGCTTCAGCAATAGTTTTATTTGACACATTTCCAAATAGTCATGACTTTTAAAATACTATATTGATTCTAAGAGCTAATCTTATCTCACTAATTCACTAATGCTAATACTTTTAATACCATACTGTAATAAAGCACTCCAAATTAGATTTTTGCATTAGAAATATGAATTGAAAAGGCAGTGCTAATTTCCAAACACAAGGAAGGGACTGGTTTAATATTTTTTTTTCAGTCTACCAATTGTCACTATTTCTTCTGTTCTTGGTTTTCTTCTTGTGTGTTTTATTTATAACTAGCAGCAAGTCCTGGCTTTGCACGGATGTACTAATGAAGCTACTACTGGGATATAATATAGATTAAGTTACTCCCTGATAGTGTAGCTTTCATTTGGTGAAAGAATTTTTGTCCAATTAGTGTCCTGATAAGTGTAGGTAAAGATTGCCTAGTATAGATGTACAGGCCTGAGTTTTTTTTATAATGAATAATGGTGCTTTCAAACAGTCTTGTATTAAACTTACCTCAACGACTCTGTTCCAGAATGGGTGCATAACATACACACTCAGTGGGCTAGTGTCAATAGCCTGGTACTGAAAAAAATGAATGACAATTTACTAAATTTTATTTTATTTACTAAGGTTTATCAGCTATTGTTACAACATTACTTAGTAATAAATGGTAGGTATATGAAACTGGTCGTCCGCCAGCAAGATGGGCAGACGATATATGCAAAGTCACGGGCAAAAGATGGATCGGATTAGCACAGGATCGTGGCAGATGGCACAAACTGAGGGAGGCCTATACCCAGCAGTGGGTGAAGTCGGGCTGTGGATGATGATAATATGAAACTAATTGTACAACCAGTTAAAGATAAACACAGCATGCAAAAGCAAAAAAGATTAACAACGAAGTGAGATAAATGTAGAGTGAAAACATGGATAGAAATGAGAAATAAATACCTACCACCAGAATGAAAAATAAATACTTACTTACCTACCTGGGTTGCTACAATTACATTATAGAAGGAAAAAATACAAAAAAAATATGTCCAAGTTGTTTGTGTGATAGATAATTTAAAGTATTTATTTTCCTGATACTTTACTAAGCTAGAGGTTTAGTAATAAATAGGTAAAGGTAACTGCAGACTTTTGTAGTTATAGTGAGACATAATTTTGGTCTTTACCTATTTATTAGACTTGCATCATCATAGAACACAAATGAACATTTCAAGACTATAGGTAACAGGGGTTCATAATATGTATGAAGATAATAGTCATGCAATACTTGATTGCTGCGTTTATAAATCGATAATTTTAGGTTACAAACATGACTTAGAAACCGCAGTAATCGAGTTTTTACATACGTCGTAGTACATATTTGTTCAGTATCTAAACATGGAAAACTAAAAATAGCAAGTTCAATAGCTGTACAGCTGTAAATACCTTATAATTGTCGAATCCTTCAAGATGTTCGCGGGTTAGATACTTGTAATCGAACATTTTCACCGATTTCACCTAAAAACTAATTAAAACACAATATGTCACGATATCTAAACAGTTCTTCTAAGATTTAAAAACAATCCCAGAAGCATTGTTACGTTGTAAATAGATTTTTTGTATAAATAATGATTATGTTATTTTTCAAAACATCGGTCACTTGGTCACTTTCTTTCAGCCTGTCCTGTCACCGTTCCGTAATTTCTTTTTTAGTACTGTACTGGCGCGGCGGCGGCGCGCGGGGGGGCTGGCGGTGCCGCCGGGGCGGGCGGGGCGGTAGTGTCGACCAGTGTTACCAACTCGGAAGTCTAACCGAGACGATAGAATTCATTAAAAATTACGGTAGATTTTCCATTTGTTCAAATCAAATATGTTTTTAACATGCCAGATTGCCAGGTATCACAGGTATGCATGCTATACATTAACATGCTATGAGAACCGGAATTTCTAAAGATTAATGAGTTTTGATGTTTACTAGTCAAGTCAAAAACTCAATCTAATAAAAATATTAGGGTAGGAAATCTGCTTTAAAATCAGGCTACTATTGTACCTACCTAAGTTTAGTTGGAATCATTATATAAAAAAAACCTAGTTTGACATGACACTTGACGTATCTTTTTCTGTTCAAAATCTGAAAAAATTGAACTGGTTTAGATAGAATTTGGTACCAGGATAGCATTATATCCTGGATTAGCATAGGCTTTGATCCGGGTATTCCCACGGACCCGGAACTATGAAATAGCTTTTATTGAGGTTTTATTTCAAGAGGGTAACGAAGTTTGCCGAGACAGCCTACCCCTACCCTACGTAGTAAGGACATAATGTAGTATGTACCTACTATTTAATTTATTACTAGCTGCGCTCCGCGGTTTCACCCGCTTAAGTCCCGCTTTTCTATGGAAGCTCTTTTTTGACAGATTATAGACAAATGTCAAATAATATCATAGTTATAATAAGCACCGCCTAATTGTGTTTTATTAATCAGGCGCAAATCAGATTTATATAGATGAAAATAAAACTATGTTATCACTTTTTTTTTATTCGGGTTTATTCAGGTGTGCTTATAAAAATACAGAAACTTATAATAATGGCAGTTTTTCGCGTTGACAGTTAGATGTTTGCACATTGCTTTAGATAACTTTTCTTTGACTGCATTGAACCTGTCTTCATCCTCCAATGCATCTGCTACTTCGAGGTACGACTTAGCTGTTACATCCTCGGGGAAGTCCTCAACAAAATATCTGGAAATAATCACACTTTTTAGAGGTTTTTTTTTAAACTTACCTACATTAGTTAAAACGTCTATTAAATCTGTTGCATATCATTTCATTGTCATAAAAGTAGGTAACAAGAAAAATACAGTTTTAACCCCTCATTAAATTGACAAGTTTTAATGAATAAGACCTATAGGCTTTTCATCCCGGTATTCCCGGGAATACTGGGAATACCTCTTATAGGCTCCGGAATAGTTTCCTTTTGATCTCTAAACTATTCCGGAGCCTATACGGGAATAAGAACGATTAACAACGGGTAACACCGCGGGGTACAGCTAGTGTTAAGAACTCTTGAGCCATGAAAGGACTTACCTTATACAGTTCTTCATATAATCAAAATGTTCTAAAAAGCATGAGCACGGTCCAAATTGTACCAACATCGGCGTACTAGGCGGGACAGAATCCAATACTTCATGCGATACATTTCTACAAGAACATTGTGGATGTGAATCTGTCAATGTCAGTAAAGGCGTAACTGGTTTGTCCCCAAACTTCCTCAAAAACAACTTCCTTATTAAAGTAGAAGTCATAGACGGCATTTGTTTGTTCACTTGCATTTCTAGAGTTTTCTTGTTGTACACTTCGTGCTCTTTGTCTATGGCGACATCGCGTTTGACCACTGTTATGATTGATTCAAGGTCTTGCGTGGAAGCTAGCTGGTTTATTTTAGTGCAGAGCGACTGTATAAACCAAGAGCCAACGAGCTCATCTCTGAAATTAACAAAATTATTATTATTAACAGCCCTCAATGTCCCACTGTTGGGCAAAGGCCTCCCCCCATTCCTTCCATTCATCCCTATTCTGTGCCAGAATGGTCCAGTCGGCACAGAATTAAGAGAGTTCGTCCCTCCAGCACAACAAAATTATTAATTAGAAATTAATTCAGAGTTGACGAATGATATAGATCATCATCATCATCTCCCTGCCCTTATCCCACTAAGTGGGGTCGGCACAACATGTTTCCTTCCTCCATTTCCCTCTATCGCTCGTCATCTCAGTACTCACTCCTTTCACACACATACGAGTATCTGCACACACACAGTCCATCCATCTTTTCTTGGGCCTACCTCTCCCAGTATATCCATCCACATTCATATTCATCGCTGGCCGTGTAACATGCCTAAAGAATGTAGAGATGAATGGATAAAACATGTTGGGCCGACCCCACCTAGCGTGGGATAAGAGCAGAAGAATGATAATATTAGAAATAAAAAATATTACTAAAAGTTAAGACTCGGGCAGGATTCGAACCTACGTTGCTAGAAGCGATTAACTAGCCGGGCTGCCTTACCACTCGACCACAGAACAACTATCGCGAAGTCAAAACTATTTTAAAGGTGCCAAGAGCAGTTTAATACTAATCCTACTTCCTACTGGATGTGTCTCTGTCACTCTTTCACGCTAAAACGGCTGGACGGATTTGAATGAAATTTGGTGCCAGGCTACCTTATATCCTGGATTAACACATAGGCTGTTTTTGATCCCGGTATTCCCACGGGAACGGTTACAATTCACCGCGGGGTGCAAGTGTAAGTATATAAATACCTGTGACTAGGACTCCCTATGTAAGAGCTGTGGAGTATAAGCATATCGGCCTCAACAGGAAGAATGTAAGGTTCTTTTGAGGAGTCCATATCTGTTCGTATTTTGCCAGAGAACATCACCGGGGCGCCTGGTATGATCTGCTGACCTCTGCACGCCTGAAAACAGTTAACACTACATAGTACCTTACCTATAAAACAGAGTCGCTTTCTAAATCCCTATGTCCCTATGTATGATTAAATCTTTAAAACTAGGCAACGGATTTTGATGCGGTTTTTATACTAGACTAGCAGCACGTCCCGGCTTTGCACGGGTGTACTTATGAAGCTACCGGGATAAAATATAGCCTATAACTTTCTGGACAGTCCATTCTACCCACCCGTGAAAGAATTTTTGAAATCGGTTAGTTTCGGAGATTATACCTTCGTCAAACAAACAAACAAACAAACAAATTTTACCTCTTTATAATATTAGTGTAGAAGTGTAGAGAGAGTGATTCATTTGATAGATCTCTGGATTTAAGCATCGTTCTGAGCGGTCACAACTTGGAAAGGTAGCATTATTGGCTAAGTGCTATCGTATTTCCAAGAGCAAGTTAAATTGTCGGTTCCTTCGATCGGTTAAAGTAGTTGACACCATGACGTAGGCCTTCAAGCGGCCTAAAGACCTCCTTAAACAGAGTTGAAAACTTGCTCATTTGAACTTACTTAAACTTCATTTCTTAAAGCGAACTAATAGGATGAAAAAATAAACTCATGACATGTGATTGGTTGTTGAAAATAATTGTTTATCTCGTGATTGGCTAGATTGTCGAATCAATTGTCAATTATCAAATTTAGCCAATCACGGGAAAGACAATTATTTTCGACGCCCAATCACGTGCGTTTATTTTTCTTCCTATTAGCTCGCTTTAAGAAATGAAGTATAGATACTGATGACATGATTATAATGACAAGTTCAAAATAACTGCTCCATCTAACAAGATTAGGCAGGTATTCACCTACTTTGAGGTACCTACCAGGATATAGGGTACCTACCTATAATCTTATCTGATAACAGTTACAGCTGACTACCACTCTTAACTGACTCACCATCAAAACAATGGATTTGGAAAATCGGAGAGCACCTACGCAATAGTTGTATCATTGATTAAATAAGAATGCAATGATTCATGTAAATTACCTACAATTACAAGTTATATACTCAGAACCAGACAAGGTGGCACCAGTTGGGTAAGCCCTGAGTTCTCTTCATTACTATTACTATTACTAGCCCATCTTGCCCCATCCCCATTTCGTCATAGCACTCATTATAAGCCTTGATTTCACCTATCTATCACCCTGAAATCATATCCTAAACACGCAGAAGAATTGGCAGGTAGTAAAGTTTCTACAACAATATATGACCTGCACTTGCTATTATCCTGACACACCTCTTTCTCTATTTACAGCCTTGTTCACTCTTATTATTAAAAAAATATTTTTTATAGACGCTCGAAAGTTAAGGGTCCTTAGCTAGGCGGATGGAAGATGGATTTCAGCGATTAAGGAATGGTGGCCCAGAGATGCGCAACAAAAAGGTCACAAACAAAAAAAAGGGGCAGACAACCAGCCCGATGGTCGGAAGACATCATTAACGTTGCTGAAAGCGTGGCAGGGGATCGCACAGGACCAGGCTGAGTAGCTTAATAGGGAGGAGGCCTATACCCAACTGCCGCCGTAGCCTTATTCTCCTAATGACCATGTCTTGACTTGGCACATCACGGCATTTTTTAAATAATGCGATGGATTTCAGAAAACAAAAGCTACTTAACGTGCAAACCGCGTCATATTTTGAATCGACATCAACCGAGCAACCGAGCTGAGATGAATGTTACCTCGGTTCCCCTTCAAGCTAATTTCACAGCCAAAAATCACTTACTTGTATAAGAAGAAACTTGGGTTTGGTGACCAATGATGGTTTATCATGGACCTTGAAGTAGTTCACGATCTCGATCTCGCTGTACTGAATGTCCTTTGCCCGCAGTAGACCAGAGTCAGAGCCGTGAGTCAATACCGCAATTCCAATACAGCCGCAGTCCGTGAAATCTTGCTTGAAGACTGCAATTTCACAGTGAATTAAGACCACATGGTACTGTAGATGCTATTGCATTATAAGGACTGCCCCTCTACTCTACAAATCAAAATCGATGCTTCGTGACAAGCATCGCAGGCTTCGTTGGTTAATCTTCTGAATTCAGCATCCACCAACATAAGCTGATTTGATGTCGAAATTTCGATTTTCAGAGTATCTAGCTAGACCCCCTGAGCAGTTGTGATCGCCCCTTAACCGGCATGTTGCCAGGTGGTACAGGTGTACATATACAGGTGTACACATTGTTCACCTGTACAAGGGGAGATCTAATAAACTAATAGGACAAAAAAAAAGATACAAAAACGTAGGAGACTAATTTGTTGGAGTCGGTGGAAAGTCGTGAAAGTAGGTATGATAAACGAACAAGTAAAATGGTAAAAATAGATTATCAACATAACAAAAATCAAAGTTGCTTCCCGCCTTGCCGTCTGCACGCTTAAATTGATGATAAAAGGCAAAGTGATTCAAGAGGAAGGTATTTTGATCTATAATAGGTATAATACAAGCTTGTACATGACATGCATAATTATAGTAGAGAAAATACACGTGCAAGCTGGGTTGGGACGGGTCTGGTCTAAATTAATATATAAAGAGATATACTCACGTGTATCTAATTCATCGAAAATTTCCTTTTTAGTCAGATCTGGGCGTTCAGTCACATCAAAGCCAAATCTACTGAACGTTGTTTTAAGAATCTCTACGTCCTTCTCTGTACCGTACCTTGGCATGTAACCTTCAACATTCTTTTGATTGAAAATCACAAGCAATTTCTTTTCAAACTTCTCTAACTCGTATGTTTCAGCGTGTTTTGACAATGCACGATTGTTGAAAAACTCTTTGACTTCCATTGTTTCAATTTCAACTGGTTCGTAAGGCTCTTTGTAATTTGGCTCCTTGTATGCTTGACATTTTATTTCTTCTGCCTCAATTATTTGAGGCTTTGCTTTCAATTGTGCATCATAGGTTATTCTATCAACTTCATCTTCATTATCATCGTTTATGTTTTGGTCATCATTCACATTAGTTTCGCCATTATCAACAGACTCGACTGCATCAGAATTGTCTGAGTTCTGATCGTTCACTTTTATATTAGCTTTTGATCTTCGTTTCTTCTTGCTTTTATTCTTACGTGAGACAATTTGAAAATCTGAATAAATATTGAAAACACTGCTGTTATCCATGATGATTGAAACACAATGGAAGTTCGATTAGATGTTGCGTTATATCTTGGGGGAAAAAATATTTATTTATTAATGTTTACAATTAAAAATATTATTTTTAAACAGTATTGAATACGTAGAGTAATATTCGTGTGTGCAGTCCATCTATTTCACAATGTATAACAAGTACTTGCCCATCACAATCTTATCGCAATATAACACTGCATCGATAATGATAAGGTAGAAATAACTGTTTTTATTTGATATCTTTTTATTCATAAATGGAAACTTAAAATATATTTTTTTACAGAAAAAGTACCCTACTGATAAAGGTGGTTTTATTTAACGTAGTTTCGCTGATAATTCGTACCTATGACGACTTCCGACTTCGTACTATGAATTTTTTTTCGGACGGACTATTCTGTTAAGTGGTCTTTGGGACCTTTATAACTTCACCGGATTTTGAATAAATTGAATTGAAGGGTGTGCGTGTTAAATACTCCATTCCCCCACTTTAATTGTGGGCGTGTGGACTGAATGCAGATCCAGGTCGAGTTAGTAACAAAGCCAGGTCCATAGGGTGGTTTTTATAGGAAACTAACGTTAACGTTAAATGACGCCATTTTGCCACCTGCATGAAGCAGGTGCAACTTTCTGACCCTTTCTGCTTCACTGACCATCTGCTTTCTACAACCCCACAACATTGACTCTACTTCTAAATGTTTCCATTTACGTAGAGCGGTGATCGTCACCACGTTCTTATTCCCTCTATGTCGAGCAATGAGTTCTTCCACGCCTTCATTAAAGTTTGTACGCTAACTAGCAGGACCTAGTGTTTCTATTATATCTCATTTTAAACCATTTATTTGTTACCTAGGTTCACAAACCATAAATAAATAAATTGAAATTGAAATTAACATAACGTCGAAATAAGAGAAGTGCCGAAAGTTTTAACAGTCCATCGACTTATTTTATTACTTTTTTGTATTGTGTGAGAGTATGTCAAGGTCACGGACAAAATAATCATGACAAATCAGAAATGTTCACAGGTCACTGATCTATAAAAATCCACGTCTCTTTACGTTCGACCAACAACGGTCGATCGTAAACAGGCGTGGATTCTATATAACATATATCATATAAATAACATATGTTAACAAAACCAGCGCTTCTTCACCTACCAGGTGAAGTTAGCATTAAGCTGAGTCTGGACCTTTTGACAACTCCCATCCCATATAAGAGTTTACTAGTTCATTCAGTCTTGCCCACCTGTCCTATTAGAAATAGCTCTTTTATTATATTTTGTTTTGTACTATATGGTGTGTTGTCCATAAATGTGTTCTTTCTTTCTTTCTTTAATGTTATCTGAAAACGTTCGCCCTTTATTAGGTGTCTACTGAGTATTATGTCGATGTCGATCAGACTAATATTTTAAAGGTTAAAGGTTGTCAGTGCAGGTGTGATGTTTGTTAGGTACTCCTTCATGCTCCAATGGCTAGACGGATTTAAATGGAATTTGGTACCAGGTTACCAAGGGTAGGTTTAATCTAGGGTATAGGTACCCTAGATTAACACATAGGCTTCTGTTGATTCTATTTTCCATTGGAACGGCAAGTGCGGGTAAACCTTGGGGCGCAGCTTGTAGTTAAATGAATTCTCTGCCTACAAGTTTTTGGTCTCATTATAGTTCGATATAGATTTATCGATATTGGTAGAGTTTTTTGAAGATGCTAACGACATAGCTGAGGCGTTTGTAACTTACACCATTCATTTTTAACGTGATTTCTTTGTAGAATCTTTTGAATAAAAAAACCCGTTAATTTAGCTGTCCGAAAAGCGCTTGCACTAAAACGAACTAAATATTAGTGGCGATTCTGACGGCACCAAAATATAAACTAAACTAAAGATGTTGCCGTCCCCTTCATAACGATCGAAATAAAAAGGATGGCATTATCTTTAGTTAGTTTAGTTTAAGTTTTGGTGGCGTGAGAATAGCCACTATTGTGTGTCAGTTTACATCTGCCCTATGATTGTGAACCGTTTTTTTGACGGAAACTGAAAGCAGGCATTGTCAAAAAAACGGTTCACAATCAGCCCCCTGAACTACTACGTAGGCAGGTAGGTTACCAACTATAGATGTTTATTATTAAAATAAATACGTTTGCTTGTAATGTAAGTAATTTAATAACATACGAAAATTATCTATTTTGTTACACAGAAAGGACTACTTAAATGTTTTTAAATGCATTTTAAGTTGTAGGTACATAGTTATAAGTCACGCCACGTAAAAAGAACGATGAGGGAAACGGGAGTGGGTATGTTTGCGCATGGGTCACTCGCTCACGAACGAACCAATAGCACGCGCTAAATCAGTGGTGTGAAGTGCGCCGCGTCACCCCTCCACCAATCCCACACCTAAGATTTCTTAAAATCGGCTACTGCGCAGCTTTTCCCCTCACTCAGCGTTATTTTTATGTTTTACCTATACCCACCTACTTAACCAAGTTTTAATTTGAACTTAATTATTTTATACACATTAAAAGTAGGTATCCACTTATACAGATGTCGTCAAAACATAAACTAAATTAATTTAACAGCACTTTTGAAGGCATCCTTTTTATTTCAATCGTTATGAAAGGGACGGCAACAACTTCAGATAGTTTCGTTTAAGTTTTGACGACATCAGAATCGACACTGGGGTCTGTCTATACTACAGTAAAATGACTGTACTAACTATTGTCCCTTAGCAAACTTAGCAAATTGTTCCTTGATTGCAGGCCTGTCTTCAACGTCGGGCATAAATGGATGTATTCCCTTAGCTCTGCGGTCTCTGAACACAGTGCCCTAAAACAAACACAACAATATTTCAAGACACGTTGAATTTATCACAAGTCTATGCATTAAGGACCATTGTTAGAGAATAGAATGACAGTTGATATTTAATAACTTAGGTACAGCTTTTACTGCTCAGTATCAGATGATTTTTGACCTACACTTATTGACACACTAGTTTGTGGGCTATTGTTAAAAGAGTATGCTACGGTACGCTATGTACCCAATGTACGCTAATTACTTCCTAAACAGACACCATTGCCACCCATCTCTACAAATAAATCTTACTTTATTATAAAATTTATAATGAGAAATAAAGCCAAGAGATGGTAGTAATATCTCAGTCTTACCATTGCCATTTTAATTATCAAAATTACCCTACTTACCCAAAACTTTTTGCAGGTGTTGTAGTTATCAAAATAAGCTTCGCATTTGGATTGGTCGAATCCATTCTTATTTAGGCATGCATAGGACAATTCTTGCTCCTAAAAAGATAGTTTTGTTACATAACTTTTAAATTTTGTGTTATAGTTATGTTATAGTTTGATTTTTATTTACCTTAAGACAGGGGTTCAATCTTTCTGCATCTTTATTTACTAATTTTGTCATATTGCTTGTTTGAGAGTTTCAGTTTTTAAAGGATAGTAATAAAATAACTTGTTTTGATTTGGCTCTGTTTTTATTTTCTTTTTGCTATTTATTTTCAGGTTAGATTAGAATTTTGTTGACCATGACATTGGCATTGACATTTACTTTGTTTGACACATCAAAAACCTAAAATTAACGTTCCTATGCAGACAGACTCTTGTTTTGAGTGAATTTGGTTGGTCCTTTCATAATCTAACTTTCTTGTTATTATTTGTTACTAGTAGGATTAATTTAAATGCATTTTAAATCATCAACTTGACGTTTTTTGGGGTTGAAATGGCACAATTAAAATAAAATTCACTTCATTTCAAAGAATTTTAGATTCTTGAAATGAAACGTTAACTCTACAGGTGTTTTAGATTTTGTTCTCTATTACAAAAAATTTAGTCCAATCATAAACTTGCTTTTACAGTAATATCAAAAACGAAAGCTACTATTGGCCTTAAATAAAATTAGTCATGCATTACTAATGTTACAAAAATGTCGGAAATGTTAACAGACTTATTTAATTTTATACGTACGACGCGAGTCAAATGGACACCGTCATTTTAGCTCTAAATCAATTTGTTATTTTACAATGTTGTGTTTGAAATAAAGTGCCTACATATTTTGAAACCTAGTTTATTTAGTGTTAGTGCTTTTGAATAAATGTTTTCGAAATGTCTAAGAACAAAATCGCCGCACGTATTGACAGCCTAAATGTGGAAGTTAAAACGAAGGTACTTATTTGTTTTTACTATTTATAAGATTCTTTACAATAAATATAGTGTCCTAAGAATAGAAACAATAAAGAATCGTCCTAATTGAAATTACCTTTGGAATTTCTGTAGGCAGTATGCATTTTATGCCATGTTTCTTGGGTAATGTCTCATACATTACCCAAGAAACATGGCATAAAATGCATATGCGATGTTGCGCGAATCTCAACTTTATATTCCAGCAATAGCTGTATATCTTTCAGCTAATTGAATTTCGACACTTGTCCGCATGTTTTGATGAAAGTTTTTACCAAACAATACAACAGCACACACTACTTTTAAAAGAGTAGTACAAAATTTTCATTTGAACAAGCAACTTTAAATTACTACATAAATTGCTTATCTTTATTAGAGAGAACGAAACACTGTGTGTGGGATATTGTCAGAGATATATTAGTAGAGATGAATTTAATAAAAGAGTGTCCAAAATGCTAGCATTTACCATGAACCTGTGAAATTAAACAAATCAACCATTCATCTCGTTGTACTCTTAAAAGTCATTCGACATTCATTTAAGAATTTTTTCGACCCAAATCTGCTGTGTGCTATATGGCCTGCTCATTGTCATAATATTGCTCAAATTATTTCCAATTGTTTTTTGATTCACAAAATAAACTTATTTCTATTCACTTTTACAGTTTGATGCAGAGTTCAGACGGTTCTCCCTAAACCGGACAGAGAAGCTTAAATACGAGGACTTCAAGGCTTTGATTGAGAAGCTTCACCGCCTCCACGATGTCACATTCCTTATATCTTACACGGATCCCAGCGATGGGGACCTCTTGCCAATCAACAATGATGATAACTTGGCACGGGCGCTCCTCACAGCGAGACCCCTCCTCAGGGTCATTATACAGAGAAAAGGTAATCACAAGTGGACGTCTAAATAAGTTGACGAGTATTTCCGACATTACTGTAAAGACTAGCTTTTTTTTATAAATCCTACTTATATCCTACTTAGGGGTTTATTCATAAAAACTTGACAATTTAATACAGGTTTTAGGAACGTTTTAGAACGTTTTTTTCTTGTCACTCATATGTCAACGAAAAGAGATAGCAACAGATTTAATATACGTTTTAGCTAATACAGGTTTTAGGTCGAATATGCATAATGGGGTAAATCTATACTAATATTGTAAAGAGGTAATATATTTGTTTGTTTATTCGACGGAGGTACTCTCCAAAACTACTCAACCAATTTAAAAAATTCTTTCACGGGTGTGTAGAATGGACTGTCCGGGTGGTTATAGGCTATATTTTATCCCGGTAGCTTCATTAGTATACCCGTGAGAAGCTGGGATGTGCTGCTAGTAATATATAAAAATGCGAGAGTGCGAGTATGGATGTATGTTTGTTCCTTTTTCATGAAGAAACGACAAAACCGATTGCAATGAAATTTGGTATATAGGTAGCTAAAGACCTAGAATAACACATAGGCTACTTTCTATCGCGATATTCCTGCGGAAACGGGACTTCGCTGGTAAAACTGCGGGGTGCAGCTAGTTAATATGTTACTCGTTGATAATAAGGCTTTCTAATGCTAAAAGGATTTTCAAAATAGATCCACTAGTTTTGTTACATACCAAAATCTCTTTTTAATATCAGAATAGATTAAAACGTCTCATCATCATCATCCACAGCCCGACTTTACCCATTGCTGGGCATAGGCCTCCCTTAGTTTTTTTCTCATATGAAATATTTAATGGTTCCATAATTCTTGCATAAGAACCGAATTGAATGAAAGTGGTCTTTGTCAAGTTAACATTTAAATTATTCATGTCAAGCCAATTAATTATGCCATCCACTACGATCCTGCGGGCCAGTCGCATCCATTGTCGCTTGTCTATTCCAAGGATATATTTTGTGAGCCTGTTCATGTTGTAACACCCAAACTTTCCCATTTACATTAGCTATTGGATAACCATTGTTTGCATTGATGACAAACCACACCATAATTCAACACAATTATCATACTAACTATATCATAATCTGAACCTTATCTCATTATGATAAGCGTTAGAGCAGGTTTATGCTAAGTAGATGTGCCACAATGGTAGTCAGTGTATATAGAAGGTCATCTATGGATATTCGTCTTTGGATTCGTAAGGTCGTGGGTTCGATAACCATATATTTCATGTTTTAAAAATTTGAGGTAGGGTAAAATCGAATTTGTTGACCAACAACTAAAAATCGTTTATTTCAGGCGTTATACCCGTTAAAACACTTAAAACGGGATATTTACCATGACCCCTCCACCAATCCCACCTAAGATTCCGATTTTAAGGAATCTTAGGTGGGATACCTACTGCGCAGCTTTTCCCCTCAGCGTTCTTTTTACGTCGACCTACACTAGACGCTATGCTGGGCAAGCCTATACGATTCAAAGTTAGCCTTATCATTTGTCACGAGTGATAACCATCTAATTTAGTAGTTCTTAACACGGTACACTGCCTACTATTATCAAGTAAGCTTTCTCTCATTTGGTGCCCCGAGAAGCCTGTTATTGTAATGTTATTTGAATTAGGCGTGATCTTTTATATACCTAACGTTCAATTTTGTCTTAGAAATTGATGTCACTTTTGGAAAAGGGCTAGGTATTTTCGTATAATATTAGTAGTAGGATTGTTTAAGTTTATCTACAAAATTGTTTAAAGAAGCCATTTTGACGACCTCTGTGGAGCAGTGGGACTTTTGAAACTCCGCTAGGAGTAATACTCGTAGTGTTCTGTGTTCTGAAACTTCGGAATTAAAGTCAAATTGTGACACAAACGTGTCATAATCCACACAAACCTTTATAGCTTGGGACTAGATGACGCTGTGTGAAATGTCAAAGATATTACCTATTTATTTATTTATTTATATTATCTGTCATTCAGGGTCTATATGTGTAAAGAAATCTTCACTTCCGGTCCGGTGGAAGTGCATTAGATGTTTATAATAATAATAATAATAATAATAATATATTTTTATTTCAGATCAAGATCCATATACACAGTAAAATAATAAAGTTACATTTTAAAAAAGAAATAGGTCAAATAGGTACCTAAACAGATAATAGGTAAACCCGGACAAGGCTGTCAAAATCGACAATACTTAGGATGTTAATTCCATCCAGCGTTTGTAGGTGACAGTTTGGATTAGCCTGTCCGAAAGACTAGAGATAATCTGGTTTTTACACGTGCCAACCCTAGTCATGAATTTAGCGATGCGGCTTCTTTGGATGGCATCAAAGGAGCTTACTCCCGCTTCCAGAAACATCCCGGAGGCGCTGCAACACCAATCGAGACCAAACAACTTTCTGAAAACGTTATTGTAAGCTACTCTGACGCCCCCTATCGCTTTTTGTGTGTAATTTAACCAGAGTTGGCAGGTGTAAAATGACTGGCAAAACGTTTTAAAAAGCGTTTTCTTAACGTCATTACATGACCGTACAAATTTTCTAATTATCATATTTCCGACTGTGCAGAGCGCCCTCCGCTGACGCTCGATGTCTTCGTCATCCTTCATCTTCGTCGTCACTATATGGCCAAGGTACTTGAAGCTCTCTACGATTTCTATTGGCAGTCCATTGAGAGATACACCAGGGATATGATCTGGTCCCTTCCCTGACCTAAATACTAACATTTGTGTCTTTTTCGCGTTATATACTAGTGAATGGTCTTTAGCATATCGTTCGCATATTTCGAGTAACTTTGTCAAGCCTTTAATCGAGGGGCTAAGCAACACCATATCATCGGCGTAGCTCAGATTATTGACATATCTGCCGTCTAATCGAAGTCCAACCGGAGTGTTGCTTAGCTCCACGATCAGGTCGTTGACATAGGCGTTAAATAGGTCTGGAGAGGTGACACCCCCTTGTCTCACACCACACGATAGCCTGAAACTGTCGGATAGTTCGCGGTCCCATCTGACGTTGTTGGTCTGGTTCTGATACCAATATCTGAGCAATCCAACAACATCATTTGGAGTCTGTGTCCTATCTAGCTTTCTCCATAGTAAGTCATGACTGATAGTATCAAAAGCTCGGCTTAGGTCCAGAAAGCATGCATACACACTAGTATTACCAGCTTTGTAGTGGTTGACTACCTGTTTTAGGGAGAAGATGGCCATGTCCGTAGATACGTGTGGTCTGAATCCAAACTGGGCGTCATCAATCGTAAGATTCGGTCTCAATCTCTCGTGTATAACCCTTTCAAGAACCTTGGCCAGTATTGTGGCGAGCGAAATTGGTCTGTAGTTTGCCATGCTTGAGACGTCACCTGTCTTGTTCTTCAGGACAGGTACAACCAAAGTAGTGATCATGTCACTAGGCAAGTAGCCATGTCGTATGCAGATGTTAAAGAATCGCGCGAGAATCAAACAGATGTCATGGCCCGCGTACAGCAAGTGCTCAATGCTCAGGCCGTCGTGACCCGGAGATTTTCCACGTTTCATGTTTTTAAGTAACTTTTCAACATCACTAGGTGTTAAGGTTATGTGGGGAACCTCCGAGTCACCACGCCCTTCACTGTAACTATTGTTAGGGGGTATGTTGTGTATTACATTATTACTAGGTTCAACGTTAAAATGGTTTCTAAATAAGTTCGCAATATTTTTCTTATCTTGCTCCCCTTCAATGTTTATTGGAATACTAGTTTTACTGTCAAGTTTTTTTGTTTCCTTCCAAAATTGCACAAAATTACCTAAAGAATGCTCGCGAGCCAATATATCCATTTTTATTTTATGTTGGTTATTCTGAACATGTTTAACAGCAGCCTTAAATTCTCGACGCGACAAAGACATAGCATCATAGCTAGGTCCCGAGCATGGCCTACCAAGAAGCACCCAGTTATGAAAGTTGCATCTAGCTTTAGCGTGTAAATCTTTTACGTGGTAATTCCACCCAACTAATTTCAATTTAGACTTACTACTGTGGGCGCTTTGCACAGCCGAATTTTGCAATATTAATATAATTTCGTTATAAAGTGTATCAATTTTAACTAGGTGATTACAATTATTGCATGTACCAAAGTCAGAACATTCCAAGTCATCAAAATTAAAAGCGAGTAAAAGATTTGACAGTTTTTCCGTACATTTCTTATGATATGAGTCAATTTGGTACTTATCACGCACTCCCCACACATGTTTCTGGGTTTGGGTTTCGGGTAATATCGTAGATTTAGTCCTTATGAGGTTGAAGTTACATTTTACAATAAGTGGGAAGTGGTCAGAGCAATATGTGTCATAAACTACATTGATATCAGTGACGAGCGCAGCGGCCGCTTCAGTCGCGACGCAGTGGTCGAGCCAGCTACACGTCCCGTGCGCTTCACTAACGTATGTGTAGGTATTAGGCGCGAGTCGTTCCAAGTCCACACACCGCAGCGATTGCTCAACACAATAATCGGCTAGCTCTTTTTCAAAAAGAGTACCGGGGTGGGCATTAAAGTCCCCCAACACGAATACACATTCTATGTCCGAATAGTCAATAATAGCGTTTATTTCCGCAAGGCACCCGGTAAATTCTGGCAGATTATCTTCCGAGTTAGTGGGCATGTATACGTTGAAAATTAGAATACTCTTGTTACCTACAGTAAGACGCACAGCCATTAGACGGTCACTGTCGCACTTAATTACACTTGCACTTGTAAATACATTGGACCTCCAGAGCAGTGCTAGGCCTCCGTAAGGCCGCCCTCGTAGCACTTGAGAGGAAGTGTCCACAGACGATACCGCACAGCAGGTGAACTCTTTGTCTAGGTCATTCACAAGACCTAGGTTATGTGGAAGGAGCCAAGTTTCTTGAAGCGCCAGTAGGTCCGAGTTCTTACACAAGGACCTCACCTGTTCGTAACTACTTTTTAGTGATCTACAGTTAAAAGACGTAAGGTTCATAATTTTCTCTTGAGGTTGTACAATCATATTGGTTTGTTATTAATAACATTTTCGCTCCCAGACGAGCGCGGCTGCCTAAAACGGCGAAATACTACATTTTGTGGCCAAAAATCATTTTGTAAGAGTGTAGCCATTTTCGACATACAAACTGTAATTTTAAATGAATTAAAATTCGTCTCTTTACTTTGTTTCAATAATTCTACATTGTGGTAATCTCCCTGCATTTCTTTTATATAGTCTTTTATGTCATTCTCTGTAGTTTGTCTAAGTAAACGTGATATATATATGTAGCCAAACGTCGGCGCCGCCTGTAGCCTACTATTACTTTGTAGTGTACCACGCGTATTTCTATATCGATACTGATATTTTTTTCTAGTAACCGTGATAAATCCTTCGTTGTCAATGACGTCTTCGCGCCGTGACCCGGCTATATCCCGATACGATGGAATATTTAATATTCTGTCAGCAGAGGTCACCTGTTGCATCTTTACCACAGGCTCCGGTAAAGCCTGGGTCAGTGTAATGGCAGGTGTAGGCTTCGTTGTTTTAACAGTGCGAGGTGAAACACACAGGCGAGTTTGCGCCAGCTGTGAAGGCGGCGTCACCGACGACGGTGTAAGCGCAGGGACGTTCGCGCTCACACGTCGCTCCCCTCTCCCCGCACGGCAGGTCGCTGCATAATGAGTTGTATCGCTACCCCCATTGTCGGAGTTTAATTCATTTATATCCGGATCGTTTCTAGCATTCTTATCGTTATGATAAGACCTAAGAAGCGAGGTCATATCTGTGTTAGGTAGCTGTTTGAAACAGGTATTTTGCATCTCCGTGATCATTGTTTTCACACTCATGATCTCTTTTTTGACAGATTCAATATCATTGGTCAGCGCCGTGTTATCGATTTCATTGTTTGAGTTAGCTTTAAGTGTGGCTACTTCGGATTTTAAAATAGTCATTTCTTTTAGAAAAGCAGTAATATCGATGTGGTCAAACGACACAGCTGGAAGCTTATTTAAGTTCCTTGCCACAAATACGGGCAAGTCGTTAGGTTGAAATTCTTTGATTAATTTTATAATTTCTTGTATGCTTTTTTGTTCTTGCCCTTCTTTTCTTCTCATTATTCGTTTTGTAGGGCACAATAGGGTGAACGATATGGATCTTGCGGTTTCTATTTCTTCCATGGAGTAGCTTGAAGTGCATATTTGTATGATACTGGTCTCTTGCAAAGTATCGATCTATGACCGTGACTCGGGACTAGTGCAAATAGAACGCGAGGGTAGGCCGCGTGCGTAGTGATAAGCGGAGAGAGAATAATATAAATGCATGCAGCACAAGCTGAATTTACTCCTTTTACTCCTTTTACCTGTTTTACTCTAGAATAGTAAGTTTAAGTTAGTTTTTTTTGTATTTCTTCTTGTGCCTATGGCTATTCTTACTTAAAGCAATAAATGATTTTTTATTTTATTTAAGTATTTATTTAAATAACAATATTTATTCAGCACACCTTACGCAAATTATACAAAGAAACTGTGAAAGGGGCTAACACAAATGGTAGGCGGACAGTAGGTTACTAAATCAACGTACGGATGTCCGTAGGTCCATCTCTATAGCAATTTTGTTTTTACAACACAAAATGTATGAAACTTTTAGACAGATAACAACGTTGTTATGGCGAAAGTCCTACGGCCATCTGTAAGTTGGTTATAGGAACCGGGCCGTTATAAAATAGACACATATTCTATACCTCATATTATGAGGTACTGGAACGTTACTATCAGCTCTAAAATAACATAAAAAAAATATCTCGGTAGTAAAAGCGATGGGCTGGCTTAGCTAAAATCTCACTGTTGTGATTTACCCGCTCCGCTAGTCGCTCCGCTTAACGCTTCACTCGTGAACAACACAGCACATGTGGTCGTCACACGCGAACAGACAGCTTTGATTCGATTATACGGCATGCATTTCCTATCTAGTACAATAGCTGTGTCTGTGCTATAATCTCCGTGAATGAAAATGCTAGGAAACATGTGCCTAGAATTAAAATGATAGTTTTTAGTATACTTCATTTCTAGAATCGAGCTAATAGGAAGAAAAATAATCTCACGTGATTGGTCGTCGAAATTCATTGGATTGGCTAGATTTGACAATCTAGCCAATTACGAGAAGTACAATTATTTTCGACGACCAATCACGTGCGTTTATTTTTGTTTAGCTCGATTCAAGAAATGAAGTATAGACTAGCATAGCAGCACGTCCCGGCTTCGCACGGGGGTACATCTGCTGATTATTTTGGAACACCTCCGCTCCGTCCTATATTTACACCTAGTTTAAGGCCAGTTTTGACTTCGTAAAGATTAAGATTTCTTAGTTTCTAACCGTGAGAAGCGAGTTATAACGCTTTGTTGTGTTTAATTGGTCATTGAATCATTTATACCTTATACAGTCATCTTTATAAGGTAGGCAATCCATTTATGTCAAAACCTACTTAACCTTTACCTTTCTAAATGACTATGCCCGTCCCTGATTTGCGCGGGTGTACTTATGTAAACGGGGGTTTTACCGGGATAAAATATAGCCTATGTTCATTGGGAAAGACCATTCTATACGTCGCTGAAAGAATTTTTGAAATCGGTTCAGTAGTTTCGGAGATTACTCTCTACAAACCAACTAACAAACCTAATTTACCTCCTTATAATACTACTAGCAGCACGCCCGGGCTTTGCACGGGTGTACTTATGATACTACCGGAATAAAACATAGCCTATAACTATCCGGACAGTCCATTCTACACCCCCTTGAAAGAATTTTGAAATCGGTTCAGTAGTTTCGGAGATTACCTCCGTCAAACAAAAAAACAAACAAATTTTACCTCTTTATCATATTAGTGTAGATATGTTGACACAAAATAAACTTTTTTCAATTCAATTCTATTTTCTAATGCCTGTGTTTATTCTAGGGGACAGTCTGGAAGAACTCAACGGGTACGGTACAATGCGACCGCGGAACATAATATCGTCTATACTGAGCGGCACTCCGGCCAAGAACAAGGGTCTAGCGATATCTAATCCACACGACTTTAGGATGGTAAGTATTATCACAGATTACATAAGTACTAGATACCTCATCTCGAACATTGAAATGACACATTCTTTTTATTTAGAGCTATTTTTGTGTTTGATTTTTGCGGCGCCACCTAGCCTAATATTGTTATTGCAATGTCAAAAACATGTGTGTCAATGAACGTACAGATGTCCGTAGGTCCCTCACACACAGCAACTGTTTTTACAACACAAAATGTATGAAACTCATTGACAGATAACAACGTTGCTATGGCGAAAGTCCTACGGACATTCGTAAGATGGTTATAGGAACCGGGCGTTAGACATTTCATTATAAATAACTAGCAGCCTGGCTTGCACGGGTGTACTAATGAAACCCGTGGTTTTACCCTTATGTACCTTATATTTCTTTTTTTAATATGTGTGTTTCTTATTATTTCAGGTATCAGCAATAATAGACGTGGATATAGTACCAGAGACGTGTCGAAGGGTAAAACTATTAAAGCACGGATCGGATCGACCGCTAGGATTCTTTATAAGGTAAGTTTTTCTCTATAAGGAGTCTGAGAGACTACTATAGGATTATATTTAAAACAATGGAGTCCGGGAGACAATTTACTTACAATCTGTACTTATTTTATTAAAGAAGTAATGTTGGTTTGTTTGTTTGACGGAGGTAATCTCCGAAACTACTGGGCCGATTTCAAAAATTCTTTCACTGATGTGTAGAATGGACTGTTGGGAAGGTTATAGGCTATATTTTATGCCGGTAGTTACATTAGTACACCCGTGCAAAGCCGGGACGTGCTACTAGTCATAAATGAAAATTTTTACTAAATGGTTACCAGGTAGGAATCCCGTCGCAGAGCAAAACTTTTTAGTAAGATTTATCATTTATAAATTAAATGTTTATAATATTTCAGAGACGGCACATCAGTCCGCGTGACGCCGAACGGCGTGGAGCGTTCCCCCGGGATCTTCATATCCCGGCTCGTTCCCGGCGGTCTGGCTGAGTCCACGGGATTGCTCGGGGTCAACGACGAGGTGCTGGAGGTTAACGGGATCGATGTCAATAACAAGACTTTAGATCAGGTTGGTTGATACAATATTATATAAGTACAGATACCTCATCTCGAACATTGAAATGACTCCTTCTATTTTCGTCAAGCTGTTTTTGGTGTTTGATTTTGCGGCGCACCTAGCGGCGTTAGTCATCTTGCCATAAGACAAGCATTAAATTGCTTAGCTTGGGACTAGATGACGCTGTGTGAAATGTTCAAGAATATTTTTTGTTATCTGAATCAATAAACAAATTTAATTTAATTTTTAATTTATTAAGACTGGCTGTAAGGTCGTAAATTAATAAAAGGGATATACATACTTCCATGCAATTTATTTGTACTTACTAATTATTTTACATACAATTTGATTTCAGGTAACAGACATGATGGTAGCAAATTCGTCCAACCTCATAATAACGGTCCGGCCAGCCAATCAGCGCGCGCCGCCCGCTCCAGAGACCATCTCCAGACATTCCCAGCGGTCCAGCGAGCCGGATGAGGACAGGTGAGACATACATACATACAGACAGACATACTCATCAGCGTTGTCAGATGTGAAAGCGGATTGAAGCAGGCGGCGCCGCAAAAATCAAACATCAAAAATAGCCCGGAGAAAAAGGAGTCATTTCAAAGTTCGAGATGAGGTATCTGTACTTACGTAATCTGTGCCACTTTTTTAAACTTATACTTAATAAGTGCAATATATTCTAGATTCGACCAAGACGACCATGATGAGATAGTGGACCTCACCGCCGTCACCCTCTCGGAGCCCCCGGAGCCCTACAGGGCGCAGGACGACGGGCAGGTGCTGCATCTCTAGGGTATCGTACGTGATACACTTGTATCCTATGTGATACACTTGCTGACGCTGTGTATCGTATGTGATACAGTAGCTTACCTTATGTATCACTTGCTTATCTAGTGTATCGCAAGTTATACACTCGCTTATCTTGGGTACCGCAGGTGATATATTGATTGCATTGGGTATCACAGGTGATAGATACACTTGTTTACTTGGGTATCGCGAGTGATACATTAGTTAACCTTGTGTATCGCAGGTGATTCACTTGCTTATTTAGTGTATCGCAGGAGATACACTGACTTTAGTTTAGGGTAGACTTTACTGTAATAAATTCTACCTTAATACCCAGCAATAAGTGTCAATATCGAATGACGGACATTCCATTTTAGTTATGGTGCAAAATTATTAAGTGAGATTCCATTAAGATATTATAATGCAAAGACAATATCGTTAGCGCTAAGACATTTTTGAAGAAAATGGATATGCTTTTAGTATAGAACATTCCAATGTATGCCTTATTTTTAATAAGTGTCAAAATAGATAAGTCACAATTTTAGCTTAGTCTTGCTCGCCTTAGCGCGATGGGTGACCGCTAATTGCTAAGCGGATTTGTGCTTCGGAAGTTTAGAAAAAAAATGGCCTAAAAAGTCCATCATCCAAAATGGCCACCTTTTAATAAAAAACTGCTTAAATTTTTTTGGTATTTAATGCCAAATATATTGATTGAGAATTTCAGATAAATCATTTCCAACTGAAAAAAAACAAAATTAGAAATCATTAATAATTTCAAAATTGTTAGGTTTTAGTATTAAGCTCAATTTTACAGTATTTAATTCCATCACACTACATTCCTTCATATTTCAAAGACGTGCCTTTGACTACCCGCGTTCAATTGGCACCGATTTACGCGAAGCGAAGCGAAGTTTCAGTGTCATGTGATTTTAAACTTTATGTACGAGGCCATAGTGCATAGTATTCAAGCGCTTTGAAAAGTGCTCTTGACGCCGCTTACGGTCGCTCGTGGTCGCCTGCTTTTGAAGTTTCTCAAGCGATACTATGTATTAGGGTGATGAAGATAAAGTTGAAAATTATATCACAATAAAACTGAGCGCCGCTTACCTTTCATCTCGGTGTGAGTTGGGATTAAAAAAAAACTATACATGTATTTGGGTAATAATAAAAAATTATATGATTTGTCAAGACACGTTTCAAGAAACGTGCTAAAACTTCATTCCATTTTATTAGAGTATGTTTTAAATCATGGACAATAAAATTAGTTTTAGAATAATTTTAATTAAAAAAATCTCCATCCATTTTGTTAATGCGTGAAATTGTCTAATTTAAATATTGCTAAGATTTTCTATATTTCTAGACTTTTATATATTAAAATTTGTTCCACGTAGCTTAATAACACAATATTTAATTAGACATTTTAAAGACCCATGTTTTTGCCGAGTGGTTTTTACCATGGAGGTTGTTTTCAAATAGTTGACACATTTTAAATGTAATTTAGAAATATATCAATTGTGTTACTTAATTTTGTTATAGCGATGAACAAAGCTTGAGAGTTATGGCCTGTTTCAACCGACAGCCTAACCCAATCCCTGTACAGAGAGACCTACCTCCAATCGTTGAATGGTAATAATTCGAGGAGATTTGGGATAAAAGCAGGGAGATGATGATGACTTTTTGTTGAGTTTCTCGTTACATAAGCTCTTACTGAGGCTTTGAGGCGGCCTAACTTGTGAGCGATCTCCATCACACTATAATTGCCTTCATTTCAGAGGCCCTACCACCAGTTTATTGTAGTCCTCGCAAAGATACAAGTCTTACGGGAAAAGTTGGAACTAAATTTGTATACTCAGCGGAAAAATTAACCGCCCCAAGTTTTGATTCTATCACAATTGTAAGTTAGGAATATAAATAAGACACGTGTGAAAGATATTTCGGTACCTACAAAAAACATTCCTTACGACATCCGTGCAAAGCTTCTACTAGTTATTCAAAACGAATGGTAGAGCTTCTGAAGTCTTTTCTGTACAGGTAGATTGGTATTTCATGTTTCCATAGGTTATTTGTACAGTATTTTACATCTGATGGTTCTTATCCATCACAGGTGATAGTTAAAAGTAATTATACAATATGCTATGTATTCAAAAATGTCCAGAAACTCTTACAAATGTGTACTTAAATGAACTAGCAATACGAATTTGGATTGAACATATCAAAATCAATTATTATTCCACTAGTATTAATCTAATTGCTTAAAGTTACTGCGTTCGTAGATAATGTAAAGAATAGGGCCTAAAAATGTGCCTTGGAGGACTCTTGTTGATAGTTAAATATAATGGCTCTAATTTTTGTATTTTTTATAGTAATTATCATGTTCTTAATGATAGGCAAGTGTTTTCAATCATAACTTTTACACTTATTTTAGAATTTTACTGTTTTTTTTTGACAATTGAAGTATTGTCACGCAGTTAACAGCCTTTGTTAAGTACGTGTAAATTTAAAATTTGAAAATAAATAAATTAAGATTTATTTTATCTAATCCTTTCACAAGTTTTCACAATCGTGTTATGAAACAAAAAGTTATTTTATTTCGGTTAAATTTCGAGCTTAAAAATTATGAATTTTATAGATTTTTTTAAAGTAACTCTCTTTTATTTTGTTAATCATAAATTATTGATAATCCGGTCAAAATAAACATTCCAGGTTACATTAATTCGCACCTGGCTGAAATTTGGCATGAATGTTGGGAACCCTATTACACACAATTTGTCAATTATCCACATCGATCCAACGTGTGGAATTTTTTTTATTCAAGGTCAAATGTTGCAAAAATCAGTTTTTTGAGTTTTCCAGCTAAATGGTAAGTTTTATCACAAAATTAGGTATGACAAAATTATTTATCATGCAATTATCTATAAAAATTGTACATACACTTTTTTTCCTAAGAATCACCATTTCGGAGATATAGCTATGCAAAATCTTGAAAAAGTTTTGTTACAAATAATATGCACACTATTGCACACGTTTCCGCGCCACCCGTGAGGTAGTGTACATGGCTCGCTTTTAGGGTTTTGAAGTAAACAAGGAACCCTTATAGTTTCGGTCTGTCCGTACGCGCGTCTGTCCGTCCCTCCGCAGCTTTTCTCAGAGACTATTGATACTAGAAAACTATAATTTGGCAAGAACATACATATATATAATGCCGACAAAGTGGTAGCATAAAATCATAAAAATATTTTTTTTAAGGGTATCTCCCCTACATGTAAAGCGAGTGTGAATTTTTTTTTGGCTTGTACTCCATAGTGTGGGATATCATTAGATAGGTCTTTTAAAAACATTAGGGGGTTTCTAAAATCATTTTTCAATGTAAACATTCGTTTGTGAAATATATAGCTTTAAAGTGTTATTTTTTTTAACATTTTGCATCGCTATATCTCCGAAATGGCGATTCTGGGAAAAAAGTGAATGAGAAATTTTTATAGACAATTGCATGATAAATACTTTTGTCTTACCTATTTTTATGATAAAACGTACCGTTTAGCTGGAAAACTCAGAAAACCGATTTTAGCAACATTTGACCTTGAATAACTTTTTTTCCACACGTTGGATTGATGTGGATAATTGACAAATTATGTGTAATAGGGTTCCCAACATTCATGCCAAATTTCAGCCAGGTGCGAATTAATGTAACCTTACCCCTATTTTTTATACTAATTTGACCGGACTATGAGTGCAGTATTCAGTTTGTAATAATAAAATCATTTTCAATACCGTATATATGATTTTCTAAATTACAAATTGAAAAGATAATTAAAAATCTGAGATACGTTAAAACGTTTTGGTATTTCTTATCTCACAGTATTTCTTGTATTTATATCGTTAATGAAGTATTTCAATTATGTGTCTATCGGGTTGAAATGTGTTGTGCGACAAGGACAACTACATATATGATTCATCTTTCTATTATATTAGTTATTCATAAGATAGAGAGAGATGCAACACAATTCTACGGATAATATAGCCTCATCATTAGAATAAGCAGAAATGCATTTAATAAATTGGCTCAAATCGGTCCAATTCTGTTCACTACATTAAAATGAATTAGTTTTAAATATAATTTTATATTTACACTTGTAAGCAGTTGAATGCTAGTAATACATGTGTTGTACTTATTTAAAATATATCCCTATTTAATTTATTTATTTGTTTTATTATAACACTAGCTTACAAGGGACAAATATATTTAAGAACTCAGTTTAGGTCCAATAATGAACTAAATAAATAAATAAACTGCTTTTGATGTAAGCTAAGCCAAGGCACTGACGTAAAGTTAGACCAGTTAGAAAGAACCTAAGCTGAATTGTTTAATAATACGTCATAGAAAGCCTTAGCTGTGACCTGTCGCAAAATATCTTGTACTAGCTGCGCCCCGCGGTTTCACCCGCGTAAGTCCCGTTCCCGCGGGAATACCGGGATAAAACGTAGCCTATGTGTTAATCCAGGGTATCACCTATCTATATACCAAATTTCAACCAAATCGATCCAGACGTTTTTGCGTGAAAGAATAACAAACATACAAATATTCTCACAAACTTTCACATTTATAATATTAGTAGGAGTAGGATAGTAGGAAGTAGGATAGGATAGGATAGTAGGATAGGATAGGAAGGAAGTAGGATAGTAGGAAGTAGGATAGGATAGGATTGTCTTAAAAAATATGTGCCCTGAAGAAATAAGACAACACTAATATTAACCATTTAATAACAAAACATCAGTATCACAGTTCGCCGAGCACCTTCTTTGTGTAAGTACGTGCTGTCTCCACCCACTCCTCCATTAGTTCGCCGCTGACGCCGAACCGCAGCGGATTGTCCTCTGTTAGGTACGAGTAGTACGAGTCTACTGCTTCGTGAGCCTCGTCACAGTCGCATGAACCTGGAGATGGTACAATTGAGATTATGATAGAGTCTACGACATAATAGCCAGTGGACACCTAATAAAGCGCGAAACGCTTTCAGATAACACATTAAATAATTTTCTAACTACTTATAGTATTTGTCGGTGTCATTACAGGTATTTGAGAGCTCCTCCTTTTTTGAAATCGGTTAAAAAAGTATTATGTAGGTATGTAGGTAAATCTTCATTTTTAAGCTATTGCATAGCTTCTATCGCGGGCCTTGGCGTGGAGACCGAATCCAGAAATTCCGTAACGAAATCACCTAACGCTAGTTCAGCAACTCGCCACTAGGTGGCATGCAATAGCTTTACCGCGGCAGCCCCCGAGTGCCATACGTCTTATTTTTTTAAACGTTGCTTGGGCTGAAATAACTGTGACATATAATTATTTATTTATGATGTTTCAGCTTACCTGGCCTCATTATCCGTATAACGTTCATGGCCTGGTCTGGCTCGAAGCGGTGGAAGTGGATGAGGTAGCATGCCAGCATCACGCCGCAACGCGTGCGCCCTTGCCGGCAGTGCACTCCTATCACCTAGGAAATAAGATCGTTTTTACAATAGATCTATTGTATTGTACCTATAGTGGAAGCGGCCATCTTGCATTTTTGTTAAAAACTATTATCCGAAACTGTTAAATTATTGACATCCATGCGAAATGGAACCTACTAACGTCAAAGGAAATAATTCGAACTGAAAACGTCATTTGTAAAAGCTGTAAGAAGCTGTAGCTGTAGGTACCTACCTATCTGTAAACCTAATTCAAGTTCCTATCATTCGAAAGCTAAATAATGAACAGCTAACAAACACGTCGGTAAGTACCTAAAACCAAAATCATTTGTCTATCAGTTTGTTTGTAAACAAATCAGCGTTAGCTTCCAGAACGCCGAAAACATAGGACATGCTATTACATCTGTGACGTTTAAAAGCGTTTTAGATCAATAAACATCCATTAGTACATCTAGTGACGCATTTCCTTTTGCATCTGCGTCACTTAACGGCGGGTAAGCTCTTCAACTTTCTACGTCGTCATGAAAAGGTAGGTTGTCTTGTCTTGCGTCACCAAGATTGTTCTTCACTTCTTCAAGATCTTTCTTTTATTATATTTGTTTCTCAGGGTAATGTGTCCTGGTATTTATGTACCTTGAGTTGTCTTGTCTCACTCGTTCGGTCGATTGTATGAGCAAGTGGCCAACTCTGGTGACGGAGTTTCTAGGACGCCTAAAGGCCTCCGTCGTGGAGACTAACTAGACTAGACTACCTACCTAGTTTATCAAAAGACACTATTATCCTTGACTAGTTTTTTGTAAAAGTATCTTTGTCTGGAAATCGCCTACTTTGGGCTTTGACATCATACAAGTAAATCCGCGAAGCTCAGCTAGTCATTATAATCTAGCAATCCATCACTTCCGCAGTTGTTCAGTAACGAGCCAGCATCGAAAGGTCACGTATTTGGTTCCCATCCAGGACTCTCTCGAGAGTGATTTTATATTGAGGTTCAAAAATGTAGGGTACCCTACCCTAGGCATCACTAATGCTACCTAACATCTGTTTTGTATTCTGTTTCAGAACGCAAAAATGGGTCATTAGCAACATCAATGAGACTTCTTAAGACTAGACATTTTAATGTTATTTTAAAAAAACATTATCTAGATTTTATTACTTTAGGCAAGTAACTACATTTAAAATAATTTTTTTTACAGCTTTGTTCAAAGTCGTTAATGTTTTTATATTTAGAAAAAAGATCACTCACCTCGCCACTTTTATCTGCTCTCTTACAAACATCAATAAATTTCTTAATTTGGTCCAAATCTGGCACACCGAACTCCTCAATCGGTATTTCTGTCCAATTTAACCTGGCAATATCATCCACTGGAGGCTTTTTCCCCGCCGTCAGTGTTACCAGATGCGTAATACCCTGATTCACAATAAACTGCACGTTTTCCTTATTTCTCGGGAATGCCATGCCTGCTAACTTTTTCGGGATGACCCAGGAGAATTTAAGAGGTGGGTAAGCATCAACTTCTATTTCAGGGAAGGGGTTCTCTGGTATGATAATTTGTAAATCATTTCTGTATTCTTTCGTCGCTCCAGCCAGATTTTTGTCATCTGCTTCTGTGATCGCTTCAGTCCTCGTGTAGACCCGATGTTCTTCCTCCATGTTTCACTATCACAAGGTTTTATTTTTATAACAGGTGACACTTGTTCCCGACCTGAGTTTCTCGCGTTGACTGACCGGCAGGGAAATATTGGCAAAAGCATACAGTCTGGAGTTGTATGTAACATTTATTTCTGGAGGCCCAAACTCAAAACCAACGCCACATTGCCAATGCCAAAGCAGACATTACAAAAAAATCACTGGAATATGAACTTTAACGCTCTAAAAATAAACAGTTTTTTTTTTCGGGTGGCGATTTTGTTGGTAAATATTTTTGTGTAGGTACCCACGTTGTAAGCGGTGAAAAAACTTATAATGCGTTGTTTGAGAGTAGACTAATGAAAGGAAATCATGATTTTGTGACGCAATTGAATTTACGACTATTTATTCCTGACGCAATTTCTGTAAGGCCCCGGTCTCGAATTCTGCGGGCAGCGGGGCGGGAGCGGGCGACGAGCGGGCAATGAGCGGGCAGTGAGCGGGCGACGAGCGGGCGACGAGCGGGCGACCAGCGGGAGACGAGCGGGCACTGACAGTCCGCGCGTCATCATTGTGTAGTGTTGTGCGGATAGATAAACCAAATCTCATTTTCTATTCCTGGTTCGATGTTTTTGATAAAGTACCTAAGTACTTAGAAATGTTACTATTATTACTATTAAAAAGAGATCGAAACTAAAACCATTTTAATTACAACAATTTTGATTTACGTTTTTCATTTGTATGTTTTTCGTGTGAACAATTTGTTTGGTTCATTAAGTATTCACGTACAGATGAACAATAACTCTCACATTTAAACAAAAATAAAAAAATAAATTGTATGGATTCAATTCAGTCTCGCTCGATCCCCTGAACCATGAATAGGTACAACACTACACCGCGTAATCTGTCCGTCTTGCCAACTGTACCATCATCTTAGTAGCTATATCTTTTGCAAAAAGTTTCCAGATAACCATTATCAATCATCATCATCATCATCACGTCTAGATTTGTTGCATAAGTAGGTACTTGTGGTCGGTTATATATTAGGTAAGTACTTAGGTAAAAAGTATTTATTTGTTTTTGCAGTTGACTTTAAATATGTTTTTTTATGATTGTTTTGAAATTTTTTGACATGAATGTTTTAATAATAAATTAGGTACCTAATACAATAGATACAATAGATACGTAACTAAATTGATATAAACTATTTTAAGAATATAATATTTGCATGTTATGAAATTATGACAAATACCTGAATATTATGAACTATATACCTAATGAAATTTTAACACCTGTATGTAAATTACCATATTCAAAGCAAATAAATGATTTAGATTTAGAAATATGTAGGTAGTTTAAATCAAAATATAGAAAAACATTGACGTCTTTTTTCAAAATAATTTGCTGGAATGGTTGATTTAGTGGAAAGTTGCTAGAAAAATTGATCAATCGTCTAGCTACAATTTATTGGAATAGTTGCTGATGGGGGTATAAAAATTGCTAGAACTAGCTATGAAGTTTCATAGTTGGCAATGGTGACTGTCAGTGCCCGCTCCTTGCCCGCTCGTTACCCGCTCGTTACCCGCGCCGCCGCCGCCCCGCTGCCCGCAGAATTCGAGACCGGGCACTAAATACGGATAGGTTGTCTAATTCTGTCGTAAACTAATTTCGCTTTGGAAGATTGTTTGAAACTGCGCATGGACCTTGGCAATGCACTTTAATAGTGTTTATGTTACACCATGAATTGGTAATTCATAAAGATAGAATAAGACGTAGTGCATTCTTGAGTCCAAACGTTATCCGCTGGAATTTATAATGACCATTAATGGTGAAGAATTTGGTAGAAATTAATTCAATATCATCATTCTTCTGCCCTTAATCCACGCTAGGTGGGGTCGGCCCGACCTTTTTTTCTTTCCATTCATCTCTATCATTCTTCATCTCTAAATTCACTCTTCTTACATTCTTATTCTCTTTCACACAATCCATCCACTTCGTTCTCGGCCTTCCTTTACTTGTAGGTGCCTATATCCATTCACACTCATACTCATAACTTTCATACTCGTGACTTTCATCCCTCTTCATTATGTAGGTACATGACCACTCCAAATAAGGCACCCCTCACCTCTTCAGTCACAGGTGTCACTTTCATACTTCCCCTCACATACCTACTAAAATAATTAATTTCGTAAAATTCTAAAAGGACATTGATATTCTTCAAATAAACCTGTCTACAAAGACAGGTTTATTTGAAGAATTGTCCAGAGTTTAAGAATAATTTAATGAAGGTCAAGTAGGTTACCTTTAAAACGAACTTCAATAAGGCAAAGACACTGATCGTGTTGAAATCTATCAACACCGTCGCCAAACAGTCTATGAACCTTTCATGGGCACTTGCTCAACTTGTCAATCATCAGAAAATAATTGTCACGCTAAATTGAACTTTAAAATGTATAGAAGTGATGACAAAACCTTTCCTTAGTAGATACCTACATTAGATGTATAGGTTTTGAACATTTTGAACTCAAACCTATATCGTATACCTATCAGACTTCATTAAGATGAAGAAACAGAAAATAAAACAACATGAAAACAATGTCAAAGTTCTGCGTGGGTGATAGCCATGAACTAATTTTCCCTAAAACACGAATTTATCCATTCTATAATAGGCGCAGAGGTAGACGCAGACGGCAGCACCTGCTCTATGAACTGACAGTAGTAAAGGTAGAAATATGTTTATTTTCGGTAGGGCTAACTTAACTGCTCTTTGGGACCTATAACTTCACCGAGAATAAAGATGCCTCTACGCCGGAAGAGGCAGTAACATCATATTAGTAGATAACTACATTAATTTATAGATCGTTTCTGCATCTTGGTGTTAGCTCCTTCCCTTTGATCAGACAGGTCAGTCTGAACATTATCTAAATAATAAGGCATTACGGCCCTTTATGAACCTACCTAAAAATATGTACCTACTTTACTTACCTAGGCTAAATCACGCTAAATATACTTAATACTTAAATAAATATCATCGGACATTCTACACAGCATCATCTAGCTAGTCCCAAGCTAAGCAACTAACTAAATGCTTTTGTGTTATGGAACCAGATGAGATGACTGATTAGGTATATTTTTATACTACAACATAAAGTTATCACACCTGCCAATAACAGTCATTAAGCCGTAACGCACCTGCCAGCATTGAAAAAGCCAAGCTATCCAGTACAACCTTGGTCTAAATTGGAGCGACCTATCAAAGCCAAGGTTTACCATCTGTTTACAAAACGACCAAATACTAATTTTACACTCAAAAGTAGGCCTAAACATTTGGAAACTGGCACACATTAGATCCCCAAATGTCAGATGTGCCAACTACGATGCCAAAAGCTTCGACGGTACATCCCACTTGGCAGCCACCCAACCACGTTACTGATATGCCGATGTAAAAATAAGTACATTCAATTCACTTGTTTCAAAACTCAACGGAAGTTCTACATCAAAAATTGTTAACAAGTCTGTGATGTGTGTTGTGTTGTGAAAATGAGTTCTGTACCGAATCGCTTGAATGTGAAGCTAGCGAGGTTGTTTTACAAGTACGACGAACCGAGGGAGAAATTGGAACTGAAAACTGAAAAACCGTTCATAAAACCAGATGACTATGAAGCGTATGCTCCCTATAACTTCTCATGGTTTATTGAAGGCAAAGTTGCTGCTATGGGGTACCCGAGAAACGAGGCTAATTTAAATTATCTAGTAGATGCTGGCGTCCATCATTTGATAACGTTGTCGCCGGAAAGAGTGCCGCCTATAGTAGAGTTTGACAGGAATCTGAAATGGACTGAAATAAGAATAAAGGAATTTGGCGCGCCGACTTTGAAGCAGATATTAAAGTTTATTGAGATATGCGAACGAGCTGAAATTAGGGGAGAGGTGAGTCTATTTTATGTGAGACAAATTGGCACAATTTCTGATTTATAGATGCACGAGGCCTAAATTACGCTCGCTACAGATGGTAAGGCTACTCGATACCTGCTTTGTTACATTTTAAATTGTGAATTAAGTTTATTTGATACAGCTTGTGGCGTCAGCGTTCTGAGCGGTCACAACTTGGATGGGTGACCGGAAGTAGCATTGTCGGTCCCGGCGTAGTCGTTAAGCCATGACGGAGGCCTTTAGGCGGCCTAAAAACTTCACCAGAGTTGGCCACTTGCTCATACCTGGCTGTGCTTATACGAATGAACGAACGATTTATCATCATCATCATCATCTCAGCAAATTTCCACCCACGGTTGGTATAACGAACTATTGGTTTATAATAAAACAACGTGTTTACAGACGATAGGCGTGCACTGCCACCACGGGCGCGGCCGCACGGGCACGATGCTGGCGTGCTACCTCGTGCACTTTCGTGGCGTGGCGCCCGAGCGAGCCGTGCTCACCGTGCGAGTGCAGAGACCAGGTAGGCTCATCATCATCTCCCTGCCCTTATCCCACTGAGGTCGGCACGACATGTTTCATTCCTCCATTTTCAGTAGTCAAGTAGGCTATTAAATATGTAGGTACTTATGATATTGGTCTACCTTTTAACGACCTCTGTGGTGTAGTGGGCTCGGCTGAGACGCAGAGGTTGCGGGTTCGATTCCCACAGCGGGACAAATTAATAATAAGACAATTGCATAATCTGCAAATATTTGTCTTGTGTCGTTGTTTCTAATTTCTTTGGATAATATGTAGAAAAAAAAATCTACAGTAGGTACCTATATCAGTCATCTGCTTGGGACTAGGTGACGTGTGAAATGTCCAAGGATATTCTTAAACTAAAATTCCACATAAATTTCACTGCTATATTCCAGGTTCGTGTGAAACATACGAGCAGGAGAAAATAGTCTGCCACTACCATGACTGCGTCCGCGGGACCATACCCAAACCAGACTACAGGCTTCTTGAGGACAAGACATACTTCGATATGTCCATGAAACACACGTATGGTGAACATGAGAGCTCAGACGAAGATATAGAACTTGAAGATAGTAAGATCAAGGAGGTTAAGATTGAGAAAACAGATGAGAAAAAGAAGAAACGAAAGAAAAAGAGTAATGCTATGGTGATAAACCATCATATTTATTTTTAGATGTTTAGTCCCTGGTCCTATAACTAACGTACGGATGTCCGTAGCAACGTTGTTAACTGTCAAAAAGTTTTGTACATTTTATGTTCTAAAAAATGGTTGGTTAAGTCTAGTCTATTTTTAAGGAAATAAAATCAATTTTTGAGCGTAGCAAATTTTATTTTATGCAACATGTTATTTGTAGTACTTACAAATTTATCAGCTTTGGACTGGCCCCAAACTACCTACTCTTTGTCAGTTGAGATATTTTTAATATTTATAAAATTCAGGAAAGACAAAATAATGTACCTACGTAAGTCCTTTAAAAATAATTTACAAAAAATATTTGTGTTAGGGCCCTTAATCAAATTGTAAGTGGCGATTAACTGTGTCCATTACTTGAATTTCATTGTAAAGAACGCAATTAAGTTTCTCTTACGTAAAAACTATGACTACAGTTTAAAAATCTTATTAAATATCATTAATTCTGCAATTTAATCAGCATCAATCTTCTGAATGTGACAGCCGAGGAGTCCCCGATTCGACCAGGGCTTGGGTACCAGGGTGACTCCAACAATGAGGGAACCTCTCATCACTTGTACATTTAGCGCTTGACCAACAGAATGTGATACAATACTGTAGACTTGATCCATGGCTGTGAAGTTTTTACTTGTGATGGACCCGAATTGGATGATTTTGTCATTTTTGCAAAGACCCTGAAAGATAATAAAAGACATTACCTTTATAAATGTTTTTACATTATAAAAAGACCCTGAAAAGATAATAAAAGACATTATATAAATGTTTTTACATTATAAATGCAATCTGTTTTACTACTGATCATTACAAATCTTATGTCCAAAATGTATAATAAACTAATTTTCTTCAAAATAAAACAGAAGGTAAGTACTACTTACAGCAATATCGGCAGGTGAGCCATTATCAACCAGGGTGACCATAGCAAAGGGTGTGGGAGGCACATTGTCAGCATGAGACACATCACTGGTGCTGACGATGGCAGCTCTCGGTGTGGGAGGATGGTTTGCCTGCTGTGCGTGGACATCCGTTAAGCCATTCTCAATCTGCTTGAATATTTTACGGAGATCATTTTGAAGACCTGGAGGAAAAGTTGTTAGTGAAATAAAAACAGGTGTCTATCCCAATATGATTAAAAGACTTTAGGGGCTCAATGTGTCGGTTTATACCCCATGCCTTTCAAACTCTGAGATACTTATGAATTGAAAGTAGACAAACATAACAATAAAAAAATTTCAAATGTAATAGTAGGGATGTTCATGAGTGAATATTATAGTAAATACTCGAAGCGCTCATGGCGAAGCTTGCTTAGACGTCCTAGATAGATCGTCGATGTTAAGCAACATTCTGAGCGGTCACAACTTGGATGGGTGACCGCAAGTGGCAATATTAACTGAGCACTTCCGTGCTTCGGAGGGCACGTTAAATTATCGGTCCCGGTTTAGTCGTTAAGCCACGACGTAGGCCTTTAGGCGGTCTAAAAACTCCGTCACCAGAGTAGGCCACTTGGGCATACGACCGAAAGAACGTTAGAAAATACTTACAACAAATCTTGTGCCTGGCATGCCGCACTTGGTACACATCGATATCACTCCGCGGGAACCCTTCATTGTCTACCAAAGGCTCCGACATACCAACATTATTTGTCTTCAAGATCTCATGCTGGGCGCGCAAATCATTCTCCATTTGTATCTTTTCCTCAATCAGCTTCAACACCTGGTCTCGTTTCTGATCCTCCATGCTGTTTGTTATTTTCATGCCCAATTGATTTTGTATCAAATATCTTAGTCAGATTTAGATAAAAATTGTTTGTTTGGAAATGAAATTCTGAAATCCGGCCGCGATGAAATGGCACAAAATCATCACTCAATAATATTGAAGTGTCAAAGTCAAAGGTACTATGACAGTTTAGTGTTGCCCGCTAATACATTAAAAAAATTACCATTCCTTGGTACGAAATTCCAAAAATTCACCCTTTTATACATAGAGGAAGCAGTAAGGGGAGGAGCCATCAGTTTTATTTTCTATGACGCAAAGAAGGTCATTTTCTGCGGGGGACGTGGAACTGTCTGTCAATAAGTAAATGTCAATTTTTGTGTAAAAATCATAGTGCTTGAAGCTATCGATAGTTTATTATCGATGAAAGAAAGAAAGAAAGAAAAGAAAGAAAGAAAAATATTTATTTTGTCAAAAACGCGTTACACATAAGACACATTAAAATAAGTAGGACATTGACAAAATTGGCAACTACTCAGCGTATTGCTGCGACAGAAACCAGAGAATCTGTCGCAGCGCTGGTCTTCCGTAGCGCCGTAGGTTTATGTGTGTGCTGCGGCCCCGCAAAAAACACACATTTTAAAGTAATTTAAGGTAGGTTGTAAAAATAGAAACAAGAGAAGAGAACGATGAGTGCGGCCAATACGGTAGGTATTGGTTGTATGACAAATTTTAATGTTATTGACAAATTAAATCACAAATTGATTTGATTTTAAGCTATTGCATAGCTTCTATGGCGGGCCTTAGCGGGGTGACCGAATCCAGAAATTCTGTAACGAAAAATTCAAAACTGGCTTTGAACCCTCTTTTTTCTGATTTTTTTTATACTTAAATCAATATTTAAGCCTTTTCTGTCATCACAGCGTCTTTTGGCGTGGTTTTACGTGGTAGCCAAAGGAAAAAATTATATCTTTGTTTCTTTAATTTTAGCTTAATTCGTAAATAATCGAAATACAGGCGAAATTATTTTTTATCTTGTTTTTTGAAGTTATTTATGTAAATGTTGATAATACGATGAAAATTGAGAGGTCCAAAGTTGTATAAAATCACAACAATTTTGGTTCTTATTCATTTTTGTAAAAATCTAATGTTCTAGTCGGATTGGTTGAGTTTTTCGATTAAGCTATAAACAACACCTATACAATCATTGGCGGAAAAAAAATCGTCCTTTAATCAATTTCAGGTTACCCCTCTACTGGTGAGCTAATCCGACTGGGCTGTAAGTCAATATCGATAAGTTATTTTGAACTGTCCCTTCACTAATTTCGCTGCAGTGACAAGCAGTGTGTCCAACTAAAAATACCTATTTCCGCGATATTGTGAGGATGGTAAATATTTTTTTAATAAAGTTTACCTATGATTTTAACAGAAGTTTAACAGCCAGAAGTTTAACTACCTACTTAACGTTCTGAAAGCTTACGTAGGTATATAATTAGTAAGTTGGAGGTATAGGGGTGGTATAGATACCTAATTTATTGTGCACCGATAATGATAAATCTAGATAAAAAGTAGTATTTTGTTATATGCACATTTTTCGATGCACGGGATGATTTGCAAATATATTTTTTCAAGTGCATTGAAAAGTCTTTCTTCCGAGGTAAGCACTATCTACTAGTTTTGAAGTAGGTAGGTATGTAGGTGTTTTGTGTACCTACCTACCTACCTATTTGTTTGTTTTTTTACTCAATGCAGAAATATAATGCTTTTATCTATTATAACGAGTACGAGGAAATACAAAAAATTCTAGGAACTTTAATCCGTTTAATTAAACCGACTTGCAAATATTGACCAAGCAACAGAAGATAGAACAGCTACTTTTCAAATTAAAAAAAAGAATAAAATATAAATATAATATGCCACTAAGAGTATTATTTTTCATAATTCGGGATTCGTGCTAGATAACAAAATAAATAGGTAGCATGAATATGAGTGATGGAATAGTGCGGATTCAATCCTACGCCTTTCGGATCAAAGTCGAAGTAGCAATCCACTTGGCCAACTCGGCGGCATAGCAAAATACGCTAAAATGGAATATGTTACGATTTGTTGGCAACATTATATAAATTTTAGTTTTATTCAAATTTAGTGCATAAATTGTTAATATTTAGAGGAATGAATACTTGCAGATGGAAAGTCACATCATCCTTTTGTAACCTGAAAGTTTCCAATATTTTAGGATATGCGAAAACTCTGCAATTTGGCATTTTATACTTATATCCTTCCGCGTGTACCGTGATTGACAAATGACGCGTAACCAGCGGCGCGCGGGGTTTTACATATGGAGAATGATTGTTGGTCCAAGGACCTTGGCTGCGGGGAAAGCATGTCAAAAATTGACAATGTCGTCTCCTTCTGAAGGAAGATAATTGCTCTGAGCTTTTATATGATACATAATAGGATTTGAAATCGAAATTAACGACTATCCCCACGACACGTACCTATCACGTTCTTCATCTGAGCGTATCACGTATCTTCTTCCCAATTTATACCAAGGACGGTATTGGATTTCATCCTGACATTCAAAAGCAGAGGCATTATTACCTAGATGTAGGTAGTCTGTATTCCCCACTGTTTAGGAGAGGCACTGCCAATGTCCAACATTTGGTCAACAAGACTCTTATTATATCTACTTAGTAAGTAAAGTAGGTATGGTTTCAGGTGTAGGTATCTTTAACATTTGAATGAAAATGTAACTTTACAAGTCTCTGAACGTAGGTAGCCATAGATAAAGGGTGAATGTAAACACATTGTATTTATTGTTATTCTTTATTTATATTTTGAAATCAATAATGAGATTTTATAACTGTAGCTCCAGGTTCCATTATGATTCTATACAAAAAAAAATTAAGCTTTTAGTAGGTTGCTTTGATTTTACGATTTTAGGTACATTTAACAAATACAATAATGTTTTAAATAAAAATGACCAGATTAATAGTTTTACTCTAACAATAAAGACTTAATTACAGAGTCAGATTTATAATAATATTAACAAATAATGTGAGTCTTGGTTAACATTTTTAAACGAAGGAAGGTTACATTTTAAAGCGTTTATTTATTTAAATATCAAAAGTATCCTTAGAATTATTAAGTAATGTCTTTTTCGACAAAGTGTACTTCAGTTATTTTACTTAAAGATAAATGTCTGTTATGGAATTTAAATGGTGAGCTATTCTTATTGATTAACAACAAAATAATACTTCATGGATCTGGCGATATCCAAGAGTATTATTTGTAATTAACAAGCTTAGAGAATATTTTGATAATTCCCATCACAAAGTTGTGCAAATATCAACGTAAGTATAAATAAATCACATACATAAATGTACAAAAAGGCGAATGAACCAATCATTTCGACCAACATCAAATTGAACACAAAAAGGATCTTAAACAAGAAAAGAAACATGATTGTGGATTACAAAGAAAAAATACTAATAAATAATCTATTATCACCTTAATTAATAACTGAGCACAATTTCCGAACGGTCTATCGACACGAGTAGTCTGGCGTAACTACAGGTTAATACAACCATTTAGAAACCACAACCAGTTATTTCCTATCTTCAATTCGTTTAACAAAATGGTCCCTAAAGAAAAATATTGAACATAAGATCGAAATCACACTTTCCTTTCTGTCTCCGCACAGAGACTAATACGTATAACATACAAAACATACACTAACAATTATGGCAACGTTGACAATAAATAAGAGAAAGGGGGAATATTCACATCGAGAAAGTCGCATAACACAGAACGTGATTATAACATTGACAGCACAAAATAAATAAAAAAATGTCCAAAGTGCTAATGCACAGACAGTACAAAAAATAAGTATACAAGGCATCGTGTGCAGACTTTAAGTTATACAACTACCATCTATTGTTTTAAAAGCCACATCCGCAAATTCGTAATTCGTAATAATAAGCTTTGCTTCATTCGCGAATTGGTTAATTTGTTAGTACAATTTTAATAATTATCGGCATTTTCTACGCGTATGCAAGCCGCTCTCACGAGAGTTATAATAAATCAGTGGTACATTTGGCTAAAAAATCAACGTCCTGTATTCTGCAGGAGCGGTTTGCAAAGCGTGGTTAAATTTAAAATCGTATTTGCCCGATGATCATAATCGTAGTCATACGGGCTGACATAATATTAATTCGTCTACAATCGGAATGGTTCGCGTTTCTCCATGGTTCGTGAAGTCGCAGGAGTCCCTCGTCGTGTCGCCGGCGTCGTGGGCGCACCGTTCTCTGATGCGTCCGAAGGTTTTCTCAAAAGCCTAGAAACTGCCGTCTGCTGTCCTGAGCGCACTGGAGTAGTGCTACCAGACGGAGTCCTTTGCCTGTTACGAAAACATAAATTAAAACCTCGTCGCCATTTAAAGTATGTTCAGGCAAAGCACAAAAACACCCAAATAAATTTTGACCACACCGCTATTATTCAAATCTAAAACCAGCCTACAAAAAAGAAAACTAATAAATCACAACAATAATAAAGCAAACTCTGAGTTATTGATTATTACCTATTGAGATTACAGTTAGTATGATGATCCTTAAGTACGGGGATGCCGCTCCTTCTAGGGGTTTGTCCGTCGGTGGAGGCGAACGAACCGCTCCTATGTTGGTGTTAGCGAGTACAGACATAGAAAATTAGTGATAAGACAATAGAAGAAACGTTAGACGTATTATAGTTCTTGCAAGTACATTTATTACGTTACTCATGCAAAGAAACAATGAAATGGCACGAGGCCATACTGTTGAAATAAAATATAGTTTATTCTAGAGTAAAATTTCAGAAGCTTTATTTTTTGATAATTAATAAAACCTCAGAAGTTTCTTGAAATGGTGCACGTGCAAGAACAAAGAACATTTTTTTAATAATAACAAACCACAAAAATATACAATCTGAATTCTTGTCACATTAAATTTTAATTTTTTAAGAAGATTGTATGTTACTGTAGTTTATTTTTGAAATCGCTTACACACATACACGTAACGTAAGCCTGAGTAGATAAAGTACAAGGAAACACGTGTTCAGAAGCTGTGGATGGTGTGCGAGTGATTTGAACACTTAAGCTCAGATTCAATGGTGAAATGAGTGTAGGTACATAATAATTTCTTATTTAATACAAGATGCAAAGCTATTGAGTTAATTCCATTCGTATGGTGTTATTTGTGCGTCAGGCGATGTTAGTATAAATAATTACAATTTATGATAGGACAAGGTAACAATGGTGGAAGGTCGATGACGAACAAATGACGTGTTCGCAAGCAGATGAGACGATGTGAACTGGTGTAATAATGTACGCCCTAATAATCCAAGGCCTTGAAATGCGAGGGAAGAGATAACATCAAAAACGAAATGTTCAATGAGCATCAATCAAAATAATCGGGCAAAACGAAGCTAGCATTCTACAGGCTTGTACCCTTTGATGTCTCGCTGCGTCGGCTTAGACGCCTCGCCACTCGACTCGCTTATGTTACTCTCATATTCATTGTCGCTCGTCATTCCCGAAATGCTGAAGAGGGAGGAATCGTCTTCGGGGCTTCTCTGTTCAGACTTCCTGGAGGGATCTTGGGAAGTGGGACTGGGTTCTTGAGACACCTCTCTAGAGTGAGATGCTCGGGATATTTTCAAGCGTCTCTCGACAGACGGGGTTCGCTGGGAACGAGAGCCCACGTAAACGGGAATCTTAGTGGTTCCCTGAGTTTGGAATGCAGGATGAGTATGGGATAAGGATTTAGGATGTTCGGACGCTATTGACGAAGGCTGGGAATGTGTTGAGCTGTTTTATTCCGTTTTGGTAATAGACACATGCGGGAGGGAGAAAAATAAACGTTTTAATCAGCACCATAAAATACCCTTTATAAAATAATTGTTAGTATTTTCAAACAGTGAAAAGCTGTGTTTAATTCTGGGAATACTCTTTGTTTTCATGCTGAATATTATCCTAAATTCAAGAAGCTTTCCTTTACCAACCAAAATGAGACCGTGGAATCCCACCACCTATATACATCATACAAATAAATTTTGAAAAACAGGCTTCCATTGTGTTCTCGAAAATCGTGTGCACCCAAATCTACTCGACGTCACTACAATAAAATCCCTGTAAACCCTCACAAGCAATGTGACGTGCTTCAATACTGTATCTCAAGACAAACATACGGTCTTCATTTCGTACAAAATCATTGTTCATTTTTGTATGAAGCATTGAAAGTAGTATCGAACAAAAAACGCTTAATAATGATCAAGTGGTAAAGTAATCATGGATAAAAATAATCTATTAATGAATGTATAACTTTAAGTACTAGTTCCAATGCATCACGAAATTCCGATCGCAAAGATACAAAATCCGTTCAATAAAACCCACAAACTGATTTATACCTCACTAGAGCCGGTACGGGAGACAGTGTGGGTATACTTGAAGTGCGGTACATCGCGCCTGGATACCTGTTTATCGCACATCAATTCAACCGTTGTTCATTATGCCAATTAGGACGACGAAAATGCGAGTTTGTGAAAATTATCTAATAGTGGTCATCAAACTCTCATATTCTTGTTATAAAGGAATGCAGATAGAAACTATTAACAATCAAAAACAAAAACAATTGATCTTGACTTGATCTTGATAAAGTAAGTTATTATGGGCAAGTTGCCGGTGGCTTGCAGTTGAAGCCTGGACCGACCATTTAACGTGCCCTCCGAAGTACGAAGCAAAAAACATAACATAGATATTGATAAACAATGCATAGTAAACTTAATTTAGTGAATTTGGCCTTTTAGAGACAGACTTTGATGGCCCTCGCACAATAAATTAGTTTTCGTTTCTTTATTTAATGTCATAAGAGTTTCTATCTGCATTGTAAAGTTCAATCAAAGTGTGTTAACATACCTTCCGCTGGGCGTCATGATGCCGGTGGGCGTGCGCGGGCGCGAGCCGCCGTTGGGCGTCGCGAGGCCGAGCTTGCTGGCCGTGGCGGCGGCGCGCGCCGTCGACGCCTTCGTGTTAGTCACTTTACGCATCGGGATGCGGGATGGCGTTCCTGCATCGTCTGTCATCAGGTAACAAATGCTAAGTATAGAATCTTCTAGGTGTAGGGAGTTGTTTTGGAACAGGCAATAGAATAGAGTCACCTAGCATATAAGACTGTACTATTTTAAGTGATCCTTGAGGTCCTACGAAATAAACATATTTTTCTTTCTCTTTTCAAATAATTATTATAAAGAGTCATGAAACAAAATTTGCGAAGTTTCACATACCTGTGCTATCTAAAGAGAGGTTAGATCCGTGACGTGATGGAGGTTTGGAACCAGCTCGTGATCCCGTCCTCGACCCTGGTCTAGAACCACCGGGAGTCAAGGTTGATCTGTGAATAAGAAATGCATAAAATAACCACTACTAACTTTATAAAAGACATTTATTTCTAATCAGTGTCTGAACCACTGAAAAGTGTTATATTTGTAAAAGTGAATAAATTAGAATAAATCTAGGCTAGCCCATAGTATAGGTTTCGAAAAAAAAGGAAGTGAATCGCCTAAATAAGTAAGACGAAAAAGTTATCTAAGTGGTCTCTTCGTTTTTTTTCTATCTTCGACTGATACTCAAATGACAAGAACCCAATTAATAATTATGTTTGTTCTACTTACTTGGGCACGCTTGGTTTCCTGTATCTGGATCCAAGTCCGCTTGCCGCTTCGTTATCGCTGAGCGAGTCCGGAGTGCCCGCACTGAGCGAGGACCTCGAGGCGCGTCCAGCTACACCTCCGCCCGACATCGGCACCGACCGATTCGTACGTTCCCTCACCTATATTAACATTATTTCTGTAGTTACTCAGTAAGTCATGTCATCGAAATGATGTTTTAGCTTTTCAAAATCACACTGTAGATTAATACTGTGAGCAGCTTGTTTTGAGAAATGCAAACTCGTATTGAATGGTTCAGTTACTATGTGCATGCTAAAATAATGGACTTGACAACAATGACGATCATATTCTACTAGGACTAATACACAATATGGTCGTACAATGGACAAATGAACAGAAATATACCTGCGATACATAATGAGCAATAGAAGTGCATCAAACGCCACACTTTGATTTAGCCTATTAGCATTACCCAATGGTATCCTGGAGAGGGCTGGTATCCGTGGTGGTGGGAATAGTGGTGTTCGCCGGGAGTGGTGGAACCTTGAGATCTTGAGTGTCCGTAAATAAACGCCTGCTTTGTGCCATGCGTTGATCCCACGTGTAGCGGATACGAACAGGGAAGCTCTTCTCTCTGCCTTAGAGCCTCAAATATGGGCCTCAGCGCCTCCATAACTTCCTCAGCTAAACGTACCAATGCAAAACCGGGAAGCTCATTAAGGACGGAAGGGAAAATCCGTTATAAACAACATTTTGCCTTCATAGTGCCAATCGTTTTGCCGAAACGCGAATGTTTAGAAACGAGTATCGCGACGATGACGTATCGATGTTACAATTAGTCCACACGTTTAGTTGACGAACGCGAATTTATTTTGCGAAATGCAGGATAAGGGGATCTAGCGGGAAGGGTGAACGAAATACTTTACCATAAACATCCAAGGCGCTGACGTGCCACCTCTCCAATGCAGTGAATCCAATGATACAATAACAAACAACACCAACACTACAACGAGCCTGTGCTTCAATGCTTAGCTTGAACACACTAATGCAATACGACCAAACGCTACGAGCTCAACACATGCTGCACTCACATTGATGCACCTTGCAAACGGATGCAGAGATCCGTGTGCAATTTGCATCTTAAGAAAATAAAAACAAGCGAAAGTTGAGTCCCAAACCGATTTGCTCACCCAACAACTACGGTGCGATTTATGATACGTGTGCGAAATTAAACTAAAGTCTATCCTGTTGGAAAGAAGAATTAACTTAAACTATATTGAAGCTAAATAACTTACCTTGGTGATGGGTCCGGTGGAGGGTGGCGTGTTGGTGTTAGAGCGGGGCGTACGCGGTCGGAACGCTGCCATGCTCTGTGACACTCCATCCGCCAATATGAATTGTTCTCGCAGTTCGATGTTGGTGCGTCCCTTGGCTGCATGCGGGCGGCGTCCAGTGCGTATCGCAAACGGAAGGACAGGAAAGGGAAGGGCAAAGAAAACCGTACGGTAACAGGAAAGGCGTAAAAATAACACCAAAGTGTTAAAAGAAAATCGGGATAGCGTGCAGTGGTAGTGAGGGAAAGAAAAAAAAAACAACAAACAAATCAGAACAATGTCAAACAAAACAAACATAACAGTAAAAAAATCGAGGGTTTTTAAATTGTGTGCAGTTAGGAACGGGAATAATAGAATACAATTAGTTAACTCCTCACCATACATTGTTATGCAACCAGTATAAATCAAGAGCAAGATTTTAAATATTATTCGGATTCGATAAATTTATTAAGTACCTATAATAGGTATATTTTTAGATGTAGGTAAGTATCATTTGTTTTATTTATTTGCATTTAATACAGTTTCATGTTTTACTGTGCAATAATGACCATGATTGAATTATATACAGTGGAATTATCTTGCAATTGTTTTATACAAGTTAGTTTCTACTAAGTAAATAAAATAAAGTTAAAAGAAAATCTAAGTTTCATAATGCCAAATAAATTTCCCGTGTCATGCCACGAATAATAAGCTCAAAAAGTTGAAACGCATCACCTTTATACAAATTTTAAATACTTCTAATAAAATGGTATAAATAAAGTAATAAGGTATATTCTACACATTTGATAAGTTTTATTAAATAGGTATGATAAAGCACACTACACCGAAAGCATCAAATGTGTAAAAGCACCCATAAATAGCCAATAAATCTATAATATAAACCATAACAGCAAAAGTAATATCTAAGCCACACCATCTACAAACGCTTTGCAATGGAACCAATCAGAGTGGATAGAAAAAAAGCAAATTTAGTGTCAATTTTGAATTATTTGTAGGTAGGTACTGAAGAGTTCCAAAGCAAGACGTGTCGCTTACCGAGCGGGCAACAAGCCTCATGCTGCTCCGGTTTGTACGGATCAGGCAGCGGTAGCACTAATGATACTACTTTATGTAAAGGGATATACGAGGATAAAATAAAACAAAAATAATTTAAATAAGTTTTCGGGACCACGGGATTTGGAATGGGCAAAGCAAATACGAATTAGTAAAATTAGTAGCAACATCAAAAAAAATATAGTGGACATTTTACGGAGCTTACTTTAGCCATTTACTGGTTGTTGATACTAGCTTTGTAAATTGGTAGCTTCACAATGAGTGAAGTGAGTATGAAATTCCTACATAAATTCTACATCACAAGAACACGAAACTCTAATGAAAAATGCGCTTTTTAATAGTTTTAAAATAAGTTTATTTTAAAATGTTAGGATTCCGTTTAGTTAATAACCGTTATTCGTAACGAAAAGTTCGTTATTTTGGTAGAAATTAGTTTTTGTTTGCTGGCAACACTATGTAAAGTACCGACCGGTGCGATCACTGCGCATGTCAAAAACATCGCGTCGAAAAAGAAAACAAGAACAATGGAATTCACCACGGGTCGATTTTAATTTTGCGTCGACTCGACTCACGGACTCAGTTTTTCGATGTATTTCGCGAGTGTATCTCCTCAAAAATGACCGGCACGATAATTGAGAATTTGAGCGGCCGGAAGCTGGGCGTATTAGTCACCTTTCTATTGTTGTGTCAGCTTACATGTTTTCTAATCGGTGGATTGGTCGCGCCCATGCCCGCAAATGTGCAAAACATCCTCGGAACCGTGTGTAAGGATACTTTGACTGTGAAAAACGACACTACGAAATGGTTCTACAATCGTGGGAAGGGTGCTTGCGATACTGTCAACCTCGGAGGCACTTTTCACGATTTATCCGAAACGGACATTGTATTCGCGTTTCAAATGCCGATCCCACGCGAGAGCAGGATTTTGGATTATTCGAGATGGCAGCAGAACCTGATCGGAGTGCTGCAAGTGGACGTGAGTTATCATTCTCAGATGGAGGTGATGCCGCGCAGCACTATAACAATCGATGCGCGGTTGGCGTACCGAAACAAAGGCGACGCGGACGAAGATTGGAAACTATACACACAGTCGGTAGAAAAGCGCCATTTGGATTGCGAAATAGACATCAAAGCAGAGGAATATTTGTACAATTGCACAGCAATACCTCTGTTTGAACTGGGCTCTTTGTTCCACGATTATTACTTGCTGAATGTTAGACTGCCGGTCGACACACCTGATATGAACATCAATATCGGGCATGTGCAGGACATGTGGCTGACTGTCATCAACCAGAACGGAGGATTTACCAAAGTTTGGCTGTCTTTGAAGACTGTTTTCTTCCCGTGCATCATTGCGATACTGGTTTGGTTCTGGAGACGCATTCACATGCTGCAACGGAAGCCAGTTCTACTGGAGAAGATGCTGCTCGGTTTGGGTATTGCATTATGTCTTTTAAACATGCCTATTGAGTACCTAACGCTACATTTTGATCTACCGTTTATGTTGCTTCTGGGAGATATTCGTCAAGGTGTGTTCTACGCTACACTCTTCTCATTTTGGTTGGTTTTTGCCGGAGAGCACATGTTAATTCAGAATACAACAACGCAGAGTTCTCTTAAGCAGTACTGGCGTCACCTGAGTGCTGTAGCTATTGGATGCATCTCACTCTTCATCTTTGACATGTGTGAACGAGGTGTGCAACTACGCAACCCTTTCTACTCCATCTGGGTCACTGATATCGGAACAAACTTGGCCTTGACATTCATAATACTTGCTGGGATATCAACCTGCATCTACTTTCTCTTCCTATGCTACATGGTGTATCAAGTTTTCATAAATATATCACACAAGCGCCAATCTTTACCGACCATGTGCTCTGTCCGTCGCTTGCATTACGAAGGGATCATCTACCGTTTCCAGTTTCTCATGCTAGCTACACTACTATGTGCTGCTCTAACTGTTATTGGATTCATCTTGGGGCAAGTCGCTGAAGGACAATGGAAGTGGGATGAGAACATTGAGTTGGAATACACTTCTGCATTCTTTACTGGGGTCTATGGAATGTGGAACATCTATATCTTTGCTCTGCTGGTCCTGTATGCCCCGAGCCACAAACGCTGGCCAGTTGTTGAGAACACATCAGACATGCAAAACCTGAGCGAGGAGATTGAGTTCAGCCCATTGCAGGAGCGTTCAACCAGCGAGATTTCATCCCTTACTTCCTTCATTAGAAAGACTACAATTGATTGAATCTCTTAGATCTCAGCTATTTTCGCCTAAAATTTAGACTGCCCATTGTAGTTTTTAGCTATTTATATAACGGAACTCTGACTAGCTTTGACTTGTGTACTTATTCCATGTATGGTAATGTTATCTGTAGTGTAGGATTTCGAAACGTTTAGAAACTCGTAGCTATTATCTTTAGACTAACTTGTAACTTCTGAGTCATTTTAAAACCGGTTCTGACCTTCAGATGTGCTTCCAAAAATAAAATCACGATACTCTAGATTGTTTGAGTCTGTATTATTTTTCTGTGATAGTTTAAGATTTTGCATTTTGTAACAGTATTGCTAGATTTATGTATTGCCAGCGTTACTTAATTAATTGTAAGTTTTGTGTAGTGATTTGTACCGTAATAAAGTATTAAAATAATGTTATTTTGTTATTTGACACACATAATTTCGGCAATGTTATGGTTTATTAGTTTCCCGATATTATTATGTTAAACACAGTTACAAATCATAATATTATTCCCGATACGTTGGATTGACACTTTGAATACCATTATACCTAGAAGTTATAAACTGGTATTCAGGCATTTTGCTCAAAAACCAATATGCAAAATGCTTAAAAACCAGTCAAAAATAGTTAGAATCTGGACTTATGCAATGCTTTTGGTAAAAAGCTAGGGCATAAATCCAACATAGGTATTATGAAGCCAAGTTTCCATTTGTCAAAATTGTTGATCTAATCATGTACCTAATACAGGATAATGAATTTAAGAAATAACTTGGCATCATAAAATAGAATATTGTATTGCCCAGTTTAGCTTTAAAGGTGACCTTCGGTGCAGACTGTTTTAGGTCAAAAGACCCATAAAAACAAAACTTATATTTATTGAATTGGTCTGTCTGTAAGCAATATTAGTTCGTGAACATTACAATATTCAATGTTATCTAAATTATTAATTTAAGGGGAAGTTAACTAGATTTGCAATACTTATTTCCTTTCAAAGAATGAAACACAACTCATTTAACTCAGAAATAGATTTAAAATATCTGTTTGACTTTCATATATTAGAAAATTCCACTACTTATATCTGTTTTGGGGACAAAAGTTAGTATTATCTTTGATTTTCTATTTAACGTTTTTGTATTCTTCTAATAAAGAAAGAGTTATTTATAACAAATAGGTATTAGTTATCTTACTAAAAGAAGTTGACCATTCAATAATAAAATTAGGTAGGTGCACTAAGTGTAGGAATAGGTAGGTTATATAGGTACCTTTTTTCTTCTGTGACTAATAAGATTTGATTATAGTACTACATTTTTTACTAAATTATGTCGTAAATACTATCCGGTTTTCCTTCGAAACTTAAAAAAATACAAAGTTGAATGGTCAACTTCCCACGTAAGGGGCCGTCTCCACGAGCGAGAAAATCGCGACGAGTCCCGAGTCCGTAGTAGAGTCCGTCACGGCGCGAAAAATATCGCCGTGTGGAGACGGCTCTATAGAGAGTGTATAGAAATACGTGGCACGACGATAATATCGCCGCGATTCTCTCGCTCGTGGAGACAGCCCCTAAGTTTGATCCCGTCAACACTGGATGTGTACATACCTCGGCAAGGATCGTTCTTGACCAGGAACTCGTCGAGTGCGACCCAGCCGCCGCCGACGCGGACCATCACAGTGGAACGCAGAATACGGACCAGGCGGAGCTTTTGAGAATCTCCAAACTGTTGGATATTACACATTATAGGTATTATGAAAGTAAAGTAAAACAAGCTAGGGTTTCCAGCGAGAGAAATGAATGAGATTTTTATTTTAACGAAATTTCGTTTTTCGTTGTGCAGTGTAGACCCCCTGGAATGAAAGACCCCTCATCTTTGGTAAGGCCTTGACTTTTAAAAAGTTTTAGTAATCTTAGGTGTGATTGGTGGAGGATTGAAGCGGCGCACTTCACACCATTGATGTGGCGCGTGCTATTGGTTCGTGAGCGAGTGACCCCCCACCAACACATACCCCCTCCCGTTCCCCTCATCGTTTTGTTCGTTTGATAACTCACCCTGTATTTCCCCTCTCCGACCTGCATGACCCTGAACTTCTGTCGACACGTGCAGAGCATCACGAGACGCTTCACCTCGTCGTGGATCTTGTCGGCGTCGGTCGGGGGACCGCGACGCTCAACCTGTGGACATTAGCCTTTATAATATCTATATCTCACCTGTGAACATTCACCTTTATAATATCTTTAGCTATACTAATATTATAAAGAGGTAAAATTTGTTTGCTTGTTTGACGGAGGTAATCTCCGTAACTAAGTACCTAAATATAAGTAAAAATGTTATTAGTAGGTAGTAGTACCTATAAAATAAATAGTAGTCTCTTAAGTTAAGCTCAATAATAATAATAATAAATAAATACCTATCCTTGGACATTCCACACATTCAATGTTTTATGACTTATCTAAGTAAGTACATGTAAATGTGAAAAGATAAATAAATGAAATGAATAACTATTCAGCCGATTTTAAAAATTCTTTCACCGACGTGTAGAATGGACTGTCCGGGTGGTTATAGGCTATGTTTTATCTCGGTAGCTTCATTAGTACACCCGTGCAAAGCCGGGACGTACTGCTAGTCCTTTATAAGAAGCTGAGAATGGTCATCAACTGCTAAAATTCCGACCTCTCAAGCCTTAGTCAAACGCTTAAAGGCGATGGTGCGTTTTCTACGCAAGAATGGTAGGTAAATCCTCAGTAGTATACTGGATGTATACAACTACCATTATTCCACACAGCAAGTACATACCCAGTCAGGTCGCAGTGCAGCTATAAACTCCTCCCAGTCGATAAGACCGCCTCCGTTCCGGTCGAAGAGATCCGCCACCGCGCCCATCTCCAGGCGGGACGTGTCGAATTCTAAACAATAATAACATAAACTCCGTTAACACGTTGTATGCCCCGGACGCACTACCTCGGGCGGCGGAGCACCAGGACGAGCCGGAGGACTTGGGCCTTGAATGGGTTAGTCATCACGATTTGTCAAATGAAATGGATTTTAAGAATGCTTATGTCAATGCAAAGAGATAGCAACAGATTTCATGGTCGTTTTAGTTAAAGTAAGTTTATGTGACAAATATTAAGAAATGAAAAATGAGGTAGACATTTCTGTCAGATCTTTCTGATCAGATCCTTTGAAGATGTTTAGGGGGTAATCAGGGACCTATGTCAAATACATAGGTATTTAGGACCAATATACCAACAGTCCAACACGGCTTTTTGGGAAACAGATTTTGGATTGATACAGGCGAGACCTTAGAGAGAAACATTTGTCCTGTAGCGGTAATCGAATCCGCAACCTCCGCGTCTCAGAGGTCGCCGAAGAATAAAAATGGTAATACTGACTGGTGTTGATGATTCCGTCCATGAACTCGTGCCGCGGTATGAACCCGTTGTTGTCTTTATCCATCTTACGGAACAGGTCCGTAAGGCGGGACTTCTTGTGGTTCATGAACTTCAGGAACTGAGGACAAAATCACTATTAGAAACAGAAATATAACGAATCTTAAACTAGGGAGTTCATCAATGGTCAAAACCTGTGGGTGCTGTTGGTGTATATACCAAGTGCCTATCGAATTTGTTTCTTACTTGACACTTATAATAGGTACCTACTTATAGTGTTTCTTTCGTAATGACTGTTCAAAATGCGCGATTGCCCGACTTGACGAGCTGTGCACCCACGAAATAAAATATTTACTATTATAAACTGAGCTGACCAGTACCTATTCGGTAAACGATGTAGTTACCCAATGCTTCTTTTTTTTCGCATCGTTTTTTACGTTAATTGGATTTTGTAGACCTTTATAACTTAATCAGTGAAGTAGGGCACTGGTGACCCGTAGCACAGGTTCTTATACCTATTTCAGGCACCAGTCTCTCACAACATTTTTTTGTATTAAGCAAGAAACCAACAAACATTTTGGATTAATTGTATTTATTTCTATTATTATTATTATTTTTAAATTCTTTTTTATGTAAGTAAGTACTTACTTATTTATGTTTAGTTAAGAAGAAGTTTGTTAGAGAAAATAAATAAAATGATTGATTGATTGAACTTCACCGAACTTTTACCTAATACTGGCCAATTGCGATTGTTTTAAACAAAATAGGTATGTTTTCTTAAGATTCCAACTTACCCTCTTTCTCCAGTCATCCCAGCTGAAGTTAGACACGCGTTGGATCTCCTCAAGATGAGCGAGACGGGCTTGCAGGTGTCTCTGTCGCTCCCACGCGAGCAGCCATACGTTACGCCACTTGTCCCATAGGGTCTTAACTCGCGGTGATCTGAACTCCGGCTCTGAGCCTTTGCTGTAGGGGATAAGGGTGGATTTAGAATGTTTCGTTTGGTGGAAATAGCTTGAAATCGCTGTGGTATATTTGTTATAAAATAATACAGCTATCTCAAATGCTATAGCTTCTTTTTGCACCATTTTTGCTAGATTTGTTGGTAGCTTTTTAATTGCTTGTGCCTAGGTATATTTAAAACAAAAAAAACATGCTCTCTATAGCATGCTAAATCCAGAGTTTTCTATGAGAATAACCTTGGCTTCATTAAAAAATATAAAATAATAAACATAAAAAACAAACTAAATTTAATAAGTATTTTACATGCTTACTATTTGCTACTTCTGCAATTTTTGAATCAACTTACGATTAATTTTTATCATGTTTTATTTTTAGTTATATTCGGGTACGTGAATGAGTTGATATCATTATTAATTAAGGTTGCCACACTCACACAACATTAAAAAGCGTTTCACACGGCGAGGTCCCAATTTAGGAAAAAATATGAAGAAAGGACTTTTTATTTTTGTGACTAAATAACTTAGATGCCGATTTGATTCAAAGAAAAGAAGTAGGGTATTTCTCCGTAGATAGTGTGTTTCAAGTCTACTTAGTCGAGATAGGAGAATTGAACCAAATATTTGATCCAAAGTAATATTTTTGATCCAATAAATGCCTAAAGATCCTTACCTTCCTTTAGGCAGGAACCTCGGTCCGTAATGCGGGAGGTTGCGATCTGGCGTCTCTCGGCCTGGACTCACGCGGCTAGAGCACAACAAGGTAATCACAAAACCGAGCGGCAACACTGGTTAGCGCCAAAACCATTCCGCCATTTTGTTAAACATTACAAACATAGCTTTTTACAGTTATTACAAATTTGTGCCGTTATTTTGTTTTTAGTACCAAAAATGTGCTGTTATTGTACCGTGACCGTGTTAGTACGAATTCGGTTGATTTTAGCATGTTAGTAGATGAGCGCTGGCAACACTAGCTAGTGTTGTGATTCGTTAGTACGTAGGTACCGTGAATGTGTGGGAGTTTTAGCAGTATAAGTTACTTATATTTTTTTCATATCGAAGTTCCTTCTCTTTTTCCTTTTTAACTAGAGATTTTTTTGGTTTAGTTGGCAATACTGTGAACTTATAGCACCTGTGATAGTTATTTTTGTGATTGGTTAGTTTTTTGAGTTTGTGATAATAAATTATTTTATTTTAGATTTATATTTGAAAACATGCATTAAAATTACAATTGAATTACTTAATTTCATAACAATCATGCTATACAGGAATCGGAAAATCGGAAGGTAAACATAGGTGCTTAATTTACTTACACAATTGATTAAATTTAATTATTATTTTCTTCATTATTTACTTAGATGATTATATAGATACTTACTTATTAAGTTTAGGTATTATTACACTAGTTTTTATTTATTTACTCATTCATGAATTAGTACTATGTCACTGTATTACTATAATCAATATTGTGTAGGTATACAAGTTGGTAACTCAATATTTCTTATTCTATTTTTGATATGGCAAGACATAATGTTACCATGTTTAATTAATTATTAACTTTCTACTCAAGAAACACACTAAGGTCTAAACTACTAAGCTTGAAGCAACTCTAAAAAAAACAGAAAAAAAAAACAAAATGTCAAACCTTCCTCTCCTACTCCGATTGTGTATCCTCGACCTGGTGAAGCGTGAGTGAGACATGAAGCCACATTTACACGTGTTAGAGCAAGATGGAGCTATGTATGTGAACACCGTCGGAAAATTAACTAAACTTGCGTGAAATACAAACGCCTACTGAAAAATCTCTTGTGTTTTTCTACAGCTAGTAAAAAAAACTAGTTGATTTTCCGACAGTTAAACCAAAATTAACATTTAAAGCTAATGATTATTTAATAAACCCACATAAAGCAATCAGATAAAAAATAATGAGTAGTCATTTAAAATTCAGTAAAAAAAAAATTGGCAAAAGTAACAGGCCTTTTCCATTATACATACTCACCTATGTATTATATTCTTTAAAAATATATTGATAAATAAGTCCTTAAGGTACCTAGACCAGGTAGGCATATGAAATATGCCGGGCAGGTATGGCTAGGTATATGAAAAAGACCCGTTACTTATAATTGCAAAGAAAAGTTATAAATAAGTTACCAATGAACATAAAGTTAAATTAACCCAACATGGATTTACCAAATTATAATGTACAGTCAATCAACAAAAAACGCAACAAATGTGATAAGTTGGCTACACTATCTTCTTATTTCAATGACAAGTGACAACATAACAAAACTAAGATTTTTTTGAAGTTAATTGATGTACACTTAGCCCTTTAAATTAAAAACATATCCCTTTAGAAAACCTGTTCCATACTAATCAAAGAATCACAGAAATAACCATAGCATCAAACTTATTTATCGATTTTTTAATTTAAATTTAAAGATTAGTGTAGAACAGGGTCAAATTATTAATTAAAAACCATAAAACAAATGTATGAAACTATGAACCCACCTGTAACGCCTAGATCCGTAATAATCGGGCGACACGGACCTTTCTCTATGTAGGTCGAGTTGCGAGCCACGGCTGTACAAGCACCATGCACGCGAACGAACAAACAAACGAATGAATGAATGACAAGTGAATGAACATTATCATTTGCAACAAGAGTGAAAAAAATACTAGGTACTTTAACTAATGATAGTTTCTTTGTCTCAAAGCCGGTATTTATTCTTTTGAATTTTTAGATAATCGTTTTGTAGGTAGATGATTTGGAAACTAGAGGTATCGTCAAAAGAATTCAATTTCTTTTACTCGGCTTTCTTTATATTTTTACCCAGCCGACTATCATGTCAATTTAAACACACAATTAAAATAGGCATTGAAATAGTTGGAAATTCTTCAGAATCAAAATAATGTATATAAAATGTACCTGTGCTTGTAAATTACAAACATTTTTAATAAATCGTTTTTTTCTTTCTTGATGCAAATGAGTATAAGAAACATGATAGACTTAAAAGCTGCAAACTGAAAATATCTAATTGTGCAAGAAACAATCATCTAGATATTTTAACAGCAATGAAAAATTAATACAAAACAACAAACTTTTAAGTTTTAAGTAACTTTACAAAACAAAACAACAACACTATCAAAAGGATTGAACACCCAAAATTCTTATTTATTCGCAGAATAAACAAACATGAAGTGTCTATTTAAAAAAATACACAAAGCTGATTGAAAAAACCATATAAAGCTTTTCATTCATTCGTTCCTTTTCAACGGTTTTTAAAATAATAAGTTCTAAGTCGTTCATTCAGTTTAACTCGAATTTTTGGTGTCCAATGCGTATAGGTACTTATGTTTGGTACATACCCAGGTGTTCCTTTAGTGGCACTCTTTGCAGAGACCTTGCGTGGTGTAGTTTCACGGGCTTGACTCTGACTCTTGACCTAAGTGGACAAAAATAGGTAAAATAAAATGTTTTCATAGGTACTTATTGAAGATATGAGATAAAAGTGAGGATTTGGAGTGCTAATAATCAAAATTAGTTAACACTAGCGAGCCGCTCCGGCTTCGCACGGGTCCAATAATTATACATATAAACCTACTTTTTGAATCACTCTATTTATTAAAAAAAAACCGCATCAAACTCCGTTGCGTAGTTTTAAAGATTTAAGCAAACATAGGGACAAAGGAATATAGGGACAGAGAAAGTGACTTTGTTTTTATACTATCACGGGTACCTCGAACATTGAATTCACTCCGTTTTTCTTCGAGCTATTTTTATGGTGTTTGATTTTTGCGGCGTCACCTAGCGGCGTTACCGGCTACATGCTACTTGGCACTAGATGGAGTTACTTATTTTTGATTGCAGGCAAGACCTAAACGCCGCTCGGGGCGCCGCAAAAATTAAACACATAAAGCCCGAAGAAAAAAGCACAATGTTCGAGATGAGGTATCTGACTTATGTAGGTAATCTGACTTATGTAGGTAATTTAATTAATTAGCATGATTTTAGTTTCATTATGTATTATTAGGACTTACTATATTTGCACGCCTTAGACGAGGCAGAATGTAATGGATACCTTGCTTCTGAAGCCATACCTAATTATTGTAAACCTATTGTACCTACATACCTGCGAATAAATGTTTATGAATTATGTGATACTAGCTGCGCCCCGCGGTTTCACCCGCGTAAGTCCCGTTCCCGCGGGAATATCGGGATAAAAAGTAGCCTATATGTTAATCCAGGGTATCACCTATCTACATACCAAATTTCAACCAAATCGGTCCAGCCGTTTTTGCGTGAAAGAATAACAAACATACATACAGACATACATTCTCACAAACTTTCACATTTATAATATTATATATATATATATATATAGTGGGACTGTGTAGTGATTCGTTACCTGGTAAGCCTTGCAGACGCGGTCGACCTCAGTCTGTCTCTTCTGCGTGTGCTCCATCAGTTCGTTGTGGTCTTCTATCAGACCTTGGAGGAGGTCAATAGACTCTGGCAGAGGTTCCGCTTCCAATGCTGCACGGGAAGTGGAATATTACAATCGTTTAATCGTTGCTCCCGGCTTTTAAAGTCGTTAAGCCATGACGGAGGCCTTTAGGCGGCCTACTCTGTCACCAGAGTTGATAACTTGGTCATACGAAAGAACGATGAAAAATCTAGACACAATAACTGGCCAAGCGCATGACGGGCCACGCTCAATGTAGATTCCGTAGTTGCCTAATTTGCAAAGGTCTAGACTAGTAAGTAGGAACTGCCAAATTTTAGTGTTCTAGTATCAATAGTCTCTTTGAAAAGCTGCGGACGAACAGACCGAAATTATAATGGTTCCTTGTTTACATCGGCCATCCTCAAAAACATCATAACCAAAGTGCCCATATCTTCAAACATCTATCAATGTCTTATTACAGATCACTTTGAAACGTCACGTTCTGTAAACCTTCATCTCTTGAAGCGAGCTAATAGGAAGAAAAATAAACGCATATGATTGGTCGATGTAAATAATTGTCTTTCTCGTGATTGGCTAGATTGTCAAATCAATAGTCAATTGTCAAATCTAGCCAATCACTAGAAAGACAATTATTTTCGACGACCAATCAAGTGCGTTTATTTTTCTTCCTATCAGCTCGTTTCAAGAAATGAAGTATAGGGGATTCCATTGCCTGTTCTGTATAAAATGTGTGTGTCTGTCTGTACATACATATGAGCGTGTTCTCTAGTCCGGTGAGCCACTGCAGCAGCTCTTCAAGCACCAGGTCCAGGTCCTTCAGACTCTGCATGTGAGCCTCCAGCTTGGTGCCGCGCTGCATCGCCCATTGCCACACCTGGAGACAATCATATATTGTATACCATAGTTATTGTTGTTCTGATTTTTTTGGATTGTTATTTTTCGTGTATTTGGTGTGCAATAAAGTATTTTCTATCTATCTATCTATATATTGTACTGACCTCGTCCCATCTGCTCTGTATGATTGTGATCCAGTGTTTGATGACGGACACTGCGTCGGGATGTGCCTTGCCCAGGATAGCTTGCGCTAAGGCAATCGTCTCCTCCTGTTAATAACATACAAATCATTAATCAACACTTATGTACTGTACGAATAAGAATTATGTTTTGTATTACCTAAGATTAAGTTAAAGAAATAAAATATTTTCATGCCCACATAATCAATGAGCTTTTCCTATCCTCAAAGGTTTGCTGGAAGAAAACTCTTATAGGGTTAAGCTCGCCTTTGTACATGTCATTTTGTATCTGCTTTTTTTATGTATTTTTATTTCGTGTGTGTAAGTACAATAAAGAATAAATAAATAAATAAATAAATATTTGTATTTATATTTCTGCCGCTTTCAATCCCTGTGTTTTGATAAGTTAAGCGTACCTTATCGATGAGTTTCTCGTTAAGCTCCCTCACGAAGCGCGCATGCTGGTCTATTTGTATCTGCGTGTCGGGCGCGCCCTCTGCCGGCTGCCCGGAGAAGCGGAGCTTGCTCTCCGCGTCCGACAGCCACTCCAGGAGCATGTTCACGGAGCGGTGGAGCTTCTCCGCCTGGAACCGCATAGCTATTAGTCATACCATAGCTATGACAAGTTAGTAGGTGTAGTAAGATACGTACCTACTTTAATTTGCGACCGATGTCCTGTTGTATTTTGGTTGTGTTATGGGTTGCAAAACTAAAGTTTACCAGGTAGGTACCTATGTGTACCTTACCTATACTTCTTGTGGACGAATGTTATGATGCTTTATGATGTCTTTTTAATGTGTAATTTCATAGCTATACCTAAGTATCTATCTACCTACTATAAACATACATAGTTTAAGACGAATGTGAGTACCCACACAAACCTTAGTGGTTTATTGGGTGCAATAAAGTAACAAACATGTAACTTCTTGTTTAAAGTTAAATAAATAAATAACAGATGACTCATTAACAAGTGGAATTTTTAAGCTATTGCATAGCTCCTATCGCGGGCCTTGCCGTGGAGACCGAATTCAGAAATTCCGCAACGAAAAAACCTCGCTGTCACTTTAGTTCAGCAACTCGCCTCTAGGTGGCATGCAATAGCTTTACCGCGGCAGTTCCCGAGTGCCACACGTCTTTTTTATACTTAAGTATTAAAAGGCAGGCTGCAGTGGGATAATATGGGCTTAAAATAAGTAATAGTATGGTATAAAAGTAAGTACTTATAGAAATTTAATCGGTTGAGAAAGAAAGAGAGAGAGACAAATGTGTTTATTTCTGTAGGACTTAAAAATGAGTCTTATAAGCTATACTATATTTCTTGAAACGAGCTCATAGGAAGAAAAATAAGCGCACGTGATTGGTTATCGAAAATATTTTTTCTTTCTCGTGATTGGCTTATTTTTCTATTGCCTGTTCCAACGCAACTCCCAACACTTATAGAGTCTATCATTCCTTGTGGTCTACATACCTCCTTGAGAGCACCCTCCAGCCGCGTAGCCTTCTTCTCGGTGAGGGTCAGCACGCTCTCCCAGGCTTGCTTCAGCTCAGTACACTGGGTGCGGATGTTGGCCGCGTCCTCGCGCGGCACGGTGGCCTCGAGGTCGCGGCCTGTCTTCATCACGGAGGCCATCTGTTGCTCACGGGAGTTTAGGTCCTCCTCGAATTGCTGGGGGAAAAGGTGTTTTTGGATGAATGATGATAAATAAATAAATAGAAAAATGCTATTGTTAAGACTGATTTCTCGAATATATCAGCGGCGTAATTAATAATAATAAATACTTAAATATTCTTGGTGGAGAGATGAACTCGACTCATTCTGCCCACATTGGACCGCACTGGCTCTTGGTAGAGACGTGTGGAAGGAAGGAAGGGAGGCCTTTGCCCTGCAGTGGGACGCTACAGGCTCGTAATAATAATAATAAATATTGTTGGACATTCCACACAGCGTCATCTAGTCCCAAACTGAGCAACTTAATGCTTGTGTTATGGTAACCAGATGACTGATATACTCGTGATACGTAGAAACACCCAGCCACGGAATAATAAACTGCAGAACATACAAACATTTACCTTTGTTCAATAAGTTTATTCAGCCAGTCCAGCAGCGAAGAAATAGCGTCCTTATACAAGGGAAAACTTACCTTATGTTGTTCAATAAGCGCCATCACAGTGTCCAAATCTCCGTGCACCGGCGAGTCTGTTCCCAGCGCCTTCTGTTGTTTCTTCAGCCAGTCCAGCAGCGCAGACATGGCGTCTTTATACAAGGGAAAACTTACCTTATGTTGTTCAATAAGCGCCATCACAGTGTCCAAATCTCCGTGCACCGGCGAGTCTGTTCCCAGCGCCTTCTGTTGTTTCTTCAGCCAGTCCAGCAGCGCAGACATGGCGTCCTTGAACTGACCGGAGTATAGGAGGGCTTCTTCAAGACGACGTTGTCTGGATAAAGATGAGGTAAGGTTAGTGAGACACAAACATCCATACTAATCCATCCATCCCTGTCCATACTTAATACATATTATAAAAGGGAAAGTGTGTGTGTCTGTCTGTTTGTCCGTCTTTCACGGCAAAACGGGGCGACGAATTGAAGTGTTTTTGTGTGGTGATAGTTGAAGAGATGGCGAGTGAAATAAGCTACTTTTTATCCCGATATTTTCGCGGAAACGGGACTTACGCGAGTGAAACCGCGGGGCGCAGCTAGTTTCATATAAGTACTTAACTTAAATGATGTCTAAAGGTCGCGAAAGTTTAATTTGTACTATTGTAGTTTACCTGTCAACAGCCTTAGAGCAGACAGTGGTCCATTTGGTCTTCATATCTGTCAGCATCGTCTTCAGAGGCTGTTCGTCTGTCTTCGGTGCTTTGTCCTTCAACTGCTTGCCTGTCTTCATGGTGAGGTCGTATGTGGGCTGCTTCGAGGCTAGAGCCTTTTGGAACTCACGGTGTTTTGATAACCTGAAGATGGTTGGATAAATATTAACCCCATTATGCATATTCGACCTAAAACCTGTATTAAACCTGTATTAGCTAAAACGCATATTAAATCTGTTGCTATCTCTTTTCGTTGACATGTGACAAGAAAAAAACGTTCTTAAAACCTGTATTAAATTGTCCAGTTTTTATGAATAAGACCCTTAACTTATACTTCTTAACACTCTTAAGTGTACCTATATCTATAATCCAAACTTAAATGAATTACCTGTGCTTAATCTTCTCAGGATCGTTGACGGTGGCTTCAGAGTTGAGATTATCCAGCTGTTTCTCTGTATCGTTCAGCCAGTTCATCAAGTTGTTCCTGTAAGAGTACAATTTTTTATGAAATACTTTGAAGATATTTATGAGGGTAGTCAGAGGTATGTCCAAAGACATTATTTGGTACATGTCTACTTTTTGCAGAAGTTAACTTTCCATACGTGACAGGTTGCAAGCCCATCGACGCTGATAGAAAGCTAACTGGTTTCCTCACGATGTTTTCCTTCACCGTTTTAAAGCTCGTATTAAAGCGCATATACATTTTTCAACACGAAAATTTCATTGATGCACGACCGGATTCGATACCGCGACCTTCGGATTGAAAGTCGAGGTAATAATCCACTTGGCCATAATTAATAAATAAATATCCTTGGACATTCCACACAACGTCATCTAGTCCCAAGCTAAGCAATTTAATGCTCGTGTTATGGTAACCAGATGACTGGGTACTTTACTCACCACATATCAGCAAACTCCTTGGCCTCCTTGAACCCATGGTCCAATGCCCTCGTCCTCTCAGCTCCCTTAGAGACGACTCTCTCCCAGCGATGTTGAACAGAAACGAGCAGATTCTTTATAAGTATGACATCCTGCTTCTGACTGAAGTACTTGAGATGAGTCCCCTTCTTGTCGAGGTGAAGCATTGTCTCGCGGTGTGTTGAGATCTCCTTTTGGAATGACTTGTGCTCCTCGATTTGGGCTGTAAGTAATAATTAATGATAAAATAAAATTAAATAAAATAAAAAATCATTTATTGCTTTGCTAGAATAGTCATAGGCACAAGAGAAATACAAAAAAAAAACTAACATAGTTTATGTTAGTTTTTTTTCTAAAGTAAAACAAAAGGAGTAAATTCAGCTTGTGCTGCATGATTGTATGCAGCGCTGTTTTTCAATTTACCCCCTCCCGGATAGGTGTCACGACTGTATCGAGAAACGGTAGACAAATCAAATCTTTTGTGGAAATTTTAGATTATTTGAAGCTGTTAACTTACTGAGCAATGTCTCCATAACTCTGGACACAGGCTTGGCCGAGGTGAGCGTCTTCTCAGCGCTGGTGAGCCAGTCCACGAAGGCTTGCAGTGCGTCGTGGAACTCTGTCGCTTCCTTCAGAGCTATCTCCAACTTTATCTTCTTGTCTGACGCTCTGTTAGAAGAATGGAATATTAAAATTATATAAAAACTATAAGGGTTCCTTGTAAATAGGAGTGAATTCGGAGTTGAAGAATGATAGAGATGAATGCTAGTAGGCCGCGTGGTGCGCTCGCTTCCACCGCGATAACTCACGAATGGTAACTCTTAGGAAAAATATTATTGGGACCATTTTTGTGGAGAATTTTAAGATCTACAACTTTGGGCTGGAACTTGTTTTGATAAAACGTACCGTTTTCGAAAAAAACCCTAAAAACCTCAAATTTTGACCTTTGACCCCGAATAACTCGTGACGCACACATGGGATCGATGGGGACTTTTAACGCTTTATTTGTAATGGTAATACCAAGCTCTCCACCAACATTTGGCTTTCCGGGAATTATTGTTATTTCAAATGTTTAGATTGACTGGGCTATCTTTCTTCCTTTACCTTGAAGTGACATTATCCCATCTGGTCTTGAGATTCTTCAGGTTGTGGTGTAGTTGCGAGGTGGGGTTCGGTTTCTCCTGCCTCTTGAGGTACTCCTGGCCCTGCTGCAGCACCGCTTCCACCTTCGGACGGTTCGCTTCTATCTCGTGATATACATCCTGAGGGGTTTCATTATGAAAAATAATTATAGACATAGACAGACATTTATTTATAAATTATAAGTATTTCCTATCTACTTTATCTATAATGTTTGTTTAGCTGTAAGTTTTCCTCAAATAAATAAATAATAATAATAATAATAAATATCCTTGGACATTCCACACAGCGTCATCTAGTCCCGAGCTAAGCAACTTAATGCTTGTGTTACGGTAACCTGATGACTGATATAATACTTAGATACATTTTTTTTGTAAATACATACATTTTAATGATAGAAAACACCCAGACACGGAACAAATATCTGCAGAACATACAAACATTTGTCCCGTAGCGGGGATCGAACCCGCAACCTCGGCGTCTCAGCCGGGCGTTCACCCAACTGCGCCACAGAGGTCGTAAAAAAAATTTATCACTTGGACACAAAATACAAAACCTTTTAGACAGAGATTACTATACAGAATAAAATAGGCACACAGTGAATGACGGAATTGTTTCTTTAATTATGGGAGCACGGCACGAGTGGGCGACGGGTGGCTCTAATGAGCTGTGACCTTTATATGGAAGATTTTGTTGTGCTATGTACTTACCATGAACCGCTCGAGTTGTTCGCTGGCGGTCTCAGGCAGACCGCCGACTGGTTTGGAGGCCGCGATGACGCCGTCAACCTCGGACAACCACGAGAGAAGGTCGCCGATCTCTGCGTTGAAGCTGTATAGATAAGGACAGATTAGCATATAATAGGCTTATCGTGATCATCCAACTACCCTTCTTCCACTAATTTCTTTCTCTTTAGCTCTCTATACTATACTTTCCACTAATTTAACTTAATTAATCTATGTTATCCTATCCTTTCCTACTAATCCTACTTCCTACTAATATTAAATAGTTTTTGATAATGTATGTTATGTATGTTTGTTATTCTTTGACGGCTGACGGCTGGACCGATTTGGTTGAAAGGATGTAGATAGGTGATAGCCTGGATTAACACATAGGCAACTTTTATCCCGATACTCCCGCGGGAACGGGACTTACGCGGGTATAGATTAATTATTATTATTTTGATTAAATCACAAGCCCTTCGTCATGACGACAATGACTAATTTACTCAATAAACTCAATAAATTTATGACAAAGAAGAAGAACAATGCATACCTCTGTGCCTCTTTCAGCGCCTGTTCCAACTCAGACTGCTTGTCTCTGGCCTGTTGTTGTAATTCCCGCCATTTTCTGTTGAGAGTTGCGAGTTTTTCTGCCGTCTCGCCCGCTTCGTCGGTGCCTGTACCAATGTGAAGTATTATAGAGACGCTCGAAGGAATTTGAAAATTATAAGGTAAAATCATCGTCACCTTCGACGAGGAATGGTGGGACTCCGCCAGGGATCGAGATGGTTGGAGAAGTTTGGGAGACCTTTGCCCAGCAGTGGGACGAAATAGGTCAATAAAAAAAAAAGGTAAAATCATTGTGTTGATAATCCAGTAATGGGTTTAGGTTTTATAGGTTTTTGTCTACTCGTATATTTTGGTAGGATATTTCGATAGGACTTTGATGCTTTTTGAAATCATTGTGTTGACAATTCAGAAATAGGTTTAGGTTTTATAGGTTTTTTTGTATATTTTGGTAGGATTTTGTGTTGTGGATGTTTTTACACCTATAATTTAATCTAGTCTAAAGAAATTGTGGCTACCGGGTCAGCTCCTCTACTCCACAAATCAAAAACGCATCGTGACAATTATCGCAGGTCTGCTTTTGTTGGTGAACCTTACGTATTCATTTTCCACCAACTTATGCTGACCTGTGATTTGACGCCGAAATTTAGTTTTTCGCTGTGCAGAGTAGACCCTCCTCATCTATTTCAAAACCTAATTTTAAAATAAAAATATTACATGTTAAGGAAGGACTAGCATTAAAAGAAGATGCATTAGGACAATGGGACAACACAAATACAGTCACAAAGCGTGAAGCATTAGCTCCGTATGAATATCTGATAGAATAGCATTGTTTTATCGCAGAACGGTTATAGAAATGTGCATACTAAGTGGAATCGAGACTTGGGTGCTACCTACTTTAATTAGATACAAGTTAGACAATCCCCGCACTGATTGCTTTTAATCACTTTCGGAATGCTCTTTTTCTGTAATGACTAAACAAACTTAAAACGGGTTATTTATCATGATTCGTAGATTTATGAGTTTCCCGATATTTCGGCATAGTTGCATACGCCATGATCACGGCTGAACTGAACTGAGTTTAAACGTGATTTAAGTGTTTATAATGTTCAAAACCATGATAGTTTAAAGAGTTTTATCACAAAGAATAAGCCTAAATGATGTAGTAATGAAAAGCAGCGTTGCACATACCCGTACCCTGGGTGACAATCTGCGCGCCCGCGTCGTTCAGCGTGTCCACGCTGGCTTGGTGCGCCGCGATGTCGTTGACCAAGACCTTTAGCTTGGCTAGCTCCACTTCTAGGATCTGAGGGTCGCCGGCCACCTGTCATATGCAAGTTAGTAAAGAAAAGTACATAAATATTCTAGGACATTCCACACGCGTTATCTGGATCATTTATTTTTAGATATTTTATGTTGGCAAAAAGGTTCAGGTCGCGCCACGTAAAAAGAACGCTAAGGGGCACTTCACACCATTGATGTACGCACACATCCCCCTCCCGTTCCCCTCATCATTCTATTTACGTGACGCAACTTGAATTAATTCTTAGCATTACAATTCATCAGTATTATCACAATAATACCAAAAACCTACCGGCTTCAAAGTATCCAAAGTCTTGCTTGTATTCTTGATCCAGGTCAGTGTCTCCTCCAAAGCATGCTGCAGCTGACCCAAGCGCAGTAAAGCACGCTCCAGTTGTTGCTGACGTTCGACCATACCGCGGAGTAGCGCTGACCAACGAGTGTTGACTTCGGTTAGCGGTTGTTTGATTGCTGACGCTTGTTCAGACGACGTGCGTTCTGTTAGCTCTTGTGCTTGCCTGTAGAATTAGATAAAATTAGATATAATTCAACTATAGACAAGGAATGTAGGTTATTAAAGAAAAGCAGAAAAAACAGGCCAAAAATGTACATAAGAAATGGTTGTTTGATTACTGACGCTTGCTCAGACGACGTGCGTTTGGTCAGTTCTTGCGCTTGCTTGTTGGATTTTGTATTTTAAGTTAATTTAGCAAGGTTTAAAAGTTAAAAAGTTTAAAAATATTTATAAATATTATCGGGTCTTAAAATAATATTTATAAATGAATTTTGCAGAGTTTAAATTCAAAATTAGTATCTACAGTAGATATAATGAACCAGCATACATCTAAATGCAGAACATAACAAAGCATACATCTACAAAAAGAGTTATAAAAACCAAGACAAAATTACTAAAACGCGCAAACTACATAAATGCACAATACATCCACTAGTTTCTTTATTCATAAACATTGATGTTTTATTGATTTTTGCTACTTTTAAATCTATACATATAATAAAGAGATAATGTTGATTTGTTTGTTTGTTTGACGGGGACAATCTCCGAAACTACTCAGCCGATTTCCAAAATTCTTTAACCGATGTAGAATAGACCGTCGTCGGGATGGTTATAGGCTATTTTATTCCGGTAGTTTCATTAGTACACCCGTGCAAAACCGGGACATGCTGCTAGTTTATGAATAAAGGGGTATCTTATGTTTCAAAGCACACACAGAAGTATATAAGTATATACAACGTATCTTGCCTCATCAAACTCCTTCAGTTGCCAATCCATGGAAAGGGGGCGCATAGAAAAACAACATTAGTTAATATAGGAAAACGGAGAGACATATTCAAGAGGTACAACACAAAAAGTTAAGTCATTTTGCAATGAAAAAGGGTCAGAAAAATGGTTTTCGGTAAAAAGGAGAGTCATCACAGGGGGCGTCAGTAAAAACGGGTAAAAAGAAGGGTAATCAAAGAGGTATTCAAAGGGAGCGTCAGTAAAAAACGGGTATCTACTTTACTAAAAGTAAAACTAAATAATTTAACTAAAACATTTGTGGAATTTTGGGGACATTTAGGGTTAATAGCGACCATCACCAATAAAAAAACCTAAAAAAGTATTAATAATACTGTTTAATTTATTAATTATAGTGTTTTATTGGGTACCACATGCATCCCATTCAAGAAATTGAAACCCCAAAAGTTATGGGTCAAAAATTTCATCTGAAAGTGGGCATGTACCAAATATGTATTTGGAAATACCTTCTGACTACCCCATTAGACATCTTCAAAGAATCTAAAGAATTCTATAAAGATCTGAAAGAAATGTCTACCGCTCCCTGGGATACAGTCATGATCATATTTCAATTTTTAAGCTATTGCATAGCTTCTATCGCGGGCCTTGGCGTGGAGACCGAATCCAGAAATTCCGTAACGAAATCACCTAACGCTGTCACTTTAGTTCAGCAACTCGCCTCTAGGTGGCATGCAATAGCTTTACCGCGGCAGTCCCCGAGTGCCACACGTCTTTTTATTTGAATACATACCTGTTCAAAGCCTCGACTTTCACCATATGCGGGTCGACTTCCTGCTTGAACGCTGCCAGCTGCGAGATCTGACGTTTGACGGCGTCGATGTCCGAGCCCAGGGCTCCCATGCGGCAGAACTTCTCCTCGGCGGTGTCTAGGAACTCTTGTAAGTTCTGTAGAGAGTGAAAGGAGTATAAGTTGTTGAGTCATTTCGAGTTCAATAATGTGATACCTTAATAGGCACTAGGCTCATGTTTTTAACCAACTTCAAAAAGGAGGAGGATCTCACGATTACAGGGTGAACCGATTTTGATGTTTCTTTTTATTTTTAAAAGTTAGGTTGCCCTCTTCATACGAAATTGAAGTCTGTACTCATGAAGTGTATTTTTGTTAATAACCTATCTTAAGATCTTTATCAAATCCTCAATCCAAATTTTTATGCTAAGAAACAAACAAATAAAATACAGTCGAAGTTAAAGTCAAAGGCAAAGTCAAAATATCTTTATTCAACAAGATCTTATAACATACCACTTAAAATTCTTAAACTAGGGACTTCTATTGCCTGTTACAACGCGACTCCCTACATCAGGGAAAAAGAAGGCAAGAACCTGGTGGTGCTGTCGAAATTAAGAGCCCTTTTTGAAAAAAATAAAGTCTAGTAAAAATAAGTGAATACAATAAATGGCACCATACCTGCAGTGTATCATGGAACTCCATAGCCTTCTCCATGGCATCTATGAGATTCTCCTCGCGTCGTGCATAGAGCGCGGTCACGTTGTCCCAAGCCGTGTCCAGGTCTTCCATATGCTTCTTAACTTCTGGCTTGTCCGGCTCGCCGCAGAGGGACATGAGGGTCGAACCCGTTTTACGGACTTTCTCCACCTGTTCAATGTATTTAGTGAGTTCTTTGGTCTTTATACGAGAGATGATAAGAGATAATAATAAATAATTATAATCAATAAATAATAGTACACCTTTGTTTTATTTATTGATTATTCATTTATCTCTTATCATTCAGGATTTTAAAGGGAAATTAGGGATCCCGTAAAAGGAAACAAGGATGTCTAGAAAAAGATGAAGAACCCTTGCTAAATCTCCTTCCCAATAACAAATAGGTTAAAAAAATGAAGTTTAGATGGTTCGGTACGATGAATCTTCTGATGCTATACTCTTTTGACTCCTGTAGCTAAAAATGAGAGGAACTAAAACATTTGGCAATCTTCCGATGTCAAAGGAAAGGCTGCTATGGCATGATATGAGCAGAAACTAGAAAGACAACCGTTTGGAAGCAGCACCGTCCTAGCTATTTGACAAACTGCAGGTGATCTGACAGATGCATAAGGAAACTCTTGGCTAAGACAGAGAAAAGGGACTTAAAGCCTCTTCAAGTCTCTTTTCTCTCTTCGCTGGTCACTCACCTCAGGTTTAGTATGGTCGATCTCCTGCCTGATCTCCTGCAGCACCAGTTGTTGTTGCTGTATGGCCCTGGGCTGGGCAGCCGGCGGTGGCTGGGAGTGCAGCGTGTCTTGCAGTTCGCTAAGGACGGCCATAACGGCGGCTAGTTGCTTCCAGAAGCGATCGGCGGCTTCGAGGGCGCTCTCGAGAGAATGCCCGCGGTCGCTGCTCAGGCTTTGCACTTCCTCCCATAGTCTGGTGGAAGAAATTGTCATGTAAAAAGAGATGGAGGTAAGTTTTTGCACCGATCTACATCACACCAAAAATTTTTAGAGAGCGATACAACAAAAAATACATAGAAAAATATTACTATAAGACTAGTAATCGTAAGAGGAGGTCAATTTCCTGCACTATTCAGTTCGAGGAATATTTCTGATTGTTACTCCAATGATCTAAGGGTTATTTAATTTGGTTTATCTTTTTACCACATTATTTCCCTAATACTTCCTGACGCTTCTCCATTGGCCTAACATGTGCCACACGAGAAATCATCTCGTCGCCGACAAAACATTCTCTCCTGCTCTTACATAGTACGTTAGAGCTGGCATTATAGATATATTTCATTTGTCGTGTCAAAGCGTTGCACATGTTAGGCCTACTGGTCTTCCACTAACGCGTCGTTCTCTTCGATTTGATTTAGATATACTCGTACGTACTTGTTAAGTTTCTCCAGTTTGTTCTTGATGTCCCTAACAGCGGGGTCGCTCTTGTTGGCCTTGCTGATGACCTCGGATGCTGCGCGCTGCACCGTGTTGTATGCTTCTTGACGCTTTTCCAGGTCTTCTACTAACGCGTCGTTCTCATCGATTTGGTCCCTGAGGAAGGATAAAATAATAAATTACCTTAGACATTTCACACAGCGTCATCTAGTAACAAGCTAATGCTTGTGGCCTAAGACCCAGACACGGAACAAATATCTGCAGTAAATACAAACATTTGTCCCGTAGCGGGGATCGAACCTGCAACCTCTGCGTCTCAGCCGGGTTTTCGCCCACTGCGACACGGAGGTCGTCATAAATGAATTTACATCAATTAGAGATGAATGGAAGAAGAAAACATGTTGTGCCGACCTCACCTAATGTGGGATAAGGACAGGGAAATGATGATGTATTGAACTAGCAGCACGTACCGGCTTTGCACGGGTGTACTAATTAAACTACCGGGATAAAACATAGCCTACAACCACCCGGACAGTCCATTCTACACATCGGTGAAAGAATTTTTGAAATCGGCTGAGTAGTTTCAGAGATTACCTCCGTCAAACAAATTTTACCTCTTTATTATATTAGTATAGAAGTTATATTAGTGCAGATTGTGTGTGAAAGGAGTGAGTACTGAGATGACGAGCGATAGAGGGAAATGGAAGAAAGAAACGCGTTGTGCCGATCCCACTTAGTGGGATAAGGGCAGGGAGATGATGATGATGAGAAGTATAGATATACTAACTTTATCTTAGGCGGATGAGCAGACACAGGTTCAGCATGCTGCAGTTGATCAGCGGTGCCCGACAGAGCGCGCAACATTCCTTCCAGCTTGTCAGAGAACTGAGACGACTCTTGTAACGCCTGAGGATAGAACAAATTTATTTATTTATTAAAAACAATTTTAACACTATAACAGCGCGCAAGCCAAAGCAGTGTTAAAAGTATGGCAAAACAAAACTTAACATGATTAACATAGGTAACTTAGTCTAACAATTAAATAGATACAATAATGAATAATAGTCGTGATAACATTTAAACATTTAAGAGGGTGTAAGCTATCTTGACCAACTCAAACATTAGATCGTGCTACGCAGAGTTGTCATTTTTGACGCACACTTCAATAATACTATAATTTTTGTAAAAGTGTGCGTGAGCTCGTGTCTAGAACGAATGGTATGAATGGTTTTGATACTTTATCTTATAAGTAATATATAATATGTAAGATCTGTGCTTAGAGAATTTAGCCAACGATCCGTGTTAGCCAAGTGGTTTAGTACTTATCTCTATTTTTGATCAGGTATCAATAAGACCCTCGAGATCCTGCCGAAACAAATGTTTCTTTTAATTTCTTTCTTGCGACTCTGTTAAGCATGTAATGTAAACATCTGCACAATGACATGTGAACGAACATAAGTAATAAATATGTATTTGGAGTCCAAATACTCCAAATTTTGGACATACCTAAGTAGGGTAGTTTTGACTACCCCTTAGACATTTGTTAAAAGTTTTGATAAAATTTAGCCATACAGTCGCTCATATTAAATTTCGTTTTGTTATATTTTGATTTTTTTGTATTTTTACACTTATACGTTTAGGTTGTTTGTTTCATCATCTTTCTTCTGCTCTTATCCCATACTAGGTGGGGTGGGCCCAACATGCTTAATCTTCCATTCATCTCTATCATTCGTAGTTGGCGAAGTTCACTCCTCTCACATTCATATCCTCTTTCACACAATCCATCCAGTTTTCCCTCGGCCTTCTTCTACTTGTATATCCATTATTGTCCATCCACATTTCACACTCATACTCATAACTTTCTTAGTGATATGACTTTCATCCGTCCTGAGGTCACGTAGACCATGCCATACTAAGCTATAGGCTAAAATTAGTAGTTAGTAGTTTAGGCATGCAAAATGGTCCTATCTCAGCATAATGCGGAAGCGTTCGTGGCGAAGCTTGCTAAGGCGTTCTTGATAGATCGTCGAAGTTAAGCAACGCTCTGCGCGGTCATTTCTTGGATGGGTGACCGCAAGTGGCAATATTATCTGAGCGCTTCCGTGCTTCGGAGGGCACGTTAAATTGTCGGTCCCGACTTTTAAAAAAGTCGTTAAGCCATGACGGAGGCCTTTAGGCGGCCTAAAAACTCCGTCACCAGAGTTGGCCACTTGCTCATACGAAGGAAGGGAAGCATAATGCGGTTTATTGCGGGGGCAATACGCCGCGCTGGTGTTCTGATAGAACCGTTTTTGGAAATGCGGACATTGAAATCTTAGTTACAATCCTAAAGTCCAACAACAAACACTTAAATAAAAGGCAACCTACCAACATAATAAAGAGAAAAAAAAAGAAAATATTATTCTATGCAATCCAAAATAAGTAATCAATAAAAACAATAATTTGAAGTGTTTAGTTTATATTAAAGAAGAATAAAAAATAATTATGGAACAATTATAGTTTTTTTTCTTACAAACTAAAAATTGACTATTATATTCAGTCTCAAATTACAAAATACTTCAAAAAAAATTATAGACATTTGTTGCAAACATCTTTTTTGTTCACCACACACAGACTTTTTGCATTTTGTACACGTCATCATAGACATTCTTTAATTTTTGGTGGTACATAGCCTACAGTAACGGCGAACTTTGGCAGGAGGTTACTCTTCAGCTTCTTAAGAAGCTTCTTCAATAGCCCGTGGCAGGATGTTCTCAATATTTTCTCTCAAACACTTTGATAAAGTAGGGATTTCCAATTTAGATCTCATCCATGGTGTACACAGTTAAATACTTCGTTTTTCCATATTATATTCTCTTCGGTTTAAGGGTTTTCTTGCTTAGATAAAACATTGTGTGTGTAAATAACACGTAGAGTACTTTCAAGTGTTGAGGTGTCGTCAGGAGGTGTTGAGGGGTCATCAAGAGATGTTGAGGCGTCATCCAGAGGTGTTGAGGTGTCGTCAGGAGGTGTTGAGGTGTTCAAGCTTTCATCAATGGCATCTTTTATGTACCTGTTTGTCGTCAGTATCACATTGAACAAGTATCGTCTTCACTTACGTGATCCTCCATTTCGCTGTCACTGCTATCATCTGGACCTTTCATCTTCTTGACTCAAAAAGGAATATATTTCTCTTTCGTCCATAATTTCTTCTGCTTCCTATGAAGTAAAGATGTTTTCAAATCAATAAAATTTACTTATAACAATAACCTAATTGTATACCTACATACTTTGTTTATGTGTAAATAAAGAAAAAGTAACAGAAACGTAATCACACACAAATACATAAAAGTTTCACAGAAGATAAACATGCGCCTCTCGAGCGCAACGTATGGTAATAGCAACCAAACTACGGTACTTACCGAATAGCTGCAGTCGTCCCTCGGTGGTGTTGACCAAGACGACTGAGTTGGCTTGAAAGCACACGCGTGTACACGCGTTGGATGAAAAAAAACAGCGCTATATCTATTTCGCAGGCGCCTCTGGGGCGCACGTTATCTTTCTAGGGTCATACACATTTCAGTAGCATACACTCTCCTATCATCAGTCTACTTTATTGCCCAACATTCTGATCCATAGAACGCGACAGATTATGGTCTTATAAATTTTCCCTTTAGATTTAAGGGGCATTCGGGGGTCACACGTCCCTGAGATCTGTCGCCACTTTACCTATCCCGCATTCAAAAGTTTTGAAATTTCATATAATATGTATGGAGAAAAAAAAGTCAAAATTAAGTAAAAAATATAACCTCAATTCATTAACTTTATTATGCCCTACATGAATCTGAAAACTAAATTTTTCCAAGTCTTATAGTTTCTGAGATACAGTGGTGGGCAAAACGAGGGGGCAGATAGGGGCAAAACTAAAAACTTTTTTTTACTAATGCAAGCCTCCTCAATACAAATCCGTTTGAAAATATTACAAATTCTTTCAAATTTTTTATTTTGCCCTTAAAAAGTTTCGAAATTTAATACAAAATGTATGGAGAAAAAAAAAAAGTCAAAATTAAAAAAAAAAAAGTACCACGTTTTATCAACTTTGTAATGCCTTACCTGAATCTGAAAACTAAAATTTTCCAAGTCTCCTAGTTTCCGAGATACGCGTGGCAACAAAATGAGGGAGGCAAATGGGGGCAAATCTGAAAACTTTTTTTTTCATCCCAAAATCTCCTCTATACAAATCCGTTTAAAGCAATCAAAAATGTTACGTAGTTTCCGAGATCCATCAATGGGGCAAAAAAGGGGCAAAACAGGGGCAAAACACAAATATGATTTTTACTCCCCAGGACCTCCTCTATACGAATCTGTAAAAAAATATTTGCAGGTCTTGTAGTTTTTGAGATACACCAGGGGTGGGCAAAAAGGGGGCAAAAAATGGATAAAGTCGGATTTTTCCTTAACTCGCCAAACTACCCTCTATACGAATCTGTTAAAAAAATATTTGCAGGTCTTGTAGTTTTTGAGATACACCAGGGGTGGGCAAAAAGGGGGCAAAAAATGGATAAAGTCGGATTTTTCCTTAACTCGCCAAACTACCCTCTATACGAATCTGTTAAAAAAATATTTGCAGGTCTTGTAGTTTTTGAGATACACCAGGGGTGGGCAAAAAGGGGGCAAAAAATGGGTAAAGTCGGATTTTTCCTTAACTCGCCAAACTACCCTCTATACGAATCTGTTAAAAAAATAAACCTTCCCATCCACCATCATAGAAAACAATTTATTACGCCAATGAGTGAGTGAGTGAGTGAGTGGTAATGCAGCATTGCAGTACGTCCCGGCTTCACTAATGAAACTACCGGAATAAAATATAGCCTACTAGCTACGCCCCGCGGTTTCACCCGCGTAAGTCCCGTTCCCGCGGGAATATCGGGATAAAAATGTCCCTGTCACTCTCCATCCCTTCAACTACCACCACACAAAAAATCACGTCAATTCGTCGCCCCGTTTTGCCGTGAAAGACGGACAAACAAACAGACACACAGACAGACACACACACTTTTCCTTTTATTATATTAGTAGGGATAACCATCCCGACAGTCCATTCTACACATCGGTGAAAGAATTTTTCAAATCGGATGACTAGTTAGTCGGAGATTACCTCCGTCAAACAAAAAAACAAACAAACAAATTTTACCTCTTTATAATATATATATATATATGGTACAAGTATCAATACTAGTGTATCGCGCTTTGAGTTTTCTACGCTATCGATTTTGTTTGACAAGGCGGCGGAAAAAAGTGATACGTCCTCTCGCTGGGAGGACCCGGGATCGACTAATCGGAAGACGATCGCGCGGCCGGATATATAGTGGTTATAAAATAATCCTGTAAATTACTGGGTGCTCGAAATTGATTGAAAAAAAAACTGTACGTTTAGAAATACCTATATTTTCATCAAATGAATAAAATTCTTGTGTTTTTCTTCAAATACTAGTAAAAAATATGTGTTAAAGTGAAACGATTTTGTACTTTTTAAATATTGTTTTCATTACCTTTAGAGGCTATTTTTTTATTGTTTTGAGCTGTAGTGTATTATGAGAATATATTTTCAGGTCCACAAACGCTTAAAATAAAACATTTTCTCACATTACAATAGTGATATCCCTTCTGAAAGACAGCTCTGACGCTCATTTTCGTAAAACGCTATGACGGGATTGACTTCTCCTTCAAAAACTATAATCAAATATTATGTTTTCTCTCTGCAGTGTATTATAATAAAGATTAATCTTTCTAAAACCGTAAAATTCTTTAAATAATCTGATCACATTATTGAGTTAGGGCTCTCGAAATACTGCTCAAATAAGCTAATGACGACTACACGTTCTTAACATTTAATTTTAATTTAATTCTCCTTGAATTAAATATGATGACAGGCGTATTTGCAAGGACGGTTGATGTTCAATGAGATCTTTCAGGCATCATCATCCACAGCCCGACTTTACCCACTGCTGGGCGTAGGCCTCCCTTAGTTTGTGCCATCCACTACGATCCTGCGCCAGTCGCATCCATTGTTTTTTAGGCAATTTTAGATTATTTAATTTATGACAAGGGGGTAATCTGGGGCCCTCCTAATCAAGGAGGGCCTATATAAGGAGGCCTAAATGAAGATTTTCAGGAAGAATCGAAACATTGTCAGTATCTAAATTAACGATGTTTTGAAAAATAATTTCTTGCGGTGTAAAGTCTAATACAACTCACGATAGGTCTAAATACCGACCTGTTCCAAATGTTGTTGCCTAGCCCTCAGCTCCGCTTTAAGCGCTGCGTATCGTTCGCAGTCTGTGTAGACGGTGTCCTGGACCCTCGCTGCATCATCAGGGCCTGTCTTCACCTGTGTATATACCGACCTGTTCCAAATGTTGTTGCCTAGCCCTCAGCTCCGCTTTAAGCGCTGCGTATCGCTCGCAGTCTGTGTAGACGGTGTCCTGGACCCTCGCTGCATCATCAGGGCCTGTCTTCACCTGTGTATATACCGACCTGTTCCAAATGTTGTTGCCTAGCCCTCAGCTCCGCTTTAAGCGCTGCGTATCGCTCGCAGTCTGTGTAGACGGTGTCCTGGACCCTCGCTGCATCATCAGGGCCTGTCTTCACCTGTGTATATACCGACCTGTTCCAAATGTTGTTGCCTAGCCCTCAGCTCCGCTTTAAGCGCTGCGTATCGCTCGCAGTCTGTGTAGACGGTGTCCTGGACCCTCGCTGCATCATCAGGGCCTGTCTTCACCTGTGTATATACCGACCTGTTCCAAATGTTGTTGCCTAGCCCTCAGCTCCGCTTTAAGCGCTGCGTATCGCTCGCAGTCTGTGTAGACGGTGTCCTGGACCCTCGCTGCATCATCAGGGCCCACCAGTTGGCAGAGCGCCTCGCCTGTCTTCACCAGCTTATCGACCAGCGGCTTGTGACCGGAGATTGATTGTTGCAGCATCTGTGGATGTAAATACGAGGTTATAGCAAATAATAGTCTTAAAAAATAGTCTTGACGCGACCACGGCCGGTGCTATCCGTTCAAAACGTCGGCATGAATCATTAAAATGCTGACGTGATAAATATGCATACATATAATTTATTAAATAATTTAGTAGTCTCACTTGTTACCAACAATTATGAAAGAAATGTTTTTTATTAATCAAACATTAATCAAGATTCAAAGTGGTCTATGTGATGGTCCAAAGGAATATCATATTTTCCTTGTCATCAGTGTGACTAACCTCGTTCTTGTCTTGCTGCTGTACAATCTGCTCGGGCCTCAGCGCCGGCATCGCTAGCATCTGGATCTGCTTCTCCATATCGTCAAGCCACGACGTCAACCTAAACACAAAACATACGACATTATAACTCTTTTATTACTTTATGATAGTGCAATGCGATTAACTTGGTTGGGTGACCGCAGGTAGCATTATTATCTTCGCTTATATTCTTCGGACTTTCGTTTGCTTGCGTCGACGACATTGTCAAAACAGCAGGTCGTACATACATGGGTCACACTGGCGCAGGATAGGGAGGGTTGGCACAAGCGAAGAGAGGCCTATGCCCAGCAGTGGGATGAGACGGGCTGCACGTGATGATGATGATGATGATGATGATGATGATATTCGGAGGGTACGTTAGATTGTCGGTTCTGGCTTTCAAACTAGTTAAGCCTTTAGGCGGCTTAAAAACTCACCAGGTTGGTCACTTGCTCAAACGAACGAACCTTCAACAGCCACTGTTACCACTCACCCATGATGTGTGTCCGCGAAGTGTTCGGCCAATGGCAGCGCTTGCTCCAAGGCCGCCAGCCTCTCTGCACTGAGATGTCCCACTTCCTCCATCATCTCTTTAAGCTCGGAGCTGCGGTCGCGGATTACAGCGGTCTCTTCTGAAGACTGGCATTCGCGGAGGACCTGGGGAGGATTTGAGTTAGTTATATTATTAGTATAGAAATGCGTTCGAGAAACCGCTAACTTCATATGTTCAATTTTTTCTTATAGTTATTTCTGACATTAAGTGAGGGTAGTTAAACATACGCCTTCGTTTTGCTGCTGTGCTACCTTCAACACTCCAGTCTACCCGCGACCACGGGTACCACCATCCGTTCGAAACGTCGGGATAAATAATGATAATCACCCGTGCATATAATTTATAAAATAATTATTTTTCCTCACCTTCTTAGCCTGGCTAAGCAGATCTCGAACCCGCACCCTCTGCGCCGCCACCTCGTCGTTGAGCGGTCGTTGTTCCTTCAACTGCAGGCGCACCTCCGACGCCTCGCAAGATGGCGGCTCGGCGGCGCGAAGCTGGGCGTCTATAGAACGAAGCCATTCTAGGAGCTCTTCCATATCGCCTACTACTTCTAGGGAACGCTGTGGGGATAATAAATAAATAAATTGTACACCCTGGCAATTGGTAGCCCTGCGGGCTTACCATGACCGTTTATAGCGATTCAGTTTAGGTCCAACTACGAACCACTTTTGACGTAAAGTACGGCGCTGACGTAAAGTTTTGACAGTCAGACAGAACCTAAACTGAAACGCTAAGACGTCATGGTACGGCTTAACAAATGTTCTGTGATATGATATCTCAACCTTTTTTGTATGTTAAAATGCTTAAAACCCAAATAATCCGACTGCGCCAGAAAAACCCAAACTAAAACTAAACAAAGACTTATTTCAAGTATAGTTTTTATATTTTATTACTAATTTTATTTCAAGTACTATAATTATTATACCTTTCTGCTCTAACTTACCTTCTTGCTCAAGAGCACTCGTTCCGCCTTCCTCTGCACTTGTTCTGCGATGGTGTCGAAGCGGCGGTTGTCGCGGGTCACTATACCCTCGATGTGAGTGGCGCCATCTCCAGGAGATATCTACAAAAAGAGATAGAATAATACAATACGAGTATTGATCTTTTTACAGTTGAGTTTAAAAGATATAAAATTACTTATATACAATACATACAATAAGTAAAATAATATTAATGATAAAACAAAGGTATTCAAACTACACGAAAACAAAAATATGGAAAATCTCTGCCATTAAAGTCAAAGTGATGTGATGAAGAATTGTTTATCACATCAACAACAAACAAACAAACCAATATTACCTATTCAAAATATTAATATAGATATAGATATTGGAAGCTCACCTGGCAAAGCTGCGGTCCGATCAAGTTAATAGAGTCCAGAACAGGTCTGAACTCCTGGATCTCAGCCTCCAACCTGAGGATATCTTCCTCGCGCGGCTCCACTGACTGCAGGCAGTTCTCTGCGCCTGCCATCCAGTCTGTAAGCCTGGAAGTAATCATTAGAATAAGCCATGACGAAGGTTTTTTGTGAGTTAAGTCATAATTGAAGATTTTAATAGTGATTATGATCTTTATGCGAAACAGCTTTTAAGTTATGACAGATATGAAAGAACAGCTTTTAAGCTATGACAGATATTACTTAGGGTAACGTTGAGCTATTAGTTCGTACATATTTTACAACAAAATTCTGGCATCAACTGGTTTTAACTGAAACAGACGTTAAGCCATAACCAAAATCACCATAGAGCTCTGCAAACAATCATTTTCGATATCCCAAACACTTATGCTATCAAAACAGACGTTAAGCCATGACGGCACTCACTTCGTATGGCTGTTATAGAAGTGCTGCAGTAGAGGCAAGGTCTCCGAGGCAGTCTTGAGGAGCTCGGCCCCTCGTGACGTCAGATCGTTGTATCTTCGCTGAAGGACGTCCAACTTGTCTTTGAGCTGAAGAGCCTCGTCTCCTGAGATGTGCTTCATGAGCTCTAGACCTGAATCCACGGTGCTGTCGACTGCTTCTTGCTTGGCAGCTATCTCTTCCGTTTTCTCCTGTGGTAGAAAGTTTGTATTAGTTCAAAAACTTGAAGAACATTTTTATGTAAGTAATAGGTTGAGTTTCCTGCCTTGTATTTTTGTCTACGCCTTAAGGCGTTTAGCGTCCACATATGTTGCAAGTGCACGCGTCATCTTGGACTCCATGCCCATAGCAACTTTGTTTTTACAACACCAAATATATCACACTCTTTGACAGATTACAACTTTGTCTTACGGCCATCCGTAAGTTGGTTATAGGAACTGTTAGGATACCTGTCTTAGAGAATGTCTTCGTAACTCTGCTGGCACAAGCATTTTAACCTGTTAAAAGAGTCCTCAAAGGTACTCACAGCGAGCTCATCCATCTGTTTAAGCAGTTTCTCCATATGCACGGGCAGTAGCTTCCTCCTAGCCAGCCACTGCTCCATGCCGTCCATCCAGGCTGACAGCTCCTGGTACGTCAGCACCAGGTGGCGAAGACCCACGCGGGAGTTCTCCAGTAGAGAGCCAATGTCCAGACTGTGGTCTACTAGCGCTTGGTATCTGGGGAGAGATTAGTTTCATAAGATTTCACATTTAAACTATTCTTTATTGCACACAGTAAAATAATACAATAAAACACCAATTGAAAGGAAAAACTATCGTTTCTTTGTGTTTATGTATCTGCGTATGTATGTATGTAAAAAGTGGCGGAGGTATGTTTGCGCATTGCTACACTCGCTGACGTATCAATAACGTGCGTAGCTCGTGCTAAATCTGTATTCGGGCAGAAAAGCTTTATTTTTGGTATATTCTGGATTTTTTATTTTTTTATATTTTTTTCGTACTTGCAGCAACAAAATATAGGTTTTCCTATTTTTGTTTCTAAATATTCGTGTAAAATTTAGGTAACTTATATTGGATTAGTTCTAATGCATTTCATTCTTACCTGTCAGTAGCGGCTTGCAGCTTGTCAGCGAGTGTCGTGGCTTCATCGTCACCCACCAAGCCCATCAGGGTGGACGCGGTCTCGGTTAGTTGTTTGAATGGAGGCTGTAATACAAGTCATCATAAGATTTCTATGCATAACATACAAACTAGCTTATGGTAGATTTTTTTAAGAAACAGTAACATAATCGCACTTGATATAACGTCGAAACTAAGCAAGTGCAAGCTCTCGGCTTAAAACTTTTTAGGGCCTTCAGACTGTCTTTTAATTCTAATAACAGAATCGGTCAGAGCTTTCCAAGTCGAGACTTCTTTAAATATCTAGATTTTATAAAGCTCGTAACAGATAATGTAATAACAATAATTGGAATTGAATTAATGTTTTCATATGCACTTGACTACCCCCAGACATGTAACGTCCAACCTACTCTGTTTTAAGGCAAGGAAAGCAGATTCTCTTACGCAGTGTGTAAGCATACACTCGAAAAGATAATCTGAACAAACCTTGACAGCTCAAGGCGCACTTTCAAGAGATCCTTGCTTAGACACACCTGTTAAAAGGTGTTCTCACCTGCTTAGAGATGATATCATCATGCAGTATCTTATGCTCCCTGATCTTCTGCTGTATCTTCTCTTCATCAGTGGGCACTAACTGCAGGGACTTCACCTTGCGCTCCGACGCGCCGAGCCATTCTATCAGCGGCTGTAACTCTTCTTGGAACTGTTTGGCCACCTGGAGGAAAAAAAAAGTCATTTCCACACATAAATAAGTAAATATTTTTTATTCTTAATTTGTTATGTTTTTTACATGACTGATTGATAAACAAGATAATTATATTTATTTGCAAGAACATATGTTTAACAATTAGGTCTTATATCAGAAACAAACAAAAAATACCTACACTACTTAAAAACTAATTTAATAAAAATGAACTCTGTATTCTAACCTAGTATCACCTAAAGATAGAATACAGAGTTCAGGTCACCGGCCGCAGGTAGGGTGCCCAAAAGGCTGGCAGCGTTACCTCGTTGAATGGCTAAACTTATCCTTTGTCCGAGGTAAGCACCAGCCCTTTGGTCATTGGTTTCGTCTATGAGCCTCTTTGAAATTTCCCGGTAAAGAAGCCACGCCTCTGGGCCCCACGAACCAAGCGTTTCTACGCCAAAAGGCAGAAATATGTAACCATCTCCAATGGATGCATATTGTTATGTTAATTTATGTGTATTGATGGAAAATAAAACTTTTTTCTATTCTATTCATCTGAAAATCATAATCTACTTGCTTATTTTTTATACAATGACGTATTATTATAATTTTAATTTTATAATTAACGTATCGTATGAAAATCAAGTTAGTTGGTATGGGAGCCCCTCTTGGATATTCATAGTGGCGCGTCGAATCTCTGCCACCCTGCAAACTATCTCTCTCATTCTTTGGCAAGTAAGTGAGACAAAACACCTACCTTCATAGCCTGTTCCAGATCCAGCATACGCTGCTGAGCCCCAGTGGTGAGCGCGTCGAATCTCTGCATAAGTCCCTTCAATTGCTTCTCGATTCCCTTCCTCTCGGCGGTGTCGCAACCAGCCGCGACTTCGTTGCCCATCGCGAATAGAGATGACATAGAGTTCTGACGATCCATTAGCATTTTCTTCAGGAACTGCAAGGGATAAAATGTGTTAATGGACTTGGTAGGTTTTCTAGTTTTACAGACGATTATTCGCAGATCACATAGACTAACTAGGTGTATATATTATATATATATATACTATCTAGTTATTCTATGGCAGATCATGTCCAGTCGCAGATTATTTAATCAATGTGGTTTAATGAAGTATTCACATAATACAAATTTTTTGAGCACCGTCGAACTGAGCTATGTTTTAACAAGGTTTATTTTAAACTTCATCATTTGAATGGACCACATTATTAGTTAAAATTATTGATTTGTAATTAAGTTTTGACTCATTGATTTGCAATTAATGAGTCAAAACTTGAAATCAATAAGAGGAATCAATTAAGTGTTTTTAGCATACACTACAAAATTGTGCTCTACATTTCCGAACCCTTTGTCCAGTCCTAAATACTTTTCACACTTAAACCAATCTAGCTTGTAAATATTTCCAATTTAGAAACTTGCCCTCTTGTATCCAAATCATCAGCAAATTGTAGGACAAGGAAAACAAATTAGAATTCTGAAAAACACAGTAAGTTGGTAAAATGGCTCAAATTGATCCGGTTTAATTTTGGTGAAAATGCTAAACAATTCATGAAATTAATGCACTTTATGAATTGCTGGCAGAAATGCTCGAAACGGCCTTTTTAACCCCCCTGGTCTTAATTGGTAGAACGTAAGGGGGCGTGGCTTGCTATAAGCGCAAAAGCGCTAATGTGTGAACTAAAAGCGTTCACCCTTTATTAGTTGTCTACTGGGTAAGGGCTCGTTCACAAAACTGCGATGCGTTGGCCGCATCGCAAAACTCTGCGATATAGCCTATCGTTTGTCACGAGAAATCGCGTCGCACCAATTCGCATTGCACCGATTCGCAGTTTTGTGTACGAGCCCTAAGACGTCAATGAGGAGGTGTGATAATTACCTTCTGCTCTTGCAACTGCGCCTTCACCACCTTGTAGTCAGCTGATGGTGGTTTCTGGTTGTGCACCATGTCTTCAGTATCGGCCAGCCACTTTTCCAGCCCGGCGAGTGCTTCGGCAAACTTGCCGGACTGCAGGAGACCGACGTCGAGACGACGCTCGCGCTCGTTCATCTGGAAATAAGAATTCAATGGTAAAATGTTAAGGTTTACTGGAAGAGAACTCTTTTTAGGGTTAAGTTCGCCTGATTACCTTTATAGTTATAAGTTTTTTTTTTGTGTGTTTTTAACCCTGACCCTGAACTCACTTCTTAAAAATACCTCCACCTAATCCAAGTTACTCAGCAGGTATTTCTAATGGTAAGAATTATCATTCATATTCTCCAAGTCTTTGTCCAGCATCTAGATATTGACTCCTTAAAGAGCAGATCTGACCATGACCCTGGCCTATCTTGTAGTAATGCCTACTTCTACCTACTTTGAGTTATAAAGCCGTAATTCCTCACCTTTTCCTTCAGCGCGTTCCATTTATCATTCATCTTCTCCAAGTCCTTCTCCAGCATCTGAGTGTTGACCCCCTGGAGTGCAGATCTGACCAGACCCTGGCCTATCTTGTTGCAATGCGCCACATTCTGCCCGAGCGGTTCCAAGGTGCGTCTCTTGAGCTCGGCGAAGTCTTTCTGTTGGGCGCGAATCTGTTCCACTTCGGAGGAGACCGGCTTGAGGTTGCGGACTTGGTCTCCGGCCTGGGAATAGGAAATGATTTAGTACAAGCTTACAGACACAACTGTATCTATACATTTTTATATTTTTATTTCTGTGTGTAAACCACACATACAGCGCCGTCCCCGGTAATTTGCATGAACTAATAATTTCATACATTTAAAATACTCGGCCTGGTAGCGAGGATAGTTGACTATACAACTCGAAAACTGATGGTAGGGCTTCCTTCCTTCCTTCGTATGAGCAAGTGGCCAACTCTGGTGACGGAGTTTTAAGGCCGCGTAAGGCCTCCGTCATGGCTTAACGACTTTTAAAAGCCGGGACAGACAATAGGGCTACGAATGGCAGAAACGTTTGTAAAACCACAGATAAAATAATACTATGTACAGATTAGTCACCTAGAACATTAATTTCACTCCACTTTAATTGTCAATTTCTTCGGGCTATTTTTCGAGTGCATAATTTATGCGACGCCATCTAGTGGCGTTTATATCAAGAATAAGTAACTCCATCTAGTGCCAAGTAGCTCGCAGTCGTAGCCGCTCCCCACTAGATGGCGCAAGCAATGACACTCTGACATATTTCTGACACACTTGTGACTTGTGAATCTTAAGGTCAGTACTCACATACGATATTACTCGATAGTTTTACTCGAAGTCGAGTAAAAATCAACGTGTGGGCCGCTAAACTCACGTGTGTACGTAACTGCAAGTGGCGCGAGGCGAGCGTCAGGCGTTGTCCTAATAGAACGCGATTGCGCGATCATCGTAAGTTCGCGCGAATTTTACTCGTACGAACGCGCGATCAAACATATTGAACTCTAATAGGTGTCCTAACTGACAATCGCACGACGCGGTCGCGCGACTCAAATGTTTGAAACTCTAGTCGCGCGAACTTAGTTCGTACGAACGCGCGATCAAACATATTGAATTTGAATAGGTGTCCTAATTGAAATTCGTGCGAAAACGTCGGCGTGGTACCGCTTACCGCGCCGCTTATCGCGTTCTATTAGGACACCCAGTTTTTGACGTCGCGCGAACATCAATGCTCAATGTGTGGACGAAAGCCCATGCCATGGGTTTTACTCGACAGTTTAGCTTGATCGAGTAATACCGTACCTATGTGAGTACTGGCCTTTAGTGACCCTGGACTTGGACTGGAAAAATAACTTTTCGTTGGTGTTTGAAAATGCCTCCCCACACATGTGCATATTTCAGGTGTATAAATAAATCAGACTTAAAACCAATGTTTCGTTTTCCATGTCATGATTCAAACCGTTTGGAAATATGGCTTAATAATTGTGGTAAGAAGTACCAGAAGTACCTACCTACCAACCAACCTTACACTTTTATATATGATAACTGCCTCTTTCTGTCACCTATTAATCATAGTAATGATATAGGAATTACTAAGTAGATACCTAGCTACCTATTACAATAATATAATTTGAATTATCCCTACCTACATTTCAACTTAGGTATGTGTATACAAATACCTACCTACTTGGAATGTTTTACAGGAATCATGTCCTCCTTACAAGGAACTAATTTTAAGATCTAATGTCAGACCTACCTACCTAACGAGGTACCAGCACTCTGTGGTACCAGTACCTCTACCATAAAAGAGTGCAAATAAACTTGAACTTTGATAGAGAAATTTAAGTAGGTAGGTAGGGTTACAATAGACAAAAATAGGAAAAAAATCCTCTGTCTGTGATACAACTCTCAGCTTGCGCCATCTAATGGGGAGCGGCTACGACTGCGAGCTACTTGGCACTAGATGGAGTTACTTATTCTTGATATAAACGCCACTAGATGGCGTCGCATAAATTTTGCACTCGAAAAATAGCCCGAAGAAATTGACAATTAAAGTGGAGTGAAATTAATGTTCTAGGTGACTAATCTGTACATAGTATTATTTTATCTGTGGTAAAACTGACCTCTTGCACGTCGTCCATAACCGAGTCATACGCCTTGTAGAACGCCTCCAGTTTGCTCAGAGTGTCGTCCAAGTCTTGTTCCTTGGCGCGCGCTCGCTCGTCTAACTTGCCTAGCTGTTTGCGTAGACCTTCCAACTGAGGACAAACGTTGTTATGTTAAAATGTGTGTTATTAAACAACTTTAAAATAGAAGGAAATTTTACATGATAAAGATATTATCGCAATTACCTTAATTAATATGTTTTATCATGTGTGCGACATAGTTGCCGTACAGGGTAAGACTTGGATGCAAAAGGCTCAAAGCAGAAGTAATTGGCGTTTAGGGAAGGAGGCTTATGCCCAGCAGTGGGTTTCAACAGGCTGAGAATGATGAATGATGATCATGTGTGCTGATCGCGAAAGTTTAATAAAGACCAGAGGTTTTACATTTCACTGTGTGCATTTTTTTTATTTCACCGATTATTCCGTTCATTGTGTTCCGATTTTAGACTTTTTTAAAGGAATGGTTTTTCATTTTAAATTATGCTAAAAACTATAGGAGTAGAAACTCACCTGGTCCCTAGTATTAGCGGTATCTGTATACCCACTATCGACCAACACTTCTGCCGCTCTCTCCGTATCTCCGACCAAGTCATCTGCTTTCTCCAGCCTCTTGTAATACCGTCCGATGTCGTCCAACTGCTGTTTAACTGTCTTGATGTCGCGACCTGGGTGCTTCATGCCGTCCAACTCTTTCTCCAAGTCGGACAGGTCGTGGGATAGGCTCTTGACTTTCTCCTGTGAATGTGTAATAGTGATTAATATACTAAGGGTCTTATTTATAAAAACTTGACAATTTAATATAGGTTTAAAGAACGTTTTTTTCTTGTCAACGAAAAGAGATAGCAACAGATTAATTATGCGTTTTAGCTAATACAGGTTTACTGGTCGAATATGCATAAGGGGGTCAAGATGTAAATGTGATTAACAAATTCAAGGTGAGTTAATGAAATAAATTAACAAATATTAGAGAATCACAAGAGATATTACAGAACAAACTTGGTATTATTATGACATTTGACTGTTTTTTTTTGAGATATCCTTTTATATTTGACGGTCTATTCGTGATGGCGACGAATTTTATGCAGATATTTGTCTACCGCTCATTTCATTCATCATTTTGCAACTCTCTGAACGCTCTTACTCTCTGAAGAATCTTAAATAGTGGAACTTCAACTTTATAAAGTTAACCATTAACTTCAAAATTAGGTGACATTACCTGGAACTGTGTGAGCGCAGCGTTAGCGCCGGCCAGTCTTCCCTTGGCGTCTCCAGCCCTAGACTCCAGGGCATCCAGCCTGTCTCCTAACGCCTGGGTCTGTTCTTCTAAAACCTGGCGCGCGCGCGCGGCTGCGTCCGGACCGCTGCATTCTAGAGCCAGGGTTATGATGTCGTCCGCTGCTGTGTTGAGGTTCTGTGTAACAAATAATAATAATAATAATAATGAGTTTTATTTCGACCATACATTTACACTGTTAAAGTTGAGGCCCTGTCTCCTGGAAAAGCGTGAGCTGTGGCCCAGGAAACAGTACTCTCCCAAATAATTTTACACTAGTATGTAACATTTTTCTAAGCTATGTGTTGCGAACAAGATAAAAAGTAGTAGGAGTTCTTAAAATTAATGTGTTGTGTGGATGTGGGTGTGTTGATGTCTGTGTGTGTGTGTGTATGAGTGTGTGTGTATGTGTGGATGTATGTGTATGTGTGGATGTGTGTGTGTGCTAATTAAGTAATTCCTCAGTTTCCTCATAATTCATGGACTCTAACCATTTAGTTAAAATAGGTTTTAGTTGGTAATTGCTGTATTGATTAATGTTCAATCTAGAGTCAATTTGTCTATATAATAGAGGTGCGTTATATGCGTAGTGGTTGCGAGCTACCAAGCAACTTCGATTAGGAACAGGATAGCGATTTCGTCTCTGTTGATTTAGTATTAGTGTCGGCACAGTGTACCTATGATATCGGCGAATACACTGGTATACGTACAATTTGCGAACACTTAGTACCCTTACCTGGCCGTATAAAAGAGTTGTGGAAAACCTAAAAGGTAAATATAACATACATTTAAGAAGAGCTCGTTGAGCTCTTTCAATTTCCAGCATAAATGTCTTGGCAGCTCCTCCCCACGAGCTAATGCAGTAACCTAATACACATTGGCTAAGTGCCTTATAAGTTTTAATAAGTAAAGAACGATCAGCAACAGTTCGAAGCATTTTAAAAGTGTAGATTAATGAACGTGTTCGTTTTGCAGTGGTTGTGATATGCTGTTTCCATTGAAGCTTATCATCAATAAATACACCTAGATATTTTATATGTGGTACTTTTACCAGTTTGTCACATTTACAGTTAATGTTTTCATGTTCAGTTAGCTTATTACATGGGTGTGTATGTACCGTCACACTAAAGTTTGCCGGGGGACTTGAGATACTAGTTTTATGAAAACAAAGAAATTTAGTTTTAGATGTATTCAGGGAAAGTAGATTTTCTTCCAGCCAAGCACTGATGTGACTTAGGCCCTTTTCCGCAACTACTCTAACTTTTTCCCAGGTTTTATCGTGAAAAAGGAGAACGGTATCGTCAGCGAACATCAGAAGATCTGCACTGATGGTGTTAATGTTGCATAAGGAGTTAATGTATATGATGAATAACGTGGGCCCAAGTGTGCTGCCTTGTGGGACACCATACGTACACATAGATTTATATAACAAGTGGAGAGATTAAAAATAAATAAGAACGATTTCGGAAGAGCAGTAATTTTTAGTATTCTACCCTCTATGGCTTGTATTCGGATGATTCTTTTTCACTGTAGTACAAAACAAAGATGCTTTCTCTGTCCCTATATTCCTATATCCCAATGTATGCTTATAGTATCTTATTATTATCTTAGTATCCCTGTAGATGGCGCACATCGGTGCTTGAACCGATACTTGATCTTAATGATAGTCTCGATAGCAATAGCTTGTAAGACAATACAGCGATAAGACCGCCCATTGTACAATTATTTTAAGGATTTGTATTGTAGTTCATATGTTTCTTTCTGAGTGCAATAAAGTATTTTCATTCATTCATTCATTCATTCATTCATTCATAGCGAGGTTCTGAAATAAACTATTAATCTAACTTTCTTAGTACGTTAGTTTACCTGTAGAGGCGCTCTAAGCGCGTGTATCTGATCAGTCAGCCTTGCCACCGCTTCAGCGGCACGCGCCGGCGGCGCTGCAAGCGCTTCAAGCAGGCGCTCCTCGCAGCGCTGCAGCGGAGTTTCTACCCCGCGCGCGCGCTCAGCGAAATCGCCGAGTTTTCGCGCCGTGCTTTCTAGGAACTCCACTTGTTGGAGGACCTCTGTGGAAATAATGTCGTTGAGAAAGTTTTTACATAATAATAACACGGATGAGATGGCGGGACGAACTAGACGCCTTTGAGTGCGACTGGCAGAGGAAAGCATGGGATCGGCGTAACTGGCGAAAGCGGGGGGAGGCCTTTGCCCAACAGTGGGACAAGATAGGCTAATAGTAATAATAATAATAACAGTTATGCCCGAATACTGAAACGTGGTTGCCGAAAATTGTTAAGGCAGGATTGAAAAATAAGTCCTTTTTGGGAAACATTTTATGCCATAATTTACTCACGCCTACGATGTTTCTCGTTATTAAATCCCACGTTCGTTCATTAGTTCGTATGGGCAAGTGGCCAACTCTGGTGATGGAGTTTTTAGGCCGCCTAAAGGCCTCCGTCACGGCTTAACGACTTTAAATGCCCTCCGAGGCACGGCAGCGCTCAGTTGATAATGCCACTTGCGGTCACCCATCCAAGTAGTGACCGATCAGTTGCTTAACTTCGATCTAACAAGACCGTCAGTTGTATGTAACATACCGTTGTTGAGCCTGTCCCATCTCTCCTTGATGTTATCGAGCTGACTCCTCACCACTTCTTGGTCCACGTCGCACGCCGAGATGAACGTCTCGCCCAGAGTCTTGTTGTTCTCGTATTCACCAGACCTGAGAACAATTGTTGAATTAAAAGGTAAAGTCCTATCCTATCCTACTTCCTACTATCCTACTATTCTACTTCCTACTAATATCATTCGAGTTCGAGTTTCTTCGGGTTGGTGTTTCTTAAAAACTTTATAATAAACAGTGTAAATTCTGTAGTCATCTTTGATCTTGTCAGATTTAACAACTACTGTGACGCTACTTAACAAGTTGAATGCCCAGGACGCAGCGGTGGAGGTCAGCGCGCTCGGCGCGGTCGCGACTTTGGCCTTAGATATATTAAGCAATAAACGCGTTAACCTATTTCTTACCTCTTCCATATGTCGTTCCTGATGAGCTGAAGCTGCCTCAGCTGCTTCTCTACCTCCTTCTTGGTGAAGACAGTGTCGGGCAGCTGCGCGAGACGCGTCTCCGCCTCGCCGAGCCACGGCACGAACGACTCCTGCGCTTTGTGGAACTTGCGGCAGTGCTCCTGTTAACAATAGTTTAAAGTGTACATTGTTATTGTTCATTCTATGAGTGTGGATGGATATACAAGTAGAAAGAGGCTGAGGAAGAAGTGGATGGATTGTGTGAAAGAGGATTTATGAATTTAAGAGTAGCGAATTCACTCCTCTCACATAATAACATCTCATATCCTCTTGACGAATGATAGAGACGAATGGAAGACGACATGTTGGGCCGACCTCATCTAGCGTGGGATAAGGGCAGGAGAATGATGATTGTTATTGCCCGTTCTGTTTTGTATATACTTGGTGTGTGAAAAATACATTTTCAGTCAAGCTTTTATTTATTTATTTATTCATAGTCATTAATAGTAAGGGACACGGTAGGGCAGTGAAGGTGACCATGCGATTGACAGGATGACAAAAGTTGCCGTAAAATGAAATGAATTTCATTTGATGTTCAAATGTTTTAAATATAACACTTTACCTTTAGCCGCCTAGAACGACACAAACAAAACATTTCTCTAACACATTCGACTTAAGTATATAAAAATCTCCTGTAAGAATCCCATTCACGAGGGATTTCATTCAAACTTCACTATTGCACATTCGTACGAAATTAAAAGGAATATATCCATTTTATTCATTCATTTTTAACACGATAAGCAAGTCTCGCGTATAAAGATAAACTGAATTTATTAGCACACTTGAAATTAAAGATAAAAACTGAAGGCAACTAACTATCCGAATCATCTCTGTTATCTTATCGAGTTGTTGGCATAGTGGAATGTACTGGGTTTTCAATCTGTCGATCGTTGTTTCAAAGATTAGCTCCAAGGAATTTCTGGTTGATGGAATATTTAGACTCGTTTTAGTCCGATTTGCTCAAGTATACCTACTACTTAATAGGTACAATTTGAAATACTATTTTCTGACTTATAACTATACTTCATTTCTTGAAACAAGCTAATAGGAACGTATATAAACGCACGTTATTGGTCGTCAAAAATAATTGTTTATTCTCGTATTGGCTAGATTTGATAATTGACAATTGATTTGACAATCTAGCCAATGACGTGATAGAATGTTATTTTCAACGACCAATCACGTGAGTTTATTTAATCTGCCTATTAGCTCGTTTCAATAAATGAAGTATAGGTACAATTGGAAATACTATTTTCCGACTTATATTCGCGACTTATTACCAAATATATAACTATATAAATCATAGACACAAACTCCTAATCTTATCGTTAACAATCGTAAAGGCTATCACTCACCATAGCGGTCTGCAGTCTGTTGTAACGGTCGACAGTTTCCCGCTTGAGCTTGTCCCATTGCGCTTGCATTCTATCCAGGTCCTTGCGAAGGTTGCTGTGGGCTGGTTTCTTCTCCATCTCACGACCTAGAGAATAATAAATAAATAAATATCCTTGGACATTCCACACAGCGTCATCTAGTTCCAAGCTAAGCAACATAATGCTTGTGTTATGGTGACCAGATGAAGATGACTGATGTACTACTTACCTATTATACTCGTAGATAAATTTTTTTGTAAATACATACATATTAGATAGCAAACACCCAGACACGGAACAAATATCTGCAGTAAGTACATACAAACAATTTCTATGCGATTCTTGAGGGCATCCTGAAATAATTGATTTTCTTTTCTTTCTTTTCTAAGGGTTCTTTACAAATAAGATGTCTTCTTAACCCCATCAGCTTGCTGTATTCAGAGTTCCAGTCTCACAGTCTCACTCCTTCGTCCTGCTACGTCACATCTTCTGTCTCTATCCTACTCACTCCTATATACTATCTCTGTCTCACCTTTATCTATGAGCATGATAAGCTCATGTTCTCTTTGTGCAAGCGGTAGCCGACTCAGCTAGCAAGTCTCTCTTTTGCAGAAAATATGAAACGTCGTCTGTCTCTATCCTACTCACTTCTATATTATATTTTCTATCCCTGTCTCACAGCTAAACACTATTTCCTATCAATCACCTTTGTCAATGAGCATGATAAGCTCATGCTCTCGTTGCGTGAGCTCGCGGTAGACAGGCTCGTGTTTAGCCAACTGCGCCGCGAGGCGGGTCGCGTCGGCCGACACTTGCAGCCGTGCGGGCAGGGACCCCAGCTCCGAGGTGAGCCAGCCGAGCGTGCGGGACACGTTCTCTTCGAGATTGCGACCGTCCCTGGATAAATAAATACATGATAAGTCGGTGCTTTAACCGATCGATCGTACTGAATGTTTCGAGCTACGACATTAGGGCTTCGTGGCCGAGTAGTAGAGGCAGTCCGGCTTGAGGACGATCGCTTGTATCTCGCGGGTTCGAATCCCGTCGAAGCCCAAAAACTTTTAGTAAGATTTTAATTTATAAATGAAATGCCTAAGTGTGGTTTAACACTATAAAAATACATATGCAATAAATAAATATCCTTGGACATTCCACACAGCGTCATTTCGCAAGCTAAGCAATTTAATGCTTGTGTTATGATGACTATAATCAGATGTGTTATTGTTGATAAGTGAATAGCCAGCTAATAGGTCGCGTCATATAAAATAACGCTGAGCTGCACTATAATAAATTTTTAGTCAATATATCCAACTTCAAGCACATCCAGTGCTTTTCTTACTTATACAATAGTAATAGTACAAAATATTGTATAGAAATAGCACTCCTGTATAATGCCCTTTGGGTATCATGATTTGTTGATTACTCACTTCAAAGCAGCCTCTATTTCCGCCTTCCTATGATCCAATTTCCTCTGCAGGTTGTCATACTGCCTGACGACGGCTGCCAGCTTGCTCTGTATATCCTGCCTGGAGGCCGGATCCGAGAGTACGGTAGACAAAGCCGCGCCGGCTGCTTCTAGGTCCGCTAGTAGGGGACGCTGGCCTTCTAGTTGACGTTCTAGGTTCTGTGGAGGAAGTTTAGAGGATCTTGATGGAATGTTTTAGTTAGACTACTTAGTTAGACTACAGGCAATGTAATCACGTAGCATTAAAAACGATGTAATTTTTGAGCTTCTACAACATAAATATATTTAAACGACTAAAAAAAGGAGTGTGCTTTTTTTGTTTTCGCGGATAACTTCGTGGTTTATCAAATGATTTTGATGTTTTTTTTTTTAAAAGGATGTATTCCAAGGTGGTCAGTAAAAAAGTTTTGAGGATCTGATGAGGATCTTCGGAGTTATGAACAAAAACACACCATGAAAGTGCAGAAATTGCTCTTCTATTTAATTGGAGTAAGTATCGCTCAGGATAGGGGTCAGTGGAAGATTTAGGGGGAAACCTTTGCCCAGCAGAGGGACACGACAGGTTCATAAAAAAAAGTATAAGGAAAATAATTTTACCACTTCTTTCGTTTCAATCTTTATAACTATGAGTAAGTAAACCTCACCTCAATCTTCCTCAGCTGATCCTCAGGTTCGTTCTCCATGGCCACTTCATCCAGCTTGTCACTGATGGTCTGCAGTGCGTCGCGCAGTCGCGTCAGACCGGCGTCGAACTCGCGAGATGTGTCCGCAGCGGCGCCGAGGCTCTCCGCACGCTGTTCTAGTCTGTATGTGCAGGGAATAGGGGTTAGAATTGGTTGCTACAGAGCTGGGAGACTGAGTCTGTCCGCAATCCATACTGGAATGCGGACAGACTCATCTCGAACATTGATTTCACTCCTGTTTTTCTTCGGGCTATTTTTTGGTGTTTGATTTGACGTCACGTAGCGGCGTTTAGGCATCCGACTGCATGCTACTTAGCACTAGATGGAGTTACTTATTTTTGATTGCAGGCAAGACCTAAACACTGCTAGGGACGCCGCAATAGTCAAACACGAAAAAAAAAGCCCGAAGAAAATTAGGAGTGAAATCAATGTTCGAGATGAGGCATCCGTACTTATGTAATCTGTGATGCTACTCAACTTTCTTTATAATAATCACGAATTGCCTGCATATTTCTTCCTAAATAAATATTTCTATGCGCACTCTCGCCTGAAGTTTGTTACATAGAAAAAACCTTAAAACCAGAACCAACTGCAAAACATACAAGCTGCGCCACCGAGAGCCTACAATTCCCGCTCGAAAATGTTGATAACTCACTTGTTTAGCAGATCGTTCCACCGATGCGTGAGATCGTCCACCTTCTGCCTCAGTCTGTCTGCGTCCGGCGAGCCGTCCAGACGTGCCAGCACCGCGGCGCCGACCTCCTCCAGGTGAGCCAGCTGAGGCTGCTGGCTGCGGAACTCCTCGCGGAGGACCTGGACCTGGAACATGAGGGTGATACGGTAAGTTGTGGGTGATAGTGTTGAGGGGAGATTTTAGAGACTGGACGGCAAAAGCACGAGTCTAGTAGGAATTGTATGTTCTGAGATATATTTCTAAAACTGTATATACAAGCCATAGTCAACGCGGACTGCACACAGAGCCCTGTGGTGGTTAAAAGCAGTCCGCGTATGGGACGATCGCTTGTATCATCGCAGGTTCGAATCCTGGTGAGTCGTAACTTTTATTTAGATTTTTAATTTTTTCTGATGAAATACCTACGTGTGGTTTAACACAAATATATAAAAGTATCCTAACCTGTTGTACTTGAGTGTGGACCATCCTGGAGTCTGTGGAGATGGGTCCGAGCGCGGCCATCATGCGCTCCTTGGCTCCGAGCCACACGGAGAGGTTCGCGTGAGTGTCGTGGAAGTACTAACCTGTTGTACTTGAGTGTGGACCATCCTGGAGTCTGTGGAGATGGGTCCGAGCGCGGCCATCATGCGCTCCTTGGCTCCGAGCCACACGGAGAGGTTCGCGTGAGTGTCGTGGAAGTACTAACCTGTTGTACTTGAGTGTGGACCATCCTGGAGTCTGTGGAGATGGGTCCGAGCGCGGCCATCATGCGCTCCTTGGCTCCGAGCCACACGGAGAGGTTCGCGTGAGTGTCGTGGAAGTACTAAACTGTTGTACTTGAGTGTGGACCATCCTGGAGTCTGTGGAGATGGGTCCGAGCGCGGCCATCATGCGCTCCTTGGCTCCGAGCCACACGGAGAGGTTCGCGTGAGTGTCGTGGAAGTACTAACCTGTTGTACTTGAGTGTGGACCATCCTGGAGTCTGTGGAGATGGGTCCGAGCGCGGCCATCATGCGCTCCTTGGCTCCGAGCCACACGGAGAGGTTCGCGTGAGTGTCGTGGAAGTACTAAACTGTTGTACTTGAGTGTGGACCATCCTGGAGTCTGTGGAGATGGGTCCGAGCGCGGCCATCATGCGCTCCTTGGCTCCGAGCCACACGGAGAGGTTCGCGTGAGTGTCGTGGAAGTACTAACCTGTTGTACTTGAGTGTGGACCATCCTGGAGTCTGTGGAGATGGGTCCGAGCGCGGCCATCATGCGCTCCTTGGCTCCGAGCCACACGGAGAGGTTCGCGTGAGTGTCGTGGAAGTACTAACCTGTTGTACTTGAGTGTGGACCATCCTGGAGTCTGTGGAGATGGGTCCGAGCGCGGCCATCATGCGCTCCTTGGCTCCGAGCCACACGGAGAGGTTCGCGTGAGTGTCGTGGAAGTACTAAACTGTTGTACTTGAGTGTGGACCATCCTGGAGTCTGTGGAGATGGGTCCGAGCGCGGCCATCATGCGCTCCTTGGCTCCGAGCCACACGGAGAGGTTCGCGTGAGTGTCGTGGAAGTACTAACCTGTTGTACTTGAGTGTGGACCATCCTGGAGTCTGTGGAGATGGGTCCGAGCGCGGCCATCATGCGCTCCTTGGCTCCGAGCCACACGGAGAGGTTCGCGTGAGTGTCGTGGAAGTACTAACCTGTTGTACTTGAGTGTGGACCATCCTGGAGTCTGTGGAGATGGGTCCGAGCGCGGCCATCATGCGCTCCTTGGCTCCGAGCCACACGGAGAGGTTCGCGTGAGTGTCGTGGAAGTACTAACCTGTTGTACTTGAGTGTGGACCATCCTGGAGTCTGTGGAGATGGGTCCGAGCGCGGCCATCATGCGCTCCTTGGCTCCGAGCCACACGGAGAGGTTCGCGTGAGTGTCGTGGAAGTCCTTCATCTCTTCCATTAGACGGATCCTGGAGAAACAATCAGCAACATATTGAACGATTTGATTAAATAAATATATAGACGATAAACTATGTTATGTCAATCTCGTACTATTTGTATTGATTTAATCTGAATATATTAACTTGTTTCAAACAAATCAGCGCCATCTTTTCGAATACTTTATCCGATAGCCCCCGGTGGTTTCATGGCGTAGCCAAAGAGTACTCCTTGTGGGTAGTTCTTATCGACTCCAATAATGCTCTACGCTTATGAGGATCGTGTCGTTCTTATAAGTGCGAGAGAGAGCGAATTGCTGTCTCGTTCTGATAATTTATGAGCGAGTATTGAACGCAACAATAATAAACAAACTTGTCTTTGAACGCGTCGTGTAACGCGCGCCACCTGGCGGCGACTTCTTCCATCTCGTCGTGCAGGCGATCCGCGCCCACCACGCTTGGCTTGCGCTTCAGCAGCTCGCGGACCTGTTTATAAATAAATAAATAAATGTCTTTGGACATTCCACACAGCGTCATCTAGTCCCAAGCTATGCGATTTATGCTTGTGTTATGGTAACCCGATGACTGATATAATACTTAGGGTGCAATCTTTTACCTGTGTCTTGGTAGAGTCTAGTATGCTCTGCTTCTCATACATTTCCTCGAGCACGGCGCGAGCCTGTTTGATCGTCTTGTCGGCCTCCTCCTTCGTAGGAACAGAGTCTTTGGGCAACTGTCTCTGGATCTAAAGATAATCACCTTATTAATTTATATTTTTTTAAAGTCACAGACAGGCCTTTCGATTTGAAGTCAGGTAAGTATCTCTTTACGAAAAAATATGTAGTCCTAGCGGCGTTTAGGCATCCGCCTGCATGCTACTTAGCACTAGATAGAGTTACTTATTTTTGATTGCAGGCAAGACCTAACTTTTAATTTTTGCGCCGCTAGGGGCGCCGCAAAAATCAAACACAAAAATAGCCCGAAGAAAAAAGAAGGAGTCATTTCAATGTTCGAGATGAGGTATCTTTACTTATGTAATCTGTGATAATACTAACCTTGTCCAGGAATGTGTTTAACGCCCGAATGCTGTCTATATGCTTCCTCAGTTCCTCCTTGACGGCGTCAATCTCTGCCTGCCTGTCAGCCAGTTTAGAACCGATCAGACTGTAGCGGTTGTTCACGTCTGACAGTTGTTGTTGGACCGGGGATAGTTCTGGTGAAGACAGTTTATTAATTTATTTATTGGAGATCCAACAGCTTACATATGTCGGAATTGACGATGATTTAGCTATAGGAAGCCAATTAAATTAACGCGATTATAGATTTGTTAGATGTTGGTCAAACTACTAGAAAATAAAAACTTGAGAGGTGTCAAGGGAGATGGAACGAAGTTCCTTTATAAGAAAGAGAGAGAGAAACACGCGCACGCCGCACGGCTTACAGTTGTAAGCCGTGCGGCGTGCGCGTATAGCAAAAATTTTTGTTACAACTATACTATATTTCTTGAAACGAGCTTATAGGAACAAAATAAGCGCACGTGATTGGTCGTCGAAAATAATTTTCTTTCTCGTGATTGGCTAGATTTGACAATTGACAATTGATTTGACATTCTAGTCAATCACGAGAAAGATAATTATTTTCGACGAACAACTACCTGTGTTTATTTTTGTTCCTATTAGCTCGAATCAAAAAAAATTGTATAGTCTTATTTTTTCCGTCTAGCCCCTTTCGCAACACTACAGGTCTGGATGTTTAAATGAATTTCGCACGTATATTCCCTTTTTATAAGAAACCTCTAGTTATGGCTAACCTTCCAGATGGAATCCATCCTGGCTGGACCGTCGTGACGAGAAGCCGCTCGAGGTGGAGTGTGTGGAGCCCGGGCTGACCAGACCGTGACCCTTGCTGGGAGACGGGGAGCGACCGTCTAGTGTACGACCTGGGGGGAGATACATTATTATACGACGACCTCTGTGGCGCAGTTGGGCGAACGCCCGGCTGAGACACCGAAGTTGCGGGTTCGATCCCCGCTACGGGGCAAATGTTTGTATATTCTGCAGATATTTGTTCCGTGTCTGGGTGTTTTCTATCTATAATATGTATGTATTTACAAAAAAAAAGTATCTATGTATTTATTTATAGGCAGGGTTGGCTATTATCAAGATAATTATTTTCTCTGATAATTATCCGATAATTATCCGATAATTATCTGATAATTATCTGATAATTATCCAACTACCAAATGAAATAACGTATACGAGTATAAAATTTTAATGAAAGTTTTTTTTCTATATTTAGATACCTATTACTTTTAGTTTTACCTGTGACTACTTTTGTTAAAAAAAACTATTAATTTTGATATGTGTACGACTAAATTATTGTAATTTTTGAGTGCTATTTACTAATGTTTTAGTTAAATATAATGCAATTTTAATTATGAATGACATTTGGCGTTCGTTTGGATACACGCTTGATATTGTGACGAAAAAACATGCGTTTGAATACACATAATATTATTTTTCGTTTTGTTTTGTACAATAACAGTTACTCGTTATTATCAACGATAATTATCAACACGTAATTATCACGATAATTATCAACGATAATTATCAAGATAATTATCACGATAATTATCCAGGCCAACCCTGTTTATAGGGAGAAAATAACAAATGATATTAATAAATATCCTTGGACATTCCACACAGGGTCATCTAGTCCCAAGCTAAGAAAATTAATGCTTGTGTTATAAAAAAAAAAGACGTACACATATAGATAAAAAACACCCAGACACGGAACAAATAGCTGCAGAACATACAAACATTTGTCCCGTAGTTTTTATACTATGTAATATGTGTATGTGTGTATGTACTGATATTAAAAGCAATACTCACTAGGTGTTTGTCGTTTAGTAGGGCTGTACAGCTGTCTCTTTCTATGCGGACTGTCAGCGCGGTCACCGCGAGTCAACGCTTCGTAAACTGCCCCGGCTTCGTTCAACTGAGGGGAAAAAAACACATTCGTTTAATAATATTAAAATATTTATCAAGTATTTATTGCTGAAATAAACTATAATAACAATACAATACTACTATACTTCATTTCTTGAAGCGAGCTAACAGGAAGAAAAATAACCTCACGTGATTGGTAGTAAAAAATAATTTTCTATCTCGTGATTGGCTGGATTGTCAAATCAATTGTCAATTGTCAAATCTAGCTAATACGAGAATATACAATTAATTTTGACAACCAATTACATGAGTTTATTTTATCTTCCTATTAGCTTGATTCAAGAAATGAAGTATAGGTCGTTTCGTCTCGCGTCCTGCGTAACGAAAGTCGTCTACCTATCCTACCTTAGTTTCTGTACTTCTGTCATATCTGACACGTTTGTCATAATCCGTATCGTCTGTCATTGTATTGTACCTGTTGTTTAGATTGTTGACTTTGAGTTCTGAAATAAGCAACGTTTGCACATCGTTGTCTCGATGTCGACATCCGTTGTCAACAACGGCGTCGTATAACGGTGATGACACAGTTTTCCATACACAGTCTAAGACCTGGGACATTACCTTCTCAATAGTGAGTCCATAATCTCTATACTCCTTGGCTAGAGGTCTCAGTTCCTCCAGCTGCTTCTTGATGACTTCCAGGTCGAGTGCGACGGGCTGCAGGCGACCCACGCGGCTCTCTATGGACTGAAGCCAGTCTAGGACCTGGATACAAAATACTAGATTAAAAAAAATGTATGATCACGACTATATCCTAGGGCAAAATACTAGATTAAAAAAAGACGTGTGGCGCTCGGGGACTGCCGCGGTAAAGCTATTGCATGCCACCTAGAGAGTTGCTGAATTAAAGTGACAAGCGTTGGGTTTTTCGTTACGGAAATTGATATTTGAAATTACTTCCATACAAAGTATGTCAAACATCTACCGACAGTAAGCAAAACCAGTGATAGATAGGTCTACAACTGTTAGTGATTCAATATCTTCACCTGTATCTTCAATGTCTCATACTGGTTCAACTGATCAGCTCTCTGCTTGGACAGCTTGAGTTTCTCCTCGAGTGAAGTGTTGAAGTCTCTCCACTCACTCTCGAGCGCCCTCATGCGGTCGCGGACGGAGTGTGTATCGGTCACGTCTTTCTTGGAGACGAGAAGTTTGCCGTTGCGCAGGCAGTCCTCTAGTAGAGGCATTTGCTTGTCTCTGTAAAATTCATAGCGAATAGAAATCTTACAACATAACTATTGACTCACAATGTTGGAACACACTAGTCTATATCTATACTATCTAAATCTATACTAATATGTAAGGAAGAAAAATAAACGCACGTGATTGGTCGTCGAAAATTATTACGAGAAAGACGATTATTTTCGACGACCAATCACATGAGTTTATTTTGCTTCCTACTACTTAGCTCGTTTCAATAAATGAAGTATAGTCTAGTCTAGACCTACCTGTAATGCTGTAGATCAGACAGCCTAGTGGCGAGCTCATCAGCCGACACCCTCTGTAGATCCCGGCCGTCAGCCTGCTCCACTAGCTGCGCGTGCGCCGCGTCCAACTGAGCTGCCTGCGCGGTGAAGTGAGCCAGCTCTAGACTAGACTAGTCTAGACCTACCTGTAATGCTGTAGATCAGACAGCCTAGTGGCGAGCTCATCAGCCGACACCCTCTGTAGATCCCGGCCGTCAGCCTGCTCCACTAGCTGCGCGTGCGCCGCGTCCAACTGAGCTGCCTGCGCTGTGAAGTGAGCCAGCTCTAGACTAGACTAGTCTAGACCTACCTGTAATGCTGTAGATCAGACAGCCTAGTGGCGAGCTCATCAGCCGACACCCTCTGTAGATCCCGGCCGTCAGCCTGCTCCACTAGCTGCGCGTGCGCCGCGTCCAACTGAGCTGCCTGCGCGGTGAAGTGAGCCAGCTCTAGACTAGACTAGTCTAGACCTACCTGTAATGCTGTAGATCAGACAGCCTAGTGGCGAGCTCATCAGCCGACACCCTCTGTAGATCCCGGCCGTCAGCCTGCTCCACTAGCTGCGCGTGCGCCGCGTCCAACTGAGCTGCCTGCGCGGTGAAGTGAGCCAGCTCTAGACTAGACTAGTCTAGACCTACCTGTAATGCTGTAGATCAGACAGCCTAGTGGCGAGCTCATCAGCCGACACCCTCTGCAGATCCCGGCCGTCAGCCTGCTCCACTAGCTGCGCGTGCGCCGCGTCCAACTGAGCTGCCTGCGCGGTGAAGTGAGCCAGCTCTAGACTAGACTAGTCTAGACCTACCTGTAATGCTGTAGATCAGACAGCCTAGTGGCGAGCTCATCAGCCGACACCCTCTGTAGATCCCGGCCGTCAGCCTGCTCCACTAGCTGCGCGTGCGCCGCGTCCAACTGAGCTGCCTGTGCGGTGAAGTGAGCCAGCTCGGACGATACCTCGTCCAGGAACTGACTGCGCTTCATGGAGCGCTCGAGGAGTTTCTCGTATCTGAGGAAGTTATAAATAAATAAGTCTTTGGATATAACACAGCGTCATCTGGTCCCAAGCTAAGCAATTTAATGCTTGTGTTATGGTAACCAGATGACTGATACTTATACAGGCGCTGCGAGACTGTAGCTCGCCAAGCGAGCGTTTTTAAATCCAAATATAGCTATCAAATTCACTTAGAGTAAATATGACGCGGTGAGACTATAGCTCGCTGAGCGAGCTGTGTGAGCTAAGCGAGTAAATGTTATCACTTACTTGGAGTATATATCCTCAGCTCTCTGCTCCAGTTTCTTAGCGATCCTAGCGTTAGAGGGCGTGAGCGCGGCCTCTCTAGCGCTCGCTCGGAGCTTGCCGAGCGTGGCTCGCCGGGACTCCAGCTCGCCGAGCGAGATGCGATGCTCACGGAGTTGCTCGTCAAGACGCTCGCGGATCAAAGATGCTGGCTTGTTCTGGTTCCTGAGAACGTGAGAATGAGAATGAAAATATGATTATGCACAAAAAGCGAAAGACAATTCTTTCAGATCTTTTAAGCTGTAGAGACTTTGAAGATGTCTAAGGGGGTAGTCTTTACATGCCCATATTTGGTGCGCCTCAGCGCTAGCTCATATAGGACTGCATCTATGAAGTCTTTGACTCCTATATATAACTTACTTGCTAGCCGCATCGGCCTGTGCCAGCCAAGCTGCTTGCGCCTCTGCCGCATCTTGCAACCCCTGGCATTGTAATAAGGCTGCCTCCAACTCGCCACACTTAGCGCCGACTGCATCCGTGAGGTCGCGGTAGTTTGACGTGAGGTCTATCACTGGGACCTCCAGTTGACGGATCTCTGATGGTGTTAGGTTGCCTTCTAGGGATTTCACGAGTTGATCGCACGCCTGGGAAAGACGAAATTGAATTGTGGAAAAAATACAATTAATATAAAATTTATCTTCTTTTATCCGGGTCAACGGTTCTCTAAGTAATATTTAAATTTTATTTGATAGAAATGTCACTAGTTTTATGGCATTGGACGTGGCCGTATTTAGATCTTCACTTGTGGTCTTCGGGCACAAAGGACATTTTATTAGATGTCACATTGTTTACTCTCATACGGAAAATCTACGATGCAGATTTTATACGTAATCAAAAGTCTATGGGAATGTTCGTTTCTACGAATATGTATGTAAAATTTGGTATTTATATCACATTTTATACCCTAAACTAATATGTTCACAATCGAAGTTGTAAAGACTTACATCCTTAGCGTTATCGACAAGTCGTCCTTGCGCGATGATCTCGTTATGCAGAGACTTGGCCTTGGCGAGTTGCGTCTCGACCGCGCGCGGCTCCCCGCCCACCGGCTCGGATAGCACCGAGCGGACTTGAGGCTCGATCTGAAACGACATTATATATATTGAACATTATCAAAGAAGAGGAAGAGGAAGGCCGAGGAAGAAGTGGATGGATTGTGTAAAAGAGGATATGAATGTGAGAGGAGTGAATACGGAATTGACGAATGATAGAGATGAATGGAAGAAGAAAATATGTTGTGCCGACCCCACCTAGTGTGGGACAAGGGCAGGGGAATGATGATTATCTAAAAGCTAAACAGGAGATACGTAGAAGAATGAGGGTTAGAAAAGCCCTCGCAGCTTCTACTCTGCAAATCGAAAAACAAAATTTCGGCATCAAATCGCAGGTGATAATTTCTCCCATTCTACCAGGCGCACATAATCAAGCAGGAGTCGACTCACCTCCTTCATCCACTTCCTAGCGCGATCGATGGCCTCGCTTCATTGTAGTCTAGTGACGTCATCGGCAACTTTCAGATGGCTATACTATTTTAATTTGAGCTAGCATTAGCTAGACTATTTTATTTTGAGCTAGCATTTGATCCACATAAACTACCAGGAGAACATGACATTTGAAGAGTTATATTCTTACCTCCTTCATCCACTTCCTAGCGCGATCGATGGCTTCATTGTACAATCTAGTGACGTCATTAGCGGCCCTCAGCCTATCTTGCAGCCTCTGGGCCCTGGCGCAGAGGTCGGCGTGACGGCGGCGCGCCGCAGCGGCCGCGCCGCGCACCTCGCTGTCGCGTGCTTGCACATGAGACAACCGCGTGGGGAGGGTTGTGCGGTATTCGTTTAGAATTGTCAGGAATTCCTGGGAAGAGTATTGAAATATGAATCGATAAATTCAATAGCTTGCGTTTAATTAGAAAAAAAGTTTGATTATAGTTAGATAATTAGATTGTGAAATAGTTTTTCTAATAAATTAGAGTTGAATCACAAATTAATACGATGAATCCCAATCTCAAAAATAAGAATATTTAATACAATGAGATACCTAAATCAACGACTTCACTAATTACCACAATATTTCGACGAAATATAGGCAGATACTTACTTTATTTCAGATGAAATAGATACCTACAAGCGAGGCCTTAAAATTGACAAAGGAAAAATCTAGAACAACGAAAGAAACAGATGTACATACCTTGCTCTCATCCACGAACTTCTGCGCAGACATCGTAATAAACCTGAGGTCGGCTTGGTGCGCGATGACGTCAGAGACAAAGTCCCTCACATCCTCGCTCTGAGAGGGGAGGCTGTTCAGCTTAGAGAGAGCTGACTCCTTCTCTTCAAGGGTCCGGTAGGCGCCTTCCATCCAGGTGTTGAAGGTGTTCAGCTCATTGCTGGAAGAGAAAGGTGCTTTAGTATCTTGACTTCTAACTCAAAGGTTTTGTGGCTTCGAGAAATTACAAAAATGAAAATACTAGCTAGATCCTGGGAATAGTGAAACTACCAGGTCAAAAATGTATCTTAGAACCATTTTTGACCTGGTAATTGTTGATCCTTAAAACCTACCAAGTTTATGAGGACAAAAAAAAACACAAAATTAACACTAATTTTAAATGTTGAAAAAAACTTTAGAATTCCACGATTGGCACCAAAAAATTTTTTTGGCAATTATTTATTATTTCCTTATCAAGTGGTCAAGGAATGTCAATTTCCTGCAATAACAGAAGAATCGTATCATTATACGGTAGCGAAACGAACAAAAAAACATTCGCCATTTTCTAAAATGGCGGACTACAACTATGAACAGCGAACGATTACTACATCGCCCTTGCTCCTAGTATCATCATCATCATCATGATAGTATCATGGTAGTATCATGTAGTAGTAGTAGTAGCTCCTAGTATAGTAGGTATTATATTATTATCAATACTTACGTGAACTTCCCTAGCTCGTCCCTCGCTGCCGCCAATCGTCTCAGCATCTTGTCGCACTTGTCGCTACACTTGTCGCAACGTGTCTTCAGCTGTCGCACGCCACGCTCCAGTGCTGCCACCTGTGAAACAATGAAGCATTGTTGTGTCTTACGGTTCGTAGAGTTTGTTCGTATAAAAGGACATCTGAAAATGCTAACGTGAGGTTTGTTTAACAGTCGGTTTCTCGGACGCCAATCATCTCTAAAAATCACTAATCAAGGGTCAAACTACTTATTGATTAGTACACCTGTCAGACCATTAGTTTTTGGGCTCAATAGTGCCACAGATGCACCTACCGTATATCTACCAAGGAGACTGTACTTTTATTAAACCTTCTATCACTGTACATCCGTTCCTTTAACACTAGTTTGTACCTTTTGAAATGGAGGTAAAAGATAAATAATTTTTACATTGTGGATGATAACGGCCGCTAAAGCAAACCACACAGCCACATAAATATTCAAAAATTTCAAAATGATGCATACAACAGAATATGAACAACATAATATAAAGAAGTATATAGGTTACCTCATGAGGAGCCAGCACATCACCGCCAGACACGAGCAGTTGCTTCGCCTGGTCGGCGCACGCGGACACCTGGCGCTGGTGGCTGTCCAGGTCGTCCTTGATCAGCTGGAAGGAAAATAAATAAATAAATATCCTTGGACATTCCACACAGCGTCATCTAGTCGTAGCAACTTAATGCTTGTTTTATGGTAGGTTAGTCGCTTTAAACAATAGTTTCATGACAATACCTTAAGGGTTTAATTCAAATCTACCAGTCTAGCAACCACGGTGCTTACACAAGGGGAAGGCCAGGGTCAAGTGTATGCAATTTTATCACTTGAGTCATGGGCAATGAACGCGATAGTGTACTTCGATGCAGTCAGAATCACGTGTAAACATACATTTGAGGGGCCATTAGGTGAACGAGAAACAAGAATCAAAAAATACATGGAATAAAGGCTACAATTATTATGCTTTTGCTATAATCTTATCGAGTCTTGCTCTCCCAGGATTTTTACCTTCAGAATGTTGATCTGGTTACGCAGTTCATCCAGATCCTCCTTCACGGCCTCTTGGTTCGCCAACCTGTCTTCCACCACCGCGATCCATTCCAGCAGCTTGCTTAGCGTCTCGTCGCAAAGTCTGTACTTCTCTTCTACTGCTTGCTATATAGAGAGAAGAGTATGAGCACGATATTCACTAATGGGATGGACTTTTGAACATCGTTTCATGAACCGGAAGACACAAAGGATGGTTGAAAATATTTACAAGGAACCTTGAATCTTGGATTTAACTTATCTGACTGGCTGAAATTGTGCTATCAATACAAAAATTGTTCCTTTGGTGGTGGTGACGTCTATTTCATGATATGGTATCATTTGGTGGGATGGAATTTAGTTCAATGTTCGTCTTCCGGTTAATGACCACCCATGCTATCTACAGATGTTCAAAAGTACCAAAGCCTACCCCCTTCGTAGCCAGTGCTTACTACTTGGGCATTTACAGTTCTATCTACAAGTGCAGTCGTTCAATTGGCGACTTTATTTACATGTACATTGAGTGCTTATTGAAGTAATTGGATGCATTGATCGTACATTCACGTATACAAACGGTGATAACGTCCGACATAGTTTACCATTTTGATCCCAATGTCTAGGACGTTTCAGATGAAAATGGTAAAACAGCATGTGAGACGATACCTCAACTTCATGCAAGAGTAGAGGTATATGATCCTGTAAAAGAAGCACAGATAGACAACACTACGCAAACAGAAAGCAGAGTCGATCCGACGAAGAGATGCGACACCAAGGAAGGCAATCACGAACAGCATGGAGATGATACCACAACAAAACCCATGTTGCGTTGAACACAAAACATAACATCTAACATGCAAGAAGCGTGGCATGCAAGCGGTGATGACAAACATCATCAACATAATGTCTGTGACATTATCTGTTCCCTTTCCTTAAAGTAAAGTTTAGGAGTTATTGTTAGAGTAAAAGTTAAGAGTATACCTCCAATGGACATCTGAAAGAGTATTGTTGAAAAGTATAGTAATTATTAAACGTGATTTACACGTAAACTTCACGAATGTACATTTTAACAAATAATGAGACTTCATTTCACCAAGAAGCAAAACAGTAATGGCAAAATGAAACCTCAAATGATTTAAAATAAGGCGATAATAATTAGATAATACCTTTCGTGTTTGTGTTTCTCGAAAATGTTTTACCATTTGATGTTATTGTGAATGTTTGTATCGAGTGTCCGCCTCAACATCACAATAGCATAGCTCCGGTCATGCGTTCCAAATGAGCACGGGGTCCAAGGAATGAGTATATTGGATCTAACGAAACTAAATATCATTCCGATCGACCAGCAGTCATAAAACACTGGTTTTTAATGAGGAAGCAAACACTAAAGCCGGAGCTAAGGCATCGAATGCGCTCTAATCGACCGCATTGCACAAAGTGATTATGATGGGTTAGATATTTGGCAGGACGGTGATGATTCTTTGTATCGTCGTTAATATGATCCCTCACAGGCAAGCATTCACGATTTAGCTCAAAAGGGTTCTTTAGCATCGCAGGCAACGGCTGTAAATAAAAAACAACATACATCGAGCCTTAGTACAATGAGTGTAAGCACGCTTTTCAATTGACTGTTTTCCAGGTTGGTGTGTGTAGAGGAAAACTGACGATTGAATTTGCGTTGTAACCTAATCTTAAGCATCTAGGAGACATCACAATAGGCGAATCTACTGTATATCCAAATAATATATCTACTGTATTTTATTTTTCATCTAATAAGGTGAATTCTATATTACTGACACTCAAAAACTAATACTGTGAATATGAACATGTGCTTCTACATTTTGTTCTATAATCTTATGAGTTACAGAATTGTAGATATATTTTGATGTATTGATGAGTTTGATGTGCCACAAATACAGATTGTGACTTCACCCAGTAAAACATGTACCCAATTATCGACACAATGAAAATTCAGTGGTGTCGTGCCATGCCAATGTTTAAGCCAAACGCTTAGATAGAGGTCACCGTCTAAGAATGGAAATAGGAAACGTAAAGCAACACCTTTGCTTGATAGAAGCACAACATATAAAGCAAACACAAATTCAGACTTACCCTTGTTTCTGCTGGCAGTAAGTATCCCTTCTTTAGAGCTTTGACCAAATCAAGTTTGATGCCTTTCTTTGGGTCAAGGACGAGTTTGCCTTCCACGGGATCGACTAAATTCTGTTCAATCGCTTGAACCAATGGCCATATCTTTCCTGTGTCTGGTTCTTTGACGACAGTGCTTGAAGCGTCCACGATTCTTTGGTTGATTGCCTCGCCAAGATTCAGCCTCTTTCTATCTATTACGCTTGTAGTTATGAATGGATCATTAAGAGCACCGGTGGTCGGGTTGTAAATACCAAAGTTTACTGTCTCGATCAAGCTGAAACTTTTTTTGGGTGTCATGAGTAGACCGCTTTCTATTGCAGCCGTCAACGTGTTCAGCTTGGACGTCTCGGTGTCAAGAATGTTTCCTTTCTCAGCGTCCATCAGACCTTTACGGAATGCCTCGGGGAGTTTCACTAACCTCTTCTTAAGATTATCTTTTACGAGCGCTGTGTCTGGATCAATGTAGCCCAAAATGGCCGCGTCTTTGATTGTAAGTACTTCACTGGATTGAGAATCAGTGAACCGAGCGGTAGCCAAGTTAAGTTGACCATTTTCAACCGCTTGCTCAAACGTAAGAGGTTCGCGCACGTATACTATCAAGCCGTTTTCAAAGACGAAGCAAAGCGCTTTGGATCTATTTTGAGTATCGAAAGATCCTTTCGCGTTTTTGTCGATAATACCTTCAACAATACCTAATTTTAATGGAATGTATTTGTTTTTGTGAGGATCTTTGATAACAGCCGTTTCAGGGTCAATAAACTCGTATTTGATAGCTTCATCCAACGTGAACTCTCTAAGTACAGGTTCTTTGGACGCACTCGAGTCCGGTACGTATCTTTTGGTAATAGTTTGAGAAGTAATTGGTTGTATAACAGTTACAAGAAGACCTTTGTCAAAAGCAATGTCTAAACTATGTGTCTTTTTTACTTTGGTATCGAGAACCCTACCTTTAGCGACATCGACATCACCTTGCTGAATTGCAAATGGCAAGGGTTTGAATTTGTTTGTAAAGCTGTCTTTGACGACGGTAGAATCTGGGTTCAAAAGGTTGATTTGAATTGCTTTGTTAATATCAACGTATTCATTTGTATTCGGATCTACAATTTTACCGTTATCCGCCCTAAACAGACCGTTCCTAATTATTTCTTCTAAGCTCAAGTTCTTTTTAGTAGTTACAATAAGGCCGCGGTGCTTAGCATCATAAAAGTTTATTTGCTTACCGTTTGGTAAATTGTACACGTTATTTTCATCGTCAACTACACCAGTCTCGATAGCTTCATTCAATTTGATGTATTTGCTTGAGGGAATGTGTTTGACTAAAGATGTTTCGGGATTTATAAATTCATCAGCAATAGCAGTTTTGAGAGAAATATTACTTTCTGTGACTGGATGTACAAAAACAAGTTCAGTAATATTGTACATGTTCATAGCTAAAGTCTCGTACAAAGTAAATCCTGCACTTTCGATATCTACAATCAGGCCCAAGCTCATAGCTTCAGAGAGAGGAATAAGTACGTCAGAACCAGGTTCATGGAACTTACCGCTTCTCCTATCAACAATTTCGCTACGGCAGCAATCTGCCAAAGTTAAAGGTTTTTCGGATTTCTTGTCGAAATAGCAAAGATATTTGGGGCTTATGATAGATTTTCTGATAGCTTCATGTAAGGTTATCTTACGATTAGTAGCAGGGTCAATAATCTTTCCAGTACTGTCTTCGTATAGACCTTGATGTAAAGCTCGCTGTAAACTAATCGGAGCCTTACTATCCACAAGAAGTCCTATCTCGAACGCTTTACGAATGGTGATCTCCTCATTGTCACTGTTGATGTTTCTGATCTTACCAGTTTGATCGTCAATAACTCCTGTTTCTAAGGATTCAGGTAGTGTAATTTTGTCCCACTTACCATGTCTGTTATCACGAATGTGCACCGAGTGGGGATCGATCAAATTCATTTTGATGGCCTCAGCTAAAGTGTATTTCTTACCGCTTTGTGGGTCCATGAAGAGTCCAGTGATTTCATTGTAAACGCCTTTTTCTAATGCTTCCATTAGAGAAAGAGGCTTTCGGACTTCAACTAAAATACCTCTCTCGAAAGCTTCACGGAAATCTATCCTTTCGGGTCCTAATACTATGGTTCCGGTTCTACCGTCTACGATACCTTTGTCAACAGCAAATTCGAATGGAATTACTTTACCAGAAATGTGCACTAAGGTCGACTGCGGATCGATCATACGCTTCTTTATTGCCCTGTCTGTCTGTATCTTTTCCTTACTTTGAGGATGTGAGAACTTTCCGGTTTTGGGATCGTAAAAGCCTTTGAAGACTGCTTCAGGAAGACTGAGTTTTCTTTTAGCTGGGACAATAAGACCACGCTCCGACGCATCTGTGAGTGAGATATTATCACCATGAACTGGATCTCTAACTTTGCCCTCCTTCGAATCAATAATGCCTACTTTAATGGCGTCAGCTAAGGAAATTATTTCACCAGTTACAGAGTTTTTTACAGTTAAAGCCTTGGGATTGATGTTTCCGTCTTTGATAGCATCTTCTAGTGTCATGGTAACACCATTGATGGTCAAAAGTCCTGTTTCGGGGTCATAGAAGCCCTGAACTAAGCCTTCTTGTAAGGTCCAGGGTTTTGTGTCGCTTAGCAGGTATCCTTTGTCACTCGCATCTTTAAGGTCAATGGCAGGCGAAGTTATAATGCCCTTGTCTAAGTCGATCAAGCCTGATTTTACAGCTTGATCAAACGGCACGACAGACTCAGATTTATCATCTTTGATCTTGACATTGGAGGGATCTATTAGTTTTTGTCTGATGGCTTCGTTAAGTGAAATAACATCACCAGTTTTGGGATTCAATATTTTACCTGTCTCTGGGGAGTAGTAACCTAACTCGATAATATCAAATAAGGAGAATGTAACTGATTTAGTTGCAATAAGGCCTTTGTTAAAAGCCTCGTCTAATGGAATGTCTTTTCCAGTCTTTTTGTCTTTAATTTTAGCAGTTTCAGGGTTTATCAATTTCGTATTCAGAGCTTCTGAGAGAGGTATTAGTTTATTTGATGCCGTGTCTTTAATTTCTGAAATGGTAGGGTGAACAATATTCCTATCTACAGCGTCAGATATGCTAAGGAGTTGGTCAGTTACTGTGTCTTTAATTTTTCCACTTTTAGGTTCATACAGTTCTTTAATGATGACAGCTTCAATCGAGATTGCTTTTCGAATTATTGTAATGAGTCCACGTTGGATGGCTACAGATATTTCGATTGTTTCGCGAGTTTCAACGATAGTTATAACACCTTCGTATATTTCTATAATGCCACGATCAACTGCATCTGCCAACGAAATAATTTCGTCAGAGTGCGGTACTCTTATCAAAAGAGTTTCTTGATCAACGAGACCCTTTTCTACTGCCTCGCCTATTGGGACTAACGCACCTGTATTTAAGTCTTTGATTTCTCCTGTCTTCGGGTTATAGAGACCTTGTTCGATGGCAGATTCAATTGTAACTTGTTCTGAAACAGATACATCTTCAGGTTTCTCAACGATCCAACCTAATTGAATACATTCTAAGAATGGAACTCGTTTTCCCGTTTTAGGGTGAACCATATGACCAGTTGTTTTATCAATAATAGGTATAGCGATAGCTTCATCAAATGTTATGTAATTGTCATGTTTTGAAGTCAAGTCTTTTACTAAGATAGATTCGGGATCAAATATTTGAAGACCATAAACAAGTTCTTCAAACGAAATCTTTGCTCCCGTCTCAGGGTTAAGGAATATCTGCTTTTCAATATCATATACACCCATTTCAGACAACTCCTCCGGAGTAAGCCTTTGTGAAATAGCAACGAAGTACGTAGGCTTAGATTCTTTAAGGACAACACAATTTTTAGAAATCACATCAACAGGAGCAAACCTACTTATCTGTTCCTGTTCTAGTGAGTCTTGGACGGTTAAAGGAGATTCGACTCCATTTATAATGATTCTACATACTTTAGGTTCGATTTTTCCTTGAGCAATTGCATCAATTAGAGGGATGTTTTCGTATAGAGGTTTGACCTGTTCTAATCGTTCCTTGGTTACATTCTGTTCGGTGATTTCATCGATCACTCTTAGAGGCTGCCTTTCCGCATCAATAAGCATTGCCGACACAGTCTTACCATCGTGTATTGGGGTTTTTGTCAAAGTAAATATGGTTTTCTTTTCAACTGGAGATGTAGTTGAAATGACTGGTGAGTGTTCAGTAGTTTCAGTAACTGTTATACCTTCTGCGTGTGTTGTTGTGGTTGTAGAAATGTGAGTTGTTATAACTTCTTCCGAAAACGTAACATCTTTAGGATGTTTGACAACAGGTAGAGCATCTGCGTGGGATACGTCAATAGTGTCAGGCTTTGCAGTAAGACTCTCGGAGGCTTGTACTTGGATAGTCTGCTCCAACTTTTTGTAGGTATCTGGTTTAACTAAGCCTTTGTCACGTGCTTGTTCCAATGGCACTTTTTCGCCAGTCTTAGGATCAACAACCACCGCCTTCTTAACAATATCAATGACCTTCGCTGCAGCTAAAATAGGTGCACCAACAACAGCTAGGGCACCTAATTTAGCAGCGTCAGCAATTGACATCTTTTTGCCAGATGGATCCTTTATTTCGCCAGTTTTTTTATTAACAACGCCTTTGCTAATAGCTTCCTTTAGGGTGATATCTTTGCCTGTCTTAGGGTCTCTGACTATGATACTCTCTGATGGCACTACGCCATCTTTGACAGCATCCCATAAGTTGTCTGTCACACCTGTTGTTGCGGAAATCACTACAGAAGTATTTGGGTCATAGATAACACCTGGAGCCACTTCAACTGGTTTATAAATATCTGTTTTCTCTTGATTGCCAGTTTCTGGTGTTTTCTTTGTACCTTGAGAAACAGCGCCACTATCTTCTTTAGGCACATGCATTTCTTGAACGTCTTCATGAGGACGTCTTTTTGTTTGATCTACTTCGTCATCGTCGGGTGACTCAACACGATACTCTTGAATTGTTGTATCAGATGGTCCTTGAGGGCTAGTAATTTCTTCAGTCACAACTTGATATGATTCATTTTGTGAAAATTCTGAAACAGTGGTGACTCTTGATGATGTTGTCGTAGACTGTGAAGTAGTAATCATAGTACTACTGTGTTCAGTGACATATTCTACAGGCTCTGATGAAGACACGACAGTAGTTACAACTGTAGTTACTTCGCTTCCATCTGGAGAAGTTTGTCTGAATTCTCGTACTACAGGTGTACTTTCAACCACTTGTTGTTTAATCAACGAACTTAGCTTGTCTTTTGGCTGTGTCTTTTCTAAAGATTCTGATGGTTTCAAGATCGTAAGGCTTATTGTGTCTGGTTTTTCGCCATCAGCGTTAGGCACTTTTGCAGAGCTTCTCTGTGTAGTTGCTGATTCGTACGTAGGGAGGCCAGACACATCACACGTCTCTGACATTATCGTATCGTATTCCACAGTTCTTGATGTAGTCGTTTTAATTACTGTCAGTATTTCTCCCCCTTGGGAGGTCATCTGCTGGTATTCTTCTACAACTGGCTCCCCTTCAATTATCTTCTCTTCGATGTTTGTGATAAGGGTTGGTTCACTTTTTTCAAGTCTTTGTTGCATAGTTTCCGGCTTACCCGAAGTACCCGGTTTAAGTTCTTGTGGGGAATGTTTATCGATTACGATTGTGTCCTTCATAATAACTTTAACGGGTACATCATGAGATACTTCTGTGTTAAAGTCCTTACCTGTTGTAATTACAGAGCTTTCAATAGTAATATTTTTAGTTTCCACTTTAAGAGGTGAAGGAATATCTTGCGAAAGCTCTTTTCGTGCAAGTTTATCGTCGATTTTATCTTTGGGACCAGTTTTTTGGCTGATAACATCACATTTCGTTTCCGACGGTTTAGGTGATTCTTTTTTGACAGACTTCAATTCTTTCTTGGGTTGATCAGCCTCCTCTATAGTCTTTATAGGTACTGTTTGAGGTATTTTAGGGACCGGTTTTACATTATCAGTGACAACTGCTTGTTCTTGCTTGGGCTGCATAATTTTGCTACCAACTGCTTTCGCACCTTGAACAACAGCCATACCGGCCAATACTGGCGCAGCAATAATTGCAATCAAGCCCATTTGAGCGGCATTTTTGACATCAACCGACTTACCAGTTTTCGGTTCTTTAAGCTTACCAGTTTTTTTGTCAATCAAACCAGTATTTAGTGCTTCTTTAAGCGTAACTGGTTTACTAGCAGCTACGTCATAAATAACAGAATCAGGATTTATAACTTTCTTTTCCAAAGCCTCTTTAAATGTCAACTTTTTGTTGGGTGATTTTGGATCTTTGAACTTTTGCGTTTTCTCATCAAACAGGATTTCAAATGCTTCATTTAGATCCAACATTTCCAGCTCTTTCTTTGTTGGTGATGTGGATTTAACAGATTCTGAGGGAATTTCAGTGTTCAGTACACCAGTGCTCACAGCCTCCGATATACTAACAACTTCGCCGGTTTTGGGGTGAGTGAATGTACCTGTTTCAATATCAATGTATCCAAGATTAAGTGCTTCTTCGAAACTAAAGTTTGTATCATTAGTCAAAAATTCTTCTTTGCTCGTTTGTTCATCTCTCACGATACCCTGCACTCGTGCTTCTTCTATCGAAATTATTTGACCAGTTTTTGTGTTCTGAACTTCAGTTGCGTTAACTAACACGTAATCAGCCAAAAGCTCAATCATTTTGGTTGTGATAGTGTGTTGTGATGAGAATGTTTCAGTTATCGTTGTTACCACGCCGCTGGATTGCATGTCCTCAGTCACCGGTTTTACAGCCAACAATCCTTTTTCTAGAGCTTGATCTATGGGGATCACCTCCTTAGTGTTTGGATCTGTGAATGTTGCATGTTTAATATTAACTATTCCCTTATCCAAAGCATCTTCGAAAGATACAGTGTCAACAGTCTGTGGATAAGGAATAGCCATGATAAGATCTTTTTCGATAGCTTCTCCAACAGGTATGATTTCTCCTGTTAGTGGATGTTTTAATTCTCCTGTATGAGGATTGATGAGATTCTTTTTAATAGCAACATTAAGTGTCATTGCTGCCGGTGGTATATCTTCAATAGGGTTTCTTTGTTCAGTTGCCGGAAACACATGAACATTCACAGCTGAAACAAGGTCAAGAGGACCTTCACTAGACTTGACTGTGTTCTTTTCATTATCAATTATATTCTTTTCTATGGCCTCAGCGAGGGTCATTTTTTTGCCTGGTGCAATAGTAATGCTAGACAAGGGATCGACAATCTCGCAAATAATTGCTTCTCGCAACGTCAAGAGACTTCCAGTTTCAGGGTGAATTATTTTTCCTGTAACAGGGTCTAATAAACCTTGCTCCAAAATTTCTGGGATGGATAAACTTCTAGCCAACGGAATCAGTACTTCATCTTGCCCTTCACCATCTAAAATACCTCTCTTTAAAGCTTCTTTGATTGTTACAACGTCACCGTGTACTGGGTCAACAATTTTTCCTACTTTGTCATTTACTAAACCGATTTCAATTGCCTTGTCAAGTGTGATTGGCGCACCATTTTCATCTTTATAAACGCGTACAGTCTCTAAAATTTTGGCAGTTTCTAAATTAATAAGACCCTTTTCGACAGCTTCGAGTGGAGTAACAACTCGTTTCCTAAGTTTCTGAAGGACTATTGGTTTAGTTTCTAGAATTTGAGTTTCAGGGGTGCCGTCCCTAGAAATATTAATTTTATATTTTGGTTTTTCAGACGGAGAAGTTTTATTGACTTGGACTACATCAGAAGGTACCTTTGATTTATGTGATGTTAGATCGAGAATTTTTCTGTTATCAGCCGACAAGCTGTTCTGTATGGATTCTACAGTAATAAATCCTTCCGAAACAGCCGCGCCTACAGATACAGGTTTTAGCGTAGCTTGGGAAATAGTAACTGTATTTACTCCTGTTTTACTGGATCCAGGTATAAATTCAAGGGTTTTTGTCTCTTTATAGATTTTGTAGGTGTCAGAATCAATCAACTTTCTTCTGAAAGCTTCGTCAACAGTTATTTGTTCGCTAGTTTTAGGATCTACTACCATAGTTACTGTCTCTGGAGTTGTTTTGGAAGTTTGAGTAAAAGTTACACTGCTCGAACTTGGAGAGGTAATTTCGTATTCAGAAACTCGTTCTGGTGTGTTTTCTCTGATGGAGACTTCATATTTTTTAAACGAAATGGGGTCAATTAGACCTCTTTCATAAGCTACTTCGATAGGTAGTTTCTCTCCAGTATTAGGATCCACTACCACAGTGACTGTTTTGGACGACGTTGGTGTTGTTGTTGTCACTTTAGATATCGTTACTGTTCCCTGACTATCTGGAGATTCTTGATACTGTTTATAAACAACCGGGTCTATCAAGCCCCTTGCGTAGGCTTCTTCGATGGGTATATCTTTACCTGTCTTGGGGTCAGTCACATACGTAATAGTAGTCGTACTTGATGGAGTAGACTTAGTTATAACTTGTGAGAATGTTACAGTGTCCTGTTTGGAAATCTGACTTTCGCGATAGATTTCACTCTCAGGTGTCTTATCTCTAATGGAGTCTTCGTATTTTTTATACGTGACTGGATCTACCAAACCTCTTTCGTACGCTACTTCCATGGGCAGTTTTTCCCCAGTTTGTGGGTCGACTACCATAGTACTTTTGACGAGTTGAATTACTTTGGACGCGGCTACTAAAGGAGCTCCTACAACTGCGACTAACCCTATTTTAGCTGCGTCTACAAGGCTTACTTTATTACCTGATTTGTCTTTGTATTCTCCTGTCCGTTTATCTACAATGCCTTTATTTAAAGCCTGTTTCAATGTTAACGGTTTACCTGTTTTAGGATCTACAACCGAGACGGTGCTTGCGGGAACTACACCGCGATCAACCGCTTCTAAAATGTTTTCTGAAACTCCGGTTGTAGTAGAAATAATCAAAGCCGTAGCGGGGTCAAAGATGACCCCCGGCGAGACTTGAACTGGCTCTAAGGCTGACTGATCATCAGTTGCTGTATCAAACGGTGTGTCGAACACCTCAGATACTTCCATTTTATCGGGCATACCGGCCACAGATGTTATCGTAATTACCTTCTGAGACGAAGTGGTTGTAGTCATCTGAATAAAAATAATGTATTGTCGTTCGATAGCCTCAGTCATAGTAAGCAATACTTTTCCATGCTTATAACGACCTTGGTTATCTATTACACGGAATTCTAAAGCCTTGTCTAAAGGCAGTTCTTTTTTTGTTTTAGGGTCTTTTACTTTAGCTGAATCTGGGTTGATGATATTGAGTTTGACAGCCTCATCCAGATCCATTACTCTGTCTGTACCGGGGATGGTGAAAAGACCTGTCGCAGGGTTAAAGAGATTTTGCTGTATGGCATCACTGAGGGTCCAGCCACCTCGTGGAAGCTCTATGGTATTTTTCTTAATCGTTAACGATGTGACTGATGGTTCAGAAACCACTGACTGCTTTGTGACTGTCCTAAACTCTTGAACGGAACCCTCCCGAGACGGAATCGTTTCACGAATTGTGAAGTCAGGACTTTTAACAGTTTCTGGACGGCTATCGCGTTGGACTTTGCCTTCAGGACTTGGCGGCAAGTCTTTGAAGAACGATTTCTTTGTGATTTTAAGCTCTACTACTTGGCCGGGAATCAAGTCTTTCTGGGAAACTCGGTCTGAAATTTGAACAACACGAGGTTCGTTTTGCTCGACGCCTAGCAGGCCTTGGTCTAAGGCTTGTTGGATGGGCATTATTGTGCCAGTGGAAGGATCCATGAACGTTTGCTTGTTTTCATCGATCAATCCACGCTTTATCGCTTCAGCGAACGTAACGATTGTTTCAGATCTTTGTTGCGTATTCGTCACTGTCACATAACGCTTCACAGTCTTGGTTACGGTTTGTAAAGTCAGTGTTATATTCAAGAGAGAGTTCAACAAAGCCGCACCTTCTGGTGTTATCATGTTAATCTCTACAGCTTTGTTAAAGGGAATGGGCTTTTTAGTGGTTGCGTCCAACAAATGACCAGTTTTCGGGTCCAGAATATTTTTAAATACCGCATCTAAAACGGTCAGTTCTTTACCATTTTCATAAATACCTATCTTACGATTAAACATTTCTAAAACTTCAGGCCTAACAATTGACACTTTAGTGCAGTCTTCTAAGAATACAAAGTCTCCGCTTTCTGATCTGAGGAAAGTTTCACCATTGACGTACTTTAAGTATCCCTTGCTAAGAGCTACATTAAAGGAAACGAATTCACCTGTTTTAGGATCTCTGAAACCGTCAATATCGAAAATGGATCTTTGAGAAACCGAAGTGATAAGACCTCTGTCTACTGCTTCGGGGATAGATAAAATCTCTCCAGTTAAGTTATCGCGGAACTTGCTATCAAGCAAAATTATTTTAGCACCTAATGCTTCTGTCAGTGTAAGAAGCTGACCTGTCGTTGTATCTGTAATACATTTTACACTATCACTATCGAGAACTCCAGCAGAAATGGACTCTAAAATATTCAACGGCGTTCTATTTGCTGGAGATAGTATTTTACCATCGTTAGTCATTAAGTTACTGTCACAAACGTCTTTGAGAGTCATGGGTTTGCAGATGTACTGTTTGCTTGCTGCGTCTTTGAAAGACAGTTTTTCTTTAGTAACGTTATGAACGTATTTCGAATGTTTTGTGTTTATTATATTTTTCTCTATAGCTTCAGCAAGCGTAACTTTAGTATCGTTTTTATGATCGACTATTTCGCGCACGTTCGGGTTTATCAATTCATTGTTTATAGCTACGTCTAGTTGGAACCTATCGCCCGAGTTCCTGTCCAGAATCCAGCCGCTGTTGTCTACGATGTCTTGACTAATTGCGTCGGAAAGAGACAGAGCACTCGATTTTATTTTGATTATCTCTTTGTATATGAGGTAGCCCCGTTCGTAAGCTTCGGCTATAGTGATGTAGGTTCCGTTTGGTAATCTATAGAGACCTCTTTGAAGGTCAACTTGTCCGCGATTCAGTGCGTCCGAGATACTCATTCCTTGGCTAGGCCTCTCGCCTTCGACAGTTACCTTGATCCTCTTCTCCGCTGGATCTGAAACTCCTTGTTCTGCGTCGTAGAGCTCGCTTTGAATCGCTTCGAGCAGCGTGACTTCATTTCCGTCTTCTGTCATTCCGCATGGTCCTGTCAATCTCGCAGCAAGTTTGGGGTCTATGAGACCTTCTTTCGCCGCTTGTTCTATTGTCATAGTTTGCCTCGTGTCCGGGGATGATAATAACCTCCCCGTTCGGACGTCGAGTATTCTCATACTAATAGCTTGGCCTACTGTCAGTATTTCTCTTGTTTCAGGATGGACTATACCTCTGGATTCTATTATATTTGGTCCTTCATACATTCTGTGGACTCGTTTTAGCTTTCTCACGTCAGGTCTGTCATCGTCGGAGATGATAGTTTTCGTGGTGTAGTTTGGCGAGGTCAGTTTGCCATTGGCCATTGATTTGACTGGTGCTTGACCGTCGAGCTCTGTCGAGTGTGACGATCTGACATATCTGCATTGGGAAGGACACATCAATACAATTGGAAAACAAGAGTACGTTTGCAAAGTGCTTCATAAAATACAATTAACCTAGAGAAAGACCAGTTGCAGACGCACTATTTAACGTGTAATTTATGTCTGTAATTTTCCACTTAGTCAAGTTTCGAATAAAAACATTGCGCGTAAGAAAATCTAGAAAAAGCTAAAGAAAAACATCGGAAACGTCTTTCAAGCGAAAATAATAGATTTGGCTGAAACTTGGAAGCTATCTACATAGTTTATGACCTGGAATAACAGGCATACTTTTTTTCATCAAGATAGATAGCATGCGAGCAATAGTAGGGGCGTAAACTCTGTCTTTTATAAATTCGGTTTTTTAGATTAGCTAAAACTTGACTTGGTCTAGTCTCACTTGTCATTTTTAGGCGAATTTCAAAAGTTAGACAATAACTTAATAGATCGGCATTCGTTTCTGACTATACTTTGTTAATCCTGAAGTACTCACTTCTCAGAGGTATAGTGTGTTGTGTAGGTCGTCTCCGTGGTCAGGTCTTGCATGTTGAACTCTTGTCGGAACGACCTCGCCGAGCGCGGCGCCATCGCCTCCACGAGACGCTGAAATAATAACATTACAAATTAACTATTGTAACAAAAATAAACTATTGTAACAAAAACGGCCTTAATTCGGGCTAATAACTCCGTCATAAGAGTTGGTCACTTGCTCATACGAACGAACGAACCACAATATTTGTATGTTCATTCGATGAGTTCATTAAGAGTTAAATCTGTGCCTTTATCAGGAGGTGAAGTACAGAACTTTATCACAAAACAAGGTAGATTTTGTAGGGGTGTTTATGTAAAAATCCATACTGATTTATGATCTGGTTTAAGACCTAATGTTGCCATTTAAATGATTTTATTAAAATAATATTTACAAATGCAAAAATGATATTATTAAGTACCTACAGATAAAATTCTAAATTAAGACATAATTAGAAACGATTAAATTCTTAGAAACACAAAACAGTATCAAGCTAGGTGATTAACCCCTTAATATGTAAGCTTATTCAGTGTTTGTCAAGAAATTCTACTTATTCTTTTATGGACAACATACATAATAACCGGTCCAATCAGAATGGGCATAATGATACTTCGAACTACTTGACATAATTTGTACAACTAGAAATACCTTATTTTTTTACAAAATGTGAAGTTGACACCTGACATTTATAATTTTGTTTTATTTTTTTAAATATTTTAAAGCTCAATTTTCCTTTGGCTTTATGACTTTGCTTGCAGTGCAAATTTCTCATCAAACATTTGACTTATTAAAAAATAATTCCCTGTTAGTTATTGTTTCATTTACGGATTATTAAAATATAGGTTAAACGGCTGTCAAATCTGTCAGTATTATTTAATTCACATGAGTGACATGGAAATACGGCTTATTCCACTAATCCCCGTTAAAAATCCAGACGGGTCAGCATTGTTTTTAAAAATACCCATATTTAACCCTACAAGTACCTTTAATATACGTGTAGGCATCTACACGTATTTACAACGAAGCATGCAAAAACAGATTTCTTCCAGACTCGTGCTCTACATATTTTGCCGCATTGTGACATGCTCATCGATTATAAATTTATTCATGTAATCCATTGTATCAATAGGGTGTCTAAGGGACTTGCTTTAATATCCCCTAAATATCGATGTAATAGTTCCTGCTTTATCGATAGTACCAAGGGGAAGAATTAGGAAGCCGGAGTAAGAACACACAAAATAATTCGTTTTATCGATGTATCGATTTTAGAATAAGCATGGTTTGGAATTTTGTTTTTTATGATACCCAGCATTTTATTCTTGAAAAATTTTCATAATTAATACCTATGTTTGAAACTTGTAATTGTATTTTAGTATGTGTTGCAAGATTTCGATAATTTATTTGCAGTTCACAAACAAGACAATACAATGCCAAAAAATTACAGCAGACGCTCGTAATTTACATAATTATAAAGAACCTCAACTTGCAGTGTATTGCATTTGTTCAAATATAGCATTATAATTAAATTCATAGCTTTTTTTATTATTGGTAGTTTTTTTAAAGTTGTCCTGTATCTACACACGAGAACCTATATATCATTCGAATACCCAGTGTGTGTTTAATTAATGTTCTAGTAACTTTAGGTAGGTACCTACCTACTATCAAAAATATAGGGTATATTCTAACTTTAAATAAAATACCAACCCGGCACTCGTACGCGAAGTCATATTCGTACTCCCCCATTATCACAATTATTTAACACTTCCACTAAAGTTTTTCACACACACTTAGCACTGACATGATTCACACAATGTTCACTTGTCAATATTAATTAGTAATAACATATTTTATAATGTAACCTATTTGGATAAATAAAATAAAAAAATGTTAAAACAAGAAAATATAGACTGGTTGAAAAAAGAATGTGAAAATTCAAACGCAACTAGCCGCATACGTGGCTCGCTGAAAACTGAATGAACGCCAAAAAGCCGTAAACCGAAAAAAAACATTAGACGATTCTAAATTTGAATCATTTCGTAATGATGCTTCCTACCCGACGGACGTCTAGACTGGTCGATACTAGTCGATAGGTAATTACAACGTATTGTCACGAACAGCTGTTAGAGGTAGATTTGAGGTTATGAAAGCTGACTGGCTTATTCGATACTGCGAGGAAATTGTTATCGGTGGTTGCGCGCGCATCTTCGCGGAGCGATGCCCGGTTAATTTTGACACTTTGACACGGTTCCGTAACAATACCTTTGCTATGGGAATACTCGTAGATGGGGTAGTGTGGTTGTACTGAGCGATTTGGAGGGTGACTCGGTAGGGGTTACTCAACGCTTTGTAAAGAATTGATGATGAATGTAACTATGGACAACGGAAATTGTGATTCACTAAACTTTTTTAATCTTTCATATTTGTTTGAAGAGATTGAACAATATTTAAGTAATTGTTACAAAAAGAATTGTAAATATAGTGTGGTAAACTTCCAATTGCGTGTAATCTCAAAGTCGGCCCTCAATTAGCAGCAGATGTTTCTAATTACAGCAACGTGATATAACTTTAACCGAAATCTAATTAGTTTTCGTTTGTTTCTTTTGGCAATAGAAACATTTAAATGTATTTGGTTTATTTTAATACATTTTAGAGTAGGTATTATATACGAGGAGGAAACAAAATTGTAATGACAAGACCACTACGGAAAAATAACAAAATTAGTGTTGATTCTTGATTGCATTGCATGCTGACTGGCCGACCGATTGGATTTGTTGAATTCATAGAATATCTAACATCTCATGGTAACATGAACATGAGTTTGCGAAAACAACTATAAATAACTATTATGGCAATAACTTCAACGATTTTCTTTTACACAGACAGATTTATCAGTAAATCTGAAAGCAATTAGCGCGTTATGCGAGAAAGCGATGTATAACTAGAAAATTCTTTCACGAACAAGAAATAATAGGTCGCATTCAGATTTTTTATAAAATTGGACCCAAGATGAGTCCTTGTCCAACCCTTAGATTATATAGAATCCATTATTCAACCCTTAGGTTATAATTTTCTATAGAGAAAATGGCTATTTTATATTTAATAACGAACTATTGTAAATTAAAGAGATCTTTGCATAGGATTTTAGGAATAAGATGGTATATTTCGTATCTTATCCAAGATTTGCTATATAAACAGCACGTTCTAAGGCCTTAGCATTAGCAATGTTAACTCTGCTACTATTAAAATAAGGTCGACAATTTGTAGTGCTCCATTAAAAAATAAGTGTTAGTCATAAAAGTTACAGCATGCTAAAATTTAAGTCCATTGATCACGATCAAGGCTGCACTTAATGTCAGAATGTTTAAGTTGTCCTTAATCTTTGGAAACATAAACAAAGTCGACTTTAGTTTTTTGCAATAGTTATTTTAGATGGAATCGTGTTTTAACCGAATTTATTAAAATGTCACAAAATTAAGTTGCTTTAAAACCACTTAGCTCTCGTCGTTGTATTAACTACTTCATTGTCAATCAAAGGTACTTTTTGATTGCTTTTCTATCCTACGGCCTATTTCATGTTGGTTAAAATGAAACCTACGAGAGGATAAATATCTATTTAATACAACTACTAAAATTTTACAATGAACAAACAGCGCCAATGAAAATTGACAGCGATATATGAGTTCGCTGACCTGAATCGCATAATCCGAATAACTGTCCACTAAAAATACGGTTTTTCAGCGATAACTATAAATATCTTTGCGCAACAACGCCGGTCAAACCGCTCCAATACGAGTCTAATAAAACTCGAAGTAATGTTCGTAAGATAGCACATAAATAAGATGAAAATGATATAAATAAAGTATCTTAGGACGTGATTAAAATGTAGTTTGAATACATTTTAATCTTGATCAGCGGTGATCTTTAGAAATCAATGACTTGAGTGTATTAAAAATTATTGACTTTAGTCATTTAAACCCTAATATCTGAGTTCAAAACGTAATTTGCAAAAAATATAACGATCTGAGAGAAGAAATAATAGCTCTTACAATAACAACCTCATGCAATTTAAAAGTTCAAAGGGGCAATAAAAATAACAATCAAACATATACTCTAGCTCTATTAGTTAAATATTATTGTGCTTTAAAATAATAATGAGAAAGCAATTAAATTGTGATAAGTGTACACGTAACATACGAAGGCATTGCCCTAGATGTTGCAAATTGATACTATTTCAACGATAAGACACAATGACTATAATAATAAATACGTGTATCATACACTTTGATCACGATCAAAGAGAAACAAAATTATGCAAAAAGTATTAAACTTGAATATGATAAAATGAGTTTTGAAACTGAAATGAGATAAATACATCATTAATAATTAACCCGAACAATAACAAAGTAAACTCACATCAATGAAAAAGCAAAAATAATCCATAATCCACGGTGATAACGTTGGAAGTTGAATAAATACTGATATTTCCAAAACGATTAGCGATAAACATAAGTGAAGCTATCTCTATAAATCGATCACTTGTACGAACTTCATTATGCTAATAAATATTTCATACATCACAAACTTATCAACGAATATTCAGTTTGTTTGTTTTCGAATTTATTTTATTATACGCGATGATGTATTTCTACGCTAGAGAAAATGTCCAAGGTCAAGTCGAAGAAGGAAGAACAGAAGAAAACTTTACAGACTCTACTGTATCTAGAAAGAACCAATGTAAGAGTCGCATCAGGTACGATGATCAGAGATAAAGTGAAACTAACGACAAATACGAGTGCAGTCAAAAATAGTCAGATCTGACGCGACCTGGCAACACGTGGGGAGCCATTCTGCCGGCTGCCAAATAGCGTGGAATGGTGCACTTCAATGAGTACGTTTTTATCGACAATAGATTACGAAGGTTAATGCTTTCAGTGTAATACGGGATGACAAAGATGCTAAATAATGGAGAGAGGAAGAGGATTGCCAGTAAGGTGCAAATGTATAGAGAATTAGAAGTAAATATGTCAAGGTCAAAACGGTGTTTGGATTTGATAATACCTACTAATATTCCTCCTACGAAACCGACTGCTTCTGCATTTTAATGTGGTTAACCTAACAATAAGTCAGTGAAACACGGTCCTTTAAGTGCTACCTATAGCTCGTCAAGTAACCTTACAGAGTCGTTGAATTAATAAAGGTGACACTGCTATATACCTATCTATATTATTATAGGTAGTAGACGCTGTTAATCTCAATTTAGAGACGCTCATTCGGTGTCAAAGCGGTAACAAGATGATGGAAACGCAGAGATTTATTTTTAACCGATTAACTGTCAAGTTGGCTTTTGTTTTACATTTAGAACTAACGCAATATTCATCAAGTTCTTAAGAGGTCAGAGGTATAGGCAAGGAATTGTTGAAAAGAAAAACTTACAAACATAATAATGAAAAGGTTTGAGCAGTTAGTATTATATTATGGTGTACCTACCATTAGGGGTTTTCAGATTTCGAATGTAAGGTCCAATTTTGAAAAGAAGTCAACATATCGCTGTATGAATGTCCAATGTTATATTAGAAGAAATAAATTCAAAGGGGCAAGTAAAACATCGAGATTACGGTTATGTTATGCAAAACACATAACAAACCATAAGCTATAAGTATATTGACTGTAAGAGTTATCGCCCATGACATCATTGCATTTGTAACACGACGCGGACATTGTTGATTGAACTTGACGCCATTTTCCTGAGAGGAAATCGATAGGACTGAAATTCATTGCGAAATTCAACGATACAAGGGCCCTACATCGGCTACACAAGACAATTGTCGTGTAATTTCATTACCTCGGACTCGGATCCGCAGTAATTAAAAGTCACAGTGAATAAAATACAAGAGACCGAAACTTTAAAATGATAAACCCCGTAATAACATGAAGTATAAGAAATAAAGAGAGAAACTTGATAAGAGACAAAACTCAGTGGCACATATTGGGAAAAAAAGACAAAACGAGATGAGAGAGAGAACGGAAAGAGAATTAGCCTGAGGTAAAAGTGGATATTTTAAATCTTGAACTTGATTTAGATACACTTGCTAGGTATTATAAATTGTGACAGATAGCGAGTTCAAGGAGGTCGTCAGATAATCAATAATAAATAACAAAATAAAACATGATAAGTACTAGCCAATTTATCAAAAAATGCAGTGGAGATCAGAAACTTTTATAGTTAAGTAAATAATAACTCTTTTGAGAGAGGCTGGAGAAGGAGATGAATTCTCAAAGGACAGAGGATTTTAGAGAATTGGGGAAACCTTTGCCCAGGAGAAGGACAGCATAGGTTTATAGAAAAATCGTATTTTTAAACGGCGCGATTATTAATTTACAATAAAATACATTAAACAAAAACATATTGCATGTGTGTTGCAGTTTTGATTCGAATACAATAGTCATATAGACATTCCAAGATCAAACGATGATATGTAGTACGATTGCATTATCGATATCATATCGATTGATAAAGACACTTCATTCGATTAAAACATTTTGGATAGCACATATTATTAAACGTTCTTCAAGACCTTGAGATAAGCGGCCTAAACAATAATAATACGATGACATAATCGTAAAATTCAATATTCAAGAATATAAACAACTTATTTTTTTAAATTAGCTTCACGTTCGTTGGCGATATAGGTAGGTAGGTATTCTAACCAAATTACGAACGTGCGCGTAGAGCTCAATAGTAAATAATTTTCACAACATTAAAATACCTACCTATAGTAAGTTAAATATAGTCTTTTTACTAATTTGTTTTAAAAAAAATACCTAACTAGAAAAACAATGTCAATTAAACTTTGTCAAGTAAAAGTCCTTCTATAAGAAGGTAGTTAAATATTTGTTTTTCATTAGTTTTCAATGATGTTAATTATAATGTAAAGATTGACTTGGTGTTTGTCTTTATTTTTAAATGAATTATAGGACCGCGAATGACTCAAATTAATTGCACCTGTTTTAATGACTATTTCGTCAATATTCCGGTGAAGGTTATTAAGTTAACTTGCAACATTTAACGCGAAAACCGTTTCAGAAATTCCTGCATTATCTTTCTACATTCAAAACTTCAGATAAAACATAAAATTGTAAAGATAAGGTAAATAATTTATCAACTAAAAATCACTGTAAAAACTTTTTTCACAATACACAAAACCTTCTTTCACAAAATAAAAACAAACACTCAACACAGTTTGAAATTCGAATTTCGCGTTCGTTCGGTATTCGGTAGCGCCGACACGCGTCGACCGGGCGTAAGCGTAAGCGCGCAACTGAAAACGGACACGTTTCATCACCGAATCAAATTGTATGTGCACTTTCCGGACGGAACTAAGTGTTTATGTATTATCATTTTCATCTATGATTTTCATTGTCTCGTTTTATGTTCTATCGTCCGCACTGGTACTAGATACACATGGGATTTTAGTTTCTTGTAAGGTCTGATAATTTTATAATAATAAAATCTGACTACCTATCTCGTTCGTTCGTTCGGTTGTCTGAGCAAGTGGCCAACTCTAGCTACTGGCTGAAAACAAACATCCAAGATCACTGGAAGAACATTATCACGTTGTGATCATTCTAGCTTCAGGTTTCTGTTATTTTTTTACGATTATATTGCAAATTCATTAAGTATTTTTCAGAATAGATAGGAAAATTGACAAACTAAAGTGTATTTTAAAAAGTTGACTAGGTACCTACTTATTTTAAAGCACCTACGTGTTTATCTCGGTGACTTCAAGGGCGCTAACATATTTCTAGCATGACATAATTTTACCAATGAGTCTATCTTTACCTATTTCTAGTATTCATAGGCTAAATAAATACATAGCAAATTCAAAGAACCACCAACTATTAATTTATTGATCCACTTTGGACGAATACACCTACATTTTTAAAAGGATTATTACGTAATCTTATAAGACTTCATTCGATTAGTTTTAGCACAATTGTCTTATCGCTTATCGCTCGCAGCACTTTTGCAATACATTTTGAAAATAACCTTTGTATGAAACATATCTGACCTTGACCTTAACATGACCTCGATGAAGCCTAACCCTAGCGATTTAGAAGCTTGCGTGACCTAAAGCCTTAATTTATAGGCCACTTGACATGTCCAAACGCATTCTACTTACGACTGGTTTTTACGTCGCTTTTTCGAGGTAATAATTACATTTTATTGCTGACAACTTTTTTGGGGCACGAGTACGGCATATCAGTGATGGCCCTTTCGTAAGCTTTGTTTGACTTCACCTGCCCGCATGGCTCATTCCAATCGATTTTACAACAACTTTCCTTATCAGATGGTTTTCAAACAGGCTCGTATGACTAAATTATGAAAACTGAATTCTTGAAAAACTTTTGGAAATCCAAGCAAACAATTCAATCGTTTCATATTAAAAATTGGGTAAAGTCAATCATAATATTTAAATCATTTCCCATGTAAAGTTAAGTTAGTTACTTATGCTTCTATTACGACCTTGACACTATGACCATGTGCTTGATGTCGCTGATGACGTCAGTTGCTACTAGCTAGGCAATTCGTAACATCATCACGTGAATGCGGGTTCGGCACCGAATTTTAATTGGAACGGTTATATTCTTGTTATTTAAGTTTGAAAATTGTTATTATTATCAAAAATCTCGAATGTGCCAAATACAAAATAAAAAGCTATCTAGGAATAGACACAAAATGAGTAAATTTTATAAGCATCTACAATCAATCTAGCTGGCTATGTTTCCAATTTCAAAAAAGTCTTAATTTAATTTGTAAATACACCTAAAAGAAAAATCGTAATTTTCAGACATAGGCCCTTTTCTAAAGAACTGCAGAGTAAGTTTTAAAATTCGAATTCAGAACTTCGGAACAAACATTTTTTTCGGAGGTCAGTTAACTTTTTTATTACATACAGGCCAGTGGCATTGTATAAATGAACATTAAGTTAAAACAAATTAAATCACTTGCTGTAAAGATACGATAAAATCTTTAGCAAGACCGTAAATCTGTTTTTCCGTTTACCCTTCAGTTTTGGCGGTGATGTAATCGTGATGAGCAATTGAAGTAAGAAGTAGGCAGAATAATGTTATTTTAGTTTTGGATTTCAAAAATCAAGGTAGATGTCATTGATGGATTGACTTTGATGGTTTTATGATGTGACCACGACATTTTTAGCAGAGGTGTTAAAACACGGAAACTTCAAGAATATCATCACGATACGTCATATACCTACTTATATACTAACTTATGTTATGTAAATTTTTTTTTTTTTTTAGACCCAGTACCTAATGCATAACATAGTTCAGAGAGTTTAATATAGATTTCTCGAAAATAACTACGAAGTTTATTGAAAATTTTTATTGTGTTATTATTTTAAATAGGAACTAGCCCTGTTTTTTATTCCACTCATCAAATTAAAAAAAAACTGTTTTGTCTGGATCTATAAAATACGCTAATGCTAATTAAAAAACTACTTTGTATAAATACATATCAGAATTTTATAATAAGTAGCGTTTTCTAATAAGCATCTTCTACCATAAGTATCTTCTAACTGCTAACCGCAGTTCTGGTAAAAATAATTAACTAGCTAAGTACCTATTACGATGATTCCTTTTACCTTATTTTTTGCGCAAACTAGTCATATAGTGACTCTAGCTCTATGCATTCGCATTCAGTGACGGCTCGCGATACAAAAAGTTGTTGAAAAGTTTTTTTGTATGAGGCGGCGATTTTGAAAAGCGTGCGCTATATTTGTGAAACCTTATTTGTCTTCGAAGTCTAGACGGTATTTCCTCTTTGACAAAAATAAATAACAAAAAGTACGCCAATGAATATAAATGGCAGTCTTTTTGACAATATGAATATAATTATCTCTAGGACTTTTAAGAGTCTTACGCCCGAATACTGAAACGTTAATTAAAGTAAGTGGTGCTTATCTATGACATATTTTGACATTTGTCCAAACAAATCTGACAAAAAATAACTTCCTCAATGTTTAATACAGCATTAAATATTCAATTAGCGTTTGAATATTCTGGCTTTTATTTTAGACCGATGACAACTAGAATTATGAAATGAAAGCTCCATTTTAAGCCGAGAGAACGTGCTTAGAAGATAATAATAAGCCTCATATAGTTTCACAACACAATGCCTGGCTTCCTGGCTTGGCATGGCACGGGACCGAGTATTGTGGCGTTTGCGAAGGGAGGCCTATACCCAGCAATGGGCTGTGGATGATGATGAGTTTCACGACTGCATAGTCTAGTGGGTGGACAACACAAGCCTAGATTAAGGCACGGTACGTGACAGTTACTACGTGAATCATAAACAATTATCTATGCCAAGGTAAGTCGGTTTAAAAATAATTATTTTCTAAATAACAATTTCAGTCAGTTGGCCAAATGAGACAGTGACTTTCGAATTTCGATCTAAAGGTCCGATGTCGGTTTACTTTTCTGCATTTTTTTATGTTTAATAGCTTCATGAAACTTCTGGAAAGATAGCGGGAATAATTTTTGGGAAACTATTCAGTTTCTAATAAATGATGATTGGTTTACCTGTCAGTTTAGACATCTTCCAATAAATAATATCAGATATAGTCTGTCACTTTTGACAGGTGTGGTGTGGGTGACAGATTTATTTAGTTGATTCGCTAAAACACGAAAAGAGTCTTAACCGCCGCAGTAAGGAATGGACGATCAGCCATGCATTAAGTGTTTTTGCGAGTTCATAAGTAACCGAATCTAAGTGTCAATGACACGCGCTCAATGGGTTTTTTGTACGTGTTTTGATTTTGATGCAACAATTGTTTGATTTCGCAGACGTTTGGAGGTAACAAAAACAATTTTAGTTAAATATGCAATTAGTTATAGCAAAATAATCTTAGTTTTCGTCTAAGTTTCTAAGAACTTCCCACTAATATTATAAATGTGAAAGTTTGTGAGAATGTATGTATGTTTGTTATTCTTCCACGCAAAAACGACTGGACCGATTTGGTTGAAATTTGACATGTAGATAGGTGATACCCTGGATTAACACATAAGCTACTTTTTATCCCGATATTCCCGCGGGAACGGGATTTACGCGGGTTACGCGGGTGAAACCGCGGGGCGCAGCTAGTACTTTATAAAATATGGAAATAGTTATATGGCGAAATCATGTTTTAAAACGGCAAGAGTCATAATAAGTTTTCGTGTACCTAAGTACTACCTACTCTGTTTTTTGGTAACAAAACAAATTAATCGATTTTGTTTGTCGTGTTGAATTCGATTTTCGGTAAGGTTATGTCAATGTCAGTTGACTTAGACATGGTTTAGATTTACCACGAACTTTAACCACAAAATACTAACGGTCTGTTTCATGAAAATCTGACAATTTTTCTGGCTTTAAATATTTTACACTCATGACAATAAAAAATACATACTTTGATACATAGAACCTCCTCCTTTCTTTAAAATCAGTTAAAATTGCAATCTTTACAGCTATAGGAAGCCTATTTATGGTACAAACAGATCTTATGCCCGTTTTAGGAATACTAGGTCCTGGATTTTCATTACAGTAAAGATGTTAATATAAGTCCTCAACAAGTTAAATCTAAAGATGCGAATCAAATGTTTTCCAAATAAAGTCAATCCGCTGCCCACGCGGTTCCTTACCCGACTGCGTGGGAAGCAGTGCTTTTGTAATATAATTCACCAGCAATTTAAGGTTTTAGTCTAGGAAATTGCGGAGTAATTAGTGTGGGATGTATTTTATACCAACGATAATTAAGAGCTTTTGGCGTCATTGATAAATCAAGAAAACAATGTTGCAAGATATAAATTCTAACTATGATTTAAATTGTCAAAGTCAGGTGTCATTCTGACAATCAACTGGAACATTCCGCATATTATTATTAAACGTTTTTAATTTGAATGGGATCCAATTAAGAATTCGATTTGCAATAAAATATATCATATATTTAAGGTAAATAAAAGGCGACAGCAGACGACCTTGGACAAGGTCCAGTCTGATATAACTGAATGACATCACTTGCCTAGAGTGGGCTAAACTCATGCGCAGATTACAATGGCATTCATTTCAAATGAAGGAAAATCATATATATTTATGTCTAAACTCACAATGATGACGATCATATCCTGCATAATCAGTCTTTCAATTATTTTAAAGCATGACGTAGCCTAATTTAGTAAACAAGTAAAAAAAATGGCGCCAATGAGTGACATTGCGCGCCTAAAATCAAACCGGATATTACGACCAATAAATATATCTCAATAAATTAATTAGTTATTTCTAAATAATATTTTAAGTTCAGCTCTAGGTATATTTTATATTGTCGATCGCCTGGCTATTAATTAAGTTTAATTTCCGAACTAGATTATTCGCTAATTAGCTCAATTCGGTGAAGTCATTCACAGGGTATTTCAATAAACTACGGTTAAATCATATAAGTCTGAGATCATCGAGACTATTTGAAATGCAAAAATATTTAGGAACATTGTGTAAACCATGATAAAACTACTAAGTACAGATATAGGTTTTGTTTCGGAAGTCATCAAAATATGAAAAACCTGTTTCGATTACCTATCGCATTTACGAGTAGGTACCTTATACATATTTATTATTCGTAATTTTGTTGTACAGCAGTTGCTTCGAAGTGCCTAGAGTCCTTTGGATACCGTTTAAACAAATAAGAGACTCATTGGTCTCATCTTTAGAGAACATGTTTGTTACAGGAAAAGTCATAAAAATCCTTCATCTTACAACAGTATTCTGAGAACCTGACAGCTGTCATTTTTATGATTGTCAATTAACTAGCAATTTAATAATTAAAAAAAACACTTACCAGTGTAACAATATCCCCGGGGTTCGCTGCGGCGATTCTCCTCAGTCTTTCGTACATCATATCAAGCAGTCTTTGGTACTTCGCGTTTAGTTCATCAAGCTCCTTCGCAACTGCCTCGGAGCCCACTGGTATCCTCTCAGGGTCCACCACTTTGTTCTGTTTGCGAAGCCATTCCGCCATTTCCACGTCGGCTTGCCGCTTCAGCTGCCTCATGTCCAGAGATGGATGGACTTCCTCGCAAAGCCATTCGGCGTACCGTTGACATCTCGACGAGTGGATCTATTTAGTTAGGGTCGAAGCGGGTTATTTTTAGGTTAGTTTTCGACAGAATGTTTTGGCGCGAAACTTGCGCGAGCTTAAAACATTCTGACAATACGAAGCTATCATTAGAAATTATTTTATTAAAATCCTTTCGTTATTCCTTTCATATCTTTTACACGGTTTTTTTTATATCTTACACACAAAACGACATCTATTATTTAATCATCTCTAAAACAAAAGTAATTTTCTTCTAAATTTTAAAATAAATGGTTTTAATATTTTAAACAAACTAAGAAGGTCATTCATTCTATCAATCATTTAAACATGGCAACACTGTCCAGCTTTCAAAGCATCCCAGATAGTCATGCTAGATATAAGTTGTACACAAATCAAGATTCTAAGCGTGCAACACCAGTGCTCTGTGATAATTGACACCCACATTTCGTGCAAATTACGAAGCACCCACGATAGATGATAGTTTAAGTAAATCAAACAATAACTTGAATTGCTTTACAAAAATAAAACAGTAACATTATCGTGTACTCTTATCGTGTACTCTTATTTACAGGTAATTCAAATAAACTTGTTCTTTGTAATTTACTAACAAAATAGTAACATTCGTATACTGGCAACACAAACCACAACACAACTCATGCAAAGCGTAACATTTTTTTTTGAAATGCGAACATGTGGGTATATTTTTCAATGAACACATAAAAATAATCATAACTTAGTCACAGTGCAAAAATCTAGCAGCATTTTTTGCTGTTTTGAGATTTCCAATCACACAAACATTCACTCTAGTTAGTATTAGTTTGCAAAACTAAATACATTAGTATAAGCATCGGTATCAATAAATAAATCTTAGACATCACTAGAAATATTGCTGTCCTTTTCATAACAAACGAAATAACAAGGACAGCGATACTTTAGAACTGTCAAAGCTTAGAACCGACATTTTGTTAAAAGCGTCAAAGATTAGGCGTTATCCGTGCAGAGGCGACACTTCATGCATGATAGACAACACAGTTGAGCCTGAAACTCCGCAATACAAGAAACTTGAAGACCCAGAGACAACTAGAAGCACAAATAAGACAGAAAACGCTGGACTTTCTCATTTCCTTTCAACAACTCACAGACACCTATTTAAAAATAAACATTTTACAATTCACAAAATGGCGACTATTTGGGTAAAAATGAAACAAAAATGAAACATTAAAAAAAACACATACGACTCACTATTTTAAACAAAAACAGTGCATTCAAACCATGTTTCTCTGACAAAAAAACTATCCACTCCAAAGAAATATAAATCACTTTAAAATCCTGTCATATAAATGTTTATTTTAACCAATAAAGTATGAGGAAGTTAACCCATGGTCTAAAGTGCCTGTTTTAGTTTTCGAGTCTCATTACTTCAGGTTATCATACCTTGGCCTCTCTGATGAATCTTCCACCATCGACATTAACCTTCTCAATCTTGGGGGTCCTTTCCACCACACTGGTAAGTAGACTCTGTGGGACCATTACACCGGATTATATTTAGTTCAGTGCATTATAAAATGACTGTATTGTAGTAGTCAACTAACGGTGAGCGCTAAACGGTCGAGCTTTTTGCATCAATGATATTTTGACAACTGCAATTCAGTGCTTATGGCTAGTTCGGATTACAAAAGCAGTTCGAACTAGCAGTTATGTATTACACGTGTGCAGCTATAATTCCTACCACTGAAAGTCAGCACGTTTTAAGCGCTGACCGTGTGTTGAAAACTCAATACAGCATTTTTTTTAAAGTGACAGTATCTTTACATGCAATTGTGATAATGACCATAGGTTTATGACTTGTTTTGGAGTGTAACATGTTCTATACATGCAATTATTGTCATGAATCTTAAAAAAGTAATAATAGGGTTTGTTTTCATGTGCATCATCGTTTTAATTTACATCCATGCCGTAGAATATGTTAGTAAATCTTAACACTGACATGCATGTTTTCATTACACTAAAACATTTTTAATAGGTACCTCCTGTTTGGTATATTCTAAAGGTCAATTTATATTGTGTTTTTGTTCATACACCTTTGAATAATTTTTCATTAAACATGCATGTTATTGCCCATTTTATAATAAAATTAGCTTAAAACATAAAGTTAGAATGTATTTACAGACTATAGCAAAGATTTGTACGACAGACGAAGTAAAATCCAAAGACAAAGAGAGAAACGCAGTAAGAGCAGGACACAGCACTGAAAATAGAGAAGTGTATACTAAGCAAAAGAGACGGAAGATATCACAAGCATCCAATTTTTAAGCACAGAAATCACACTATCAATAATAATGATGATGAAAGTTTGTAAGTGTAAATATTTGTTAACCAGTCACGCTCAAACGGCTAGGCAGATTTGAATGAAATAAGGTACCCAGATAGCACATCTTGAATTAGTACATAGGCTCCTTGGACATAAACTACTTTTGATCTCGTCATTCCAACAGAAGCTTGAACTAGTCACCGCGGATAACTCCACGCTAGTACATAATATGACGACTAGATGGCGTTGTATATTCAACCACACAGCGCCATCTAGTCCCAATCAACTCAAGCTCCCATTGTAAAGCTAGTTACGCTCACCCTTGTCGGCTCGAACTGCTCCTTCGGGCGCACTTCAATCGGCGGCTGCGCTTGCAGCTTGTTGTAAGCATCGTCGATCCACTCCACCTCCTTCTCGAGTCCCGCGTTGTAGTTGCGGAGGAGTTGGTAGGCGGCTTCGCAGCTGCGCAGTCTGTGAAGAAGTTAAACGAATATTACGATTGAAAACAGCGCCATCTACTGAAATATTTGGGAAGTTTTGTTGTGGTTCAGATTTGTGCGAACATGAGTTTTATACAACGCCAGATCCTACTCTAGAAGATTGGGAGTCATTGGAGTCATTATCGTCGTGCCACATTATTTCTATACGCTCTCTATCAGTCTCTACACGATGATTTCATCGCTACGATATTAAGAGTGTGATTGACAAGCAAATTGAATCCCTAAGTTCATCGATCATCAATGGTAGGAGGGCCGAAAAGTCGCGACAGGTTCGCACATCGCTATCTGCAGCGATAGGTATTGATCGCAAAACAATAAATTAAAAACAACGCCATCTATGAACATTTTCTCGCAACTCTTACCTCTCTGAGAGCTGAGTGCACACACTGTTCCATCTGGCTGCGTGACTTCTTTATCCAGCCTCTCCAGATCAGCGTGTTTCCCAGCCCGTGGTAACGATGCGTGTGGTAAGGCAGTTCGTACTCTACTAACTACTATACTTACTGTCTAGCTACTGTATAGCTCTATAGTAATAAATTGAAAACAGCGCCATCTATGAACATTTTCGCGCAACTCTTACCTCTCAGACAGCTGTGTGCACACACTATTCCATCTGCTATTGAGCTGCGTGACTTCCTTATCCAGCCTCTCCAGATCAGCGTGTTTCCCAGCCCGTGGTAACGATGCGTGTGGTAAGGCAGCTCGCGAGGACTCAACGAGACGGCGACAGTTCTCAGCGTCGTCGTTCATCTGGTCCACTGCTATCTGCTGCTTGCTGACAGCCACTTGCATGCGAAGGAGGTCTTCGTGCATCTAGAAATTGACATAATTGTGATAAAAATTTAAAAAAAGAATACACAATTGATTACAACATAATTATGTTATTCAAAAGGCCAAAGGTTCTTGTAAGTTGTGAAAAGTGAGGGTATGTTATTTGAGTTTGGAACGCAATCTTTTTAAGTCATTGTTTGATGTCTCTCTGTCAGTTTTTGGTAACCGTTGGAATAAAACGTGCATTTATCGTCTATAAGCCGGACTGCCTTACCACTCGGCCACGAAGCCCTAGTGTCGTAGCCTGAAACTATCAGTAAGATATTATATTAATACAACGGGACATTACTCACGTAAAATTACTGACAACAATAATTCGACAGTAATTTTACGTGAGTAATGTCCCGTTGTATTAATATAATACCAGTAAGATATTTTCGGTTAAAGCACCGACTAACACAAAAAATATATATACTCGTATAAGTAAACAATAATGAAAATGTACAATAACTCACGTCCTTGAGCATTTCGACGTCGTTGGGCAGGTCGTTGAACTGCGCCAGCTTGATCTCGAACTCTGAGATCGTCTGGTGGTTCTCCTCCATGCTGTTCACCACGATCTCCACGAACTTCAATCTGAGGAGGAAATACACATGTTTAACACATTCAAGGCCCAAGTCCCGCGCAGTAGGTACCTACTCGAGCCAGTTCGTCCTGGGCACCTAACGTGTCAGTGTAAGTATATGCCTACATTTATATGTAGGTACTGATGGGAGACAAACTCCAGTGAAAATAAAATATATTCCATTCATACTTGATTATTAAAAATGGGTTGATAGTCAAAGGGTTGGAGAGTGAGATAGCTATTTTTCATTCCGACATTCCTAAGGGAACGGGACTTACGCAGGTGACAACGCGGGGCTCAGCTAGTTAACAGTAAAGTATTTGTAGATCTTTGTCTTACCTTTCCACAAACAGTTGGCTCTTGGAGTGCATGTCGTTCCATTTGCCGATCACCTTGTCTAGGTTCTTCTTCATCGCGGGGGTCTTGAGGGCGATGCCTGAAAAAAATATCAAGTTGAGTACATATAAAATAACTTACAACCCAGTCCATACAAAGGTTGCCTGGAAGCACTCGCTTTGAGTGATAAGGTCGCTTATTGTGTCACAATGTATGTCTCTATTTTCAGTTCAATTTTGGTGTAACAACAAATAATGCCACCGAGATCTGTTCATAAATGACCAATACACCAAATAATCAGCCATAGTTCAAGGGCTTTACTTTTCTTCTGTACTCGAATTTCAACTCGCTTCGCTTCCTTTCCACAGCTCGCTTATCTCTCCACTCAACTTACCTCTGAAAGTGTTCTGAACTTCCTCAACCGCGTCAGAGAGGGCATGGACACTGCTCTGCCAGTCCTTATGCTGCAACACCAGGTGTTCCAACGAGTCCAGGTCCCGAGGGATGTGGCTGGCTATCCTCTCGTGCAGCTGCCTCTCGAGAACCTCCAGGCGCTCCAGGAGTTGGGAGGATTGCTCGGTGAAGATGCGCGCGGCATTCTTTGATTCCTCTGAAAGAGATAGATATCATGAAGTCTCTTTTCAGTTTGAGATACCCAAGTCATCCATTCAATGTTAAGGATCAATAATTTCGAGCGCCTAAACTACTGAGTCGTTCAAAATTTTCCAATAATAAGTAAGAGAAAGGGAAAATATGTTTATTCAGCGTTCTTTCATTCGTTGGTATGAGTAAGTAGCAGACTCTGATGACAGAGTTTTTAGGCCGCCTTAAGACCTCCGTCGTGGCTTGACGACTTTTAAAAGTCAGAACAGACAGATTTACGTGCCCGCCGAAGCATGGAAGCTCTCAGATGGTAATACCACTAGCGGTCACCCATCTAAGTTGTGACCGCTCGTAACTCGTTGCTTAACTTCGACGATCTATCAAGAGCGTAGCAAGCTTCGTCACGAGCGCTTTAGCAATGTGACACAATCAATACAAGACAATTAGGTAACTATTACATTTACCTACAACCAATGAAATTACGAATACCAATAAGAAACTATTGATTAGAACCAATCACAACACACCACAGTTACAAAAATACAGTAAACAAACACCTGTTTCTCCATAAAATACTCTCTCAACAGTTCTTTCTTTGTAAACCAGTATTATGCACTTCAGAAACATTTGAATTACAAAATGTTCGAGTCAATTTCGGAACAAAGCCGCTGCTACACAGAAACTGAAAATAGCTATCTAGTTTTCTTAAACGTTTGTGTAGTGAAGTAGTAGAACAGCTGGACAAGTTCACTCACGGGCTATGAACAAGTCTATACTTCATTTCTTGAAGCGAGCTAATAGGAAGAAAAATAATCGCACGGTCGCCGAAAATCATTAGATTGGCTAGATTTGACAATTGACAATTGATTTTACAATCTAGCCAATCACGAGAAATACAATTATTTTCGACGACCAATCACGTGCGTTTATTTTTGTTCCTATTAGCTCGTTTCAATAAATGAAGTATAGTCTAGTCTAGGCAATGGCTAGATTTCTGCTTTATTTACCGAATACTCATAATAAAGTACATATTTGGGATATGAACTGTTTCATACGTCCTTTCTTGTTAAGTTGGTATAACACTTACTTAGCGTTTCAGTATTAGATCGTAATGTGTCAAAAAATATTTTGGAAGAGGATGAAAGAGAGGAACTGATTTTTTTATTTTTTGGGATACTCAATTGACCTACTTCCCTCGTCTACACTGTGCACCACCCACTCCATACTTGATTGGAAATTGTAACTGTCATAATTCACCACAGGTTCATAAACAGTTAGTACTGAAACTACCCACAGTATAACTCATAGTTTGTACTGAAATTTACCACAGTTGCTATACCAGTTACTACGGCGAAGGGCACGTCACAGATTAATAACAAAAAGTATGAAATAAAACAGAAGACAAAAAACCACAGTGCAAGTAATAGTACCTAAGTACTTGAAAAACCGCAGGATATATAACAGTTAGTATGAATTTCAGCAACAATGATATGAGATCACTGGGTGTCTGATTGATATAGGGGGCGAGATTGGTTTAATTAAATTATGAGTTTTGCTTGACATTGAGACGAAATTGACCACCTACATTTTTGGTGAGTTGTTTTCATGTTATTTTTATGGCCTAGTAGTTCATGCCACTAATGGTATCCCATTTATGTAGGCATTGGTTGCTTACTGAAACTTTTAATGTTCTGTGGAATGTTGTGTAGGATGGGGTTCGGGCTAAAACTATTGTAGGTACACATTAAGACGAGACACTACGACATACTTTTGAAACCGTGAACGAAAACATCATGACATACCTATTATCAGTTAACACTTGCAATCTGTCCTAATAAAATGGTAACAAATTAACAAATGCAAACCTGTGGCAAATATGATTTAAGAAATGCCTCTGCTTATCTTTTCGTCATAAAATAATTTGACCATGACTAATGTTTTTACATTTAATACCTTCGTTCATTCATTCAATCATCAAGTTATTTTAATACTTAACCAATTCTCAGCTACATCCCCCACGTTTTCAAAGTACAAATTCTTAAATAAGGTAAATACGTGATAAAGTCCCGTAATTTTCATATAAATTACAAATTCTTATCATAAGAATCAGTACAAATTGCTGTTTACAAAGTAGTCAGATCATTTAATGGGTGATGTCACACGAAGATCTAAATGGGCATCGTCTGTTATTGACCTTGTAACTCCTACATGACATGTCACCAATTTACCGAAGGTATGAGTGGCCATGACATGTAGGATAAGACTCACTAAATGCAAGACAGCACTCGAATACTGAACTGCCGCCTATTCTCCAAATAACCATGTCTTGACTTGACACGACACGGTGGTTTTTTTTAATAATGCGATGGATTTCAGAAAACAAAAGCTAGATAACGTGAATTTCTTACCGCGTCATGATTTGAAAGTCGTCGAGAATCGACATATTTCTAATTAGTGTAAGTGGTGCTTAATACGTTCGAACACTGAAACGCTAACTAATGTAAGCTTATCTATGACATAATTTGACGTTAACTATTCTATACAAATAGTTCAAGCGTCCTAAATGGTCAATATGCCAAGTAATCAGTATTCAGGCAATACATATTTATTGAAGGCCTAGCTGAGACGCGGTTGTGGGTTCGATCCCCGCTCCGGGACAAATGTTTGTATGTTCTGCAGATATTTGTTCCGTGTCTGGATGTTTTCTATCTATAAATGTAGCTCTAATTGTTCACACTTTCACATAAAAACAATGTACTATCAAAGTGCATAAGATTATAAGAGGGCAATTTATTGAACTATTTCTAGACTTGCAAAGATAAACAAAAACAAGATAAACCTAGAATGTCTTACCTCCTTTCCCTCTCGAAAATATTCGTTTTATCTTCTTCATTTTGTCGTTCAAAACTAATTGTTATTAACAGTACACAGAACACACTATTCTTTAACACTTTAGTTCAAAAGTGGTTTAAAAGTTTAGCAAATGTGTATGTTTTCGTTTGTTTGAAGTGAAATTCTAAAATCGTCTGAGCTAAATATTAGTTTTAAAGCTAGCTTCCGTTCGTTTGTTTTGTGAATGCCAATATTTGCAATAGCTACAAAACAAAATTGGATTTAATTCTATTTTCAGTTATTATTTTATAGTTTATAAATAAAAACAAAAAAAGACTAGTAACCAGCTAGTAAAAAAACTGCCCTATCCCAACAATATCTCATTACACTTCTACTCGACAAAACGACATCATAAACAAAAGATTCTATGATTTATAAACAGTTTATTTTTTTTATGTTAAAAGGTCTTTGGAGACTTTTCTAACTTCACCGGACTTTAATTCAATATTTTTTTTTTCGAAAGGATTAATGACTTCTATTTTTACCCTTAGGTATTATCTTCACCGGACTTTAATTCAAGTGATATTTAGTTTGAAAAGCACTCCACTCGTGTACCGGTCGATAGTATACCGTGCGTAAGCGCATAGTACGCGCGACTAATTGCGACTGTGAGGCGTCCCGTAGGACTTGTCCTTTGTCACTAGCAATTTGACGGATATAGTGGGCTTGATACTTACAGTGACAGACGTTGAAATTGTTCAAAATCGTTCCTTTGTAAATATTTTGTATGAAAATCTATACGAACAAAAGTCTTTCTTATCTTTAAGTCTGAAATTTTTTATATTTTAGCGTTCATGTGAGTTCATGTTCGTGTTCGGTTTGGGATTTTTAAAAAACGTTTACGGCTACAAGTGAAAGCTTACGCAAACTAGTAAACTAACTACTTTACGAAACTAGGTTTACGCATAAGTATAGTATAAGTTAACACTACAAATTTAATACGTTCAAGTACCAAAATAAACAGTCAGACTACACCAAGAAGTCACCTAAACGATAAATCACAATGTAACCATCCATTACCTTATCGCAAGTATCAAAACTATAAGTCTGGGAGGGTACACTCGCGATAAGATGTCTCACTTCTAATGACTATGCGGGTGACTGTACACGGTTTTAAACACCAGTTTCCAAAAATATGATCACGACTGTATGCAACGGAGCGGTAGACATTTCTTTTAGATTTTTATGTATTCTTTAGATTGAAAGAACTTTAGCCCTAGCTCTTATATCTAGGGATTGTAAGGCCTACCTTCAGCCCTAGCTTTTATATCTACCACGGGTATCTCATCTCGAACATTGAATTCACTCCGTTTTTCTTCGGGATATTTTTTGGTGTTTGATTTTTGCGGCGTCACCTGCGCGGCGTTCCGGCATCCGACTGCATACTTAGCACTAGATGGAGTTACTTATTTTTGATTGTAGGCAAGACCTAAACGCCCCGCTCGGGGCGCCGCAAAAATCAACAGCCCGAAGAACAATGTTCGAGATGAGGTATCTGACTTATAATCTGTGTATCTACTCGTACTAAGGATTGTAAGGCCTACCTTCAGCCCTCGCCCGTCGTTCGAACTCGTCGAACAGTCTGTTGACCTCATCGATCTCCCTCCTTAGCCTCCTGAGCGAATTATATCTACTAAGGATTGTAAGGCCTACCTTCAGCCCTCGCCCGTCGTTCGAACTCGTCGAACAGTCTGTTGACCTCATCGATCTCCCTCCTCAGTCTCCTGAGCTGAGGGTCGGCCGGCTCGCCCTCTGCTAGCAACTTCTCCGCGTCTTCATTCAGAGCGCGGCGGATGGCTTGACGCTGTTCCGCGCCCATTGCCACGAACTGGGGAGAAAGGATTTATTTATTTATTTATTTATTGGGAAACCAACAGCGATACACAAAGAAATATCTGTACAAATACTACATTAGAATGGCCAATTACAGATTTCCACGGAGAATACAAAAGAAATATTTATGGATTAAATAAAGAACACAGTTTTACAGAAACTAAACTAATACATATTTTTATCTATCTATTTCTATACTAATAAAGAGGTAAAGTTTGTTTGTTTGACGGAGGTAATCTCCGAAACTACTCAGCCGATTTCAATAATTCTTTAACCGATGTGTAGAATGGACTGTTGGGAAGGTTATAAATGTTTTATCTATCTATCTATATTTTATCTCGGTAGTTTCATTAGTACACCTGTGCAAAGCCGGGACGTGCTGCTAGTAACTGTACAAAATACAGATAGAACCAGTTAAGCCACCTACCATTGCAAACAGTCTAAAAGTCTTTATCGGTTTTTAACACAAGTTTGTATACCTGAGGGAAATCCCATCCTTTCACCACCTTGATGGTGGCGAAGATCATGTTCTGCCTCATCCTCAGCTGCTTCCTCTGCCATAGTTGGATGACCTATAACAAATATACAATTTTAATCTCTCTCTGTTTTGTTTCTGTTAGCTTTACCGTTTTGTTTTATACTTCTTCCTTGTTTAAATAAGCATGCTGTGTTTGCCTGTAAGTGGTTGTGCAATTAGCATCTATCAGTACGTCAGTGTACGTTTATACTATGTATACCTTATAAAAGTATTATTGTTACAATTGTTGGTAAACCTAATAAATAAATTTTAATTTTCAATTTATTTAGTGCGTATGTGTTAGTAAAAGATGGTTAGTGATTACAGTTCAATTTCATACATAATCAGCGTCTTGGAATAATATGTAACAAGCAGATTTTGTAAATAATGACTTTTTTTTTTATCAACCTATTTCGTCCCACTGCTGGGCAAAGGTCTCCCCCATAATGACTAACTAATATAAAAATAAGAGAGGATTACGAAGTCATGAATGTTTTCAAACTTAAAACAAAATATTAAGTTACACACTATACCTTGTACAAATAATAACATATCAACAATATCACTAAAATCACTATAAATATAAAGAAATCTAACAATTTCATGTCACTGACACGAAGTAACTGACACTACTTGAATATCTACACGTAATGATAGTCTAATGAGGAGATAGGTGAAGTCTGTTATACTATTAATGCATTGTATTAAAATAATGCTATCAGTATTAGGTCACTTGTTTACATTTTATTACTTAATGTATCTATTTCTATATTAATATTATAAAAAGATAAAATTTGTTTGTTTGTTTGACGGAGGTAATCACCGAAATTACTCAGCCGATTTCAAAAGTTCTTTCACCTGTGTAGAGTGGACTGTCAGAATGGTTATAGGCTATATTTTATCCCGGTAGTTTCATAAGTACACCCGTGCAACGCCGGGACGTGTTGATAGTATTATATAAATGTATAGTATTTGAGGATGTCTGCACTCGCCGAGGTTTTGGTGCTGTTTTTTTTTCAATTGAGAACTGACCTATGTCAGTTACACTCACCCTATCATACGCCTTGCGCAGTGCATCAGCAGCGTCGAGTGCCTCCTGGCAGGGCGGCGGCAGCGCCAGCACGGCGCCGGGCAGCTGTAACCGAGCTCTAGTACACTCACCCTATCATACGCCTTGCGCAGTGCATCAGCAGCGTCGAGTGCCTCCTGGCAGGGCGGCGGCAGCGCCAGCACGGCGCCGGGCAGCTGTAACCGAGCTCTAGTACACTCACCCTATCATACGCCTTGCGCAGTGCATCAGCAGCGTCGAGTGCCTCCTGGCAGGGCGGCGGCAGCGCCAGCACGGCGCCGGGCAGCTGCGCCTCGGTGCCCGCGCCGCCCAGCCGCACGCGCCAGCGGGACCGCCCGGAGTTGTCCAGGACCGTCACTGAGGAACCCTTCTCGATTGCCACCTGGAAGATACAGAAGCTTAGTTGTTGTACTTTATCGCATCATTCAAAACTATTATAATCACCCACGTGGAACGGTGGATAAAAATTATACAAATCTAGCCCTCCAATTAATAATAAATATCCTTGGACATTCCACACAGCGTTATCTAGTCCCAAGCTAAGAAACTTAATGCTTGTGTTATGGTAACCAGATGACTGATATAATACTTAGATACATTTTTAATACAGGCAGAAATATAAAAACGTGTTCATAATGTTCTATTTGACATGAAGACCAACATGACGACCAATCACGTGCGTTTATTTATCAGTGAACAGAGTAAGCGCAACAGTCTCGGCCCCCAACTTACATTCGCATGTTTGTACGCGCAAACAGTCTCGGCCCTCAATGGCCTGGTCACAGGCGCACGGCGCTGCCTCACGGGCCGCACACTCCTCGCGTCCTCAGCGAGTGAGTTATATAACTTACATTCGCATGTTTGTACGCGCAAACAGTCTGCCCTCTACTTACATTCGCATGTTTGTACGCGCAGACAGTCTCGGCCCTCAAAGGCCTGGTCACAGGCGCGCGGCGCTGCCTCACGGGCCGCACACTCCTCGCGTCCTCAGCGAGTGAGCTCTATAACTTACATTCGCATGTTTGTACGCGCAAACAGTCTCGGCCCTCAAAGGCCTGGTCACAGGCGCCCGGCGCTGCCTCACGGGCCGCACACTCCTCGCGTCTTCAGTCTATAACTTACATTCCCATGTTTGTACGCGCAAACAGTCTCGGCCCTCAAAGGCCTGGTCACAGGCGCACGGCGCTGCCTCACGGGCCGCACACTCCTCGCGTCCTCAGCGAGTGAGCTCTATAACTTACATTCGCATGTTTGTACGCGCAAACAGTCTCCGCCCTCAAAGGCCTGGTCACAGGCGCCCGGCGCTGCCTCACGGGGCGCACACTCCTCGCGTCCTCAGCGAGTGAGTTACATATATAACTTACATTCGCACGTTTGTACGCGCAAACAGTCTCGGCCCCCAACTTACATTCGCATGTTTGTACGCGCAAACAGTCTCGGCCCTCAAAGGCCTGGTCACAGGCGCACGGCGCTGCCTCACGGGCCGCACACTCCTCGCGTCCTCAGCGAGTGAGCTCTATAACTTACATTCGTATGTTTGTACGCGCAAACAGTCTGCCCTCTACTTACATTCGCATGTTTGTACGCGCAAACAGTCTCGGCCCTCAAAGGCCTGGTCACAGGCGCCCGGCGCTGCCTCACGGGCCGCACACTCCTCGCGTCCTCAGCCAGACGCGCCACGGCCGTGCCCTGCCCGTTCAGTTCCTCGCGTAGCTCCTGCATGCCTTTGAGAAGGCGCTCGCCTTGGTCCAGAGTGAACTCGGATTGGGAGAACGATGTGTTGAGGGCCTCTTCGCGTCTGGAAGATAAGAAATTGTTAATGTTATTCTATAGTAGGTATATCGCGAGAACCTTTAATTGGCTTCCTACTGCTCATCATCATCATCATCAGCCCTTCTCATCCCACTGCTGGGTACAGGCCTCTCTTCGCTTCCGCCACTCGCCCCTGTCCCGCGCCAATCTAACCCAAGTCCGGCCTGCGGTCTTAACTACCTTCTTCCTACTGCTAACTCATTGTTATTTTTGTTAAGTATAAGAAAGCTGTTGGATCTCCAATAAATAAATAAATAAAAGTATGTTTTTATGATTTCACTTTCAAAACTATCGTGAGTAATAATAATAATAAATAAATATCTTTTGTAAATGAAACGCGTGAATCACGGACAAGAACTGACTTTTATTTATAATGAACCAAAACTACCCACTTTATACAAATAGATAGGTACTAGTTTGTAGAGGTGATAAATATTGTCGATACCTACCTACTAAAAGGATCTAAAATAACACCCCCACTTATCGCAATATTCACTAAACAATTTTATACAAAACTATTCTATACAAACTATGCCAAGGAGCAACATAAATTTATAATGTTTTGCTGAACATAAGCTTTTAGTTAAAATATCAGCCGGCATATCAGCTGATGGCAAATACAGTACTTTAACAATTTTATCTTTTACTAGATCACGACAAAAATGATATTTAATATCAATATGCTTTGTACGTTTGTGAAACACTGGGTTTGCACACAGCTTTTGTGTGCCCTGGTTATCATTGAATATGCTGATTGTGTACATCTTATTAGTAATTTCATATTGTAATCGTTTTAGATATAATGCTTCTCTACATGCCTCAGACAAACCAATATACTCTGCTTCTGTACTAGAGAGAGCTACACATTTCTGTTTTCTACATTCCCATGAAATTGCACCACCAGATAACAAAAAACACATTCCAGTATATGATCTCCTATCTATAGAGTTAGAAGCCCAATCAGCATCTACATATCCAGTTAATTCTGAATTACCTTCTTTACAATACTTTATTCCATAACATTTAGTTCGTTTTAAATATTTTAATACTCTTTTTGCATATTCCCAATGCTCTTTTGTGTGACAATTATTAAATTGACTTAAAAAACTTATTGAGTAACTAATATCTGGCCTAGTCAAGACTGACAGGTACATCAAACTACCAATTAGTTGTTGGTAGGGCTCAGGACTAGTTACACCTACTTGACCTTTATTTAAATTAAGTTTGACCTCCATCGGAGTATCAACAGTTTTACAATCACTTAAATTAAATCTGCTCAAAAGTTGATCAATATAAGTTTCCTGACTCAAAGTTACACATTCTTTATCTTTATCGAAGTTTACATTCATTCCAAGACAGAGTTTGGCTTCACCTAAGTCCTTAATGCTAAACTTATTAGATAAAATCTGTTTCAAGTTCTTAGTTTCAACTTTATCATTGGAAAATATAAAGAAATCGTCTACATACACTGTTACAATGGTCTTACATCTGTTTATATCCTTTATATACATACATGGCTCTATTTTTGACCTTTTGTAACCATCACTGATCAAACAATCATCAACCTTTTTATTCCAAGCTCTAGAGGCTTGCTTGAGTCCATAAATGGCCTTTTTTAGTTTTAATACTTTACAGTCTGAACTACTACTATTATAACAGTCTGGTATTTTCATATAAATGGTTTCCTCTAAATCGCCATTTAAAAACGCAGTCTTTACATCTAAGTGGTTTACATCTAAACCTAACTTTACAGACAATGCTAATAATAGTCTTAGAGTCGTATGTCTCACTACAGGCGAAAATGTTTCTGTATAATCTACTCCATATTTTTGGGTGAAGCCCTTCGCGACAAGACGAGCACGGTAACGCACATTGTTTTCACTATCGTACTTCTTTTGTAAAACCCACTTGCACTGCACTATGGTACTATTGACTGGTACATCTACAAGTTCCCACGCACCATTGTTCTCGAACGACTGTAACTCGTCCTCCACTGCCGCTAACCACTGAGCTTTCTCAGGACCTTCCAAAGCTTCTTGCAACAATATCTCACCCGTGAACATGTTATCATCTTCTATACATGCACTTGCTAATCCATATCTGTCTGGCAACTGCCTGCGCCTAGAACCACTTGTCATGTTCACATTGTTGAGTAAAATGGAATCTTCACTGTCTGTTATAGTAGTCACGGAGCTATCTGATGTATCATTTTCACAAGGTACATACAATTCACTGCTGTCATCTAAGTTCAAGCTCTCCGATTGTTCAAGTGAATTTTCCTGAAGTGTCAAATCTTCTTCCCCCACTGGAACTAAATTCACCTCATCTGAACAATTTTCCTGTACCTTCAGAACATTCTCCATCTTCTCCAATACTATAACATCTCGACTGGTAGTGATGACATTAGACTTCGGGTTATATATCCTATACCCTTTGACATCATTGGAATAGCCAACAAGGATACATCTTTCAGACTTTCTGTCCCACTTTAATCTCTTTTGTTTTGGCACATGTACCATTATTGTACTACCAAAAATGCGAATGTGACTTACATCAGGCTTTCTGCCTGTCCATATCTCGAAAGGAGTTTTATAATTCAACGTAGTTTTCACAGTCCTGTTTTGTAAGTACACTGCAGTGTGTGCCGCCTCTGCCCAAAATCTTTTCTCGAGACCTGCATCGAACAGAAGACACTTGGCTTTCTCAACAATTGTCCTGTTGTACCTCTCTGAAAGACCATTCTGCTCAGGTGTGTATGGGTTCGTTTTTTGATGTACTATCCCATGTGACATCAAAAAATCATCAAACTTGCTGTTGCAAAATTCTGTCCCATTGTCACTTCTCAAGACCTTGATGCTGCGGTTAAGTTGATTCTCAACCTCTGCTTTATACTGTTGAAAGCATTTCAATGCCTCATCTTTTGTTTTCAAAAAGTAAATGTATGTCATCCGACTAAAATCATCTATGAACAGCATGAAGTATCTGGAACCACCTATGGATCGGTTTTCCATTGGTCCACACAGATCAGTATGCACAACATGCAACAACTCAGTACTTCTGTTACCTTCTTTGGGAAAAGGTAAGCGGCTCTGCTTGCCCTCACAGCATGCGACACATGATGACTTTGAGATTTCAGTCTTACTATCAAGTGTCAGCCCCTGTACAGCATCTTGCATCTTGTACAAATACTGGCTGTTGACATGACCTAGACGTCGATGCCAAACTTCACTGGACACCATCACTGCAGCTGACAAACTGTTTTCAGGCATGTTTAGTTTGTACACCCCATTCAACAGATTCGCTGTAGCCACCAGTACTCCTGCTTTGTTGAAAACCATACAACCATCATTGGAAAATGAAACTTTGTTTCCTTTTGATATAAGTTGACTGACGGATAATAGATTTGTAGTCAACTTCGGCACACATAACACACCTTCCACTGTGATATCAAATTCACTGGTGCGCGTCTTTGTCGTAATCTGCACATCTCCAGTACATAATACAGGTACTTTATCTTTGTTTGCCACGACAATTTCCTTGATCACAGGATCCCGAGACACATTGGACAACCATTCTTCGTTCGCAGTAAGATGAACACTCGCCCCGGAGTCAATATACCAATCGCTTTTACAAAAGTCACCATTCACGAACACGGCGCTAAACGCATTACTGCTTGTACGTTCATTTTTATTTGTATTCGACGTAGTTTTGTTCGAAAATGTACACTGATTGCGGTAATGCCCTGTTTGTTTACATTTGTAGCATGTCACTTTTGGTTTTGACTTTGACATCTGGGCGTTGTCTTTGGTCGCAGTGCTACCAACATTCCGGTTCTTCTTGAAACTTGCGAACGCGCCGCTTGAAGCGCTTTTGTCGCCGCCATTTCCGCTTTCTTCCATGTCCAACAACTTCGTTTTAATGGCGTCCGCTGTCAATGGTATGCCGCAATGCTCGATCGCCATTATCATAGGGGAATATTTTTCTGTTAATCCCGCTAACAAAAGCGATGCGACCCACTCATCATTTATGTTAAAACCCGTACCACTCAATTTTTGGCTTGTTTCTATGATTTGTGTCACGTACGAAGTCATCGAAACACAATTTTCGAGTCGTATGGAAATCAGACTTCTCAGTAAACTGATTCTCCTCGTGAATCCTGAGTCGTCAAATAGGTTTTTCAATTTATTCCATAGCTCATGGGTCGTTTGTACACTTTTTATGTGCACATACAGCGACGAATCTATTGTCAAAACGAGCTTCGCTTTGGTTTTTGCGTCCCCTGCTGCTCCTATCTGTGCTGGTATAGTCTCCGACTTGATGCAATCAGACATTCCCTCCAGAACTAGGAAATTCTCAGCGGCGAAAGCCCACTCACTGTAGTTCTCACGCCCTTTCAATTTAGGCACACTGACAAGATAGTTCGTCGTCATTTTCACAGTCACAGCGTTAAACACAGTTTATCTCAATCTGCAAAGTCTATTTCCACTAGGAATGTCCAAGAAAATTGCGAGAAAAACTAAAAAAACTGGGCCCATAACCTTTTGTAAATGAAACGCGTGAATCACGGACAAGAACTGACTTTTATTTATAATGAACCAAAACTACCCACTTTATACAAATAGATAGGTACTAGTTTGTAGAGGTGATAAATATTGTCGATACCTACCTACTAAAAGGATCTAAAATAACAATATCCTTGGACATTCCACACAGCGTCATCTAGTCCCAAGCTAAGCAACTTAATGCTTGTGCTGTAACCAGATATGACTGACATAATACTTATATAATTTTTTTTTGTAAATACACACACATTATAGATAGAATATATCCAGAAACGGAACAAATATCTGCAGAACATACAAACATTTGTCCCATAGCGGGAATCGAACCCGCAACTTTCGTGTCTTAACCGGGCCTTCGCCTACTGCGCCTCTGTGGTGGTCGGTCCACAAAAAAGAGGGCATAGTTATGTCTTACATGTCTAGAATAAGGTTAAAAAGAGTTGAAAAGATGTAAGGTTACACAAATATTTACTAATAAAAGTAAATAAGATGTTATGTGAATTAATTGAAGAAATTTAAAAAATACTAACTTCTGTATCCATTTCTCTGCCTCTTTCACCTCTTCAAAGAAGTGGTGGTACTGAGTGGTGTGCTTGAGGTGTGTTTCAAGGCACAGCGTCAGTTGAAGCACCCAAGCCCATTGGGACTGCATCACCTATAGAAAAGTGTCACGTTTTATACCTAAAATCATCTTGGGAATGATTAATGTAGTGAAGGTTTTATATAGTTGAAATTAGTGCAGAAATCTAAACTAGATGGCGTGACTGAGTAAATTTTGTTTTTGTTGGATTTAAATCTTTAAATGTTTTTTTTAATGCAACAATTAAGATCAATAAATCTGTGAAATGAAAGACACGTTCAATAATACAATTAGCACACATATTTTCATCATATCAATTGGTTTTTTCACGATGTTTCTCTTCGCAGTTAGGTTTTTATTTGTCGATACGCATACATAAATATTGAAAAATAATTATGAATGGTTCTGATACCTATTTGTATTTGGATCGTTATTATGATTTTATCTCAATATAAATAAAAATATACCATAGTTGCCATCGTAAGTAAATTTTACTTCAATTGCAATGTAATATTTGCATACACTAGCTATACCATACTCAGCTTAATTCTATTCACAATAGAGTATAATAACCACAAACCTGCAGATGTGTTTCGATGGTCTTCAGCGCAGGATGGTGTTGGGCTATGAGCGCCTCTCCGCGGTCGATCACGTTGCTGAACTGAAGCTCGCGCTTCTCAAGCGAAGACATCAGTTGCTATTGGAAAATGACACTAATTAGACGGATTTACAGTGAATTTTGAATACACTTACGCCCGAAAACTCAAGCCAATGGATATGGCCATATTAAAGGACTTTTTTTGGCAGATTTGTATAGATATCAAATTATGTTATAGATAAGCAACACTTACTTTAATAAGCGTTTTAGTATTCGGGCGTTAGCTAACTTTCTATATAAATACCTAGTTCAAAGAGTAAAAGCTTTTTTTATACTTATTTGTTTTTTTAATAAGTATGAAGGTGTGTCATCATTAATTTTAGTTCGAGTCTGTGCAGTGACATACAAAACGTCAGTGATATAAACGATTATAATTGGTAGAAAAAATTAATAATGAACCAATCATGGTTTATTTAAGCTATACTCTTTGAACAGACAAAAAGCACATCTAAAATGAATACGCAAAACAAAATAATAAAATAAAAAATCGAAACGAACCTCGTTGTCGTCTCCAAAGGAATGCTTGTAATAAAAATTAACCAATTTATAAAACACACGACAAAGCAACGAGTAACATTCTTAAAAATATATTGTTCCGTCTGTCTTCCTAGATGGCGCTGTTATGAAAAGAAACTGAATAGACAAAAGTCACAAGAATTTGAAGACTGTTAAATCAGTCTAGCGCATAACTATTGAATTAGATTATAACAAAACAATAAGGATAGGCAGGTTTTTCTTTGTGATAGGTACCCGAAACTGCTTAATATCGCCATCTAGTGACGCAACGTAGAACTTTTTTTAAGAACATTCTCCATTGGACATTAATGACGAATCAAGATATAATCCCAATTATCCATTCCTTTGTAGCCTTCTCGTGCGCAAGTGTTTTGATGCGCTTAGTGCGAATGAGTGAGTGAATGGTCATCTAATCATTCACTACGGAATGGATATGGCTCTATTTTAGAATGAACTTTTTTGGGGCCTTATGTAACCCAAATGGCATTCTACAGAATTCGTAAAGGCAATCAACAAGCGTTGTCTGTAGCTAGGAGTTTGTTGTTTTTGTATGTACATTTCTATGGTGTGTACAAATACGGTGAACCAACCGAATAGACGATCCATTCTTATATTTCTCTTTTCTATTCTATTCTATTTGTGGATGTACTGGACCCTATAGGGTAAGAGAATGGATATTTCAAGGCTTCACACACTGAAGTAATCGCGGTGACCGAAATCAGTCAGACATTATATTTTGAGACTATAATACCGGATGCACTTGAAACAAACTGGCGAACCGTTGCCTTAGATAGCAAAGACTGGAAGGCTGAAGGGAAAGACCTTTGCCCAGCAGTGGGACATGATAGGTCACTTAAAAAAGAGTTTTAAAATTTGGGGGAGGCCTCTGCCCAACAGTGGCACAACATAAATTGAATAAGAGAAAGTTTTTTTATCAGCAATATCAATTTTCTAAGTACGTAATTACCTCGTAATAGTGTTGTACAGCGGGCAAGTTGATATGCGGATCTGCCCAGTCCCGGGACAACTCTACTTGTTCCTTCTCGTTGAGCCAGTTCAACTCCGCTGTGGCTGACTGTAGGAAGTCTTGTAGCGCGTCGAGGTCGGATATGCTGTAGGGAAATAACAAATATAACACTTAAATAAAATAAAATGATTACAATACTCGATTAAGTCCCGTTAACATTTATAAATATGTTTCCAAGTCGCGATAGTAAAGTATTTTCTATCTATCTATCTATCTATCTATCTATTTTAACACTTAAATCTACGAATAATGGTAAATATTCCGTTTTCTACACTAATATTATAAAGAGGTAAAATTTGTTTGTTTGTTTGTATGACGGAGGTAATCTCCGAAACTACTGGACCGCATACAAAAATTCTTTCACGGGTGTGTAGAATGGACTGTCCGGGAGGTTATAGGCTATATTTTATCCCGGTAGCTTCATTGGTACACCCGTGCGAAGCCGGGACGTGCTACTAGTGTTTAACAAAGGTATAACATACCGTTTGGTGCTGGTAGAGAGCAGGTCAGCGTACAGCTTCTGCAGCTGGCTGAGATGCTGGTTGTAGAGAGTCAACTCCTCGCCTGAGAAGTTGGCGCGATTGTGCACGCACTGTTCCACCTGAATACATAATAATAATAATAATAATTATTATCTCCATCTTGAGGAAAACCTGAGAGGATGATGAATAAAGAAATGAATGAAAAAAGACGTGTGTCACTCGGGGACTGCCGCGGTAAAGCTATTGCACGCCACCTAGAGGCGAGTTGCTGAACTAAAGAGACAAGCGTTAGGTTATTTTCGTCACGGGATTTCAGGATTCGGTCTCCACTCTCAAGGTCCGCGATAGAAGCTATGCAATAGCTTAAAAACTTATTGCAAACTTACAGAAAAGAACTTATGAACTACAAATTCTTAGTAAATTGTACGGCGGTCTTATCGCTAAGAAGCGATCTCTTCCAGACAACAAGATGATGATGAATTGAAAAAGATGGCCTCACCTTGGAGTGGAACTGGTCTATCTGCTTGTGTTCTCGTCCGTGCTTGTCCAACTCGTGCTGAACCGACTGCAAGTCTGAGCCGTACTCAGACTCATGCAGCTTTTTCTGAAAGAACAAAGATAAAGTTACATTTATTTACAGAAACTTTAACTGCCACATGTTTATGTAACTGCGACTCTGGTCTACTGCACCAGTGCTCAGGCATTTACATCTATACTAACTAGATGATTTTTACAGCGTCAGGAAGTAATTTTTGTCTTCCCACGACCTACGGAACGAAAGTCGAAGTACCAATCCAATTGACCAACACGGCTTTTACTGTACCAGTATTCGGACAACTAATGCTAGGTTAAGGACAGTGATACAGGGTGTTTCACAAGTGCACTTACAAGTTTTTCCTTACACCACTTAGTGGCCTCAGCTAGCTGTTGGAACTTGGGGTCTGTATCGTGAACCCTGGTTTCCAGCACCGTTCTTGTCTCTCGTCTGACAGTAGTCTGCTGGACCGGCATGCGAACTGACGACAACCGTGGCAGGAGTCGCCCAGTGAACGATTGGCGGGCGTTTAACCAGCGGTCGTGGATTTGTTGCACTCTGGAACAATGGTTTGTTATGTTGTTGTAGTTGTAATAAAAACGCGAAGTATCAAACATAAGAAACACTAGCTGCACCCCGCGGTTACACCCGCGTAAATCTCGTTTTCGCGGGAATACCTGAATAAAAAGCCCATATGTTATTCCAGGTCTTTAGCTACCTATATTCCATCGCAATCAGTTTTGTAGTTTTTTCGTGAAAGAGGAACAAGCATACATCCATACATCCACTCACAAACTTTCGCATTTATAGTATTATAGTAGGAAGAAGTGGATCCATATTGAAGTAACTTTCGGAATCCTAGTCATTATTAAGTTTTCGACTCACCTTCGTAAAAGTTCAGCAGCCTGCGCATACCGCCCTTCCCTCAGCGCGTGCGCATCTTGGAACATCTCCTGTATAGTATGCTCCATGGCCCTCAGCTCCTGCTCTATCTGCTCGGCCGCCATCTTGGCTTCAGCGGGGTGCACCCCGCGCTCCACGCGACGTATCTCACTCTCGATGTGGCGCTCTACGCTGTCCAAGCCGGCTTCTGTCTGTTTTATATCCCTGGAAATAAAATAAATTTGTTTTATACCTATCCCTGAAAATAAAATGAATAAGTATCCTTGGACACTACATAATCTGGTTACCATAACACTAGTATTAAGTTGCTTAGCTTGGTGCTAGACGCTGTGTGGAATGTCCAAGGATATTTATTTATTAATTTATTACAGACGTCATCTAGTCCCAAGCTAAGTTAAGGCAACCACACACAGCGACACAAAGGTCGTCATTGGAGAAGTACCCCAAATTTTTTATATAAATCGCACTAAAAATTGAAAGGAACATGCTGAAAAAAAATTATTTCATTTCATTTTCATATTCAGCTTTAACGGCTGCTTAAAAATATTTCAATCAGGGATCCGAAATATCATGGTCTGACGTCACATGTTTCCTGCGCCACTAGTGCGCGCAGTCACTATCGAGTCTTAGGTCTAGGTTTTAAAGGGATCTGGCGCAGCCGGTAGGATAACTAACCTGTGTAGTTTCTCAGCGAGTCGCTGCAGTCTCTCCAGCCGTCGGATCTCATCGTTAAGATCCCTCTCCCTCTCCTGCTGCGCCATGAGCAGTCTCGCCCACGCCTGCTCCAGCGCGTCGGGCCGGAGTGTGGGTTCGATGTCGCATTCGCCCACCGTTTCGAAGTATTTCTGGGAAAAACGAAACAGTTAATATAATGAAGTGGAACCTACTGCTTTGTGGTCTGGTGAAGTTACGAAGGTTGAAGATAACATAAAACTCCAATAAAACTTGGGTCTATAAAAAACTACGAGTACCTTCCTTTCGAAATATAAATATGGGACTATATTACTTTGAAGATTGACACAGAACTTTGTTTGATATTGAAAACCACTTATTCCCATCTTTCAACCTAGCTTTTCATCATCATCTTTGAGAGATGAAACTTAAAACTTCTAATATCTAACCTAGCTTTCAACGCTAGGTTGGATATTGGAAGTTTAGTTGGATGGATGATAGGAATGAGTCTTGGATACTACATCTGCTTCCTCACCTCCAGCTCTCGGTACTGATGGAACAGTTTCTGCTTCTCCCGCTGTCGGAGCGGCACCTCCTCGGCGCGGAACCGGGTGCTCTCGCTCAGTAGCTTCTTCATCTCTATCAAAGTTGATGGGAAAGCACGGTCCTGGAACAAACAAGTTATAAGTTACTAGTATAAATACAGGACAGAATCAAGAAATTTCAAACGACATTTGTCATTCACGCTAAACTGTCAAATAAGACGGTAAAACTTTCAGAGTTGACAGTTAAATTAGTGCTGTATTTTTAGATCCTTCACGTGTGTGTGTAATCATCTCGTTAACAAGATATAGATCTCCAAGGGAAGGCCCTTCCATTTCCTTACCTGGAATAGCGCGCAGTTCCCTCCCATCTCTCTCAATATTGGTCCCTCCCAATGTTCTCCTTACTAGCAAGACCCCGCAGTTCCCTCCCATTTCTTCCAATCCTCTTCCCTCCCAATATTCTCCCCCTTACTTGCATAAGCGCTTCTCCCAATACTGTTCCCTCGCGCATTTTCCTCCCATTTCTCCCAATCCTGTTCCCTCCCAATATTATCTACTATACCTGCATAAGCGCGCAGTTCTCGTGCAACCAGGCGCGATGCGCGGCGGCGTGCTCGGAGTATGCGCTGGGACTCCGCGTCGAACAGCGGGTGCACTGCGGGTGGATGGTCAATGCCATACCAATGTCTGTCTCACTTCCAATGTTCTCTACCTTACCCGCAAGAGCGAGCAGTTCCCTTTAGATCTCTCCCAATGCTCTTCCCTTATCCCACCCATCCCCCCAAATTGGGGGGATGGGTGGGTTACGAAGATTGGGAGTGCTCATGCAATTGGGGGCCCCAATTGCATGAGCACTCCCAATCTTCGTATCCTTACCTGCATAAGCGCGCAGTTCTCGTGCAGCCAGGCGCGATGCGCGGCCGCGTGCTCGGAGTAGGCTGCGGCGCGGCGCTGCGACTCCGCGTCGAACAGCGGGTGCACTGCGGGCGGGGAGGGGAACGTCTCGTACAGAGACGATATGTACGTTATCAGGGACTTCTCGTCCGGCTCGTGTGTGTCCACATCTGGAACACAATTCAATCAAAGTCAAATCAAAAATATCTTTATTGAGGACACAGTTTGTGATACAAATATAAATAGGCTTTACAATTAGGTACAGTATCCTACGCGGTCTTATCGCTCATGTCGATTTCTTCCAGACAACCGTAAAACTAATAAAACTAAAGAGAATTAAGGGGTAAGATACAGTTCCGGAGGCTAACAGTGACAGTTAAAAGCGACTCAGTTTAGGTCCTAAAATGAACTGCTACCTCAACCGTCTGGATGTCGATTCTCGACGACTTTCAAAGCATGACACGGTGAATGTCTCAATGTTTCTTATCCGAATATGAAACGTTTGCGAGATTTACACTTTATTAAATCTAGAGTTATTAAATGTTTGAAGTATATTCAAATTAGGATGATTCATATTTTACGAAATTAAATTTTCATTTACGAAATTAAAAGCTGTTTCTAATCCCAAGGGCAGACCTTAGACGACACCTACAAACACCTACCTAACACACCTACGGGCTAAGGCCACAGTTCAGAAAATAACGACAGTAATCATTGCAATCACACTCAACGTAATAACACTGGCCATTATTTACGCCAAATTAAATGCATGATGCATTTTGTTATTGTTTTAGGTCCTTGCCTTTGTTTAAACTAAGTCTACGACGGAAATGAATTAGTTCGATGTTGGGACAGTGGTATAAATAAATGCAACAGTAAGTAAGTTTTTATAATAAAATGTGCTCTAGTCAATATTTACGTCGCCTTAACCTATCCACGGTCTTCTTAAAAGGAACGTTGCCGCCGCACGCCACCGCTCGCAAATCTCTCACGCAACGTGCGTCGTCGTGGGCACTGAACGCGTTAAATCCTCTGTTATAGATATAGCTATCTAGATATTTATCAAAAGATATCTTACCCTCGGGGTCCAGAAGACGAGTAACGCCATACTCCTTCTCGACCACGTGGAATGCTGTCTCCAAACGCTCACGGACATGCCTCGACCTGGAACAAGAAGTAAAGTTTACATGAATGTTCATCGCCTGTGGTGCCACGCTAGAAAGTCGATGCCACGAAGTTCTTTTAGCGGATCGAAAGCAAGTAAAGGCAACAATATAGCTGTCTCTTTTTAGTAGGTCATGATCAAATATCTCTATCTCACCTGATGTTATGCCAGTCGATCAGATCAGGCCTGTTCCTGTGTATGAGTGCGTTGAAGGCGAGTCCATCTCACAAGGAGATTCAGGTCAGTCCATCTCAGGAATAGGTTCTTACAGCCGATCAAAGGTAGATAATGGCAAAGATATAGATGTTTCTTTTTAGTAAGTAAGTCATGATCAAATATCTCTATCTCACCTGATGTTACGCCAGTCTATCAGATCAGGCCTGTTCCTGTGTATGAGCGCGTTGAAGGCGAGTCCGTCCCGCCACGAGGAGGTGAAGTCAGCTACCCTCACGCCGGGGTACTTGGCTGTGGAGCGCCGCGCCCAGCTGAGGAGTGCCTCCCGGGCGGTCACGTTCGGCTCCTGACCGACCACTATGTCAGATATCTGGGGAAGAGGAGTTTATATTAGTTTCATTTGTATTTCCTTTATTTATTTATTTCAAAGACACGTAAACAAGTTTTTAAAAATGAATGGATGAATGAAAATACTTTATTTTACATTTACAAAGATACTTAGGCGAGCATGTATGAAGAATGTAATGAGAGTGAGTGAGGCGAAAGAGGTATGTCAGGATCGTAGCAAGTGGAGATCCGTGGTCTCTGCCTACCCCCATAGGAAAGAGGCGTGATTTTATGTATGTATGTATGTTAAGATACTTATGAACTAGTAAACTTTAAAGAGTAACAATGGGCGGTCTTATCGCTAAGAAGGTTAAAAATATAATCAATTCAGTATAGCCTCTAGTATGGGATTGAAATCTCTAAAACTTAGGTTATTCTACTGTTACAATGCGACGCCCCAGGAAGCGACCTATTGTCAAGCAAGGGTTAAAAGATGGTGCTGCAATGAAAGAGCAAAATTTTTCAAATTTTGACATTGACATTTAATTGACTCTTTGAATTCAAATTAATACTATGGATATAATATATTATCCCACGCTCTAAAATCTGTCAATCAGTTGTTTTGTATAATTAAAGTTTGCTTAAAACTTAATCACTTTCTCATGACATTGACCTGTGACTCTCTAGCGCTATCAGAATTTTGACATGTCATGGGAAGCATCTTAATGAAGGCATTATCACAATGCGATATAAAACAGACACCACAGATAACATCTAATTTGAAAGTGAGAGGTCTGGGAACATAGTTTAATAGAAATTACTTGGAGGAAATTAATTAGTTTCACACTTAGATAGGTATTGGAATAGTTACCTACTAGTTGTTAAAAGAAACATTTAACCAGCTATTTTTTAAGGCCACGCATATGTATTTTTCAAGTACTTACTAGCTACTCTAATGATGTATGATGATTATGATGATGACAAAAAGTAGCCTTAAATATAAACAAATTCGTAAATATTTTAAAAAACCGAGGTCTATACTTCATTTATTGAAACGAGCTAATAGGAAGAGAAACAAACACTCGTGATTGGTCGTCGAAAATAATTGCATTGGCTAGATTTGACAATTGACAATTGATTTGACAATCTAGCCAATCACGAGAAAGATAATTATTTTCGACGACCAATTACGTGTGTTTATTTCTCTTCCTATTAGCTCGTTTCAATAAATGAAGTATAGTGAAGCAAACAAAAACTCTTCAGCTTTTACGAGTATACGATACGATACGATATTGGTATGGATTTAACTTAGTTACTCATTTCACACCGTTTAAATGACAAGTATTTGGTAATCTGATTTAATTCATTAAAAGTAAGTTCTATGGTCCAAATTGAGGAATGAAGATATTAACATTAATAAGACCTGTCAAATCTGACACATAGGATATGCATAGCGTTGAACTATTCCTGAGAAAGTGCTGGCTGACGTCCAGAGACAATTATAGAAGATGCTATGAGGAAGTCTACTCCTGTTATTGCACAGATTATAAAAATGGTTACAGGTTATAAAGAGGTTAATTATCGGGTAATGCTTTCAGCTGAACTACAGGTTTACGATTTTTTACATAAAATTATCATAGACCAGAAAACTGCAGCGCCAGCGGCCAAACGAAGCATAAAAATCCAAAAAATGAAATGAAAAATGAAATATGATCACGACTGTATCCCAGGGTGCGGTAGACATTTCTTTCTGATCTTTATGCAATTCTTTAGATCCTTTGAAATGGCTAATGGAGTAGTCAGAGGTATGTCCAAATACAAATTTGGTACATGCCCACTTTTTGCAGAAGTTAGCTTTCCATACGTGATAAATCCAATAAAAGCAATATTTTTAAGATACATCAAAAATGTACCGTTATTTCCAAAACCGCTGTATTTTTTCTACCACTTATCGACCATCGAATCCTAATAAAGGTAAACAGTGCCCGTTAGTCAGTTGACATTATTCGCAAGTTCGTTCAACTTTACCGTGACAGTAATAGTCCGTTGAAATGTTACATTTGCTTTGCATTTGTTAGAGGACGCAATTTTATTATTGGGACGTGTGGGGGGGGTCAATAGAAGCTTAACCTCAAGTTTGTGGGGTCGCCACCCTTGTTTCCCGGCCGCCATCTTGAAAATAGGGGTGAACACGATATCTCAGAAACTATGCGTCTTACAAAAAAATTGTCAAGCTATAATTTGTAGCAAATTGTTTTGCCTACAAATATGTTTTATACTTTTTGCCCTAAATCAAATATTTAAGAAGTTATAAGCAAAAAAGTGAGATTTTTTTTCTATTTTGCTCTATAACTTCACGCAAAAACGGCTGGACCGATTTGGTTGAAATTTGGTATGTAAATAGGTGATACCCTGGATTAACACATAGGCTACTTTTTATCCGGTTTAAGTTGTTGCGCCCTGCGGTTTTACCCGCGTAAGTCCCGTTCCCGCGGGTAAATCGGGATAAAAAGTAGTCTTTGTGTTAATCCAGGCTATCACCTATCTACATACTAAATTTCAACCAAATCGGTTCAGCCGTTTTTGCGTGAAGTTATAGAGCAAAATAGAAAAATTTTCTTACATTTTTGCTTATAACTTCTTAAATATTTGATTTAGGGCAAAAGGTATAGAACATATTTGTAGGCAAAACAATTTGCTACAAATTATAGCTTGACAATTTTTTTGTAAGACGCATAGTTTCTGAGATATCGTGTTCACCCCTATTTTCAAGATGGCGGCCGGGAAACAAGGGTGGCGACCCCACAAACTTGAGGTTAAGCTTCTATTGACCCCCCCCACACGTCCCAATAATAAAATTGCGTCCTCTAACAAATGCAATACTCGGCCCTCAAATTGTAACATTTCAATGGACTATAATCGATTTACAACAGGCAGTAGATACATAGAGGATTATTACTAAATTCTATAGAGACGGTTACAACAAGTTTTAAGAAAGAAAGAAATAAAACATTATTACATTATACTTGTCACGTTTTGCAGTTACTGCAGCCTAACATCGAATATGATCAAATAGAATATTATTATATTTACTTAGGTACTTCTATAAGTAAGAACGTAGAAGCTAAAGATTAACCCCCTTATGCATAATCGACCAGTAAACCTGTATTAGCTAAAACACATATTAAATCTGTTGCTATCTCTTTTCGTTGACATATGAGTGACAAGAAAAAAACGTTCTTAAAACCTGTATTAAATTGTCAAGTTTTTATGCATAAGGGGGAAAACTTGCAAAAGCCGCGAAACGTTATCAAAATAATGAAATGAAATATGATCACGCACGACTGTATCCAGGGAGCGGTAGACATTTCTCTCAGATCTTAATGTAAATCTTTAGATCCTTTGAAGATGTCTAACGGTGTAGTCAGGGGTATGTCCAAATTCATATTTGGGGCCCACATTTTGCATAAACCTATGAAAACAAAATGGCCGAAAATTGCAGCTTTACCTAAAGCTTAGAGCTCGCCTCTATTAAAAGCTGTGTCTATCCTAGCTCTGTGTCTAGACGGGTGCAACGTCTCGATGCGACTGTTTACTGTTTACCAAGCTCTTAGGCAAATTGGCTTAGCTATGAGTTTTACTTATTTAAAGATATCTATAGTCGCTAAGAAACGTAAGCTTAAGGTAGACCACTACAGCTAAGAAACATAAGCTTAGTGAGTGTTGTAAAAAGGTAGCGCCGTGTTAGCTGACTAAGGTAGGGCCTCCACTTTCGATATAAAGGTCCTGGGTTCGGATCTTAATCATAATCATTTATTGTTTGAATCATACATATAAATATAATTGGCTTTTTGTGTCCTATTAAGTTTACCTATTTGTTATTTTAAGCTGTTGGTTTTCCAATAAATCTATAAATCTAAATCTATAAATCTATAAATACAGTCAGATGTCAGGACATTATTTGTAACAGATTCTGCTACTTGAGCATACAAACATTTTAGAGCAAAGCTTAGAGCATTGTAACGGAGAAAAAAACATTAAGATGAAACCAGTGGTCCTGGATTTTGATTCGGACATTAATTCCTTTTTCGTTTTGAAATATGGTAAGTTTGTTTTATGTGTGGGCATTAAAACGAGTTAAAAACGGAGAAAGGAAACATTGCGAGGAAACCAGTTGGCTTTGTTATAGCATTGTTGGACTTGCAACTCTTGCAAGCTGCCACGCATGGATTACTAACTATGTACTTGAATATGTAGGCAGGTACAAACATATATTTGGAAACAGTGTGGGTAAAGATGGCGATCATATGGACGCGAAAAGGAATATGGTTTATATGAAACAAATGTACCAAAATTGTACCTAATTGTACCTCTAATCAATTTAATTGTACCTCTAAGAATCAAGAGTAATCTTAAAAACAAAGTGAATCCAGACCCTCACTTGGAAACACCCTTGACTACCGTCAAGGCAGGCGTTGGAACAGGCAATAGAATCCCCTAGTTTTAAGAACCTGACATGTCTAATAGTGGTCTTCTATAAGATTTTATTGAATAAAATATTTTGACTTTTGACCCCTTTATACAACTTTAAAGAAACCTCAAGAAACTGGAAAGCTAGTTTGGTAGCCCAAAGCTAGTTCGATACATTTTTTATTAGTTAAGTCGTTTGTTTGTTTGTTTGTTTTTGCAAGTGGTCTTTACTCTGGTGTTTTTTATTTTTAACTTTATTTTTTGGTTTCGGCTTTACTGGCTATGACGTCATTTCTCTACAATCCGATTCAATCTCTCCCATTGAACAAAACTTGCAAAACGCACATGAATTTTAAGCGAAAACCATGGGCATTACGACATAAGCACATTAAGATTCTGCACTCAGCCCGCCAAGGCTGTAAACTTGTTACTGGAGAACTTAAGTAGCTACACACGTATTGCATTATGTCCTGCACATAGCTTTTATTGCGAAACTTGAAATTCGGTAGGTGACAGTTTAAAATTCATGATGAAATAACAAATGGCGAATAAAAAACGTGTTAAAAGTCGTAAGCGTTTACACGCATACGGCGGACAAACTTTAATTGACATGTAGTTATGACTTGCATGAGTCATATTGATATGAGCGTCTAGAGTGGTCAAAATGATATTAACAACATAAAAATACATAATCATTATAATGCATTTTTAATTCGCTACGCAAGATTCAAACTCTCTCACATCTCAAGATTCTATTATTTTGCATATTTTTAATTTCTTTCTGCAGTAAATTCTTGTTCTTGGAAGTACTCCTTTTTGAATTTTTTAGGGATTTTTCAGATTAAAAAAAGTCTCCTAGTAGGTATTGAAAAATAAGACAATGTAGTGTGCAAACAATTAATTTGCAATTAACTCATTTTCGATTCGCGTATGAAAGTATCATTAAACCAGTCGATATCGCGGGAATCAGTCCATGACGGGACATCAGGTTTCTACATGCAAAACTAATATGATCCTTATTAGAAAGACATAAAGGCGATAAAAAGTTACAAAAATACACTTTCGCGGTCTCATTTATAAATTGGGTTATTTTTATTTGTGATAAAATATTATTTCGTTCCGGGTCTGGGTCTTTTTTATCTACACTGAAAGAAGTAATGTTGGTTTGTTTGTTTGTAACTACTCTTCCGATTTCAATATTTCACCGATTTATAGAATGGACTTTCCCTATGAACATAGGCTATATTTTATCATGGTAAAATCCCGGGTTTCACCCGTGCAAAGCCGGGATGGGCTACTAGTAAGTATTTCATATATTTAGAACGACTACCTACATAATTTAGATTAAATAAACTATTTTTACACATTGCATGTAAAAGTATAATCTTATGCGAGTACAAGCATCTAAGTTAGATTGATGCAACAAGTGATTTCCATTCATAATTAAAAGCCCTTTTGGCATAGAATCAAACGGCATATTGTACCTGCGTAGGCGCATATGATGTCATTGTGTCAGGGTCTCCTTTGAGGACATTAATCCGTATTGCTATAACTTATTTGAATAAGGTTATATTAGACACGGTATGATGATGTATTGTTATGGAGAAATGTGACCATAAATAGATGAACATCGGTTGTATTTCATTTAAAATTAAAAACAATCTATGATCATCTGTTTATGGTTTGAATTACACCCACATTTTTTACGTTCTAAAGTTACATAAATGTATACAATGGGACGCTCACGTAAAAAATATCACCGTCAAAAAATACGGTAATCCGCGAAAATAACTGTCAAATATGACAGTAAGTTACATATTTACCCCATTATGCATATACGACCTAAAACCTGTATTAAACCTGTATTAGCTAAAACGCATATTAAATCTGTTGCTATCTCTTTTCGTTGACATATGGGTGACAAGAAAAAAACGTTCTTAAAACCTGTATTAAATTGTCAAGTTTTTATGAATAAACCCCTTAGCGTTAAATCTGACAGATGTTTTCGCGGTAAATTGTGTTTTTATAGGCGATGATCATTTTTGTTTCGCGACAAGTAAGGCAATACTAGTGTCATCATCATCATCCACAGCCCGATTTTACCCACTGCTGGGCATAGGCCTCCCTTAGTTTGTGCCATCCACTACGATCCTGCGCCAGTCGCATCCATTGCCGCCCCGCGACGTGAACTATGTCGTCGACCCACCTCGCCACCGGACGCCCGACACTTCTATGACCCATCCTCGGCCACCATACGGTAATGGCTTTGGTCCACCTGTCATCACCTCTTCTTGCAACGTGTCCTGCCCAGCTCCACTTGAGTTCCATTACCCGTGATCCGACATCTTTGACTTTCGTCCGTTGTCGGATATCGGCATTTGGAACTCGGTCGATAAGTTGAATGCCGAGCATGGCGCGCTCCATGGCTCTCTGTGCAACTCGTAGCCTGTACACAGTCTCCTGCGTGAGCGTCCATGTCTCGGCACCGTACGTCATGGTGGGCAGAACGCATTGATTGTACAAGCGGGTCTTCAAACATTGTGGAACTTTAGCCGACCTAAGGATGTCCTCTAACTTGCCGAAAGCTGCCCATCCTAGTTGGATTCTTTTTGAGACCTCCAATGGCTGGTGTTGTTTGCCAAAAGAAAGAACATGTCCCAGATAAACATAACGATCGACCCTCTCTAGCCTCTCAGCTCCCACCATAACAACAGAGTTTGAGTTGCCAGAGAGATTCGCCATAACCTTCGTCTTGGACATGTTCATCCTCAAGCCTACTCTCATCGATGCAACATTGAGTTGCACGAGCATTTCTTGGAGGTCATCAAAATTTTCGGCAAAAAGCACAAGATCGTCTGCAAACCGCAGGTGAGACAGATTGACACCATTGATATTGACACCATTGTTATCCCAATTAAGGGATTTCATAACATCCTCCAGAGCAGCTGTAAAAAGCTTCGGGGAAATGGTGTCACCCTGTCTCACCCCCCTCTCTATCGGAATGGGATCAGTAAGGTCGTGGACTCGTACTTGCATAGTGGCTGAGGAGTAGAGCTCTCGGAGAATATCTACGTAGCGGGAATCGATATTGCAGCGATGGAGAGCGTGGAACACGGCCCAATGTTCGACACTGTCGAAGGCCTTCTCGTAATCGACGAAGGCCATAACAAGGGGCCGGTTAAATTCGTGACACTTCTCCATCAACTGGTTCACCGTGTGGATGTGGTCGGTGGTAGAATAACCGCTCCGAAAGCCAGCCTGTTCGATGGGTTGCGCTTCGTCAAGTTCACGGGTAAGTCGGATGGTAATAATTTTAGCAAAAAGTTTGTATATTTGGGATAATAGACTTACTGACATTTTAATACTAGTGTAAGTATGAAAAACAACAAAATGGTTCTTATTTATTTCATCAATTAAATTATTAGTTTGATATTCCAACTTGTCATTCTGGTCCATTCTGATACCGTTGTAGATATAATCTCAATATTTATAGCAAAACTAATAAAATAATAAAACCGTTACAAGATTTATAATCACGTTTTACAATAGCTTCGGAAATAAAATAAAATATATATTATCACCAGAAACGCTTCAAAACAGACTCACCAATCTGATTCAAAGTAATTGTCTATCTAAAACAATAATCTCCAATACCAGTCATCAAATCTAATGAAAAAGTACAGTCATACTATGAAAGATACAACCAAATCTATTATTAAACTAAAACACCTTTAAACTAACGAAACAAAGTTCAAAATCAAAAACTTAAGAGCTAGTAATTCTGACGTTTGCGGTTTGCAGTTTTGACAAAGAGGTTCGACAAAAAAGTATAGTTTTTGTTTTGAACTCTACTGCACTGTAATAAGGTCGCAAGGCTTTAGGAAAGCAATAACTGCATTTGTTTTGAACTTTACTACATTTTAATAAGGTTGTGTTGTAGTCATCAGTGAAATATGGATCAAGTTTTTTGTACAAAAACAAAACATTTTTATTGTTATGAAGATTGCTGTAGAGTTTTTGCTGCGATTTTGAACTGGCATTACTTCTAAGTGAGATCATAATGGATGGTGATGACTTAATTCTACGATTTTTCTTCGTTCCATACTCACTCATATTATAAATGGGAAAGTGTGTTTGTTCGTCTTTCAAACGGAGAGACGAATAACGTGATTTTTTAAGCGGTGATAGTTGAAGGGAGAGTGACATATGCTCCTTTTAATCCCGCGGAAACGGCACTTACGATTATAAAACCGCGGGGAGCAGCTAAATATTTTTAGGCTGCGTCTAAAATGTATAAAAGCTATAAAATAACTTTTATCTTAAAACTAACATTTAAAAGAATCTAATTTTCGCAACAAATTCCTCACATAATGAAACATCTTCTTGGCACATTCTATCAACATTACTCAACCGTTTTTTCTCAGTAAAATCTTTAAAAGGACTCTATTTAAATAGCTGAGACTAGAACCAGTCTGAGACTAGCAGCTCATCCCGACTTTGCACGGAGTTACTAATAAGACCCGGAATTTTATCGGAGTAAAATTTACTCGTAGCCTCATTGGGAAAGTCTATTCTATAACTTGGTTAAAGATTTTTTGAAATCGGATAAGTAGTTTCGGAGATTACCCTCTACAAATAAACAAACCAAATCCTCTTTATATTACTAAGTATAGATAGTATATGTAGTTACTATAGTTACTGTAAGCTGAGCTGTACTGAGGGAGCCATTACAAAACTATGTGAAGCATTCGAGTAATTAGTATTTCGCAGTAAACGGTTCTAAGTAGGATGCCATCCATATTGAGCCGTATATTGTATCTGTGGTTATTTCAGCCGGTTTTACGAAAAAAATACAAATTAAAAAATTTCAAAGTCAATCAAAAAACATTCTTGTTTATCAGTTTTAGCTATTTCAAGATTCAAGAAATCATGATAATTTATAAATTAATTTTCAAAATTTTCCAAATAAACTTAGGCTACTTTTTATTTGTTTTTACGTGTACGAGTATATTTTGCGAACATCACCAAAATATCAATGCAATTGAAAAGTTCGTCGACCTCAATACTGGAAGTTCAATGTTGAACGGATTTAGACCGAATCAATCATTTCTAAAGATACCGGAGCGAATACTTTAAAGAAATATTAAGGGCATGTACTTCAAAACCATTTGCAAAGTATAATGGGCTTTAACACACTGAATTAAAGTTATATAACGGTTAAAGCAGTTAATAGAATTAGATACCTGTGTAAAATGGAAGAGTTCATGTGAATAAATCTCCAAGCTCCATTGATTTAAGTACATCTTGAAACAGTACCTAACAGTAATATATATTTTTCATTACTCATACACGGAAAGTACGCACGAAGTTGCCTGATTATAGGGTTCAAAGTAGCTTTTTCTGTCCCTAGGGAAAACAAGTACTTTCCTGCCCTAGGGCAGGAAAGTAAATAACTGTCAAATGTCAACTTCATTTTTGACATTTCTTTTGTGGCATGTCGATGCATGCTAAGTGTTCAAGTTCTTCTAACTCAATCAGATGCTAGATATTATGTCTCTCTTGCACGTATTTGTGCTTCTCTAGCACTAATTATATTATATTTATTTATTTTATTTTATTTATTTAAATTTTTTCATCATCAAAAAAAAACTACTGGTAGAATGCCTACTACTTTTATAGCCATTCTACCAATCAGTATTTTTTTTTAAATCTGGAACGCAGCTATGCCATACCATCGTTAGCTGCTTTTAGTCAATATTAAACTAGTCGATTTAAAAAAAAAGCGAGACAGCTAATTTTCGTGTGTGAAATTTAAATTTTACATCAATTTTGTGGTAATTTCCTTATATTCGTAATGAAAAGCAGAGTGCTTACCTCGGGGAAAAGGCTTTTCGATGCACTCGAACTATTATCGCACTCGCTGACGCTCGCGCGATAAACCATCTCGTGCATAGAAAAAATGCCTTTATCCCCTTGTATAGCAATCTACTATTTTCACTTACATAAGTAAAATAACCCAATAAATGCTCCAATGTAATTAAGTTGCAATATTATTGTAAAGAAATAAGGTGCTGCAACTGTGCATGGAACTCATACCACTGTGATAGTCCTTGTGAATTCTGAAGTGGATTCAGGCATTCGGAAAGCAAGGATTGCAAAGATCACATGCAGTTAACTGCAGATGGCTGTCTGGAGATAAGTGGTCATTTGAATATTTATCTTATGAGTGCAGATAGTAAATATAATAAAGACGTCTCAAGAAATAATAAACTTTGCCAAGCCTATTCGTAAGTTGCCCATACAAAGAAACCCATAACTAAGACAAAACAGAACATATTCGTTTTGCACCTTTACAACAGTCGTACCGCTCCACTTCTAAAGCATTTTGATATTCTGCTCTCTGGTGCAACTGAACCAGAGAGCAGAATATCAAAATCGTGGGCTCAGCTCGTGACCACCTGATAACCGTCGGCCACGACCCAGAGTCGTCACTGCACCCTTAACGGTAAAATTGAGGCAGACGCAGCTTCGGTTAGTCGTCTATATCACTCGGTTATGAGAGTAATTATATTTGCAATCGTAAATTATTCTTATTCTATTTTGCTGGTACGAATCTTGCACTAAAGTTAGTTCGTATGAGAACATGGCCAACTCTAGAGTTCTTGGCTGCCTATACATAGGTCTTTAATCGCCATGGCTATACGATTTCTTTATGTTTTCACCATATTCCCAAACTAAGACTTCCAAATTTTAGTCAACAAGACGACACAGAGTTTTTCACACGGTCAATATTCCCAATTAAATTACCATAAATTGAAAATTCAGCACACCGTATAACGATAAAAGGAACAAACAATTGGCCAATTAGCCACCATCAAGCTTCAAGATCGACCAGATCCGTACCTGGGAAGCCATCAACCATTGTGGCTCATTCGATTGTTCCCTTATCAAACTCATTGCTCAAACGCTTCCTCGAAATCTTTGACCGCTGCTTAACCGAATAAGCTTTCAGGAACAAACCGGATTACTTAATTGTTTTTGTAAGGAAAAAATGCCTGATGATTTGAATCTGAACACCACAAAATATCTTCGCATATTGGGCAACTTCAGAACCCTACATTTAGCGTGACCCGACACGCGCTTGGCCAGTTATTTTACAATGTTTACAAACTGCAACATATTGTAATGTTAACACTAAAAATTGGATATTTACTCTGTTTACCATGTTCTAGTGTTAATTTCAAAATTTATTAAAGGACATTTTAAGTTTACGAAAATGCCTTGTGGGTCATCTTGTTGCTAGTTGCTAGCCAGTGCCGCTTGGAAGGAAGATGATGAACGTTATATGACGGCATCCGCTAATAAAAGACGGACTTTACTCACGATGGTTCGCATAGTTGGATGCCTTCGTGTTGTGATAAAGAGTTCATTAACCTCATTCTCAGGTTTAGGAGCTATGTTTTATCCTTCAATAAATCCATTCGGCACAGTTCTGTTATAACTGATGTTTGTACATTTAAGAAATAAAATATATGCCGTTTAAAAATTCTATACAACATATATTTATGAATATGCGTTTAGTTTAATGAACATTACATTTATCATAGTAATACGTTTACGAGCAAATTAGTTTTGCAAATCAGCTACAAAGCTATTCCAGCGTTTTATGTTGGCCATAAACAGATAAACAATAGCATTAAAATAAGATCATCGGGTACAAAATTATACAAAGCAATAGAAACATAATCCTAATAAACCTGAGGCGATACCGATGAGATCACTAACCGTTGACACCAGTACATAAATGGTCATGAATATATCCAGCATGACGTAGCCGAAGATATATGAAGCAAAAACAACGAAAATTGCCGTGAGAACAAACGTGGGAAGGTAATAATTGATAGATATAATGGTATGGGTTGCTCGTAATATAGATCGGGAAGAGGCTATCGTCGGAAACCGGATATAGTGTAGTGATGTAGTTAGAATTTTGAAATTGTGTAAAAGTCAGTTTTTAATGTAGTGACAAATTTTGAGGAAATATATACCTGATCTTAAGTGAAAGAAAAGAAAAAGCTGATGTTATTTGTATAAGTTCTTTAAATTGATAATAAAGATAAACCTACCTACGGGCTAAAAATGCGAGCGTGAGTTTGTTTGTCTGGCTATCACGCCTTTTAACTAATCATTTATAACGGAAATAAAGGAAGACCATTAAAACAAAAAGTTCTGTTCTCGATGTATATTTAAACAACAAAATCAACCATTAACGCAAGCAATGCCACGGGCAAAAGCTACTGCAGAATTCACGAGAACCATATAGTCATAAGCAATTTGTTCTCATCACATTCACAGTAAGAAGTAATATTGAAATCAAATTTACATTTGGACTTGCATAAAACTCTATATGGCGTCTAACGGAACGCTAAGCTACGTGGGAGTTCTGTTGTCCTGGTGGCGGGAACTGGCTGAATAATGTAGTTCCCATGTAGTGACGATAAGAAAGATCATGTGAATGATAGAAAAGGGAGATGTACAATTTCTGATTTGGGAAATGAAATAAGTTTGTCATTGCTCTGAAAAGTATTAACTTTATGGCGATTAAATTTTGTCGATTGTCGATTTAATTAAAAATAATGAAAAGAAATATGATCACGACTGTATCCCAGGGAGCGATAGGTTATTTTAGATCTTTATATTTTTTTATGCACTTGTTAAGACACTTTATTGAAGTAGTAGGTTAGTTAAATTGAATAAGACATTTTATAATCATAATAAGATGGAGCCATTTTTAAAGGACAGGTCAATATGAATAGGAGGTTTACGTCTTTCATCGATAGACCATTAAATAATAAATAAAGATAACGATGATGATTTCCATAAATATCATAAATCAGTGCAGATTTTAATCCTGACGCCCAATAAAATAGATATTAAAGTATCAAATTTAAATTAGAAATATAAAACCGATTTAAGAGATCACAAAAAATGACATCAACAAGAACCGTAACGCATAATCTTGTAAATTAAAAAATTACTGTAAAATACCAGTTTTGTCAGCACTACAGTTTTTCTGCATTTCTGAGAAATTTGTAGATATTAAAGACCTATCACTTTCAAGCCTGTGTTTTGTTTTGCAAAATGTTTCAGACAACTTCATTGAATCCAAAACATATATTATTTTGTTAAAAATTCTGCATCTGACTGATTATCACATTATGTACATGGGGCATTTCGTCTGTAACACTACAAAACTAACTGATGAAAAGGGACATGATGAAAAGGGACATGATGAATAGGGACATTATGAACGTCTTAAGAGTTTTTAGAAAAGTCTGAACATAAATGACATTAAATAAAGTTTAATTCATTTTCTGGAAGTAAAAAAAAACTATTAAACAATGTTAATGTAGTTTAAACATATTAACCATAATTTTTAAAATTGGCTAACATAGTAACTTCCAAGATGGCGGACGGAAGCCGGCAGGTGCGCCACATGACATTAACGTGCGCGTGCGCAGCGGCGCGTTAACGTGAACTTGCCGTGCAGTATGGTTCAGTGGTGTTGCTACACGTCTGACGGTAATAAGGGTCAGGGATTGGATGCTATCTAGTGATATTTGCAGAAGCTGTTTAGGGCTCGTCATTCAGCGTTGTGATTTGGCACTCTTGAAATCGACAATCCTGTCAAAACTGATTTCAAGAGTACCAAATTCTTGTACGATCGAGATCGCGTTGACTTTGCATTGTCATTGCCGTTAAGAGTAGCTACCCTGTTCATATTATGCATACAGTAAAGATAATGTAGCTAAAATCTTGAGGGCAAGCAACGAAAGTGCCGGCCACGCACTAATAACCTGCCGGTTCTAGAAAGGGCTACTGTGAAAGTGACGTCACACGATACAGGCCGTATCACTTTCAAACTTGTACTTGTTATTAATATAGAAACATCGAAAGTGGGAGGTTGTATATATTAGATGTGATTCCTGTATATATATTTTGCTAAAGGTGGAAGGGTTCAAACAATTCTGGATGTATACGCTATATCTGCTGACCTGTCACGCCATTTTTAGGATGTTTTTCCACCAGAGATATGCTACGCTACGTAGGCCCATTTCCATAGCAACTTTGTACACAACATAAAATGTATGAAACTTTTTGACACATAACAACATTGCTATTAAAGTCCTACGGCCATCAGTATGTTGGTATTTAGGAACAATTACAAAATATACAGGAATCGGCCATAACTGAAGATTGTTATCAGAAGCAAATAATTAGAATACTCAGTAAGACCACTAAGCAGCAAGGGATCTCAGGTAATTCTTAGATCGTGATTTGAACGCACCGAGCCGAATCGCCGGCGACGTTTGCACACGTGCTCTTTATTTGTTTAACTGTGAAATTACTTACACAAGAGCAAAGTTGTACAAAGACAATAAAAAGGAAAAGGGTAGCATTAATTATGTAATTGACGATAGGGGGGAAATTTATGATCTTGCGAGTTAGTCCAAGTTTAATGTAGTCCTAACGCGATATAGTGGTTTCGAGATTCACTCAGAACAGAATAGCTACCCTGAATAGCTATAGCTACTCTTGACGCACAATCGAAATACCATATTCAAATCTCCGATTTGTTTGTGATTTAGCACTCTTGATATTGACTGTAGCGCCACAAGTTTATGCGTTTTGGACTTCCTGCTCATTTCTTGCACATTTTCCACGATCATGCACCAATGCAGACGATTTCAGACCTTGGGATATTCGCATTGTTAAGGTGTTCTATTGTTCTGACATTTCAAATGTCCTAAATTCGTTTGCATCATGATTGCAATCAAGATAGACCCAACTTTTTACTGGCTTTTGAGTTTTGTAAAAGGAAATTATCAAGAATTGTTTTCAAATAGGTACTGTTATTATCTGTGTACGTAAATACTATGACACAGTGATGTATATTTTTAGATTTTTGTGAAGTACTATTTACATAACCATATGAGATTGACTTACTAACATTTTAGTTTTTCATAATGATGTCATCATCTTTAGTTAGTTTAGGTAGGTTTTGGCGGCATCAGAATTGCCCCTTTTATATCATCTTTGTCTATCATAACAAATATGTTGTTTCAATCAGTTTTTCTGCCAATAACAAATGAATGTGATAAAAAACGTGATGTTTCCCAGCATAACTCACATCTCACGGCCAATTGACCACGCAACTTTACATGCAACACCACGCCTTCCTTCCTTGCTTTAATTGGAGAAAACATAACATTATCTAATTCTTTGGTTATTGCATATAATCTAGAAGCGTACACTTTGTAGACATTTTCACTTTTTTTATTAGCTGGATGTCTGGATGTCGATTCTCGACGACTTTCAAAACATGACTCAGTAAGCACGTTATTATGCTTTTGTTTTCTGAAATTCATCGCATTTTTCAAAATAACCACGGCATCGTGCCAAATCAAGACACCCATGTCTTGTACAAAATATGTATAATATGTATATGTAATGTGTCTTCATGTATGAAGTGGATTTATGCGTAAAAACAAGAGTTACTTTATTTCTCAAAACACATATTATATATTCGTCTATGGCCACCAGTGCAGCCCAATAAAGATAGAGCGATCACAACAGATGTTTATTATAAACAGAGTACATCTTGACATTACACAGGTTATTTCAAGAGTTGAACTTTACAACGCATCTATTGTTGTACAATCACTACTTTTGATCTGGTATTGGAAATAACATGAACTGAAATAATCAAAATGTCTGCGGAATATTAAACCATCTTTAACAAGTGAAAGTTTAAATCCATCCATACTATATACTATACTAATATTATAAAAGGGAAAGTGTGTGTGTCTGTCTGTCTGTTTGTCCGTCTTTCACGGCAAAACGGGGCGACGACGAATTGACGTGATTTTTTGTGGGGTGATAGTTGAAGGGATGGCAAGTGACATACTTTTTATCCCGATATTCCCACGGGAACGGGACTTACGCGGGTGAAGTCGCGGGGCGCGGCTAGTCAAATTATGAAAATTAGTAGTACTAGATAAACGTGGTAGGATACTACTGGTCTATAACTTCTGGTGGACTTTATATAACACATAGCGCTATTTGCCAGTCTTGAAACGTAGGTAAAGTAATAAGCTGGTGGCACTATTATCTTGACATTGACTTTGTAGTGCAGTTTTAACCTCCAATTAACGACGTAAATCCGTTAGCATTACAACCTTGATCACGGAATGAACACATTAGCTCATAGTTCGTATTTAGCAGTTTGATAAATCAAAACATAGAATTAATATTGATTGAAAATTAATTGTAAATACAGGGTCGAAGCAATTATTTTTGACTTTTGATACCTTTATAAGTATTAGCAAAATACTAGAGGACTCTTTTATATCTAACCGACTATAAAAACCGGCAACAAAAAGAGAGGCCTATACCCAGCAGAGGGATGAGAAGGGCTGATGATGATGATAAAAACAGGCGATTCTCTATGTTCTATTCTATAGTACCTACATATGTTCACCAATTCGTCAAAAGTATCCATAATATGTTTATTCGAGTATATTGTTATATGCTGACGTTTCTCTACCATATTAAGTTGGGCTAAATCCTACCTTCTATATCTCTATGCTAATAACTAATTGCGCACGAGTGCTGCCTTGATGACGTCATCCTAATAATATTGAATGAAGGTACTGTACTGTACTTAGAAAATATTTCGTATTTAGAATGTAAGGTAAATTATTTTAAGATAAAGTTCTCTAAACAGTGGTGACTCGTTTAGAAAAAACCTGTTTTTATTGGCGGTTAAAAATTGCCAAAACAATTTGAAAATGGAATACTAGCAGGATATAGAACACCGTCACGTGATACGTTAAGCAATGTTCTGCGCGGTCATAACTTGGATGGGTGACCGCAAGTAGTATTACTATCAGTAGCCCTACCATGAGTTTTCGAGTTGTATAGTTAACTATCCTCGCTAACGAGTCAAGTATTTCAAATGTATGAAATTATTAGTTCATGCAAGTTACCGGGGGCGGCGCTGCGCTGGATTCTCATATATTTTGCGATACTTGACTCGGTATCGAGGATAGTATCAATACTACAGTAAACTCATGGTAGGGCTACTGAGCGCTTCTGTGCTTCAAAGGGCACGCTAAATTGACGGTCCTGACTTTTAAAGTTATTAAGCCATGCATGACGGAGGCCCTAAGTCGGCTTAAAAACTCAGTCACCAGAGCTCAAAGAAACTAATTATTTAACATTAATTATTAATTTTAAAATTTTAACTCCCCTCAACATAACATTTATAAAACAAACAGAATAATCAATTCTGAAGTAGACTCTCTAATGCCAGGGTTTAAATCTCCATTACGGACAAAAAGACTAATGGCGACCACAACGAGGTCACTGCAATGCCATATGTTACTCGCTACAAGGTGGCACACGACTACTTGAACGGGACCTTTTGATTCTCGTTCAATGTATGAAATAAATAGAATAGAAAAAGCTTATTTCTATGAACATACGTTTAGACAAAACAAATATTAAAAATTTATGCTGTTGACTGTTCTTAACAAAACAACGCACCTACTTACGTTCAAAACGTAGACAACAAAAATGGAAAATGTTTATAATCGAGTGACAAGAAAATAAGGCTGTATCCCAAGGAGCGGTAGAAACTCTTTCAGATCCTGCCCTAGAAAGGGCAGTCAAGTGGTATGTCCCATCCCAACCCAATACATATTTATTTTGATATATAGTCATATACCAAAATAAACAACATTTTGCGGAATGTACACAGTCCATACGTGGAAGCCCATCAACGAAGGCTAACTGGTTTCCTCAAGATGTTTTTTTCACTGTTGAACACATTATGCAGTAGTCATGTTACATTTATAGATAGATTTATTGGAAGACCAACAGCTTAAATAACAATTAAAATATAATTTTTAAAAAACAGAAAGCCAACTAAAGGTTTTCACGTTATAGATGTTTTACTTCATCGAATTACAAATATGCAGTAGTCATGTTACACCTTGCAAAGATTTGTAAGTGTACAAATAATGTATGTAGTAGGTATACCTTAGATCACGACCCAGACTCTCTCTCAGATGGACGGTCAAATTGATCTCTGTCTTTAGATATCCTACCAGCACGACTCGGCTTTGCACGGGTGTACTAATGAAACTGCCGTCAGAGCCAAACGATTTTTTCGATTAATTTAATTTGTTTGTTTCAAAGCTCTCAAAAAAGAGAAAATAAAGTTAAGCTCGATTTCTCAGTAAACTTTAACTAAAACTTAAATTCATTCATTCAGTCACGAAGCGCTCCAGTTGCTATAAATCAGGTGAGTACCAAATGACCCGAAAGTCTTAATTCGTGTCGTGAAACCTTCGCAATTATTTAAGTACAGTAAAACAACATTGAAGATTCAGCAACTGATCAATTTAAACAGACCTGAGATAAATGTAGACAGATTCTTTCAGATTCCTAGTGGCTTTTAGGTCGTCTTAAGGCCTTCAAATGTCTAGAGGGGCAGTCAGAAGTACGTCCACATACATTTAGTGTATTCCCACATTTTGCAGAAGTTAATATTCAATACGTGATAGGTTGCAAGCCCATCGACGCTAGTAGATAATTTTAAAAATGCCTATGAAATAATCAGTTTTTTCTAAAGTCGATGCAACTTCAATAGTGTAATACTGTAGCGTAATTACAGTGCTGCTTCATACGGTAATTCCACCGTTTGCACAGCATTAATCTGACAAGACTATTACTTATACCTTTTTCACGCCTTATCACTTACAGTCGTATAATTTATCTTTGTTTTTGTAACGTGGAGAAAGTGCCAGAGAAAAAACGCCCGAATTAAGAGCAACCGTTTAAGGTAACCATTTCGTGTATAATTTTACGTATTTTAGCATCTTAAACCTGAAGTGTGATAAATTATAGATTGTGTAATTAACGATGTGCGATAGGTTAGGTTTGAAGGTGTTTAGATGTTTAATGTAGACACCTAGATTAGGCTCTGCCTAAAATATAACTCTGACAGCCGGTTTTACGAACGCGATAATTGTGCGTTCGGTGTAAGTTAATTTTGGAGATGAACTGCTTACGAGGAACCGACTGTAAATCTTACCGTGACACCTCTTTTACCTATTCTGCCTTACAGTAAAGAATTCGTGTATTACCTTGACTCTTCTTGGAAGCGAGGAGGATTCCATCTCAACATGTCTGTAATGCTCCGAGCGATGCGTCTCCCTCCCTCTCATATCCTCAGCCGACGCCTTCTCCTCCCCCCGGGTCAACGTAGTCACTTTCCGCACAATCCTGGTGGTGATCCTCCTCTGTCCCTGTTCGTCTTTCTTCGAGATCTTCGTCGACTCCAGCGAGGAGCCGAGGACCTCGGTCGACAATCTCTTGTTCGTGTGAATCGCCTGCAACTCTGACACTCCGTGCCCACCAGCCGAGGTCGGCACAGCCAGCGCACTATCACCATCGTACTCGAAGTGCGTCTGGTTGCCATCATGAACTACCCTTCCATTGTACTCCTCCCGGTACGACCCAGAGCGAGATCGATAGCTCATTCTCTCGCCTGGATAATTCCCGTCGTAGACCGTCTCGTGCCTCGTCAGTCCGTCCCGTAAACTCCTCGGGACGGATGCGAGGTTTAAGCTCGTGGTGATAGGAGACCCGACGGGGGATGGTGAGGACTTTTTGAGGCTGGACTTGAGAGGCTTCGCGTCGTCTCCCTCTAACGTTCCTTGGACGAACAGCCGCTTGCTGCCGCCCTCTTTCACAAACCGATACATGGACATGTCGCCTTATAGGCTCGGATGCATGCTAGAATACCGGGTTATTATGGATTCGATACGCGTAGCTGATGTACAGGTGACAACGCTGGTTCCGTGACTCGGGTAAATAGAAGTGATAGCTAGTGCAAATACGTTTGCGAGATAATGGCCATGAAATTTTACTTCTTATGTGCATGTATTTGTAAAATAACATTAAAATATGATAGATACAAGGTACAAGGACAGTAGGTAGGTTCATAATTATTTAGTTTGAATATTTTGTCATGTAACTTCCTGAACATAATTCTCCCATTCTATATCTTTAAGTATTTTATTTACTGCGCTAAAATCAATGTGTTTAAATAAACATACCAACTTTCGCTGATTAACACCTAGCATGATTCAAGAAAGCGACAAGTTTCATTGAAATTAAAAGTTGTGTGGTAACCGAGGGCACTTGTCCATTTATGGTCTGCATGGGCGTATATGGATAAACCTTCCGCCGGACGCAAGCGTATTGCTTAACTTGGGCAGACGACAATGCTATGGTATTCTCTATGACAGCCAAAGAGAATGTAACTTCTATGCTTAGCCATTCTTTTTTTTTAATAACACAAGTTCGAACGAAAATAGGGTTGGGATAGGGTGTAACTTGGCAATTTCGGATAAGATATTACATTCGTGATAGTTTATTCTTTTTCTTGTAAAAAAAGTTTCAATTTTACAAAGGCTTTATTCATGATATTTTAATTGAAAATTAACTAGCGATCGCAAACTAGCATTTACAAGTAAAGATACAATGCATCACCGAAACAAAATGTGGTTAAACTTGACCCGAATGCTGAGCAAATATGAATTACATAACGACTGGTTTTACACTTAAGCATATTGAATGAACTACCATTGATAATTTTGAAGGCGTCATTTGATATTTGTCTTGTGTCATCGGTTATGAAGTTAAAAAATCCTACGTACTTTTCTACTCTGAACTCTGATAAAGTTAGGTAGATAATGGATATATATATATTTATTTATTTATTAATACTTATTTACTGTTTAAAATAAAATAAGTGCTTAAATTTTTGCTCTCGATGTCCGTCATACTTATTTTTTAAATATAAAAATAATATGACATCGCTGTCTTTTTATAGGCGCTCGTTTTTGTAGACTCAAAATAGGATTGATTTTAATTAATATAATGACAAGATATTTTAATTATTTATTACTAGAGCCAAAGACAAACATTATTATTTAACCACTGTCATACAACTATGGCTGGGAACCAATCAGTTTTAAAAATAAACGAATTCGAATTTCAAATTTGAAGCATCTGTGGGTGTCAGAGACAACATTTCGATATGGCCTAGTAACTTCGATGACATAACATGACATAAAAACCTGCACTTTTATAATTTGTTGTTCTAACTCATACATCATTTTAATGATAATCAATTGTACAACATGTGTAGGTGGGATATAATTTTATGTATTTTTTGCGAGGGTGGTAAGGAATTCAATGGTGACGCCCACATTATCGGACCTTGTGGTTCCTTGTATGGGGATGACATTTAGAATGTAATTGTCGCTTCGATTTTAATAGCTGATTGATATTCACGGTGCAGCATAGGAAGTTAATTATACAAATATGTAGCTACGTCTTGGGGAAGTCAGCAATGTTTCTTAATTTTATGTTAAAAGTATTCTGTATGAGGTTCGATTAAATTAGTTTTATTTTTTACAGGAAGGCTAAGACAACTACCAGAGTATACAAGAAAGACATAATGCCTATATTTTTGTGCGTATACTCGTAGTGTACTAAGTATAGTAACTAAGATATGTTTTGTATATTCGAAATACGAATTAAATTCGCCAGATGTGAAGCAAAACAAATTAAAATAAAACAAAGTAGTGAATAAGGCTGTGGATGCGAATCAACAGGTTCTTGTTTACAAACGGACCCCTCCTGCTCAATCAGCTGAGAAAGGGATGTGAAACCAACTGGATATCCGTTACTTTATGTTCCCTAACAGGACAGGTAACCAATTATAAATACTAAAAGTAATCAGACCATATTTTTCAATGTATTGTAAAAAAAGTTGCAAGTCCATCGACGCTTTGTTTACATTAATAATTTTTATTGTTTACAATTTATTAGATTGACAATTGAGTGAAGTTTAAAATTAGATTTGGATATTTTTATTTCCATTTGCGGATATATCATGAATAAAATATACAGTTTCATGTTAGCCAAGATCAAGATCGATAAACATTGTTGACGTATGACATCACTCAATCATAACTTCAAATCGGTTTCGCATAGTGATCACTTCCTAACGTGTAAATAACTAAGATGAAGCAAGTTATACCGAACAATGCTCGGTTCGTGCGCGTTGAGAAATAATTTTAGCGCCAATTAGCAGTTTCAGGTAACTATTTCGTTACTTTGCACATTTCTATTACCTACATGCACATTTAGTGTGAAGGAGTTTCCTCGAATTAGCAATAAACAAAACACCTTTAACCCTTATTTTTCGGACCGTTACGTTGTCACCGATAAAAAGCCGTATTCGAGTATCGAATCACAACACTATTTGACACATACACAAGACCACAAATTGTTTTGAATTTCGAACACTAGTTAGTTTGTTAGTGGTTATTTATTCGTTTGTTCGAAATTTGAATTTAAATAACGCGACGCGAGCGCTCTGGCTGGTAGGTTGCAGGTAACTGGCGCGTAAGTTATGCCACAGAGTTAGATCGTGCCTGAGCCGGCGTGACGATGAAAAACTAAGTTATTTTGTACGTGGGACCATGGTTTGCACTGCACATGCCATACTGGTTTAATTGTATCTAATTGTATCATCTGTTAGGACTAACGGATCCTTTGCCACTGTTTTAAAGCTATTATACCTATAAACATCGTGGAGTTTCTTTTCTTATCACTCATTGCTAAATTGTTTGTTTTCTTTTTAAATGATAGAAAGAGCCATTTTAAAGATAAGACAGTGAGTTTTGAGAAAGGCCGGATCAAAATTACCTAAACTGTAGAGCGTAGATGAAGAATGAATGTAATAAGGATGAATGAGGCAAAAGAGGTGTGACAGGATCGTAACAACTGGATCTGTGGTCTCTGCCTACCCCAATAGGAAAGAGACGTAATTTTATAAATGGCAACGATTAGAGCTATGGAGTCTTAAAGTCTATAAAAGGCTCTACCAGAAATATCAAGAATTATCTTAATTATAGGTACTTTTACTAGGTTTATTATGTCATTTTACTCTAAACCAGTCAGTGTCAGGTTACCTCAAAATAAAAGAGTCGTTGTAAATAATACGCAGTTGTTTTTACACCTTTATATACATCTATACCTACCTTATATAAAGGACACATATACATACATTTATAAAGGATTATAAGGCGTAAGAGTTTGTTTGACAGGAATCTTAGAAACAACCGGATTAAGATTTTAACAAGTGTCAATTTATTTTATACTTATGCCCGTTCTAATGACTAATTCTACGAGTATAAAGGACGTACGGATGTCCGTAGGTGCATCACCATAGCAACATTGTTTATCCAACATAAAATGCATGAAGCTTTTTGACAGATAACAACGTTGCTATGGCGAAAATCCTACGGCCATTCGTAAGTTGGTTATAGGAACCAGCTGGCATACAGACTTTCAAAAATATCAGTTTAAATCTGTTCAAGGTTGAAAATATATCCCTTTTTGGCCGTTATCTTAACCCACTATTTGGCTCCGACGTCCTCAAGCCGCAGAGGCTTTAAGAAAAAAAGAAAAATATGTTTATTTTGTAGGACCTCAAGGATCACTTAAAAATGTACAGTCTTATAATGTGACTCTATTTCCCAGAAACTACAACACAAGATTAAGCCACAAACTTATAGAAACTTAATCCGTCCTTGAACTTCGTTGCACCCGACATTAACTACTTCGATGTAATGAAAGGCCTATTGTTTGTGCGTGATCAGAATTGTTTGGCGCTAATATCATTACGATTGGTAGACGCCCTTTGATTGAAATATCATCGGTTACACGGATATACTTCATCATCGCCGGGTTTGGAGGCGATGGGCTTGCAATCTGTCACGTGAATTTACGTATAGTTTGTGATTTTTGTCCACTCGTACGGTAGATATGCAAAATGGGCCTATATATATAATTCATTCATATTCATAATACAATAGTTAATATTATTAATAATTAATAATAATAATAATAATATTATAAAGAGGTAAAATTTGTTTGTTTGTTTGTTTGACGGAGGTAATCTCCGAAACTACTGGACCGATTTCAAAAAATCTTTCACGGGTGTGTAGAATGGACTGTCCGGGAGGTTATAGGCTATATTTTATCTCGGTATTCCCGCGGGAACGGGACTTACGCGGGTGAAACCGCGGGGTACAGCTAGTCTCATCATAATGCGGTTTATCACGAAGACAATAAACAGCGCTGGTCTTCCAATAGGACCGTTTAAAATTGCGGACATTGAGACTTTAATTACAATCATCGAACAGATGATCTCTACTCTAAAGATCGAAGATGTCAGCAAGAAACATAAGGGATTTGGTAAACTACGTTATTTAAATATATAAGAAGTATACTCGTAATACCTTCTATACGCTACCTTAATATAACCAGGAACGATATAGGTGCCTATATCTCCTTTACTTACTGCTTAGTAGCAGTTTCAATGAAAACCTTACATGTTGTCCTACAAACCTAATAAGATCCATTGTTTATGATCTGTCCATATCAACTCCGACCAGTTGTTTTGTGTGGGTGATGTATCACCTGTTCTTATCTAATTGACTTGCTAATAGCTTAATACTAGCTGCCTCTCGACTTCGCACGGGTATTCAGTAATCAGTCAGCTTATACTCGTAAGTATTACTAATATTGCACTTAGATGTAAAATATTTTTAAAATCGGTGCAGTACTTTTTTAGTTTAATCGTTACATACAAAAATGAAACTCTTTCTTCTTTATATGTATAGACACCGCCCCCGACTTTGCTCGAGTGGTAATAAACCGGATAAGAATTTGCCTATGTGAGATTCAGAGGCCATAAAGTACCTAATATATTTCAAAGTTCAGCCTGGCTTCAGTAGTTTTTGTGTGGAGGAGGAACAATCATAAGTGGGACTAGCTGGTGATGATGATGATAAAGAAATAACAAATCCAGTAATAAATCCATAATTTTAAAATCAGACTGGTAGGTTGGCGTCTTCAAACAAACAAACTCTTGCTCTTTTATTACACAAGTATAGATTACAGACTTGTATTTCTATAAATTACTGCTAATGTATAACATTGATCTTGTTTACTATTGCATATATTTAAGCTTTTAAATATAAGATCAACCTACATGTTTTTTGAAGCAATAAATATTTTTTTAATACATTTACTATACAAGTAACGCCATCTATCGCGCGCGTTCGTTAAGCTAAATCAAAGCGCAGATACGAACCTCTGCAGACTCGTGGCGCCATCTATCTTCGAGTAGCTAAAGCACAAGCAAAATTCTTGCGCTGATAAATACTTTTTTTTCATTTTTCTTACCAACAGGGTCTGCCAAAGGTTTGCATGTGCATATAAAACATGTAAGATATTTCTCAATTAAAATAGTGCAAGTAGGAATTTCTAAATAATAGGTATTCCATTTAATATGGAAGTATGTAAATGAAAACACAAAAACTTTCATTTGGATTACTACAATGAGGGCCTGAAACATTTTTTTCCTTTATTACCTATGGTAGAATGGATCATTAAAATTTAGATGACTAAACTCTAAACTGATTCACAATCGCTAGGGAACTAGCTAGAAACTCTACGAATTTAAGTTGAGTCACTTTATAATACCTACCAGGAAAAATGTTTATTTTTTCGAGGATCTTGTCTATGACGTCTAGTTAATGGTGGCGATTCTGACACCGCCAAAACTTGAACTAAACTAACTAAAAATGATGCCATCCCTTTAATTCGATCGTTAAGAAAGGGCCAGCAACTTCTTTAGACTAGTTCTTTACTTCTTTAGTGGTTTTTATTAAGTTTGTGTTAATTTTGGCAACATCTGAATTGTCTGTTCAAATAAAAATAACCCGAAAATAAGTGTTCCGTTATTTATTAAAGAACCCTAATGATATTAATTAATGAATGAATGTCGCAAAGCCAGGACCTCGATGATAGAAAGTGACGGTGGGCGGGCGTAGGCGCGCCATCTGTCGCAGCCTTCGGCCCACACGGTCAGCTGTGATGATGTCACTGATCATGACTTTTGGAAGGTTTTTGAAGGTATGACACCAGTTTTAGTGGTTTATGGCTTCTGAGCCTTGTGGGAAGTTTAGGCAGCAGGCACTTTTAAATGAGATGGTAAGTATGTCATTCTTATGAGACCCTCTCTTTCTTATTAATATCACAATCAGGTACCTAGTTAAGTCAAAGAATAAAAAATACAATCTTCTTTTCTAGTTCAATCTAGGACGTTGGTTGTATTGACTATTGACTGAACAAAGTTATCAAAAAATTGGAAAGATTGTTTTTTTTTTGTAACAAGTTATAGACGACTTTTGAAGTTCTATCTAAATACCAAATGTGAGAATAGTTTTAAACTTTGGTAGCGATTGTCTATTTGTCTTCTTTCTTTATTAATACAATTAATATCGTAAAAAGAGCACGAATTTTTAGAGATTGGCAGGTTTTTTTTTTGTTCCACTGGTAAGTGCATATCTTTAAGGTTATTCCAGATTTTATACATGGGCTCTATACAAAGTCCATTCGGCATTGTACAATTTAATAACAAGATAATAAAGTCTTGTAAATCGGGGTCAATAAGATACTGCCATTTATGGATATAGGGATGCTGTTGACTCACAATGACGTCACCCATCGAAGATTGGAAAGCAAATGATTCATTACTGCAATTGACCATCTGGGTATGAGGTAATGGTTTAAAATATGATTAGTTATTGCAACCAATTTTTAGACCGCAACAAATGGCTACAGTTTTTTCAATTTTGTATTTTTTATTAAGTATATTTGCAAAATATATCATAGCTATTAAAATTTCTAATGATAGTTATGCATACTAATAAGTAATTATGATTTCAAAAAAATCTAAAACTAAATTACAGAAGTTTTAAAGTTCCGCTACTACCCCATAGATGGCGTTGTCAGACAAAGCGCTGATCGCTACGTTGCTTTTGTTAGATGAATAATTAATTTTAAAAATCTTAAAACCACAGACCAAATGTAAAAAAATAAATACGATATAAAAATACATAAACAAAAATGTATGGCATAAATAACAATTAAATTGATACCATTTAAATACCTTTAGAATGAAGTTGCTGCTTGTTCATCATTTAATATCGACAAGATTTTTCAGCATCAAATTGATTGAATTCGATCAATCGATTGAGTAGATTAGAATCGATTGATCAGAGCGAATGTATTGTTATTTTATTAGCCTCGTTGATCAAATGATTGCTGATCATTAACTACTATTTGCCCGCGGCTATGTTTTAAAACGGACATTGCAAAAAATAGAAGATAAACGGAACATGATCGAGTATAGACTTTCTCTAAAACCTTAAGGCTTTCAAGATACTTTGACGTTTAAGGGGGTAGTCAGCAAACTTAAAAACCTACATAAGTACCTGATATGCTCATTGCTCATATATTTGGGAAGTTAGCATCTGACAGAGATTTGGAGAAGTTAGCTAGTTGCAATCTATTTTATCGCGATGACTTCGTGTTAGTTAAAGAGTCGACAAATTTAATTCTGTACCTATATATGTGTAATTTTAAAACTTGTCGGAACAAATCAATACCTAGTTGCTTTATAAATTCAGTAGCTCCTTAAAAGTGTACTAAGTCTGTACTTGCGACACTTCATTAATAAGACCAGACGAGGGCGGGGCACTTTCAATTCAATGGTCCAGTCCAGGGCCCCTTATTCACAAACGTCTAGGGGGAATGGTTATGAATGATGAATTAACTCGAATTTTCAGGAAAATGACAGCCTAGCTAGTTGGCGGCGAATAGAAAATTGCGACAACGCCGCTGTCAAAAGACCAAATTTTACAATTATCTGTTCTTAGTTGAAATTAAATTACACAACTATTCAATCAATACATAGATAGACGTAATGTAAGATTTGACTATTTTCTATTCAAAATTGTAATAGTAGTTATTTCAGGGATATATTTTACGAGCGTTTTTGAATAAGGTTGATGCACTTGCATCCTGTACCAATAAGAAAGTCAATTATTCTGTAATGGAAAGTTATTTTATATTATTAATAACTTATAAAATCTTGAGTACATATTTAATTTCTGATCTAAACATGATATAAACACATCTTAATTTGTGTAAACACTATAATCATTTATTAATTATAGGTACAACACAAATTACTTAAGATTTAATGCACCTAACCGGTTTTTTTATATATCTTTTAGATGAAGTTCGAACTTAATAGCTTGCTACCAGTAAGTCAAGTAATTAAAATGATCAAATAAAAGATTAAATTATTTATAAACTAGCTTACTCGCCCACGGCTTCACTAGTGTGGTACTAACCCGGATAAAAAGTAGCCTGATAGTATGGTACAAATTCGTTTTCAAGTACAAACGGTACTTACCTACATTACAAGTTAAAATGAAGTGTACATTGGATGTATGTATTGGTTATTATTGAAATGACATCACTGTGTACAGAGGCACAACAATACGATTATACAGCGTGAACAAAAACGGTAAACAAAATCGACATTTATTGTAAGTAATTGTTTTTTTTTTCAATGTTTACAAGTTTTGTTTTATACATATAACGAATAAAAAATTATAGTACTCGAAGGTAAGTTTTAGCAGTCAGTTGCAATTGTATTTAGTCAAATTTTTACTGTGTAGATTTTTAATATTCAAAGTATAAAAATTTGATTTGTACACAACTTTTTCATTCTCCGACTGTACCTATACTATTTATTTGGTTTGTTAAGTTCTTCATCAAAATAAAGCAATGATAAAATGAAGTTGTAAGTAAAAACAAATTACCCAGATATCATTGAACACCCTGTATCATGGCGCCATACTATAAAAGGGTAGTCAGTAAGTGTGCCAATGTCCACCCACGTCATCTCAAAATATCATTATTTACTCACATTTTTTTATGTGAGTGCAATGTCAGTGGGTTATGATACCTTAACGCGTTTTTTTCCTTATATGAATTGTAATGAAGCTATAACAATTGCAGATTTTGAAATGTATAAAATAACAAGTCTATTAAAAAAGTAGGTTATTGTTTCTGGAGTCGAAAATATCAGATTGAGACATCGATGTTTGTTTGTTTGTTTGACGGAGGTAATCTCCGAAACTACTCACCGATTTAAAAAATTCTATCACGGGTGTTTAGAATGGACTGTCCGGGAGGTTATAGGCTATATTTTATCCCGGTTTTCCCTACGGAATTTCTGGATTCGGTCTCCACGATCAAGGACCGCGATAGAAGCTATGCAATAGCTTAAAAAAGCTTACGTCTGCCCTCATTTCGGGAAGGATCAAAGCTTGAATAAAAGGCTAAAGTGATGATATCTCAATGCAATCCTACAAAGGAAATGGTCCAAATCGTTCCTCGTCCGGTCGTCCGTTGCACAACTAAAGACCTCTGTTCTTGTACAGTCAGCCACTGACGACGACAGAACACTTCATGGACACAAGATCAGATCTTTAGGAATATATTTATTTATCATACACCAAATTATCATTATCAATAAAAAAAATAGCCAGTTCAATAGTGTCACATCATCATCATTAACATACAGTAAAACAAAAAAAAAACTTACGCATTATAAAAAAATAGGATCCTTAAAGATCATTTAAGATGGATAATAAAAACATTTGATAAAGTGACTAATTTCCCGTTGTGTGTAATACTTTTTATAGATTGTTACTTACCTAAAATTTTCTTGAACTTTAACTTTAAAGACCTTTAGAGACCGTCTTACCATAGCCGTCTAAGCTCGGAGCGCTTCATCGAGCATCGATTAGTTAAGGAAGTTTTAAACCATCAACTAATCAAGTCGACTGTACTTTAAGCCTTGGACCGACTAAATTATGAGCGAAAGTATTCAGTTGGCATCTGAACAATAGTTTACATCATGCGTGAGTCATCGCTAACTTGAATTGCAAATTCATCTTTTATTATGATTATTGTGCCACTGGATTGGTGACAATGGTGGCAGATAAATAGGATATACTGAGTTCAATAAACACTTGCTCAATATAGTTTAAACTTGTATAAGTAATAGAGTTTCAAACAAAAATATCTTAAAGGCGATAATCATCCTCCTGCCCTTATCCCACTATATGGGGTCGGCACAACACGTATTCTTCTTCCACTTCCCTCTATCAGACGTCATCTCAGCACTCACACCTTTCTTACTCATGTCATCCTTCACACAATCCATCCATCTTTTCTTGGGAGACCTATATTCATCCACATTCATATCAAGTACTCTCCTAGTAACATGACATTCTTCCCTCCTCATAACAAATATCAATATCAATATATCTCAAATATCTTAAAGGCGAATGATATAAAAATCACATCTGTATTTCCAAAGCGAATGCCATAACTTTGCAAGGAGCATTGTTAAAGATCAAGCAAGTTGCAAATGAGAGCATGACAAGATTTTTGTAGAACTATGTGATGTAACTTGACATTTTGTCTTGTTTTGGTCTAATAGTTTGTATGACTGTTGCTTGATCTTTGGATAAAGATTGAATTTAAATGTAGAAAGTGGTGAATGCCATAAAAGGCATGATTTCAACTTACATGCATGTTAGATCTATGTATGTATGATGTTTTTTTTATATTCAAATACATTTTTTTAAGATAAACTTTTTAATTTATCATGGTTTTGAACATTACAAAGACTAAAAACAGGACACTTACTAATTTATGATTATATAAGTAAGTAAATTATTTTGAATGGTGTGATTTTTTTATAAATTTTTAGTGTTAATAAAGTCTTTTAAGATCATCTTAATGTAATAAAAAGAGCATTAAGGACTGAGGTCAAATCGATTAAAAATATAAATTATAATAATTTTCTAAACCGCTTTCAATATTAATTTAACGATATTTATGTAAATATATCGCAAATAATTTTAAACAAATTTGTCTTTTTAATCCTACAAATTAACTTAAAACCGGTTTTCAAAAGTCTTAATTTTAAAAACCGATTTTAAACCGGAACACCCTCCAGCTAAACTAACTATCGGTGGACTATAGCCTTTATAGTTTATGTCCCGGCTTTGCACAGGTGCAGTAATGAAACTACCGGGATAAAATATAGCCTATAACCATCCCGACAGTCCATGCTACACAACGGTGAACGAATAATTGAAATCGGCTGAGTAGTTTCGGAAATTACCTCCGTCAAACAAACAAACAAACTTTACCCCTCTATAATATTAGTATAGACTAGTAGCACGTCCCGGCTTCGCAAGGGTGTTCTAATGAAACTACCGGGATAAAATATAGCCTATAACCTCCCGGACAGTCCATTCTACCCACCCGTGAAAGAATTTTTGAAATCGGTCCAGTAGTTAAGGAGATTACCTCCGTCAAACAAACAAACAAACAAATTTTACCTCTTTATAATATTAGTGTAGATATAGAAGTGTAGAAGTGTAGATAGTGTAGATTACAAAGTCAAAAAGTAACGGTGTGATTATTACCTATTAAGTAATATAGACGTATACTGTAACGATGTACCACCAGAATACGTAATTTCTATGCCAAGGTGTTCGCTTTAAGGATATATAGAGGCAGTTTACAAGTTTGACACTGAGCCTTGGTAACTAACTAGTTTTAGTACATAAGCTACCATTCTATAGATATGAGTAAGTATAGATATAGTGGCCATGTGGTAAGTACTTCGACTTTCCTTCAGAAGGTCGTGGGTTCTATTCCTAGCCGACTTTTCAGTATATTGATTGAGTCTTTCCTGTGGATATGGCCAAAAAAGGCCGGCCCACTATAATATTGACGGAATAATAAAATACATTGAATTATAACCTCATACTTTTTTGAAATCGGTTAAAACAAAGTAAACTAACGCAACTGAGTCGATAGTCTCTAATTGGATTACTTAGAGAACGGCCAAGGACGAGTCGGATACCCGGCAGACGGTGTTTTTGCACGTCTGCAGAACTCATTGAGAAATTAATACTTTTGATACGAAGAATAGCTTCAATTTTTATAGCTGGTTTTTTTTTAATTTAATGTCCAGTCGCGGAATGAAAACGTTGACCACGTTTTGATATGCCGGCTTACTATGGCCATTAAAAGCGATTCAGTTTAGGTCCTATAATGAACTGCTTTTGACGTAAGCTAAGGCGCTGACGTAAAGTTAACAGTTAGAACCTAAACTGAATTGTTTATGTAAATGGACTGTCGGGTTAGTTATAGGCAATATTTAGATTACTTAATTTTTTTTTTTTTTTTTCTTAAAATACTGTTTTTTAGTATAGGTACTTAGTAAGAAAAAATATTGTGAAAGATCACTTTGAAGTTTTTTATTATTTTTGTTGATGTAATTCTCGCGATCCAATTAAAATAAAAATAAGAAGTAGATCCAATTACGATTCTAGATTTAAATCTAGATTTAGCTGATTTGTTGCACGAAGATAATGATAAAGGTCACTCGCGAAGCGATAAATAAATTGTATTTTTAGATACCTATATTGTTAATTTAAATAATTAAAGTTTGTCTTATTGTTTTAAATACGAAAATAACATTTTTTACTAATCAACTTTAAAAACTTTTTTATATTTATTTTTCGAGACAGTCAAATAACAATATTCATTCAATAAAACCGTCAATAAAATAATTCTAGATAGATTCATTTTCGTATGTAATCGAGATGAATTTAAAGATCGACCAATAAAATAAAAAAATCATACAAAAATCATTTTTTCTTTCACATACCCAAGGGGGAATAAGTATCTAAGAATACGTACGTATAATATGTCTATGCGTATACGTATGTATACCAATTATAGGGGAATCAAGTTTATCAAAAACCTGCCTGAAAATACTAAAGAAGAATAGATGATCCTAGGCCTTTCAGTAAACTACTTCTAAACTAACCTGGAAGTGCAGGATGATGGTCCATATAAGACCGAGGGTCAGCTTCGGGTTGCCGTCAACAATATCCTCGGCTCGGATGTTGACAAGCTTGATCTTCTTGTAGCGGAGGAAGTCGAGGGCCATCTGCACGTTCTGGAGCATGTGGAAACGCATGCGGCCTCGCTCGCGCGGCTGGAAAATACGAAGGTTAGAGTGAGATGGAGAATTAAAATAGAAAGAAAATGTTATAGTTATGTCAAAAAGTTGGGGTATTGGAGATAATGAGAGAACGCACTTTAACTATTCTTCCTAGTATCTAGTAAGAATAACGATGTCTGAAATTGAATAAAGCGAAAAATATTAAAGTAAAAACTGTCTGTGGTCTTCAAACTACAAGATGGGTGTCCAAGGATATTTATTTATTTATTTTACTTACACAACCAGAAAGTATTCTACAAACCCTGCACTCTCTGCGTCGGTGTTATAAACAGTAGTGCATATCTTATTTAAAAAACAATGTTTTAAAACAAGCTAAAACTGCACGACCTATTTGTTACGATCCGTAACAAATAGAAATCTGTGATCCCTACAGAAATATTGCCAGGGAAGAAAGTGATTTCAAAATAAATAGACCCAAAGGTGTGGCACCCACCCCCTCAACAGATTAGATGATAGACCAAGTTTGATAGATGAGTCGGAAGTTGTCGAGGGTTAATTGATAGGGGTGGGCTAATTTGAAAGCTAGCGTGAAGATTGAACATTTATGCCAAAGCGAATGCTAGTATCACGCTATTAGGGAGTTAAAATGTCATTAAAACAGGTGAAAATATGTGGATATATTTAATTTAAAGAGGAAGTGGTAATGCAAATTTTATGACAAAAAAGACGTGTGGCACTCGGGGACTGCCGCGGTAAAGCTTTTGCATGCCACCTAGAGGCGAATTGCGGAACTAAAGTGACAAGCGTTAGGTGTTTTCGTTACGGAATTTCTGGATTCGGTCTCCACGCTCAAGGCCCGCGATAGAAGCTATGCAATAGCTTAAAAATAACAGGTCAAGGTCACACCCTCCTTTGAAATAGACTACAAGTGTTGAAAGTGGTGTATATGGCAAGCTCGTCATAACTGACATATTGAACTATGCCCTTTCGACATGTTTGTTTGTTCTCACGTGTCATAATACTCTAGTTGGACAGGTTTAATATTCGCGGGCAAGTTCATTAAGTATAATATAAACTAGTTCCATTAACACGTAAACAAATATGCCAATTAGTTGTAAAACTTAGGAATATTATGGTGTTACTGGCCTTGTGGTCTAGTTTAAATAAATAAATAAAACGAAAAATCCAAGGAAATTTTATACGAAAAGAAAGCAAGTAAAATATGTTTATATCTGTAGGACCTCAAAGATCACTTAAAAATTAAAAGTATTTTAAGCTTCTTCTACACATTGGTGAAATAATTTTTGAAATTGGCTGAGTAGTTTCGGAGATTACCTCCGTCAAACAAACAAATACCTCTTTATAATCCATACTTAATATAATAAAAGCGAAAGTGTGTGTGTCTGTGTGTTTGTCCGTCTTTTACGGCAAAACGGTACAACGAATTGACGTGATTTTTTGTGTGGTGATAGTTGAAAGGATGGAGAGTGACATAGGCTACTTTTTATCCTGATATTCCCGCGGGAACGGGACTTACACGGGTGAAACCGCGGGGCGCAGCTAGTATTAGTATAAATATGATGGTGGTATACTCACGAGGTGTTCGCCAGAAAGCACCTCCAGCAGCGATATGAGGTTGAGTCCATCGCGCAGGTCCTCGAAGAGGTCATTCACGTGTCTGTTCACCTGCACAACAACAATAACAATAAATATAACAGCACAACAACAATAACAATAAATATAAGCACACGTATCATGTCCAAACAGTGAAGAGCGATTTTGTGTGACCAGTAGTCTTACTCTGACCGTTAAAAGCGATTCAGTTTGGGTCCTATAATGAACTGCTTTTGACGTAAGCTGGCGCTGACGTAAAGTTAAAACAGTTAGAAACTTAACTGAATTGTTGAATAACACGTCATGGTAAGCCTACTGAACAGATAGGTACATGTTTAATTGTTTCTGTTAAAACTAACTAATAAGCTTACTTTTCTTCGGAAGCGTCTCTTAATAAGTTTAAAGTAAATACAATGAAACCAACACTGGTACGAATCGATAGGGGCTTAATCTTTAACTATTGAAAATAAATGTACATAAAAAATTAAATGGTGCTAAAATTAACTAATCGGCTTCAACACTACAGCAACAACTTACGAATAAATAACAAGAAAGATATAACAACAATTATAGTGCCTAAAAATAGAAAAACAACCGCAGTGCATAATATTAGAGGCAAATAAAATTAACTAAAATAAATTAACGCTACACAATAATAACTAAAAGATTCAAAGAGAAAGAACATCAATACAGCAGCAACTAAAAAGCCTAAAACAATTTAACTACAATTCAACAAAAACGCAACAACAATGCCACAACAACACAACTTACTTGCTGCGGCGGACAACACGGTTGGTTGTTGATGATCTCGCACACGTGTAGCCGTGTGTACGTCTGAGCGGCGTTGGACAGAAATATGTTATCACCATGGAATATGTTATCACCAAGGAATATGTTATCACCAAGAAATATGTTATCATCATTATTAGATTCAAAATCAAAATCACATTATAAGAGCAATATCAAATTATAAACGGGTGTTAAGAGCACTACCGCAAACTACCTAAACGAAACGGGGTGGTACACCCCAAAAGCTATCTAAATAAAAGTTAGGTACCAGAAAAAAAATTATAAAGCGAAGAAAAAAAAATGATATTTTACTGCCAGTGGAAACGTAATCTGACTCTAGGACTCTCTAACAAACAAAGCAGAGGCTTTGTTTGTTTGTTTGTTATATTGTAATGTCGGAATACTACAAAGGAATATATTCTGATAACAATTTCTGATAAGAGATAAATATCAGTATTACTGATAACGATTACAGATTAAATAATAAATATTTAAATAAAAACTCACAATGAAAATCTAACACGTCATGACTAACGACTTTGGAATTTAAAACAAAGACATTATGTCACCGAAAAAAACTTAAAACTTAAATAGAAAATACTATCTACATAAGTATTCATAAGATTTAATAAATGAAGTTCAAAATTTAACGACTTTTACGATGATTTATCAATCTAGAAATCTAAAAACCACAGACACTTTTTTGTACCTAAAAAATAATAATAGCATTTCAATTTTGTAAATAAACGTGCGTTCAAATTAAAAAAAGCTTAACATGAAATAAAAAATGTAGTAAAAACTATGATTGATGTATTTCTAGTGAGTCAAAGTGTTAATATTAGAATAATGTTTGGTAAATTACGCAATTGAAGTGAATCGGTCAATAGTATAGATGACTATTTGATTTGAAAGGAAGTAAAAGTCAAGTGTGTGATTTTGGCGGGTTAAATAAGTTATTGAGAAAGATAATATAATACTGCATAAGGATGATTTGTCATTATTAAATGATGTATCAGACAAATAATTTATATATTTGATTAAAGGTACTTAGTACAAAAATTAAGCCCGTTATTCATAAAGATTTATCAATTTAATAAAGGTTTTATAAAAGATTTTTTTTTGCTCTTATGTCTATGAAAAGTGAATAAAAGGTAAGTAAAAGTTTACTAGTTCAATATGAATATCGAGTTTTGCATAATTTTTTTATTAATAAAAATGGTTTCAATACACATGCTGTATCAAAATTAGAAAATAAAATAGACACTATTGGCGATTCTGATGTCGCCAAAACTTAAACTAAACTAACTAAAGATGTTGCCGTCTCTTTCATAATGATCGAAATTAGGATGGCATCATCTTTATTAAGCTATTGCATAGCTTCTATCGCGGGCCTTGGCGTGGAGACCGAATCCAGAAATTCCGTAACGAAATCACCGAACGCTGTTACTTTAGTTCAGCAACTCGCCTCTAGGTGGCATGTTGCTTTACCGTAGCTTTACCGCGGCAGTCCCCGAGTACCACACGTCTTTTTTAGTTTAGTTTTCGTTTTGGCGACATCAAAATCGCCTAATGATGATGATGCTAAGAACAAAACCAACTGTGTATACTACAGACCTTCAGGTACTTCCAGTGCTGCCCCAATCCAAAGAAAAGCGTTGAAAATAAACATTGAAATTACAATTGTGAAATAACTTGAGACATACTAAGTTTGTATGAGCTTTCCGCCAAGTGTTGACTGACATTGGTCAACGAAAAATCGATTTTTCAATTTTGTGTACTTTCTAGCCGCTATATTTCCGATTGTAAAATGTCTAAAGTCTATTAAGCTTTAGTTTAAATATATTTTTAACTAACAAACAATAAACAGTCAGCTGTAAGTGATGACCAATGAGTAATGACCATAGTTAGATAAACCAGGAGCTTTTCTCATACTAACTTAGCGTTACACAAGGGAATATTATTGGACCTGTATAGTTTGTATTGTGTGTATTCATATTGTTCCCATTGTATGAAACAATTCAAACTTGCAGGCGCAACGGATCTTTGTGTACTTTATCAAATGTGTGCAGTAGTTACAATTTTACTTTTGCATATGTTTTATTTTTAATTCGAAAGTAAACAATTTCTTAAAACTACTTACGCAATTAAGTTGTTAGACACATAATAGAATACGATAGTCAAGAGTCCTAGGTGGTCTAAACTTATAAAAAATAGGTACATACCAGATATTTATACATAGTGCTTAGGAATAGGTACAAAAATATAAAGAAAATTAATAAAAAAATGTAAGCTGTCACATTTTCTACCCTTACCGTTTTTTTTTAAATTTTAGTCGTAAATAATAAAATTAATGACGGGACCCCTTCAAACGTATGAATTATGATTTTATATCTATAACATTGTAGGTAGTGTTAACAAAAAAATATATGTAGAGTATTATTATTTAATTACTTACCCTACATTTAGTTGATAAAAATGTGTATAAGAGTGACCAATAAGCGACCAGTAGCGTTAAAAGCGATTCATTTTAGGTCCTACAATGAACTGCTTTTGACGTAAGCTAAGGCGCTGACGTAAAGTTAGAACAGTTAGAACCTAAACCGAATTGTTTAATAATACGTCATTGTAAGCCTCCAGTACTGTCATTATACTTAGCTCTTATAATCTATATTGAGATCGCAAGCCCACCCTGTAAGTAATTACTCATTACAAGACTGTTCATTATATCTTTTCTATACTAATATTATAAAGAGGTAACATTTGTTTGTTTGTTTGACGGAGGTCATCTCCGAAACTACTTAACACATTTCAAAAATTCTTTTACTCTGTGTAGAATGGACTATCCGGGTGGTTTATAGGCTATATTTTATCCCGGCAGCTTCATTGTACACCCGTGCGAAGCCGGGACGTGCTGCTAGTAATAATATAAAGTTTAAAAGTGTGTTTGTTTGACGTGTAAATTACAACCAAATCTGACGTAGTTTTAGTGGTTTTACAAATCCGGCTACTTAGAAAAGTCACGTTCTTAAAACAAGCTAGAGTGTTCTATTGCCTGGTCGATTCTCGACGACTTTCAGAACATGACGCGGTAAGAGATTGCACGTTATCTAGCTTTTGTTTTCTCAAATCCATAGCATTTGTCAAAATAACCACGCTGTGACGTGCCACGTCAAGACATGGTTATTTGGAGAATAAGGCGGCAGCTGAGGCAGTGAGACTCCTTACACCATGTTAAGGTATTCCAAGCGAAGCCGCAGTTAACTCTAGTATATTAAAAGCCATTTGAATGATGGATAGCACTATTAAGATGTTAACCGACCGATCACTTTGTTTATCTATAGTGAGCGCATTGCAGTTTGTCTGTTTATTGAATTTGATTAAATGCTTAATGGGACTGTATAATAGTGGTTTTGGCAGATTCTAGACAAGTTGTTAACCAACTTCAAGTAAGAAGGAGTTTATATATATTTTAGAACTACTTTTACACAGGTTTTTATCGCGTTAATTACCTGTGTAAAAATAGTTCTAAAATATGAATTGTGATCGCGAAAGTTTAAGAAAAACAGGAGTTTATATGTTCCACTTTGAAAGTATTTTTTTGTTTGTAAAAGTACCATCTCGAGGTTATACCATAAAATTTAAGGAGTATTATCATGGGATTAGTAACATAAACGCACATGAAAGAAATTGCTCTCCTCTGTAAATTCGGTTCAAAACTACTTTATAAAGGTTACGACTACGGCAGGATTCGAACCTGCGATGATACAAGCGATCGTCCTATACGCGGACTGCTTTTAACCACTCATCCTGCCGGAGTCGTAACTTTAAAGATTTTCTTTCGATTTCCTTTTTTTTTTCTGATGAAACAAACACCTATGTGTGGTTTAACACACAAATAAAAATATAAAAAGTACAAATTTATAAAATATTATCGGGACTTAACCGCGTATTGATTTAAAAAATGTGTTAAAAACTACAATACAAGTACAACTTCAAGTTTTGTAAACAAAATAACGCAATAAATAATATTTAAAATGATTTTACAGTTTGCAAATACGATAAATACTTTCTCATGCCGCCATTTTTGGTCCTCGGTTTCATAATTACTCTGTGGGTGTCGAACCACAGAGTAAATTGTACAGATGTACCCTTATATGGTTAAGGACCACAGACAAGATTGTTTCTCTGACACCCACTAAGTAGGTGACTTACTGATTATGTCATCAAGATATACATACATTCCTAACTTATTTTGTAACTTATTTTTTAGGCTTCCGTACTCAACAACAATCTATTAAATATCATTTGACTTGACCCACACAGCGTCATCTAGTCCCTAGCTAAGCAACTTTATGCTTGTATGGTAGGTAACCAGATGAATGACACGATACAAATATTTGTAGACCATACAGACTTTATGTACTGCAGCGGGGCTCGAATCGAACCTGCCTCTGCGTCTTAGGCGGGCTTTCACCCACTGCGCCACACAAGTTGTCTAAATAATTAAGTGCCTAAGTATAGTTATAGTGCATAGGACATCTCGTGTCTAGCTCACGTGTAGCAGACTTAAAGCATGACTCAAGTCATTGGGTCAACTAGATGCTAGAAGCATGCGTCAGCATTTGATAACATCCTTTGTTAGAACTTAATACTGTTAGAGGTTTCAAAATAAACTTATGCAAAGTTTTCGTAGAAAATTCCTTAATGAACAACATAGTCGGACGGAGTCATAACGATAGTGAAGTAGGTTATAAAATACTAGTAGCACGTCCCGGCTTTGCACGGGTGTACCAATGAAACTCCTCTTTTTTACAGTCGTAAAAAGTAGCCAAAAAGAGGGTGGTTTAGATACTACAAGCTTATTACATTTCAACACTATCCCAGGCACTACAGTGACCCGTTAAGTGTAGGCAAAGATTGCCTTCAGACACTGATATAACCTTGCAATAATGTAAAGGTGTTTCCTTGGGTTAAAGTACTAACCCCTAGATACTAAGTATTACTAACAAAATTGGACCCAGTTGTCACAATAAATAAATATTATTATTATTATTATTATAAAGTTTTTTACTGACAAATATTCGCAAACATCAAAAGTGCCAACCAAAAAAAGCTAACTTTCCCAAGCCCATCCATAACCCCAATTTAAATCAAAGATCCATTACCAACATAATAAAAATAAATACACTTCACTGTCATTAATCAAACACGTTTTCAGCACTATAGTGCCACTGGCTAATCTGTTTGAGTGAAAACGAATAACTAACCCATAAAACCAACAAATAACTAACATTATTCATAAAGATTTGTCAGTTTAACATAGCTTTAAATTTAGTTTTTTTTTTCTTGTTTATCCTAAGGCAATGAAAAGGGATATCAACAGATTTAATACCCGCTTTAGCTAACATAAGTCCATTCCATTACTAATAACTCAACTCATCAATCATCTTTTATTTTAGTCCATATTTGACGGATTTTTTAAGCTATTGCATAGCTTCTATCGCGGGCCTTGAGCGTGGAGACCGAATCCAGAAATTCCGTAACGAAAATAACCTAACGCTTGTCTCTTTAGTTCAGCAACTCGCCTCTAGGTGGCATGCAATAGCTTTACCGCGGCAGTCCCCGAGTGCCACACGTCTTTTTTTTTGCCAATTACACGCGACTAGCCCGCCAACGACGCTATTAAAACAGATAGACCGGTGGCACTACACAGGCGGAACTTTCAAAACATGTTGCGTTCCTTAACCATATGAGAGGATTCATTATCTTTCACGCGTAACACTTTTTTTATAACGAAAAACGGTTAGCGTTAACAGACATCATTGTGTTATGAGCTTTGTGATAACGAGATCGAAACAAATTAAAGTACTCACTTTTATTTTATTTACTAAAACATCAAAAATTTTAATAAACTCAATTTTTTTACAAAACACAGAAGTATAGGTACTTACTTACTTTAAATAAAAATCTTGATCGCCCAATCACGGTTGTTTTAACACAGCCGAAACATCGGGGAAAAAGAAGGGAAATAACGCGATCAAATCCTAATCCTGAAACTGAGTTATGAAAGTAATTTTTTTTTATACTATGTGCATTGTGCACCATAGTCAATAGTGTAAAAAAATCACTGTTTGTAGTCTTTAAGTAAGTAAGTACCTATGTACTTATTGTCATACCTAATAATTGATCAAATGTAGGTATTTCGATAAAAGGAAACTGGTCCAAAGTTTTTTCATCTGTCAAATCGTATAAATCATCTTCTTAAAACAGCCTCGTCACTTTCATAAGATAAAGAGTTCTTTTCATACATAAAGAGTGATTGTTTGTATGAGTCAAGTTTACTTTTGGCACTGTTTATTGAAATTGTCGGCCATTTTGGATTGATTCGATAAGTGTTCTTTCATTTGAGTTATTTTGTGAAATTTTCATTTGGGTGTTTTTGATTTTTATATGTAGGTAGGTACTAGCGACCCGCCCCGGCTTCGCACGCGTCCAATAATTATTATAAACCTCTTGAATTACTATATCTATTAAAAAAAACCGCATCAAAATCCGTTGCATAGTTTTAAAGATTTCAGCATACATATGAACTAAACCATGAACTAAACCGAAACTAAGGGTCTGTTTCACAATGTACGAAGTTCAACATAAGTTTTGAATGCGCTATTTCTTACATAATGGTAGGATAAACACTACTGTTCTATAATGTATGATTGACTTTATGTGACACATAGCGCTATTTGATAGACGTGAAACGTAACATAAGTATTACCGTATTAAAAACACGATTAGAATCAAATACTTTTTTTAAGAAGCCAATTTTTATAATTTAATTTAGGTAATTTAATTCAGATTATGTAAGTCAAATAAAATATAATTCGAATCATTAAAACTCTCGTGCTTCAAAAAAGTCAATTAACAAAATCAATATTTCTTTTATTCTTTCCGCAACCGCAAAATGCAATGAACTGTACACAATGTGGTTCAATTCAAACACACAAGGCGCATCCTCTGCTTATTTACAAACGGCAGACAAAGGAATGCTGTTTGTTTTCAATTTCGTTTTAAATAAGGGTTCTGAACTTTGTTTCAAGGAAAATTAAGATAAAAGGGGTTCTTTCTGCGAATTTGCTAAATTTGGGAGGTGAGAAACCTAAATAGTCTAAAACTTACTGCTTCCTCATTGGTCTAAAACGTCAAGGAAATATGCATAAGGGGTCAGCCGCCTAATACATATTGGACCAGTAAACCTATAGCTAAAATGCATATTAAATATGTTGCCACCTCTTTTTAAAAAAAATACTCCTAATATTAAATTGTCAAGTTTCATAGTGTCATACTGTCAACGGGAAAAAGAGGTTATTCTATGTACCTTTGTACTTATTAGGCTTAGGAGCATCTTAGGTGTCAGTGTCTAGAATTTAGACTTGGCCTAAAATGCACCTGACTTTAAACAGTGACAGCTTCTAAAAAAGGAACTGAAATGCAATGACAGGATGCACTCAAAAACATCACAACGCAATAAAATCTCTGTCTAATCCACTAAAATAATAAACTCTATTTGCTTGCCAATAAAGCATTGTTTTCTCACCACGTGATATAGGCTCTAACACCTTGACAATAAGGTGTATGTAGTGACAGTTGACACGTGCTGTCATTATTATTCAATGCGTATATAGACCGGCCACGATTATCGCGGAATATTGGCTGCTGAACATACGTACACGAGTCTGTTACAAAGTAGACATAATGGAAGAAATTGGTTTTAGCGATAGGGAAACAGTAAACAAAAGATGACAAATTACTGACGCAGATAATTATATTTATTGAGCTCTGGAGCCTTCAAAAGGTTCAAGTTACATTAACACGTTGGGTGCCCCGGACGCACTACCTCCTCCTAGTCTCGACCTCCTCCTGTACAGGAGCTACAGGAGGTCGAGACTTGGGCCTTGAATGTGTTATTTAATCGAAAATAAATTACATACTTATTGAATCCATTCAAATTATTAAATGCATACTATTTCCGTATTTACGATAAATCTATTGAATTTGAAAAGGCTGATGTAATCTAACAGCGATTGAATAACGGTAGTCAATGGCAAGGTCAGCTTTTACGGCTGACCTAGAAAAGAGGTCGATGAAATTATCATATGCATAGTAAAGTTAAAGTTACGGTTTGGCGTGTCATGTGCCATGTAGTGAAGAAGTGTCAGATTTGACATGTGTCATGTACCTATTTAATTAAATGTTGTCCTTAAAGTAATTAATATTATGTTTGTTTGTTTTTCCATTATAATTTTCTAATGCCTAGCAATGAATGTTTTAATTAAAAATTATTAATAATCATAAAGTTTGTGAAATTGTGACAGCTTACGAGTAGAAACGTAAACTTAATATAAGTATTTATTAGATATTTTAAATACCTTTTTTAAGTGTTTGTTGACCCATTTTGTGAACGTCTTCTTCTGGATGGCGTCTCGTTCATCTGAAATTATAAAAAATAAATTAGACATTGTTTTATAACGAGTTTTCCGAAAACCTTCGGAAAAATGATACGGAACCCTAAACATTTTTTTTTATTTCGCGTTAGAAATCAAAAAATATCATCCGGTTTGTGTATGACTTCCTGCTATGTTCTTTTTCTGTATTTCTCTGTGTTTAAAAAGTTAATCAACCTCTAATCACTTGTCTATGATTCACATCATTTTAATCTTATCTATTCGCACTTCAAATCCATAGACAAAAAAACTTTCAAATAAAGAACAGACCGTTACAACATCTGTGGAGTTGAATGAACTTGATCAATAAGTAATGGTCTATTTATGTTCAACTATTTGAGACGCATAACGTTGCCAAATATTCGCGTAGGAAGTACGCACTTGATTTAATTATGTGATAGTAATTTATACGTGAAATATACCTTGTACGGCTTTATCGTTAAATTGTTTCCTTTCTTGGTCAATATTAGTTCCTACTACAGATTAGTATTATTTTATCTGTAGTTCCTACTAATTTACATAAGAGCTGAGCGCTTCCGTGCTTCGGAGGGCACGTAAAATGGTCGGTCCCGGCTTTTAAAGACATTTAACCGTGACGAAGGCCTTTAGGCGGCAAAAATACTCAGTCTCCAGAGTTGGCCATTTGCAAAAAGCAAACGAACGAATTAATTTGTTTAAAGAACATTTGTTTGTACTTTCATTATAATCTGTCAAAAATTAATGACATTGTTCGTTTTGAATCGTTCACACATCATCAGTCTTTATTTAATCATACTTAAAGTTAACGTACGTACTTCGTTCTTTTCCTTCGTTCACTATTTCATTCACTCAACCCACCAACACCCATTCCATTCATTCATCTCCACATCATTTAAATTTTCACATACTTCGAAGAGTCATAGACAAACTAGAGAAATCAAGACATATCTTAACATTAGAATGAAATAGACAAATAAGAGCGAGACGGAAAACGCATAATGTCTTAATCAACTGCAATTAAAATATCTCACGTTATAAATAACTCAATATGTGTATGTCAACAGTATTATTTCCGGATTCTTTGAATAACTTAGGTTAAACAATTGTTCTAGATTTTCTAGATCATTTATTTAATTTTGACGCCATTACGACCTGTTAGAAACTAACCGTAACAACGACAAAAATTTTAATCTCAAAAAAAAAACCGAAAACATAAATCTTTTGATGCTATTGAATTACATACTTAAATATAAAATTCACTTTGACTTTCCTCATTTTGAAACCAAACCCTTCAGATTAAAAGTCAAAGTACTAGGCCATAACGCTTTTGCTATTTTAGTGTAAATATTAATAGTGTTATCTAGATACTAGTATACGCCCTAGATAAAAATGTGGGTGCATCGCCCGAGTCAATTCCGAGTGTTGATTGAATTTAACCGACACGACTGAATACAATCTGTATTCCAGGATGGTTATTCGCTAAGACCCGTCGACGTGTGGGTCATCATAGCTAATAACCACCCTGAATGTTTTGATTTTACAATTGCATTTGTAGTCAGAATGAAACATCTGTTCGATTTTGTAATAAATTTGTAATTACTTACTGATTTCTTTTTCTTATAAAAAACAAAACACAGGTTGGCACCTCGGAGGAAATGTACATTTCAAGAGGTTAATATGTCGATAAATGTATCGATCGAGAGCTGCAACGCACTCTAAACGTCGAGAAATAAAGTAATAACCTTATTTACTTAAATACGTGATAAAGTTCTGTAATTTTCATTTAAATTATATCTTAAAATAGTTGTGTGTAAACCCAAGACAAGTGTCCTTAATAGCGTGTTGATTGAATTTAACGCATCTCAATCGTAGGAATGTTCTCATGCCCAGCATAGTTTAGTAGTAAAATAATATTAACTTTATTAGAATACTAGCTGCGTAGTGTATAGTTCCCGTTCCCGTGGGAATACTCTCAAAAGTAGCCTATGATTTACTTCAGGGTATAAGCTACCCTGGTACCAAATATCATTCAATTCCGTTAAGCCGTTTGAGCATGAAAGAGTTACAGAGACACATCCCTACAAGCTTTTGCGTTTATAACATTAGAAAAGATAATAGGATTCGGTTATACAGACAATACTAACCAATGCAATGGTACAGTCAGTAACAAAAACCTAACGAAAGATTGAAAGATGTATGTGTTTTTGTTACTCTTTTACGCGAAAACTACTGTACGGATTTAACTGAAACTTTGAATGACAATTACGAAGGGAGGCCTATGCCCAGCAGAGGGTTAAAAATGGCTGATAATGATGATGACGTAAGACTTAAAGACAGGTTTGATACTTCAGGATCAATCTTGCTTAGCAATTGGAACCATAAAAGTATTTTTTCGGAAAATCTTACAAAATACAATGAAATAAACTAAAAAATTCAATGTATCATTCCCTATCTGATATGCGTCGATAACATTTGATAAAGTAGACGTAACAATAACAAAGCCACGAGGTGAAATAATGATAATTATAACTTCTTCACGTGTTTGAGAAGGAGTGGTAAGAGATCGCCAAGGATAGGGGTCAGTGGAAGATTTTGGGGGAGACCTTTGCCCAGCAGTGGGACAAGACAGGTTAACAAAAAAAATTACTTTGGAAATTGTTTTAAACACATGAACTTGTGATGAGCCCGGCAATTAGGGTTTCGTGGCTGAGTTGGTAAGGCAAGTCCGCGTTAAGGACGATCACTTTTGTCATCGCAGTTTCGAGTCCTGCCGAAGTCGAACCTTTTATTAAGATTTTCCAATGTTTCTTATAAAAATACCTACGTATGTGTGGTTTAACGCTCGTGGCGAAGCTTGCCAAGACGGTCTTAATAGATCGTCGAAGTTAAGCAACGTTCTGAGCGGTCTACATCGTAAAGCTATGACGGAGGACGGCCTAAAAACTCCGTCACCAGAGTTGGCAACTTGCTCATACAAACGAACGAACCAAATAATAAAAATATGTACAAAAAACTATAGATTTATGCTTATTATCTGAAGACTGTAGCGGTCTCCCGTCTCTGTCGCGACGCGAACCCGCTACCTTAAGACCGTAACAGATGTAAGTACACTATCTTATCTTAAGACAAAGCGAATAACATACAATCATATAGAAAGTACAGACTGATAAGATGAATAAAGATAAATCAATACTTGCATTTCCTTAGCTTTGTGTCAATAAAACAATGATATGTACGTTTTCGTCATCAATTAAACGGCGATAAAGGCTTCGTGGCCGAGTGGTAAGGCAGCCAGTTTCAAAGACGAAGCTAGAAGCTAGTTGAAATAGCAAAGATAGAAGCTAGTTGAAATAGCTTATGCAACATATATCGTCCCACAACTCAATATATCGTGCAAGTAGGCGTACAGACAATGATACATGGCAAAAACTTATCAAAGCACCTTGAGTAATGCAAATTCCGCTGCATTGACCCAGTTAGATATCTAGCAATGCTAGATTTTGGTCTGGATAAGTTAATATAAGCTTCTGTATAGTCTATAATAAGGTTTAAGGTTTAATATATTTTATTCTCAAAAAGACAATGGTATCACTTACATGATAGTAGTTCGCCCTGGACGAGATCTCGCGTATTGTTAATTGATGGCTTACATTTGTACTTGCTTCTACCGAGAGCCGCCCCCGGTAAATTGCATGTACTAATAATTTCATACATTTGAAATACTTGACCAATAGTGATTTTTTAAATTAGTGAGGATAGTTAACTAATACAACTCGAAAACGGACTGTAGGGCTAGTTTCCACAAACGACGAGCTCTATACTAGGGAAATTCCCTAAAAACATAACAATATAAGATTCAGACAAGGCGCCAAATATTTTATCATTGCGTCTTATCATTGATTGTTATTCTGTGGTCGAAGTTTAAAACCACACCTCTTATTTATAATCAAGTAGGTATATCTCTTAAATAAAATAAAATCCTTCTCCTGAAACGCTAAAGAGGGCGCAGTTCACACATCTGCAGTTGAACTACTAGAGGGCGCTAAATATAAAATAGTTACCAACCTAAAAATGGACGAAATCATGAAGGCGCTAAAAGAAATTCAAAGCGAATTGACAGCACAGAAAACAGACATGCAGAACATGCAAGAAAATATCACACAGTCAATAAACAATAACATAAATGAGAAATTTAATTTTATAGAAACTAGAACAAAACATTTAGAAACAAGAGTAGAAAAGCAACAAGCTACTTTAGACATACTGGAGAAACAAATCAGACGTAAAAACATAATTTTCTTCGGAATCGAGGAAACGGAACGTAATTACAGCGAGCTACAAGACATAATTTTACGCACAATTAATACCAAGATGCAAGTACAGTGCAAAGACTACGAAATAGACACTGTAAGAAGAATGGGCAAAAAACAGGAGAGAACTAGGCCTATAGTCGTGACCCTGACTACTATGGGTAGAAAAATCGAAATACTGAAGAAAAGTAGATCCCTTCTAAATACTAACACCTATATAAAGGAAGACTATCCGCCAACAGTTCTACAAAAAAGGAAAGAATTGCAAGAAGAGCTCAAAAAGCAGCGGGAACAAGGAAATAACGCCGTATTACGTTACGACAAAATAATAATATTAGATGAAAGACAACGAAAAGGAAAAACAAGTACAGGCAACGACGCCAAACGAACAAATAAAAGACCACTATCAGCTTCTCCTGAAAAAGCAGCAACAACAAACAACAAAAATTCAGCAGATACAGGACGGACAGCGCAAGGCGTGAACGCAACACAAACACACAAAAGGAACAAGACATCGAATAATATCACGCCCTACCTTCAACGCAATCAAAATCAGAGCGTTCAACCAACAGTGAACCAGGTTGGCCAACCTAGTACTTCAAAAAACTAATTAACGCCTCTCAACCTCCTCCAAGCCGGCCGGTCACCGTGGAGGAGTATGACCAAAACCCCCCCAAATGTAACACAACATCAATGGAACTTAAAAATAACGTGAAAAAACCAAATTATCTATTTCTAGCAAGTCTAAACGTCAGAACTCTGCTGGCAGAGAGCAAGCTAACAGAATTAAAAGAAGCAGTTCAAAATCTAAACTGGGATGTTATTGGCCTGTGTGAAGTACGAAGAGCGCAAGAGATCATCGAAGAGTACACTGACTGCATCTTCTATCACACCTCCAGCACTAATGGAAGAAACGGAGTTGGATTCCTCATTAAGAAACAACATAAAAATAAAATTATAAGTTTAAAGACTTACTCAGATAGAGTAGCTACACTGGAAATACAACTACCAAACAATATGCAATGGTCAATCGTTCAGGTTTACGCACCTACTGAACAAAGTGATGAGGAAGACATCGAAGAGTTTTATTACACATTACGTACTGCCATAGAGTCTGCTAATTCAAAAAACATAATTATACAGGGAGATTTTAACGCCCAGATCGGGCAGATGCATCAAGATGAAGACAAAATATATGGAAAATACTCCCATGGAAAAAGAAGCAAACGTGGGCAAAAATTAGTAGAATTTGCACTAGAAAACAACCTTAAATTCATAAATAGCATGTTTAAACGGAAGACTCAAAACAAATGGACATGGTCAACACCGAATGGAAGACAATTTAACGAAATAGACTACATGTTAACAAACAAAGGCTCCTATATACACAACTTTGACATAATTAACAATTTGAATTTCTACACTGACCACAGGATGATAAGATGCAAACTTAATATGACATCGAAGAGGGAAAGATTTATAGTTAAATCCAATTCTAACCATGCAAAAAATCTAACTACTATTGCCAGAGAACATGGAGAAAGCTTGGAAGAAAGATTCACTACTTCAATAAATAGTTCAAACGACGTACAAACACAATACAACAACTTCGAAAGAGTAATGAATTCCTGTCTAAAAGAGATGCCAAAAACCAAAAAGAAAACAGACCTTGTAAGCCCAGACATAAAGAAACTAATGGAAGAGCGAAGTCGAATGTACAGTGCGAAAAGGACAAAACAGATGAGATCAAAAATAACCACAATAAGCAAAAAAATCAATAGACTTATAACGGAAGACAGGAAATTACGAAGACAACAAACAATAGAAACATACATAGAAAAATCCGGTGGAATAAAGAAAGCCTATAAACAACTAAGGAACAAAACAGAGTGGACTGCAAGTCTGAAAAGTAAAACGGGCAGTACACTCATAAAACGACCTGAAATAATAAAAGAAGCTACGGATTTCTACAGAGACCTGTATGCATCAAGTGCTTCGAATACTTCTCAAACTGGGAAATCACAACCTGAGATACAGGCATTGCTCGGAATGTCCACGACAAGCATCTTGAGATCAGAGATAGAGTTTGCCATACGAACACAAAAAAACGGAAAGACACCAGGAGATGACGGCATTACAAACGAATTATTGAAATGTCTATCAGAATATATTCAAAGACCACTTCAGACTCTATTCAACAATGTACTAAAAACAGGAACGACACCGGAACAATGGTCCAGATCAACAATCACTCTTCTTCACAAAAAGGGAGACAGGAAAGACCTCGGTAATTACAGACCGATTAGCCTGATCTCAAATATATACAAGATCTTTTCAAAAATAATCTTACAGAGAATGACAAAGACGCTAGATGAACACCAACCTCGAGAACAGGCAGGCTTTCGAAAGCACTACGCAACACTTGACCACATCCAAGTAGTCACGCAGATCATCCAAAAAGCTAACGAATACGGATTGACTATTTATATGTGTTTTATAGACTTCAAAAAAGCTTTCGACAGTCTCGAGCACAATGCCATATGGGAAACGCTATTAGAACAAGGCCTCGATGAAGAATATATCAGCGTACTTTACGGCATCTACTCCAGAAGCTGTGCCAAAATTAGGTTGGAAAGAGAAGGAGAAGAATTCCCTATTGAGAAAGGTGTGCGACAGGGCGATCCATTATCTCCGAAAGTCTTTTCTGCCGTCCTAGAAACAATATTTAGAAACCTAAACTGGCAAAACAAAGGGATATTAATTGATGGAGAGCGACTGAGCCACCTGCGTTTTGCAGACGACATAGTCGTTTTTGCGAAAACTCCAACTGATTTAGAAGCAATGCTTAATGAACTTACAACCCAAAGCAAGACAGTAGGCCTTTCACTCAACACAACAAAAACAAAAATTATAAACAACGGAGAAAGGCAAGAGATAATAGTAGAAGGAGGAAATATCGAGTTTGTTAATGAATACATATATCTAGGTCAATCTGTCTCATTTGAGAACTGTACACAAAAGGAAGTCCACAGACGGATTGCAATATCATGGCAAAAGTACTGGAGTCTAAAAGAGATAATGAAGAACAAACAAACACATATGAAAATCAAGAAGAAAGTATATGAAGTGATTATTCTACCATGTCTGACATATGGTTGCCAAACGTGGTCCCTCACAAAGAAAGATGAAAATAAGTTAGCTGTGTGCCAGAGGAAGATGGAGCGAAGTATGCTAGGAATAAATCTATCTGACCGAATAAGCAACAGTACAATTAGGAACAAAACAAAACTAAGCGACGTTGTCAGCAAAATAAGAACACTAAAATGGAACTGGGCAGGCCACATTTGCCGAATGGAGAACGCCAGATGGACAAAGAGAGTAATGGAGTGGATCCCACGTGGCAACAAAAGGAAAAGAGGACGACCAAAAAAACGATGGGACGATATTTTCTTAAAAAAATGTGGAACAGACTGGATGAGACAGGCACGGAATAGAGAGGATTGGAGACACATGGGGGAGGCCTACGCCCGAGAGGCGACTTTTACATTAGACCATTAATGCATGACATTTAATTTTAAAAATACTAATCCTAAAAAAAAATTATCATTCTTATCTCAATCTAATAACGTCATAAATAATAATAATTTTATAAAATATTGTAATTTGTAATGTAATAGAATAAAGGCTATTTTTATTTTATTTTATTTTTTAGGTATATCTCTTATTCTCTTATTTTCTAATTCTCTTATTATAATCAATAATTTGTATGAATTTCTAGCTTCATGACTGATGGCCGTAGGACTTTCGCTATAGCAACGTTGTCAAAAAGTTTATACATTTTGTGACATCCGTACGTTGATTATAGAAATCGGGCATTAGATGCTTCTAATAATTAAAAACAGAGGCTTTTAGTAATAAATGCCACTTTTTTTAAACCACATCGTTTAGAAACACTTAGGTCTGACTGAATACAATAAGTGATGTTATCGAAATACAAACTTATTAAACTTAGCAGTAACTTTTCATGACCACACCTTCGTGTTTCCATCAAGAACTATACAAGCTACACCACAAGTAAGCCAAATCGGGCCAAAGCCATATCAGGCCAAGTTACGAGGATCTGATAAAAGTGACACTTGCCATGAATATGCAGACACTTGGTCCAAGTCCTTGGCCAACACTTGGCCGACTAGAAGTTCCTGGTTCCGTTAAGTTGGCTTACGTATTCGAAAAGTTTTGTATTCGAACAGGGTAGCTGCTCTCGATTTAAAGCTATTGCATGGCTTCTATCGCGGGCCTTGAGCGTTGAGACCGAATCCAGAAATTCCGTAACGAAAACACCTAACGCTAGTTCAGCAACTCGCCACTAGGTGGCATGCAATAGCTTTACCGCGGCAGTCCCCGAGTGCCACACGTCTTTTATTTTTTTAAGACTCGGCGCTCTTTAAATTGTGTTGGGTGAACGCCCGGCTGAGATGCGGAGGTCGCGGGTTCGATCCCCGCTACGGGACAAATGTTTGTATGTTCTGCAGATATTTGTTCCGTGTCTGGGTGTTTTCTATCTATAATATGTATGTATTTACAAAAAAAAAATGTATCTAAGTATTATATCAGTCATCTGGTTACCATAACACAAGCATTAAGTTGCTTAGCTTGGGACTAGATGACGCTGTGTGGAATGTCCAAGGGTATTTATTTATTATTTATTTATTTACTGTAGCGCCACATTGGCGTTAAATTTGACGATGTTGGACGAACTAATTGATTTTGAGACAAGTTTCTATTAGTAAGTATAGATACACCTACTGACAGAATTCAGTCTTGATGATACTTAGTAAATTCACCTTCGATTAACCGTTTGAGTGACCAAATTATTAATTGAAGTTTCAATTTTGTTGATTGGTCTTATTAACCGGTTCGTTCCGATGGACATGGGGTTAATATAATTTACTTTAATTTAAAGGTAACTCGAAAAAGGTATTTACACAACAAGAACGTAAAAGTGTGTCAGTCTATGTAAGTATGTATATCAGATATTAAAGGTGTAAAAGTAACGAGAAAAAGCAAACCCGTATGTATTCCGTACTTTATGAATGAGTACTCGTTACTTTCGTATCGTTACGTTACTCGTTACATTTGATACCTCAGTACAATCCAACTAATCGAATCGAGTCGTATGTTGTATCATACATACGGTACCGTACGCGTGTACCTAGAACTGAAAATGTATTGACGGAATCTTCTAAGTACCTAATTATTAGAAAAAGCAACACATTGTGTCAAAATTATTTATTGACAAAAATAAATAATCATCAACACCAAAAATCTTTTGGTAAAATTGCAATTAAACTAAATAATTTTTTTTTAAACAAAACAGAAACTATTTTTAATATAGGTATGCGCTTTTATGAAGCCGCGGACAGAAAGCTAGTTTAATGCAGAAATCTCTGGTTCATATTTAAAAATAAAACAAACGTACCTACGATCGTAAGACCAGTGAACGTTTCATACACGCATCAACTTACTGCGTTAACTCAACCCATACTTTGTATGTACATGCGATAAATGCGAGGAATGAAATCGTGCGAGTACCGAGATACATTCAAGAGTAACGTTTCGTTACTGGGTACTAGAGGGCGTACCCGTATCTTAGTACCGAATACATACGGTTTGCTACAGGTCTATCAGATATGTAGGTAAGTATACATATAGTAAGTGTGTTCTTATCAATGGAAACTATAAAAGGTAAACTGCGAAGAATTGATATAGAATAAAATGATATACTCGTATATAAATATAATAGTTTGTGCATAAGTACCTACTCAATCAAGAAATCAAAAACGTAAAATAAACATTTACTTACTTATTTAATTTCATTACTTATAAGTAGGTATAAATCCTTTTTTGCAGGTGGCGAATATTTCAGAACTAATCTAAACTTATTTAATTAAATATTTAAAATGTTAATAAAACCATTAATTACGTCAAAAATATTATAGTTATGGTTCTAAGACAACACACAAAAATAAAACGCAAAATCTGTTAATAGCAAACAAGTTTTTGTGATTTTATTATATAAATCGGGCATGTTATTCGTTCATTGATCGTTTTTACATTAATTTAAATCTTTATGTTATTTAAAAACTTGTATTAGCTGAAACTTGATCAGAAACATCTCAAAAATCATAACAACTATTGTTAAAGAAAGACCAAAGACGATAAGTTATTGAGATTGGCCGTTAGAAGCGTCTCAAAAATCATTGAAATCATGGGATCAGAACAGACACAATCGTTTGAGAAAAGTCTTGCTCATATTATGCTTTCAAAAGTAACATGACATATTTCCGCTCTAGTATAGCAATCTATCGACAGTTATACGCCAATAAGACATAAGCACGCAGGAAGTTAGTAAATACCTGCACACGTTAACATGACACTCATCACACACGCATTCTCTATATCCATCGTATCTAACCTGACTGTTGAACAAAGAACTCCCAACATGTTGTACCTTTGAATTTCGTCAAGTTTTCCTCGTAAACCTGATCATGGGTGTCCGAGAGTTCTCCGCGATGTCTTTTGGGTTGGTGGGGGCCGTCGTAGTAGTTCCCGTTGACCCCTTCGGCCTCCTGGGGGTCGAAGCCCAGGCGCTCCTTGTAGTAAGCTTGGTTCGACATTTCACGCACTTATCATAACACTAGGGGTTCCAAAACCCACCACTCCGTGTACGGCAAAGGTCTTATTTAAACGATCCACTCTATCGACTCTACAAAAGGAAAGTTGAAAACCCCTGACACACTTATTGATCTTGACACAATTCTTTATTTATCGATAATATGGCAACATTAGTTTAAATGGAATGTTATGTTTAAAAGTCGTTTTCACTATTTTCACGTTTCGTTGACATTTGTGTAAATAAACGTTGGAAACACTGCCTGTGGAACAAAAGAACATTCTGTAACGAATTGGTAGACTAATAATGACTCATTATTTGAACTTAGACACCTCATACTCATGAAATAACATGATGATATATAAAACTTGGTTTATTACACTCTGTAAGTTTCGCGTATTTCATCAGTATGGGAACTAGTGTAGAGAAAGGCTATTGTTTTACTGAGGACTTTGGTAACGGCCTTGTTTTATGAAATAGATCGTCTATGCCACGACTGGTTGAATGACTCAGAAAGAGAACAATCAACTTTTTAGTAAATAATTATTGAAGATTACCTATTGTGATAAGATATTAAAATGGCACCTAGAATTTTATTTTTATTGTATTTTATACCACATCTGACATACAATAACTAGTTGATTTACGAAACGAATTAAATTTTAAACTTTTTGGCAAAACAGACATTTTATTTTCAATTATATTTTTACGACACAAGTTTTATAGTGCAAAAACGAAGCATATCGTAAACAAAATCTCTAGAACAATGACGTCATTTTATTGATTAATTACCCGCCAATAATACCTTAAGAGGACTTCACATAAGCCGATTAATTAACGTAAACTGGCAACACTGGCCTTGACTTGCCATCAGACGAAATATAATTGCAATTTGTAGGTACTTTACCACAGTGGATTTCCTTGGTTTCATTCATGCATTGCGCAATTTTTAAATGTTGTTGTATGACCAAAAGTAGATGAACAAGATTAAAAAAGCTACCAAAATAAGCTTAAAAATATTGTAATTCTGGTTTTAAAGGTGAAGAATTTTAAAGTAAGTAAGTACTTTGTACCGATGCCACAGAATAAAGATGGAATGTAGAATGGACTGTTGGGATGGTTATAGGCTATTTTTTTTGCCGGTAGTTTCATTCATACCGTGCTGCTAGTGTATTGCTAAAATTTAGAGTTTCTTAAAGTTGCTTGATCACTATTCATCCTACTAATATTAATGTGAAAGTTTGTGAGAATGTATGTATGTTTGTTATTCTTTCACGCAAAACGGCTGGACCGATTTGGTTGAAATTTGGTATATAGATAGGTGATACCCTGGATAACATAGGCTACTTTTTATTCTGATATTTCCGCGGGAACAGGACTTACGCGGGTGAAACCGAGGGGCGCAGCTTAAAGTTTAAAGTTACTACTTGATCACTATTCATAAATATTTAATATGAATAGTTTAAGTATAGAAACTTGAAACAATCACATTCAAACATCAACCACATCTAAGTATTTCATAAACTGTACAAACAAAAAAAATACCTATTAATAGATAAGTAATAGAAAATAATGTATAAGTTTCAGCACGTACGTTTGAAATACAATACTGCAAAAAGTATATCACACTAAAATTTTCATCTCTAGCAACTGTGCTTTTTACCGCGGGTCAATGACCTGCTGCTAAATTGACCTTGTCATTTCTAAGAAGATTTCTAACTTGCATGCGAACGTTTTTGAAAAAAGTTTATATTGCGAATTGTGAAGATTTATAAGCATAATGCAGGTGGACATTTTTTTTAAATAAACTTAGTTTGATAGGAGAGGTTATCAAGCTATACTTCATTTCTTGAATCGAGCTAATAGGAACAAAAATAAACGCACGTGATTGGTCGTCGAAAATAATTGCATATCTCGTGATTAGCTAGATTGTCAAATCAATTGTCAATTGTCAAATCTAGCCAACCTAATGAATTTCGACGACCAATCACGTGCGATTATTTTTCTTCCTATTAGCTCGATTCAAGAAATGAAGTATAGGTTCATATTACTGTGTCGGGAATGTGTATTTTTATGAAATACTTAGATGTAGCGTAGTGTTCAATAAACTCCAATGCGTTTATTTATTAAAAGTATTTAATTCGTGAATATTTTACTAAATCCTTAGTAAAATATTTACGAGCTTACCTAAATTACTTAGTAAATTAACGTGTTAAAATTTACTACGGAACTGCGGAACAAATAAAATAAAGATAACGGGTTAGTGTCAAAATCCCCTTTGGATCAGAAAATTCTACAAAACGCGTTTTTTTTCTAAACTAGGTCATCCTATTTTGATATAATTCCAGTTCCCAATATTACTTTGTTTCCATAGCGAAGCTTTGTTTCTAGGGCCAGGTCATTCTGGAAGTCTAGAACCTAGAGGAATTAAGTATTCTTTTTTTAGGTGACTTACAATCATACCAATACCTAAACAATTTTAAAATATTAATCCTGTATCAAGTTTTTTCATTTACACTCCGACAATCATTAGACAAAGGCACGGCTCTGATTACAGTCTACAAACTCACAAAAAGTATTCAAACATTTGCCAAAACTGGTTCCAAGCTGTAGGGTGTCTACTGCCTATAGACCAGACAAAACCCCAAGGTCTTGCGACCTTCGTGATTCGTGGGAAAGAAGGACAATGGTGGAATTTGGGGCAGAGTGTAAGCGAGTTTGACCAATGGTACAATGGTTAGTAAATGAGTACATTTTTAATATAGCTCAGCCATCCAGCAAATGCAAATTATGTAAACACTACCGACGTTGTCCTATCTGATCAACTGTTAAACGCGAGAAGTAAGTTTTGTTTTTTTTTTTTTCATTTTGTGTGCAACATAACAGTAGGTACGACTTTTCAAATGCAGATTCATCTTATAATTACTTACTTTAAAACATTCAATCACACAAAATCCTTAGTTTTATTAGTGGTACATAAGACAGATGAAATAAGCATTTTGCAGCATAATTCTGTGACAAGAATAAATCGTATTTTAATAAAGAATATTCCTTTACAATATTATTCACCATTCTCCGGGAAGAGGGGCGCAAGTTATTGACAGTCAAAGAAAGCATTTTGATCTTGTATGGTCCAAATAATTTAGAAAAGACACGTACATTGTGCAAACATTTTGAAAAGATTCACAAACCCGCTTACAATCTATCCCCACCTTTACTATAACTTATTCTGCGCCTTCACCCAAAGTTGAATACAATAGTTTGTGAACAAACTAGACTGCATGTTTCGTCATAATAGAAAAATAACATAATTTCCTGATAGATTATGTTTTGTAATGTCATCTTTGTCATGACATAGAATTTAAAAAGTACACGCGTTGTTTCGACATCGGTTGGGTAACGTCTAACGTTGGCTTAGATTTACGTGTTGGATGATAAGGCTTACCTAGTTATAAACTTATAGCTCAAGCATTGCTAAATCTATTGGCGTCTTTTCGTCCTTAGGAAATAACATTTATAAAGAAAACACAAAAGCACGTAAAGCAACCGTTACTACATTTGGCTTTGTCCAGAAATCCCCATAGATCCCCTTCAAAGGGGGATTAACATACATTGAGTTAGTTTCGTACATTTATTATACCTAGCGTGGACGAAAAAATTTATAATTTTGAATACCATTACCAGAATAGTTACTTCGATTTTATTAAAAATCGCTTTGGAAAGTAGCGGGAAACTCATTTTCCTTTAAATAAAACTCGTGCAGGGATGATACAACATTAAAAAAAACAAAATAGAAGTCAAAGAGGTAAAACCCAATTCTATTCATCCTTTTTGGTCAATATGCATAAGAATCTGCACACGATGAACAATAAATTAATTTCGTCAAAGGTCAAGATGGTCATCAAACATGAATTGAATTCAGCACATGATATCATTACAATTTATTTCAATAAACAACAATTGAATGGAGTGCAGTACAAAATCACATTTATCTTTACCACGAATGCAAACCGTGTCAGGGTTGAAATTACAATTTTAAGTCACTTAAAAACAAGACTTTCGTGATCTTGTACAGATAGCGCGAATTTTATGAATGACAGTTACAAAATTTAAGATATTATGGAGTTAAATAAACTATGTACCTCTATAGGTATGGAATGACACAGACGAAATAGGACAAATGAGGTCTATAGAGTCGCAAAAGTAATACTTATGCAAACATAACAATAATTATAATCATAAACGAGCTGCTATAATTAACCACTATAGGCTTACAGCAATTTTTTTGCTATTACTTAATCAATTCAACAAATAATCAATAATTGAATTAGGTTACCGTAATTGGAAAATTGTGTTCGATTTGGTAAACGCGAGACGGCGACTAATGTCGTCCAAGAACGTCCCACATACATCCACTGTGTAACTAATAGTAAAGGTTACGAAGTATAATGCGATCTTAATACTTGACTTGTATGTATTTTTGAGTGACAACAGTTTATATATTTTCAATTATAGTTTTAAAGTCGTTAAGCCACGACGGAGGCCTTTAGGCGGCCTTAAATCTTCGTCACCAGAGTTAGTCACTTACTTATACAAACGAACTATTACAGTGTTAAACTACACTAGATAGATAGATAGATCAACACTTTATTGCACACCACATTTACATTAAAACAAATTACAGATACACAGAACATTTAAAGTGAAGTACAATGGGCGGTCTTATCGCTATGAGCGATTTCTTCCAGACAACCTTAGGATGAACTGGAATTACAAGAAGGCAAAAAGGCGGTGTTCATAAAACACACTACACACACACACACACACTACACTAGGGCATTTCATTATATTTGAATCCCGTCGAAGACTTAAACTTATGGTAAGGTTTTTCATTTATAGATGACAAAGATCGAGAGCAGTTACTCGCTAACATAAAAAATCTTAAAATAGAATAGATTCTTCGTATCGGTTAATCGCATGAGATTTATATCAAAACATTATAAGGAGTATATTCAATAAATCAACTTGAAAGAGCGAACTTAAAGTTAAAAATAATAGTTCGGTTTAAAATTCCTAAACGTGACCGACATCACTTCCTATATTATTTTTGTTTCGATGGTAGAATAAATCAGGCTGTAAATGCCAAACAGAATTGGATGAAACTTAAAATAGACTAGTTCTTGACCTAGAACAGCATAGGTATAGACCATAGATACCATCTATGGTATTATTGGTATTGTAGTATTTTAAGAATAATCTTCCAGTAATATAATAATCTATGCTGTCTATGGATATACTCGTAAAAAATAAAAGAATGTAAGAATAAATTAATCAATAAAAGCCTTGTAAGCCTCAAAAAAATAAATATTTTCTTTCATATTTTATTAAAACTTTGCAAAATGTGAACATCTGCTGATCTTGGCATAATTTACACTTTTTCAGACCACTTAAGTCAATAATTTTGAATACATTTGAAATTAACTAAACGAACTTCGATTTTGAATCGACAATTTCACATTTTCCTTTTTTGGAATCGCGTCTTCAAAGAAATCGATTAGAATTAAGTTATTGACAAAAGTGCACACTTAAATGATGTCATTTAGCCGATAAACTTATCAATAAATGTCATTGTCAAGAGGTTAATTGTATAATTACCCATTTACCCACTTTAAACGACATTAACACGACCTTTCTTGTCGCTCTTTGATCGTTAAAGTTTAGTATCCATTTCTTTGTATTGTCTGATTCATTTTGATAAAACTTTGAATTGAATGGTACTACAACATATTTGATTGACAAAATCAAAATTGAAAATCCTACAAATAATAAATGTGAAAGTTTGTTTGTAACACGTTTGTTATTCTTTCACATAGTATGTTTGTTATTCTTTCACGCAAAAACGGCTGGACCGATTTGGTTAAAATTTGGAATGTAGATAGGTGATACCCTGGATTAACACACAGGCTACTTTTTATCCCGATATTCCCGTGGGAACAGGACTTAAGCGGGTGAAACCGCGGGGCGCAGCTAGTTCTTATGAAAACTTTCGATTCCAACGGATTCGGATCCGAATTTTGAAAATAACTCAATCCTAACATTTCAGCATGGTTTTGTGTAGCAAAACTGTCACTGTCACAATTAAATGTCAGAACTTGACCTGATTGTAAATTGTGGTTAAGCAAAAGTAAAATAAATTCAGTAGACCACACAAATACTTGTGTTTAGTTCAAATATTAACTTAACTATGGTTAACGAAAATGTGATAAAAATATTTTAACAATTTTGAATCGTAAACCACTTGAAATAGGAACTAATATAGGATGACGAGCGACTGCACCTACTGTGTTGAGAATATCATACGTGTGCAAATAATATCGATGGCTAAGTGTCAATTGCCAAATTCTTGACTAAACCAGTCCTAATTGATGATGAATAAATACATATTCATCAACACAACTGTTTTTTGTTTTTAACAACCATTTACCAATAAAGTAACGTAGTTTTTAATTTTTTCTTTGTGCTATTAAACATACATTATTTTTCCTACAAATATGATTTTGACAATTTAAGTGTCAATATCCTTCCGATTTTAACTTAACTTTCAGTTTTAAAGGAGTTGATAAACTAACATTCCCGAAATCCCCATTAAGAGAGATGGTTAGAGGGGATTTTGACACTAACCTGAACCAAAGAGCAGATTATACTTCTGCTTTGTAATGAAAAGGTTTTTTATTCTGTCGAAAACCAAGACAGTAATTACAGAGAATCAAATATTTTGACAGCGGCAATGTCAAAAAGAAACTGTCAAAATAAATTGGGCTAAATAGCCGTTAACGGTTCGACGGTTTAATTAAACGATGAATAGGTGGTCAATTGCTTCGATATATCAGCTTCAACAAATAAACATAGTTGTTTGGCTATCAAGATCACAAAACAAGTTGTTGATAGCTGACACTGACAGCTGTCAGCTGTCTAGGCGTTAAGTCACACGCTACTACTCTTTGAGGTATTGATGATGAACTAAATTTCTTATCTCGTATCTATGGAACGATAACTGTTTGTCTGGAAGACTTGTAAGAGCAAGGGGGAGAGGCCTTGTTAACTCGGTAGGTAATTAGGTTACTAATTAAAAATGATTAAAACTTAAATTAACTAATAATAAATTATAGTAATCTAATAATGTCAAATTACTACATAAATTATTTATTTATTATTATTTATATAGTGCTGGCCCCTAGTGGTACGGTGGGTAAGTTCTTTCTCTGCGATACCACAGTAGTGCTGAATGAATTTTTGCGTTTGTAAGACCGATATCCTTGTAAAAACATTCATGACTGCCAGCAATAAAATAAGATCAACAACCCGCGAAGTTAATCAGGGGATATTAACAATATTAAAATGGGAGAAAAAATATGACGAATCGTAATAAAGGAGCTCTTATGATCACGTCTTAAGAAAAAAGTCGCTAGTTTTATAGACATGCGAGTTCCGTACAATGTTTGGTCTTTATGGCGATTATGTTAAGTTTATATAATGTAAAGACTCTAAAAAATAAAGCTCATCTTTGGAATGCAAGTAAAATTTTTATCTATTAAAAATTTTACTTGTGAAAACCCCCAAAATACTAAGGAAAAATAATAAAAAATAATGGTTTGTAAGTTTGTAATACATTTCTAAAAAAAAAAATGGTAAATTTTTTCATAGGAAAAAACATGTCAAAAGCTCAAACGCTTCAAAAACAAATCAACAAAAAAAACAACAGTCAGAATCTGTCAAGATGACAGATGACATAAAAGCTGGTTTCGCGCCATAACGCTATACATACAAGTCTATTAATTCCAGCCTTGAGGGGACCTAGGTTAAAGCGCCGAGGCAAAATAGAGGACGGCAGTGCATTCCATTGCTGACTTGCTGTGCTATTAGAAATATCTAGCGAACTGCCTATACATAGTACACCAGCCTGGGTCAAATCTCTAGCCTCTGCGACTTGTTTTAGAAAACAACGTCAAATTAGACATTACACGATATAAAAGTAGGTTTACGAAACATTGTCGGCATATAAATCGACATTTTTTTGGCGTGAGCAATTTCCCGTTGTTTTATGTCTAGTACAACTCACGGAAACAGCTTGAACATGATTTTAGTGTTATTAAAAATAAATTCCAGGACTTTGGCATGTTAATCATAAGGTATTTTTAATAATATAACCTTGAATCTGTCAAAAAACTTGAGGAAGTACCCTAATATGATCTCAGATCTCGTGCGAACTAAATGATAATACCTCAAGACGAATCCATTGTGCGTGATACAGCCACATTCGGAATGTGTCTGGTATGACCAACGACCGAGGCACCGTTAGATGACATCGCCGTGAAATCTCAGATGAAATGCTGTAGGGCCCTACAGATTATTTAATAGTCAATAGGGTCAAATATGATATAAATAAAAGAAGACAAAACGGTTAACATGAAAGTGACATTGACAGTGGTGACAGGTAAGACTATCTGACACCATACGAAAAGGTATTGAAATCAGTAATCTGTTACCAATTCAAGCGACTACACAAATTAATCAGCAATTTGAAAGTCTCAACTCTCAACACGTTCAAATTAGAAAATTACGCTGTAAGTTCAAGCAGATAAAAGACTTGAAAAACATAATGATAATTCGTACTTAAATATTTTATTCAAACAACAACAGAAATGAATGAGCAAAATAACATCACACATTCAATCGAAAAAGTCATTTCACTTCTAGTAACAATTTAGTTTTACAGTTTGCTTCCTCTAAGCAAGATAAAGGCTTGCGTCAGTTTGATTGTCAGATCAGTGTTGACCACTGTTAACACGGCGCGCCGTGTTAACGCCGCGGGTGCCCGTATTGTTGCCACCGCCGCGGCGGTGGCAACAATACGGGCACCCGCGGCATCCAGCACCGGTCCTAACGGTACACTTCTAACTACCACAGATTACTAATGGGAAATACCTATTGGATAAGGCATAGAAAGTAAAAATAATACCAGAGTAAGTGAGCAAGGGGCTAACCACAGATTATTAAATGGGAAACAGAGAATTTAGTTATAGTATCTATTGCCTAACTTGTTGCGAAACGAAATTTGTCACCATTACGAATAAACTGTCAGTAGGTAAATCACGAAAACAACTGTCTGAACCATTTTTTTAATAGTGATTGCGACCAAATTCGATTTCGCGACCAGTTAGGCAATAGCCTAGCTGAAGTGCAATTCCCGCCAACGGTGTAATTCCATCCAATATTAAAATAATCTAATAGCAAGAGTTATAACACCTGTTAACTTTAAGGCATACCAAACAATAGAAGAGATCATGACGACATTGATGGAAGCAAAAATCACTGGTGCTAATGACACTATACCACAGACTATATTAACGTTTTTGTGACTCTGTTGTTTTATGAATGACGAAAGGAAAAAAACACCGCATTCAATTTGAAAATAAATAAGGTTAGAAATTATAGACAGAAAGTCCATGTCAAAATGTTAAAAACAATCATTAGAAATGACAGTTACAAATAGATGACTATTTGAGACATCGCTTAACAAATAAATAATTACTTATAGACTTCACTTGTCAATGTCATATTTAAGAAAAAGTACTATTGACCCAAATCACAAGATCATTAAATGTTACCCCAACTTGTGCAACTTTTTCTTCTTAATTCCGGGTAAATCACAACGAGCTCGCACCTTTCACCTCTTCGATCACCACTGCTGACTCAATTGCCTCAGGGAGAGAAAGTACTGTACTAATCCAGCAATAGTAACCTTGTTTACTATTGTAGTCGTGGTCTACAATTTGAGCATCATTATCCGTGCTGACTTTGCGTCTGAGGCCAAATGTTTTGTAAATATACAGTTTAATTCTTACCGAGACATTATTGCTTTGTTTGACATTGTTAGCATTCTTGAAGTTGTTGACAACTGTTTCATTTGTTACGTCCTCAACCTCATACTTAGAGTTGCTTGAACTTTTTGCATGGCAAACTTTTTATTGTTTTCAAAAATAAAAGAACTAAGTCAGAAACGATTGTTTTTTTTACCTGCGTATCATAAACACTACAGATGCCGTACTGGGAATCAACGAAAACTAAGTTTTGTGACGATTTTAGGGGTCAGATTTTGTTGGTGTATTGTTACTAATTCAGTATCCACCAACCAACAGAAGCTGACCCCAAAATTCCCCAGTGCGGCCTCAGCCATTAATCCATTACATAGAAATGTGTGTTTCGTTTTAACAAGCAATCAAGATAACTTTCGTATGTGTCCATTTAATAGGATTCTGAATTTAGAGCGAGCAAATTGAAGAAAGGCAGGTAGACATTACTAAGAACTTGTTCTGAATTTAATTATTAACGTTTACTTGAAATCGCATAGAAATCGGTTCATTATGATAACACATTTTCAAATTCCTCATCCTGGTATGTTTTGCTACATCGTACATTTCTGAAATTAGCTAAGTTAGGTAAGTACTTACTTAATTTAATTATTTTTAAGTTTATGATCCTAATTATGTGCTAAGATAGACAATGCATTTCTAATTTACGTTATTAGGATTACATAATTACAATTTTACTTTTTTGACACAGCATAATTGAACAAGTTATTAAAAAGTTTAACCTACTAAGCGGACATTTTGTTAAATGACAGTGACATTTTGTTGAAGTCATCAGTTTTGCTTGATATTTTGAAAGGTTCATGTAATTTATACGATTTAAATATAAAGTTCTTATAATTACACGAGTTAAATATTAAAGTTCTCAAAAGTCTCAACACAAAGATATTTTGAAAATCTTTGTAAAAGTCACTACCGCTAAAAGAATACAAAAAGCGTAAAATTGTTAATTTATTCTATTGTTTCCTGTCACGCCTGTCATTGTCAAACAACCGGTAAATAACATTTCTATAAAACGTTATTCATTTTTTATTTAATTGCATTTACTTAAGTACCTATTTAAATACTCTATGTATCATCTTGTTTTATTATTACAACTAAATTAATTTGTAAAATTGATCTGTCATGACTGTCATATTTATTATTACCTGCATCATCAGGAAACAAATTAATTTAATTTATAATTCCAAATAATTCAATGTCAACCGCATTCCATCATTCAACTTATTTTGAATTTTGATTTATAAATAGGTAAGACGCTTATCTCACTATTTCTGCTTATCTCAGCGATATTACGTCAAATCGGTTCCGCCACCAATCTATATTTATCAGCCAACGTGCATCAAAATAAAATTAATTGCATTTTCATAGAAATACGTTTAAGAACTGATTTCTATCATCAAAATTCTTAGATCTTTGATAGATTTAAATAGTAGTTAAAGTAGTAGTAATAAATATATCGAGCAAGATACGTCTTAAGAGAATCTATGCAGATGATAGAAATGTAACCAAATTTAGTTTTAAGCTTTAAAACAATAAAAAATAGTCGAAATATACCAAGGTAGGTAAGTTACAATGATAAAGAATTATAAAAAGAAGATTAACTTAACAAAAATGTTTGGAATACCAAAACACGGTGTGAGTGTCACACACAGGTATGACGTTATCAGTGAGTCAGGTTTTAAAAACGATATATTAGCTAAGTGTATTTAGTAACGTCTTTATAAAATTCACGTAAAAAACATACCTACAACGTTCGTGGCTATAGTTAATCAGAATATTCTTAGGAACGTTTAATATAATAATAACAGGTTGTAATAATAAAGCACCTAACACGGATTCAATTGTTTTCCTTTCAATAACAATGACGGAATAAATAGCCTTTATCAGAACGTTGCTTGCATTTATATGGCTGAGAGCAATATAGCAAATAAACTACTTTTAATTGAAGTTTTGAACGCGCTGAACCGAACCTTAGGACGTTAACCGTAACCTACTTTGTTGTTGAAAAAAGTTCGTGGCATAGACAAACACCTGACCGGGCTCGCCTTGAAGACACATTAGCATGATCAATGCGAGTTCCGATAATTATTTTGCAATTTACATCACCGGTAAATATTGCGACGACACCAAAAACACATCGACATCTCAATTCCGTAACCTCTTTACCAAAATCCTCAGCGTTCCATTGACTAATCAGAGAAAAAACGTTAAAAACACACACATACACTCGTTGACACGTATTTATTTATTGCCCGGTGAATTTCGTGAAATTCAAGATGGCGGCGGCGAGAGAACCGCGTCGCCGGGTATCGGTCGGCCAACTGAAGCTCAAGCCGCGAACTGTCAAACTGGCTTGCCTTGTCTGTGTGCGTGTTAGCACCTGTGTGCTGTGTGCGTGAGGCTTGAACTGAATGGATAAAGCCTAGTAAAGGCAATGGCGACCCATGCATACTTGTTGTGACTCACAATACGTAGGATGGTAAAAATACGTAATTATCACAGCTATTTGCAACGCTATCAATGCGAGAGCTGTCAAATGTCAAGGTTGACAGTTATTTCAATGGCGCAGACGATTTAACCTAAATTTTGAGAGTATTGCGGCATCGTGCTTTCCCGTTGACTAATCGAGAGAAGAATTTCGTGGCTTAATCACCGTTCTCAAATTGTTCTCGGTAACAAATGTCAAATCACGTTTTGATTCAAGTACCAATTCGCAAGAAGTTTAAGAAACAAACGTTCAGAAAGATTTAGACAAAATAGAAAGTAATGGACACAATGGTCTTATGTAGAATACTAAAGATTAATTATAAAATAAACAGTCTGAATACAGTCATAAAACAAATTGCAATTAAATTAAAAGTCAGTAGTAATTAAAACCGTTGCATATTAACTAGAAATATGTTAAGGATACGATACCAAGTAGGAGTAAAGCAGTTTCCTAACATACCGGCATTTATGTTATTATTATTATTAGAACACTTTATGAAGCATAATTCAATGGTATAATTAAAAAAGTTGATGTAATTTTATAGCTCCTTAACTACACGTGTAGTTTACCATCAATTAACAATGAACCAGTTGCAATATCAAAGAAATATGAACGAAAGTAATGCAAAATAGATGTAATACTTATAAGAGAATGAAATCATCTAGAAACCGAAATAAAAGATTGCAAGGAATCTGACATTGGAAGACCTTGGAAATATTACCTGGAGCCCTGCGCACGCGCAAGCGCTGAGCTAATTTGGTAACGTCCCATAAAGGAGTTAAGGATCTATACCTTGCTACTTAGAAACATTGTAATAAAATATGAAGCTTAATAACTTTGAAAATATAAACAGAGTATACTAAAAAATAAATTATAATTACACACACAAAGTTTTGAATTTTTTTATAGATTAGGATTTGAAAAAGTCCGACTATTAACAATGTAATAAGAAATAATATAACTTTTTAGTGAATTACATGAAGTTTTAGAATGTCTTATGTCCTTGGGACCTTAAAAACACAACTATGTTTCATGTCACCGTATCATTACACGTGTATCATTTGATCATTTCACAATCTTCCTGTCCTCAGTAGCGTTAAAGAATCATGAACTGTCAAATATGATAGATTTTTTTCGTGATTTTCCGTCATATTTGACAGTTTATTCGTGATGACGACGAATTTTGTTTTGCAAAACAAAATTCAAACTCCACACATTACAAGGGGGTTGGTCCAACATTCCATAATTCTACTTTTCACTTTGTCAGCTGTAATCTTAATCTTTCATCCGCATGTCACCTTTCATACATTACTTTATTTTGTCTACTTCTATGATATCCGTAATCAAGAGTTCCTCAAGTTAAAGGCCCTACTACACAAGTATAGTAGAGGTTAAAAGTACGACATTTCTTGGTATGGTTCTAGACAAAAACCTGAATTGGAAAGCCCACATAGACAAAGTATGCACAAAAGTAAATAGATTTGTATATGCACTCTATAGGTTAGGAAAAACATCGTCTCAGTCTACGGTACTTCAGGCGTATCACGGCTACGTGGCCTCAGTTCTAACCTATGGACTTATTCTTTGGGGGAACTCAACTGATATGCTGAGAGCATTCATAGCTCAGAAAAGATGTGTCAGAGCTATATGCGGAATAGCACCGTGGGAATCTTGCAAGCCTTTGTTTAGGAAACTCGGGCTACTCACCCTGCCTAGCCTGTACATACTGGAGTCGGCTTTATTCGTCAAAAAACATAACCATTTATTTGTAAAGGCTGCTGAGTTGTACCCAAGAAGCACACGAAATAATGACAGAATTGTGATGCCAAAAATCCCGCGAACAAAAATGTATCTGAATAGCAGCTATGTTATGTGTGGATGTGTGTATAATGCAATACCTAATGACATAAAAAAATTACCTTTACCTAGTTTTACGAAGAAATTAAAGTTATGGTTGACAGAAAAATGTTTTTACTCAGTAAAGGAATTTGTACCTAGGTTGACATAAAAATATAAAATCATTCCCATTTGACTCTAAAATGAATTTGTAATGTTTAATTGGATATTTTAGTTAAATTTTATTAATTTATTATGTAGGTAATTATTTTAATTTTTTAATGTATATAATGTTGCATGACACATAATTTAATTGTTTATCTGTTATTATGATTACCTGACATACATACATTATTGTACACCGACCTAAGTTGGTAACATAGAGGCTCTACTTACTATATTGACAAAGAACTGTATTAACCTATGTTGAACAATAAATTAATTATGAATTATGAATTATGAATTATGAATTATGAATTACTTGGATAAAACGAAAACGAAGTTTCGCGTCAATTTTCGTTGAGCTATGTTGGTGGATAAAGGATATTGAACTCGTAACAAATTAGCCTGTTTCTCCCATATTTTCATTGTTTGCATTTTGTAATGTTGTATTTTTATGTGTCATTGTTTTATAAATTTCATAAATATTTTATTAATCTTTCTCTAACACAGATCCAAAATCAATGGTCAAAGACAGGGTGTGAAATTCTTCCGATTTTTTATTAACTTTGGAAATGATCTGTGTTCGAGAAACCGTAGTTAATCTGTCTACCAATGACAGTAAAATCGTCATGATATATTTACGTGAGCTGTATACAGAGATCTGTCCAATGATGTGTGTCGGATTTGTCAGGTAATGCAGGTGCTCACTCATTACATTGTTTTAGTTTATGAGCTATTTATGGTAATGATGTGGATTGATGAAAACGATGCGTGAAATCTTCTGATACTTATCTGTTGAATTTCAATCAAGTCGTATATAAAGTGGTGGCTGGTGTAAGTTTCCTTGGATAATATCCTTGACATTCCACACAGCGTCATCTAGTCCCAAGCTAAGCAACTTAATGCTTGTGTTAGTTTAAGTATGTTTGTTTTAATCGTTTACTTTTGCATCATCGTTTACTTTTGCTAAATATTTTAATTCTTTTTTGATAACTTACATATTATTTTTAATTTTGTACCGAAAAGTTCCCACGATTACATTGAATTCTCTATTAATAAGTGGGTGGTGATTCTGTAACCGACACCTATAGCATACGTTCTGTCATTTAAACGTCAAGCTCTTTAAAAGCTCATGATTGACACCTGCCATGTCCACATTCCTTACTTTCACTTCTTAAGCTAAGCTCCATGATAATCCATACCATACGTCATATTCGGAAATCCTTATTGCCAAGGAAAGTTTACCTGTAACAAAATTGTGAGTATTAAAAAATGTTTAACTTTCAAGTTAATTTAGAGTGTTTTAAATAAATGTTTTATGTATTAAGATTAGTCGCAGATTCTTAACATGCTTCATGGGCAGTCAACGTGTTAAAAAGTAGGCAAAAGTCAAAAGATATAAGTTTGAAGGGACAGCTGGCATCAGTGTAAAACTCAACAAAATCAGTTCAGATGAAACACAATATTTTCTGAACAAACATTTAAGTTAGCAAATTATAACGACTCCCAGCATATGTGGCTGACACATTTAGGGGACACTCAATCGACCTTGATTTCCATTATACATCTGCCAACTACAATAACCACCCCTCGAGACATCGCGACAGCCCCTTCAGACACACACCCGTCAAACTGGAACCCATGCAATGAAACCATAACGTGTACAAGACCGAAAAAAAGCGCACCACACTATATAAAATCTTCGATAGATCTTTAACTGCATGCCATATTTAGTCTGTGGATAAGTAGGTAACGAGACTCAGAACTTCATCCCCTAGGACTTTCATTAAACTAATGATGAAGTAATTAATAATGAGTCACGTATGAAGATGTCTTATGCAGAGTAAAATGGAAAGAAAGTTCTAGAAAGTTTTTTATATTTAACAAAACTTAGAAAAATGGCTAAAGAACCCTTAGTTTGTTTCAATTAGAGGGAATGTAATACCTCAAATTATTATTATTTGGTCTTGGCACATATTTGTGACTGCACTGATCTCAAATTAAACAAAGTAATTTAATAATTACTTTTGCCAATAAACATGTTGAACTAATGTTCAACATGTTTATTGGCATTATTAATAATATTTCTCAGACTTTATTTCTGGTTTCTCAATTTTTTTTAATGAACATATTATCCCTCATGAAATTGTCCTTGGCATTGTTTCAATTCGCAAAATTAATTGTTTTTAACCTAATTGAATCTAGGGCAGCTGTTTTTAACTATAATATTCATAATAATACAAGTAATATGCATGAAACTTCTAGCTAAAGCTACACTTTTGTACAAGTGTCAAGTAGACAGAAAGTTATTCATAGGCAGACATCTTGTTTTTTCATGGTTACTGTTCAAAACATAGCTCTATATGCCAAAATCGATATATAAATCGAAAATCGATTAACAAAATCGATATGGTGCATCAAAAGTCCGGCATATATATATGCAACCGGTAACGAACGTCTTCGAAGACGTTGTATGATTAGTTCCGATTTTAAATCTTTTAAGCCATTACAAAGGCCTTTTAAGCTGCCTTAAAAATTCCATCACCAGAGTTGCCCCTTGCTCATACAAGCTTACTTACTTTATCAAGTAAACTGACTCAATTTCAGAAAAATATAAAACACTTTATTGCAGAAACTTTAACCTTTTATCAATGCAAGTCAGAACAATGAACTAATAATAAGACGTTTCTCGAGAAAAGGTTTAACATAAAGTTACGAGAAATAAACTTAATTCGAGCTTAGACATGAGCTGTCAGATGATGTCACAAGTTATTCGGAACGCCAGATGCCAGTTATCGAGCCTAATGACTCAGGATCGACAAATAAGTCTTTTAGCATTGACCATAGAGTACGCCTACCTTTCAATAAAAAATTACCTTCGAATAAAAAACTCTAGTTTTATGTATCAAATTCTTGAGACAGATTTGTCGCGACTAAATTGAAATTGATCGCAAAGTCCAAGTTGAAGTAGAAAAAAAAAAGACGTGTGGCACTCGGGGACTGTCGCGGTAAAGCTATTGTATGCCACCTAGAGGCGAGTTGTTTAACTAAAGTGACAAGCGTTAGGTTTTTTCGTTACGGAATTTATATATAAAAAAGAATTTTAATACGAAAAATAATTTTGTCTTTTTAAGCTATTGCATAGCTTCTATCGCGGGCCTTGAGCGTGGAGACCGAATCCAGAAATTAAACTAAAGCTGTATTCCTAGGTCGAATAGCTCACCATACCGGCCAAGGGAACTCCTTACAAGATCATCTATTAATCACTTCATCAAACACCTTATTCGTACGAATGACAGGAAAACTAGACTTCACTGTCAAACTAAAAAAAAATTCTAAGTTTTTGCAGGCATTAAATAAAATTCTAAGTATAGCCAGCTTTGAGTAGTCATGAATAATAATGACGTTGTTACTAAAAATAAAATAAAAATAACCGTCATCAATTTTGTAAACAAAAGCAATTTTTGCACCCTTGAGGTTTAGTTACTTAATTAATATCTTAAAGTAAAGATGTATTTCAAACAAAAAATATTTTTTTATATCGGTTCACTTATCAGAAAAATCGATGAAGACATTAAAAAAATAACGTAACGACGAACTAACGTCATATATTATTACAGTGTCAAAGTTTCAAAACGGAGGTACCTTCTTATCATTGTTTTAAGTAGGTTCTAATGGACCTACTTAAAACAATAACTCAGTACAAGTAGGCACAAAGTTATTTGCTTACAAAACACCTGACTAACCTCAGACGCAGTACGTAGGTGCGCTGAGTCAGTAAGTACTTATCTTTCTCTGCTCTTTGGTAATAGAGGTAGGGTTGTTTCTTGACAGGAAACTAAGGGTCGTATTCATAAAAAAATGTGAATTGAAACTCAGAGATAGCAACGGATTTAATATCCGTATTTGCCAATATAGGTTTTCAAAAGTCAAAAGTCAAAATATATTTATTCAATAAAGTCATATTAACGACCACTTAGACACGTCAGGTTCTTAAAACTAGGGGATTCTATTGCCTGTTCCAACGCGATTCCCTACACCAGGGAAAGAAGCTGGCAAGAACCTGGTGATGCGGGCCTAGAATTTTTTTTCAGTGGTCCAATAACTGAGTTGGAGCATGTTCAGTCCCAAGCGTTTTTGTTATCTAAATAATCTGATATTTTATAATAAGTTTTGTTTAAAAGATGACGTTTAATTTGCTTTCTTCTTTTCGTTTACTGGTCCAATATGCATAAGGGGGTAAATAAATTAAACTTATAAGTTTTAGGTTTGTCATAATACAAGTACTATACTGAAGCAAAGCAACCCTACCGTAGACAGTACTGTCACTACCACGTGGGAGTTATCGAGGTAAACTAGAAACTGCAGGCAAACTAGATGAGCTCTAACTGACAGGTTCTACAGGGTGTTGCCTAACTTGTCGCGAAAACAAAATTGATCGCTATCAAAAACAAACAAACTAATCAAAGAAAACAACTGTCTTTATTTATTTTTCTTCCTATAAGCTCGCTTCAAGAAATTAAGTATGTCCGTTCTTGATTCGACTTTGACACGTCAGTTACTTGATTTAATACTGTAATTGCATCCGGATTTCGAAAGGACTGTGAAAGTACATTCAGGTTTGAATGCAAATGTCTAGATTTATTGCCTAGAATGATTTGTAGTACTGCAATTATTTTGCATACAAAGTAGGTACTAAGTGAGGCTTGCGTGGTACTTACAATAATAAGAAGTGGTGAAATATTAACTTCCGAAGATCATTTCCGAGAAAATAATAACGAGTTTCCATTAAAAAATAGGGATGAGGATTGTAATTTGACATCAGTTTAATTTAATTATTGTTTTTGCGGGATTTATCAACAATGTATAAAATACAAAACAAAATGACTTATTGATGAGGTGACTACAAATCAGGTGACTAAAAACAATAAAAGCATTCCCTTTTCCTTAATTCCATACATTGTATTATTGAGGAAAAGCTGGTATGATACAATACAATGCAGGTCATCGGGTCATGTCATCATGTGTCACAAAATACGATTATGCATACCATAGGGCTAAACTCACACCTAGATGGAAGGGAAGCGGCGCGCAGTTTTATTGTCCTATCCATTTAAACTTTATCTTCATCACCATAATACATAGAATCGCTTGAGAAACTTCAAACGCAGGCGACCACGAGCGACCGTAAGCGGCGCTAAGAGCACTTTTCAAAGCGCTTGAATACTATGCATTATACTAATTAACATAAAGTTTAAAATCACATTCATTTCGCTTTCCTAACTCTCTTGTTAGCCCATTTTTTAACTATTTTTTTTAGGTTATTTTGTGTCTTTAAACACCTAAAAGTTTAAAAATCGATTAGTACTTGAACAATACCTAGGTACTTTAAAATTTAAAGTATCGTTTATCGATGTTTTTGTTGCTGGTCACCAGAACCAGTGCGTTGAACGAAATTCCAAGTAAACTAAGATTTATTTTGTGCTTTCGTTGCATGAACTTGTTACATTTTACGATTTACTTACGCGTTCTAAAACTAGCGCTGAACTTTTGCTATCCGATTGTATTTCTTATTGTTCTTTGTTTAAGATTCAACTGTTTAGTTATTTCAGTTTACGATGTAGGAAGTTGTTATTGTATGATTGGTTTTGAGTCTGAGAATGGGCATTGGTTGGAAGGAAGTAAGTTCAAATTGTTTGTAACTAGCTGGGCCGGGGGTAAAGAAAGACCCATTTTCACGCAAGATTCTTGACTGTTGTATACATTAGCAATACATATTTGATTTCCATGGTTGAAATGTTTAGATCTTGTACTTATGATGTACACAGTCAGAGAATTATTAGATATACATTATTTGTAAAAAAAACATAATTTTTCAAATAGAAAAACACCCAGACCTAAAACATACATACATACATACATAAAATCACGCCTCTTTCCCATGCGGTCAGAGACCACGGATCCAAAACAAAAACATCTTTTTTCATAAATCTTGTTAAGTGGCGGGGATTGAACCCGCAACCTCCGCATCTCAGGCGGACCTTTGCCCACTGCACCACATGGGACAAGATGGCGCCGTGTAAAATGTCCATGGATATTTATTATTGATGGCTCATGTGACCGTGAAATGTGATATTAACCCTAACATTCTTTTAAATATAATATAGTCTAACAGAGCGTGGCTCGTTTGTGTGGGCCCAGCGGTGGGCGCGGTGATCTAACGCTGAACCAATTATGGTGAGGTTTTCCTAAACCGCCGTTTTATAGAATTGTGGTCTTTCGTAGCCTTTAGTGGTGACAGTATTGATTTGTGGCTTTGTTTACATACCATTGTTTTTCTATAAGTTTTACCAAATCTATTCTATTCTAAAATTGATTTTATGATTCGTGGACCTGTTTATAGTGATTTTAACCGACTTCGAATAAAACAAGCTAAATAAAAGCTTTTATCGAGAATGGAAGAAGATGATGTTTTGTACGACTGTATGTTAATGTATGTTCGTTCACCCATTATTCAATAGTGGACCGATTTAGACTTTATTTTTATTTGTTGACGTATTTTCTGAGATGGTCCCATTTAAAAAGAGGAGCAAATTTTGAGGATCTCTAGAGCTATGCACTAGGATTTATGACGCCGACCCCACCATACCCCTGGCAATACCCCTGGGTAGGGCAGTACTGAACCATTCTAAGTGCAGCTTCAGGAAGGATTTTTTTGCTTAAATACGATAATTTTAATTACAAATATAAGAACACGCACGACATTGTATTCAAAACGATAATTACCATAACAAATATAACATGCAGATTGTATGAGTAACGAAATCACATCTATTTGTGTAAATCATTGAATCAAACAACCCACACTTGCCTAGTTAGAACCTGAATTAAACAAAGGGTTTCGTAATGACAACCAGACCGATTCATCATCTGAGGACTGCCTTGGCTTAGTGGTGTGTCATTTATTGTAAACTAAACTACCTTTTACATATTTACAGAACTGTACAAGTTTCAAGTTTCAAGTTATTTATTTAGCCACAAGGTTACATAGCATAACATTGGCAAGTCAGGGTACATCATTTCTTAAGGTTAGGCGTTAAATATAAATAATTAAATAAAACAATATTACTAATCCGAAGACGAGTCAGAAAATGGTACAATAATGGAACGTGAACGGCGAATGGAAAAAGGGAAGGGAGGCCTTTGCCCAGCAGTGGGATCCAGTGGGCTTATTAGGTCAGATAAGATAGATAACTACACTGTATAAAATAAAAAGATACAAATGAATATGACTTTTTTTCTGAGGGTTAGAATTTCCAAAAAAAGGTTATGTATTCAGAAATGTTGACAAGCACTGTCCTACGACCAATATGCCTGCGATGGCTGGTAGTGCAATTTGTTAATATTAACTACTGGATTAACATAATAAATTAATCAATTTAACACTCGTAGGAGATAATTGCTCGATTGTTTCAATTATAGTGACGTTATCTAACAACATCTGAGGGCAAAGCAAGCGAGTTGCAATTGCAAGCTTTTTCGCCGTTAAGATCGCGATTTTGATTTATTCACAATGTTTTCCTTCATCCTTTAACACGTTGGGTGCCCCGGACACACTACCTCCTCGGATGAGGTCGGTACTTGGACCTTGAATGTATTAAAGCTAGTTTTTAATATTTTTCCCGAAACAAAAATAATATTTGAAGAGATCCTCGCAGTTCCATCGAATAAATACTTTTTAACTTGAATTAATTTACAAAAAATAAAACCTTATTTCTTACAGCAAAAGAACTAAACAGTTTAAAACCACTTCAACTACCGTTATAGATCTATTTGTAATCAATGAGTACAAACTTACAAATTTTTTGCAAGATTTGTCGCACCCATATTAGGAGCTAACCGAAATTGTGCGTTAGATTAACTGTGCTTGATGGGTTATGTCAGTTTTTTGTCAGGATTCTAAGGGACTTTCGTTTTTAATGAGCTAGATTTGATAAATAAAACGGGATCGCGACTATATAAAGACTAGATTTTTGTTACGCCAAATGAGATGTGTGGAATATTTATACTCGTATCTGCCTCTGGACATGACTCTGACTACAAGGCTCGTATTCCGATTCCACACCTGAGCGTAAATCCTATAAGAGGCGAAGGTTTGTAACTATGTATGGATGGATGTATCCCTCCATACATAGTTACAAACTGTAACAAACATACTATCAAAAAAGAGTAACAAACATTCATGTATGTTTGTTACTCTTTCACGCTCAAACCACCCACTGGACGGATTTTAATAAAATTCGGTGCCAGGCCAGCAGCTAGTACATACATACATCTTTACTAGATGATTTTACAGCGTAAGGAGGCAATCTTTGCTTACATTTATCGGGACATTGTAGTGCCAGAGACATTGTTTGAGATGGAATAGGCCCAACACCTAAACCATCCTCTATACTTATATACTTACATATAATTAACCATATAAGCAAGCATACATTTGACTAGATACGGAACTAGATTCTCGTAAAATCGATAATATAATAAGTGACATCACCTCTCATATTTGGTCAGCGCCTCCGCGCCACCTACGGACGCAAATAGAACCTTCAAGGTGAGAAAGTACTTACTGATTTATAGAAGTAAACTGAAGCAGATCTATAGGAAAGATTTTGATTCGTATGATTTTACTTATATACGATTATTTTGACAAAACAATTGATTGCTCTATAGATACAGGGTGAGAAAGGCAACATTTTTAGATGCACGAGATGATTCTTTCAAAGAATGATATGTGAAAGCCTAAAAATTATCGTATTTGTGACCACACGGGTAATATTAATACGATCTGGGTGTATTTCAGATACACACCCGAGTAATCAGCTAACGTAGGTACTGTAAATATTTTACTTTAACTGAAAACACTTCTACTTCTTTCTCATCTCGTACTGTTTGAGACATATTTCATACATACATACATATAATCACGCCTCTTGCCCATGGGGGTAGGCAGAGACCACGGATCTCCACTTGCTACGATCCTGACACACCTCTTTCGCCTCACTCACTCTCATTACATTCTTCATACATGCTCGCCGGTTTAGGGTACTTCTGACCTGGCCTTTCTGCAAAATGTGACTGACAAATTTCACTACTAGTTTTCTTAGTACTTACTTACATGTAGGTAATTATTTAAGGTTTATGTTTCCTAACCTAACTTTATTTCCAATCCCACCTAATCCTATCTAGTTCAAATGTCGATATCAACCCGGTAACAATCTTGACGCCAACGACATTCTACCAAGGACTTATACATTCTACTTTGAATAAGAATTAGTGCAAAACTACTAAACTAGTTTCGATATTGCTCCTTTTTGGTTTACATCGTTTTGGCGCCAAGTTTAGGGTGACCATTTTATTCTTTATTCTTTATTGCACACAGTAAATAATACAATAAAAACAACAATTGAAAGGGCATGTACATAGGCGAGCTTAACCCTAAGAAGAGTTTTCTTTCAGCAAACCTTAGATTTTAAAATTAAAAAAAGAATTCTCTTTTTACTTGCTTGCTATTAACTTTTTTTGCAAACACCAAAGCATTAAGTGTAAGTAATTTAAAGTTTCGTGATCCTTACACATAATTAATATGAAAATTACGGGCCTTTATCACGTACTTTACCTTAATATTACGAGTATATTTCCCGACGTTTCGAGTGCGTTACAGCTCTCGTGGTCACGGTCAAGTAGGTAAGTTTTGCATAGTTATTGAAGATCCGCTATAGGAATCGTGGTCGTCCGTTGGCGCGATGGGTTGACGACTTTAGACAAGTTGCAGGCAATTCGCTTGGCATAGCACAGGACCGAGTATTATGGCCTTAAGGGAGGCATACACCCAGCAGTGGGTATCTATGGGCTGTGGATGATGATGATTGAGAATCGAGACTGCACCTGGCGGTCATAAGGCTTGGCAAAGCACAAGCTGGACTGAGTATTGTGGCGTTTACGAAGGCCACCCAGCAGTGGGTACCTATGGGCTGTGGATGATGATGTTATGATGATTTAGAATCGACACAGTGCACATAAATTTTTCATAAATTTTTGAGATGTTTTCACGGCAAAAGCTTTTAAATATTAAAAAGCATGTCCGGAAATATCGGACGGATGGTAACTCTCACGATTGGCTTGGCGACAGACAATTTTGGCAATAGATGATTGATGACTTGTTGAATATTTTGAAGACGTTTTTCTAGTCCACATATTTTGTTCAACGACATTCGTGTTTTAAATAAAATGTGAAAAGATGCGATTTTGTAGTTCTTAGAAAGATAATAAAAAAATATATTAAGGTTGTTTATTCAAGATGATTTCTCAAACAGGAGAAATTTATCTAGTATTAGGTTTGTAGTGTACCTTAAGGTATTTAGGTGTAAGTCTTAAAAAATAAGTGTTAAAAATATCAATCAGTGGGTAATAACGATATTACTTTATCAAATATTACTAAATAAAAAACGCGTGGTGATTCTGCGGGGGTTCGAATAAAATGCTAAGTACTAATTACTAATGGAGTTCTAAAACTTCACCATGACTGTGAAATACCATTTACCTTCTATATTTTTACTTTTTGTTTCATTTTAAGAAAATATTTTTTATTTCGTTATAACAAATAAATGTCAAGCCGAGTCATTGACCCCAGTCATATTTAGGCGAAGCAGACGAAAATGGCTTGCCCTGAATTACTTCTTGGGTTTATGTGACTTTTAACTATTTGTAGCCACGCGAATCGGTACAGTAGAAAATGTTGGCGACAGCGCCATCTAGCGGGGAGTAGCGCGTCAGTTTTTAAAAATAACCATTTAAATTTACAAATTAACTGAAGCATCTACTAAGGTACTTAGAGAAATAAGATCACAAAGACATACTTAAATATAAAAAAAAACATAGAAAACGTTTAAGTATAGGTATACCAACCTACATAAGTAGGTACCTATGAAATCAAAGTGTCTAACCCTAGTGTTGCCTACGTGACTCAAAATCAGTCACTATATCAATAGATAGGTACCTTTACTACCTACACTTATACTTGCAGAGATTACCATAATCTGATTTGATATCAAGACTCGTGTTGTTAATCCTAAACACAATGGATTTAACTGAATGCATATTTACTGCTTATTAACACCCTTATGGCCTTATCTTTAGTCGTCACTTTAAACTCAAATCAGCCTTGAAATCGTGATTAGGTATTTTTGACGTAAAATTCTTCTTACACTTATGAATTTTAAGGATATCCTCAATCGAGGCGCTATCAAATAATCTGTCAACGTAAGTAACTTTCTAGGGTCCTTAACAGAGTTTGAGGCTAAAGTGACGGACGACTAAAGATATGGGTAACAGACTGGAGTCATCCCTCAAGCATCGATTTTTTGACAGTCTGACACCTAACGAAATAAAAAACCTACCAAAATAGAGAGGGACTTAAGTTTTTATAATTAGCATTGATGAGTTAATAATGCCTGTTCATTATCTATCTTCAGAGATGCTTCATCACGACTTGTTAATTACCTGTAACAAAAAATAAACGAAATTAGCATCATTGATCGACATGAATGTCAAAACAAAATTGTGTAATGCGCCATCTAGTATACCGTTTAAGAACTTGTAAGACACAAGGTTTACAATGCTCCGTGACCTCAAACGTTGTAGGCCAATGCCGATAGAGTGCGCTACTAGTATTTTCAATTGATCGATATTGGAAAAAATATAGTATCAAGCAAGAATCAAGACGCATCTGATTATGTATTTATGTATATCCCGTGGGACGCAGACTGGCAGGGCCTTGTTAAAATGGAGTTCATTCGGCCTAGTTAAGTTACATTTAATTTTTGAGTAGGTTTCCTTACCAAGTTCTCTTAGATTTTATTACAAAATCATTGTTAGTATAAAAAACGAAGAGTGACTCGAATCTCATGGTCTTCAAGTCAAAATATAAAGATATACACTATTAACATATACTATTATGATACAATCATCATAATGCCTTCCATACCTTCTTAGTTGGTAAAGCCTTATAAAAATACATGGTAAAAATAATAAAATTGTCCAGCCTACTTTACAAAAATAAGTAAACTAGAGTATTAATTACAGTTAATTTGCAGTTATGCTAATATATCAACAAAAGTATAACCATGACCCAGTCCAAACAATTTCAAATCCAGTGCGCATGCGACCGTGTGAAATGCGCTGCCTCATTTTTTTGGAGGGAATTTGAGAAGGCTGGTGTGGCTAACATGCGCGACTGTTTTTGCAATATTTTTTAATAATCTGAAGTATTGATAATTATGATAGGACCACGTGTGGATACTTACCTAATTAATAAAAATTTATTAAGTAACGCTGTTTAACGGACGTAAAAATAAATGCACAGTAGGTAGGTATTGGCAGAAGTATGGGTTTTGGCCAGTTTAAGAGTTTTGCTCACTTTGCGGCGTTATAATTTAATAATTAATGCTTTCAAGTACGTTATTATTGCATAAAGTTATTCAAAATATATTTAATTTGATAAACGAAAAGTAAAAAAAGAAATCAAACACACGTAGACAATTATTTATAAGAAAAAGCAAAAAACGGGTCCTTTGTGCCCCTTCTGGCCAGTTTAACCCCCCTTCTGGCCATACCTCATGTGCCAGTTCTGGCCATCCAAAGTAAAACACAAAATATATTAAAATAATCCATTTTATTGGCATATTGCACAACAATTAAAGCTAAAATTGAAGTGAGTATTAAAATATAAGTTAATTCAAGTCTGTTTGGTAACAAATTGCAGAGAGATTTTGTTTAAGATTATGATACGAACTGCGAACCGCGGTTTCACCCGCGTAAATCCCGTACCCGCGGGAATATCGAGCTAAAGAGTAGCCTGTGTGTTAATCCAGGGTATAACCTATCTACAGACCAAATTTCAATCAAATCGGTCCAGCCGTACATACATACATTCTAACACACTTTCACATTTATAATGTAAGTAGTATAGGAAGGAAGGAAGTAGGACACTAGGATAGGATACATACCTACACCGTGCTCTTTTAACCATCTTAGATTCATATATTTTTCAACATAAGGAACTAATAGTAACGTGTCTGATCTTGTTTTTCTCTTCAAAACTTTACGTAGTATCACAGACTGCCCTACGCTGTTAAAAACATTTAATTTTCGAATTCCAAACAGATACCCTAGAAAACCCGCTGCACTTCTCTACCCTCCGTTTCGTAAATCAGTCCTAGGTTCTAATTCACCCGTCTCAAGGCTATGCAATCTTTATAACTCACACAGTAATTGTCTCGACATTTTTGGTACTAACCTCACTAAATTCAAAAACCAAGCTCGCTCAATTAGATTTTAATATTTAGATTATTATTAATTACACTTACCTACAAAAAAACTTTTTTATATAATGCATGATGTGTTTACTGTAAAAAACTGTGCACTTAGTTCATAATCTAGTTTGTAAGCTGTGCTATTTTTTAGTGTAACAGCTGTTGTAAACCAATAAATAAATAAATAAATAAATAAATAAATAAATAATAACGTATTTTAATTTGTTTGTTTGTTTGTTTGACGGAGGTAATCTCCGAAACTACTGAACCGATTTAAAAAAATTCTTTCATGGGTGTGTAGAATGGACTGTCCTGGAGGTTATCCTATCCTACTTCCTACTATCCTATCCTATTTCTTACTTTCTACTCCTACTATATAATATTATAAATGTGAAAGTTTGAGAGAATGTATGTATGTTTGTTATTCTTACACGCAAAAACGGCTGGACTGATTTGGTTGAAATTTGGTAGGTATGTAGATAGGTGATACCCTGGATTAACACATACTATAGGCTACTTTTTATCCCGATATTCTCGCGGGAACGGGAATTACGCGGATTACGCGGGTAAAACCGCGGGGCGCAACTAGTAGGCTATATTTGGTAAGGGTTTAGTTAAAGGTTGCAGGCTTTGAGAGATAAAAATTATCAAATCTAGTAGAGTTTTGCTTCCTGATTAAGAATCTACCACTTTTATTTCTAGGAGATGCTTAGTTTTTAAGAAATTAATTAAAACATTTTTCATTCAAATTCAAAGGAAACGTGAAACGAAACAGGATAAAAATAACTTTACATGAATTTGACAGCTTATTTGTCGCAGTTTGTTATCTATGGTGTAAAATGGCGCGCAAAAACAATGCACGGAATGTAAATTTTTTAAGGTTTAGTTTTTTTATTTTAAGATTAGCGCTAGGTAAGGCAAAAAGTAGGTAAAGATTAATTTTTTTTTCATATATTTTTCATTTAATGAAACCGAAATTGATTACTTACATAATTTATCAATTCATCAAAAGGATCTTTTTTTTTTCATTCCACTTCTCTTCGCCATATACTTTGGGTGTTTTCTATCTATAATAATGTATGTATTTACAAAAAAAATGTATCTATGTATTATATCAGTCATCTGGTTACCATAACACAAGCATTAAGTTACTTATCTTAGGACTAGATGACGCTGTGTAGAATGTCCAAGAATATTTATTATTATTATTATTATAAATATTCCATCATTAAAGATTCAATGATAAACCCTGTTGTTGTAATTTTGCTGTGTAAAAAACCTCTTAATGAGACGCCACTGTACCTCAGTTTTATGAGTGGGCTCGCTTCGCTCGCCTTTTTATATAACAACCTAACTTAACCTACTCTTATGGAAGTTAGGGTCTTAGGTCACCAGATTTTTTGATTGGAAAATTTTACGTTCCTTTCATCGTTTTTGCGCGCCATTTTACACCATAGATAACAAACTGCGATAAATAAGCTGTCAAATTCAGGTAGAGTTATTTTTATCCTGTTTTGTTTCACGTTTCCTTTGAAATTGAATGAAAAATGTTTTTATTAATTTCTCGAAAACCAATCATCTCTTAGAAATAAAAGTGGTAGATTTGTAATCAGGAAGCAAAACTCTACTAGATTTGATAATTTTTATCTCTCAAAGCCTGTAACCTTTAACTAAACCCAAGCCTGGTGTTTAACCCATTCAAGGCCCAAGCCGTCCGGCTCGTGCTGCAGCTCTGCCGCCGGTCCGGGGCATCCAACGTGTTAAAAAGCGCATGACAAAAATAGATGGCCAGAAGTGGTGAAATGGCAAAATTGTGGTGTCACCTGTGGCCACCTACTCATAACGTTACTTCTTAAAAGTGTAGCAACAAAATAGCTTTACATCTACTTCGATAATATATTTTTCCTATAAAATTAACAAAAACATTAATGATTATAAACAAAGATTTCGAAAATTATAACTGATTACTAACCCGCTCGCCTTAGTGTTTCTGCTAAGATTTTAGTCAAATTCACACCCGGCTACAGAAATTAGCGGGTTTTATGAGAATGAAGTGCGACACATGACAGCTGTCAACAGTAGCAGAATTGCCATGAATTATTATTTTAAAAACCGTAAACAGTAGAAGAATATAATTCTTTATGGCTTATTTATAACGATTTAAAGTACCAAAAGGCCAGAAGGGGGTCAATGGCCTAAACCCATACTTCTGCCCTACCTAAGTAAGATTGAATTCGTTATTACAATATTTTGTTAGTTTATGTTATATTTTGCGCTTGTTACAATATACCTACCTACTTGATATAGAAATTATTATTAAATACAATATGTACCTACTTAGTTATTATTTATTACGTCTTACGTCTCTTATTTCGCGGATAAATTCAAAGTAATTAAATAATAAATCTAAATAAGGAAACGATTTCGCAATACCAACATAAAAGGTAAAAACTTGCTAAAACATAACATGTATAGGCTTATAAATAAAATATCGTAAAATTATATTAATTGCGACCGCTCTTAACTCTTAGCTATTATAATTATGACCAGTATTTCTCTCATTACCGATCGTAAACTCTAAATTGCACGAAGTGGTTGTTAAGTAAGTTAATATCAAGAAGAAAAAAAGGTTTGTATGAACAAATGTTAAAATATGTCATACACAAGCACCACATACTTTACTTTTCAGTATTCGGGCGGTAGATTAAAATCAAATAAAAATATTTTTATTTTTAACCGACTTAAAAGAGGATAATCTATGTACGAACATACGGGCAATTAACATAAACAAATATACAAAAGTGAGTTCCAGGTTACTTTACAACCTTCAACTTCTTAAAGTCGGTTAAAATTATTTTCGTAATGATTCATTAAATTCCATTTAAATAATACTTTATCAATATAATCGATATTCGATATTTCCGTCATATAGTTTTGGTTGTATAACTATAAAACTATTTTATAACTAAGTATTACAGTTCAATTTCAGGGGCGTAGTAATCAAATACCTTTCTTCATGTATTACAGTATATTCTTCTATTTACAGCTTCATTACAATAATTTACATATCAAGACTCAACCTGTCATCGTTACCGCCATAATGTAATCTATCTTTTCACAAACTCTCATAAAAATGCATGACAGATTTGGCTACAGTGCTAAAGTGACATTCTACCAGCACATCCACAGACTAATCATAGTTTGGATCTGCACCAATTCTAACATTCGGCCATCTTATGTGTAGAACGAGCCTCTTCGTTCAGTCAACCTAGATTTAAGTCTGTGGACATGTTACATTTTCATTCACGCTTCACATAATGTCATTATTTTAATCAGTACATACCTATTTCTAAATAATATCACAAAAATCAGAATTCATGTAACTTTGAGCATATTTTCTTTCTTAGGTTATTTTTACAAACCAATTTTACAACCAGTGGGTGCTAAATAATTTAACATTATGAATATTTAATAATTTCCAATCAGGCAGAAGGCCAGTCATAACTTCACTATCACAATCAAATCAGTGGGCCTATCATCAGGTTTGGGCGGCAAAGTCACGCCAACTTATGCCCTCACTTACCTACCTAATCTAATTGGGCGGCAAAGTCATATGCCAAATCATGCCCTCACTTACCTACCTAAATCTAGTTGGGCGGCAAAGTCATATGCCAAATCATGCCCTCACCTACCTAATCTAATTGGGCGGCAAAGTCATATGCCAAATCATGCCCTCACCTACCTAAATCTAGTTGGGCGGCAAAGTCATATGCCAAATCATGCCCTCACTTACCTATCTGAATCTGATTGGGCGGCAAAGTCATATGCCAAATCATGCCCTCACCTACCTAATCTAATTGGGCGGCAAAGTCATATGCCAAATCATGCCCTCACGTACCTACCTAAATCTAGTTGGGCGGCAAAGTCATATGCCAAATCATGCCCTCACCTACCTAATCTAATTGGGCGGCAAAGTCATATGCCAAATCATGCCCTCACTTACCTACCTAAATCTAGTTGGGCGGCAAAGTCATATGCCAAATCATGCCCTCATCTACCTAAATCTAATTGGGCGGCAAAGTCATATGCCAAATCATGCCCTCACTAGGCCGCAGCAGGCGGTGTTCGCTAGGCCGCAGCAGGCGGCGCTCACTGGGGTGCACCAGGCGGCGCTCGCTAGGCCGCAGTAGGCGGCGCTCGCTAGGTCGCAGCAGGCGGCGCTCACTGGGGTGCACCAGGCGGCGCTCGCTAGGCCGCAGCAGGCGGCGCTCGCTAGGCCGCAGCAGGCGGCGCTCACTGGGGTGCACCAGGCGGCGCTCGCTAGGCCGCAGCAGGCGGCGCTCACTGGGGTGCACCAGGCGGCGCTCGCTAGGCCGCAGCAGGCGGCGCTCGCTAGGCCGCAGCAGGCGGCGCTCACTGGGGCGCACCAGGCGACGCTCGCTAGGCCGCAGCAGGCAGCGCTCGCTAGGCCGCAGCAGGCGGCGCTCACTGGGGCGCACCAGGCGGCGCTCGCTAGGCCGCAGTAGGCGGCGCTCGCTAGGCCGCAGCAGGCGGCGCTCGCTAGGCCGCAGCAGGCGGCGGCGCTCGCTAGGCCGCAGCAGGCGGCGGTCGCTAGGCCGCAGCAGGCGGCGCTCACTGGGGCGCGGCAGCCACTGCGGCTGAGGCGCTCGCTAGGCCGCGGCAGGCGGCGCTCGCTAGGCCGCAGCAGGCGGCGCTCGCTAGGCCGCAGCAGGCGGCGCTCACTGGGGCGCACCAGGCGGCGCTCGCTAGGCCGCAGCAGGCGGCGCTCGCTAGGCCGCAGCAGGCGGCGCTCACTCGGGCGCGGCAGCCACTGCGGCTGAGGCGCTCGCTAGGCTACGCCGATCCCCTTCAACGCATTCGCTGTCACTCATGTTCTGAAACTCAAATTTTCTCTGCTATAATTTTATTTCAAAACAACTCACAACAATGTCACATCAACTAAGTCAAGAAAGCAGTAGGCAGTTTACTTTTTTTTTTAAGAACTTTAGATTTGTCCAGAAAAACAATTTGATTATGGGGATATCAGGTAGTAACTGTACCATCTATACTTATTTAGGTACATGTAGATCCGTCACAAAGTCAAAGGAGTATCTAGTTTTCAATCTTACAAGCTCAAAATATTTTTTCTCAACCCGTCTATGTGCCAAGCCAACCATATAATCATTCTACATTCAAACAAAAATCATGTGGTCATCGAAAAACTTTTCTTGTTAATATCCTTACAGTGGCACACAGGATCACTATTACTTAGTTTTCTTCCTTTTACTCACTAAAATATAACAAAGATATCACTTTACCTGGATTGTAAACCAACAAACCATCAGCCAAGCGTCCGGCGTCACGTAGATCCAACCAAATTATTATCTCTTTGCGTAGATCCCCACTTCTGAACTATTACAGTTCAATTTCAGGGGCGTAGTAATCAAATACCTTTCTTCATGTATTACAGTATATTCTTCTATTTACAGCTTCATTACAATAATTTACATATCAAGACTCAACCTGTCATCGTTACCGCCATAATGTAATCTATCTTTTCACAAACTCTCATAAAAATGCATGACAGATTTGGCTACAGTGCTAAAGTGACATTCTACCAGCACATCCACAGACTAATCATAGTTTGGATCTGCACCAATTCTAACATAAGATTTGCCGGATAAGATAATATCTTAACTATCCTAGATATACCTAGATAACATAAAAAACTACTACGATAAAAAATCAATAGATAGGTCTAGTAAAAAAATCTATATAAAATGATATAAAAAATAGATAAATAGAAATAGTCGAACAGTTATTTACCTTGACCTTCGATTTGAATGTGCACAAGTGCGATTATTTTTCTAACTATTCAATCGACTCGGTGAACAGAGTACCTATAGTGAGTTGTATACAACATACTTCTTACAAAACAGTCCCATGGCTACCAGGAAATATGTCTGATTTCACACGGCGTCTTTAGCTAAACATTTATCGGTTTATCGCTAAATGCCGCCATTGAAGGTAACTTGTGCTCTAGTCATAGACAACGGATTTTTTTTTATGAAAATATCTTCAAGCCAGTGCTGCAGCCTTTTTTACGCGAAAGTGTTTTAAATTAATCAATTAAGTAAGAACTTTTTCTATGGTCCATCCCCGGTGTAGAGCCTTCTGCTCTCGTCATAGTCCGGTGAAGTTGCAAAGGTCCATCTGACAAGCCGCCAAAAGTACGTCAGAAAAAAAAAATAAGTTACTATACTACCCATTCATCACAATCAAAGTTAGGAACCGGGAATCGTAATTTTTGGTATCCGCACCTCACAATTGCATACCTACTTCAAATTGTCACCATCCTTCCCGCCCATCCGGTAGGTGGCGTAGGAGGCAACCAACAGTTTTATGGGACAGGGACTTAATACGTAAAAATATTAAGTAAAACTAATGTTTGGTGCATGCATATTATCTTTAGAAGTAGTATTATTTATTCATTCATCGTTCATCGTTTTATAGAAATTTTTGCTGCGCCAAATTTCACTCAAATCCGTCAAACAAAAGTAGGATTATTAAACCTATGTATTTTTTTATACCTATCCATATTATATTGTGTGGAATGTCCAAGGATATTTATTTCTTTATTTTTATTTATTTATTTATATAAGATACTTATTTATAGTAGTTAAATAGAGTCATCTCGAAGGTAGATATTGTAACCCCTGACCTTGTATAATCCATAATGCATAATGATGTCATCTGTCATTCTGACGTGATTGAAAAGTAATCTTTCAAGGGAATTGCTATTTAATCGGAACAAGTACAATGTTGCAATTATTTTGATAGCATTATGGAAAGTAACTTCATAACTAAATAAAAATCATTGGTTAAAAAAAACCTTTTTTTTAAATTGTCTCTGGCAAGACCACAGTTTCATCCGGGTCCATTAAAATTCAACAAAAAATAAACGCCTAAAAACATCACACTCCCAAAACTCCAATATATTTATAGATAAACCATTTGTTGTAGATTGGTAATGTTATAAGCTTGATGTTTTCCCATTACTTAGTGAAAGTGTTGACGTAACGCTCCACTGAAAGTAAAGTAATAAAACGAGATAGAAATAGCCGCTTCCCGGTTTAATGAACTTGACAGCTGACACTGACAGGCGGGTTCACGGCCATCTTGGAATTTTTAATAAATTGGCATTCGGTGTCAAAATTGTAAATTAAACAAAAATTTTAACTTTTGTAAGAAAAAAAATATTTTACCTACTTTTTTATTTTGTTCAGATTTTTTATCAATTAACATTCAGGATTTATAAATAATAATAATTACAATTTTATAGTCTCGTTTCTCAAGTAAAATGGTACAAAATTCTTTTTAGAAATACCTAGGTACCTACTTATAATTGAAACCAGACTTACGGATAAGTAGAGGCGCGTAAAAAAGTGTTAAAAAATCAGTTTCTATTATTATCACAAGGCAAAAATGCGTGCGCATAAAAATAGACTAAATGAATGAAGAGAAGATAGGTACGCAATATCGTAAAATAAACTTTCATGTCGAGACTAAAATAGTCTTCCCGGTTTGACGAACTTGACACAAGACAGCCGCGTTCCGGAAATTTATAGACTTGAACTTCGACATTAACTGAGATGGACAAGACTTGAAAATAAATCGTACAAAGCTGAACATAAATTTAAATTTACTTGCTGAATACGCTAGTAACTTCAAAGAAACAAATGTGTTAAGGGAATTTCAATCATAAAAGCTATAAAATCTAGTCATACTTATATAGTTTACTATTTGAAATGTATTTTTCATTACTCATACACGGAAAGTACGCACGAAGTTGCCTGATTATAGGGTTCAAAGTAGCATTTTCTGTCCCTAGGGAAAACAAGAACTTTCCTGCCCTAGGGCAGGAAAGTAAATAACTGTCAAATGTCAACTTCATTTTTGACATTTCTTTTGTGGCATGTCGATGCATGCTAAGTGTTCAAGTTCTTCTAACTCAATCAGATGCTAGATATTATGTCTCTCTTGCACGAATTTGTGCTTCTCTAGCACTTATTTATTATATTATATTTATTTATTTTATTTTATTTATTTAAATTTTTTCATCATCAAAAAAAACTACTGGAATGCCTACTACTTTTATAGCCATTCTACCAGTCAGTATTTTTTTTTTAAATCTGGAACGCAGCTATGCCATGCCATCGTTAGCTGCTTTTAGTCAATATTAAACTAGTCGATTTAAAAAAAAAGCGAGACAGCTAATTTTCGTGTGTGAAATTTAAATTTTACATCAATTTTTTTTGTAATTTCCTCATATTCGTAATGAAAAGCAGAGTGCTTACCTCGGGGAAAAGGCTTTTCGATGCACTCGAACTATTATCGCACTCGCTGACGCTCGCGCGATAAACCATCTCGTGCATAGAAAAAATGCCTTTGCCCCCTCGTATAGCAATCTACTATTCCTTCCTCTATGCTAACTTTAATCAAGTATCTTCAATATAATATAAGTTATCATTAGAATACAACTAATCAAAGGGACTACCATTGCTTTCATCTTAAATACAGTTTTTTTAAATTAAAACAGCATAAACTACAGTAGAGTTTTATAAAAAGGTCTAAATAGTTATATTAGCCAAAACTCCAAAAACACACAAAATGTCAAAATCTGCGTTTCAAAGTTTCGTCCTATTTTTGAAGTCATTTTGAAAACTGTTTGTTTTTATAGTGACTGTAAAACAGTCACTATAATAAAGTAAATGTATTCATTACCAACGAGTTAATTTGATTAATAGTTGCGACAAAGTGGGTTAAATGTTCTGTAAATTACAGCATTGTAACATTTAATTAATAATAATTATTATTAAGAGCATGCAACGCAACGACGGACGATTATTATTTTTAACCGACTTCGAGAAAATAAATAAATAAATATCCTTGGACATTCCACACAGCGTCATCTAGTCCCAAGCTAAGCAACTTAATGCTTGTGTTATGGTAACCAGATGACTGATATAATACACAGATACATTTTTTTTTGTAAATACATACATATTATAGATAGAAAACACCCAGACACGGAACAAATATCTGTAGAAACAAACATTTGTCCCGTAGCGGGGATCGAACCCGCAACCCTCGCGTCTCAGCCGGGCGTTAAATGAGAAGATACCTACTTAATTAGTAGTACTAGCACAAACCTACTAAGGTAAATATAATAGGAAACAACACGAACGTTATTTTATTCATTAAAAATATTTTATTAAAAGGAAAAATATGGAAATAAATTGTTTCTCTACAAATAACTTTACTATGATAATTAAATTCCGATTATCGCATTCCAAGAACTAAATACATCACAATCTAATGACAATTGAATGTGAAGGTCACTGATGTCATAGCAGTTGCATCATCATAACCCTGACCTTGACAGTTTGACAGGAAAGTTACCGTTACGATGAAAATGTCAAATTGGGTCGGTTGACATTCTGCCGAACAGTGAAACGTTAAATAAAGTAATTGGTGCTTATCTATGACATTATTTGACGTTTGTCTGACAAGTAAAAAAGGTCCTTAATGGCTACGAAAAAATGGCTACGTGTTTAGTTAGCGTTTGAGTACTTGGACATTAAAGTAATTGGCAGAGTGGAATAGTAAAAATAAATAGCTCTTCTTTCGGTCAAATAAGATTTTAGGTGGATTTTATATTTTTTTATTTTGTCTATGGTCATTGGTACGTTGAATATTGAAACAAATCTAGCAAATATAAAGGCCTAAGTAGAGCAACAGGTTGACCCGGTCAATGCTATGCAAATTATCTAATCAATAACTTACTGACTGAGCGGTTATCAGCAAAGTCATAAGCGAAAGTATTTTTATTTTTTCTTGTCTTGAAAATGAACGGCAACAAATTAAGCAGCCATCAAAGCCCCTACCTAACTACCTATTTAAATTAAAGTTCATTGAATACGGGTTTTGAAATTGGAATCCGAAATTCGATGGTTATTTCAAACTAGCCACAAACTTCCTGATTCGATTTTCAAATGAAGTTATATTGTCACTTCATTCAAAAATCGAATGTTGCTGATGAAGTCATGCGCAGTAAATGCAACAGGTCGACTGGTCGCGTTCGATATGCAAACGAGGGAGATCAATTGGCAGTTGACGATTGAGCGGTTTTAGATGTAATGTAGGTGATAGGATAATGGCGGATTTATAGAAATCAGAGTAAGTTAAAATCTACTAGACTGTTACAGGCTGGTTTGCTACAGGTCGCGCAATGATTAAAGATCGCTCGGCAAAAGTAGAAGGGGATTATTATTATTATTATTATTACGAGCCTGTAGCGTCCCACTGCAGGGCAAAGGCCTCCCTTCCTTCCTTCCTTTAGAAGGGGATGCAGTATTAAATTTTTAAGGGAAATTTGGCTCTAAATCAATCAATCAAAATTCATGTTTTATTTTATTTTATTTAAGTATGTTTATTATTACAGTTTACCTACTTTATCAGTTAACAGGTTACAACCGACCCGACTTTTCTTGTAATTTAGACCGCACACGATCGCATTTAAGATAACGAGTGTGGGTGTTGTGTTATTGTTAAATTAAAATTATGAAACGTTTTCACTTGAATTCGCGTTGTTTAAGTAAGTAAGTAGGGCTGAAAAGTAAATAACTATCAATTAATTGAAATGTCACTTTTAATTTTGTATTTTTTTTTGTGGCATGTCGAAGTATTCGTCTCACTAATTCATGCTAGCATAACATATAAGTCAGTTATAATGATAAGTAGCTCGCTTCTCTCGCGTGTACCAGGTTACTAAAACCTTGTATTTTTCGGGTCAACACAGATAAACATCTTAAGTACATTATGACATCAGCTGTTTGTACAGGTGCCCTTAAGGTCTTATCTATTAGGATACGGTGGCTTTGAAGGATTTATAATGTCACTTATGGCTTGGTTCCTGGAAAATTACGTGTGACCTTAACAACAAAAATTCTACTTCGGTGTTGATTGAACTCCGAAGCAAGGAAGCGTTCAGTTGTTATTACGATTTACAAGAACGGTAAAGCAATCTACCTCCTTTAATGCCCGAATTCTATAACTAACGTACGGTACGGATGTCCGTAGGTCCATCACCACAGCAACTTTTTTCTACAACAAAAAATGTATGAAACTTTTTGACAGATAACAACTTTGCTATGTCGAAACTCCTACGGCCATTCGTAAGTTGGTTATATTATAGGACACGGTGTAAGAAAACCTTGTATATAAATAAATATCCTAAGCAACTTAATGCTTGTGTTATGATAACCAGATGACTGATATAATACTTAGATATTTACATTATTTGTAAATCCATACGTATTAAAGATAGTAAACACCCAGAAAATTAGTTAATTTAAACACACATTAAAAGTAAAAGTAAATGAAAACAAATTACTTGAACCAAGCAGCAAGACGGACAAAATGCCAATTTAAACATTGCAATTAACTCTAGCTGCCGGCTGATAGTGTGGCACATGAACGGGTATTGTTTTTTTTATTTAAGTAGTATTATTCTCTCTATCTCTGTTTGCTTTGATATTTAAATAGCACTTATTTTCATTACCTATCATTCTTCATTATACTAAACTTTTTGTGTGCCAAAACAACATCCGCAAACTGTAACTACTATTGCAACTAGTTACGTGTTACAGAATACGATACATTTATGTACAAAAATAATGTTATTTTTACATACTTATATACATATGCATAATTACATATTTATGCTATTAATCATATTATTGATTATGTATCAGTTAATCGATACCACCAGAACGATGTGCAATAAATCTTCCAGTTCTTAGATGTCACAGATAATTAATTATTAATAGAGTTAATGGAAGTGGACCGAGTGATGGGATGACGCGATTTTAAAATGAAAACAATAGCACGCGGGAAAGCAATTACGTAAAAATATCGTCGATTCTGTTTTACCTTGTGCCAATTTAAAAAAAAAAATCGTTCAGCCGTTGAAACAATAAGTAGGTAAGTTTAATCGGGGGCATAAATTGTTAATTAAATTATTTTTTAACCTATTTCCAGGTCATAAACTAGTATTTCCAAGTGCTTATTTCAGTAATTTTCGCGTGAAGATCAAAAATAGTTCAAACTTTCGACTCTGTAAAGGATCTGTCGAAATAAAAAACTTTATGTTTAGAGGTACAGTTCAGACTTTCGCGGTATATTTTAGTGAGATTAATTTCAAAATTAATAACAATTAGGTACTTATATACAAAGAGAAGAGGAAATCTTTCGGCATCACTCAAGGCTTGCGCCCACCACAGTGTTGCGTAAAAACAACGTCCACCAGAGCGCGTCGAGCACTTTCTCAGGCGCTCACGAGACTATGCAAAAATACTCTTATATCGAATAATTGCTTTTTGCACTGACTGTAATGACTGTAATTTATTATTGGACCTTGTTTTGCGTGTTCCATGTTATTGTTATTATACTATGATTGTGGTATAGATTTTACATGATTTTAGTTTTTTCCTATGATTATGTTAGATACTTATCTTTTTACGAGTACCTACACTTCTAACTTATATGCCACAGTAGGCAAAACTCGTCTTCTCTTCAGTTATTTTCAATGCGATCTCTTTCATTTCTCTAATAATTCAGCGTTTCTGTTGTAATCTGACTCAAGTCGATTGTTGTCGTTGATTTCGATTTTCATCTTTTCCCTTCCACTTTACAATTTTTATTCCTCCACAAGTCTAGTGCAGTGGTGTGAGTGAACACAACAAAAGTCCAAACGACCTGCCGCCTTATTCTCCAAATAACCATGTCTTAACGCGGCACGTCTCGGCGTTCTTATTTTGAAAAATTCTATGGATTTCAGAAAACAAAAGCTAGATAACGTGCAATCTCTTACCGCGTCATGTTTTAAATGTGTTCAAGAATCGATCTCCTGTATCCGAGCCGTGAAATCGGACATTCCAGTGCAAAAGGACCTGCATCCTAACCATGAAATGGAATTCCATTTGTCGTAGGTCAGTGACACACAGCGCGTTTTTGCTCGCGTAGTCGCTTTAATCGCTTGATTTATGCTTAACTGCTCACGTTTGACCGATAGACGTGTTTAGATGTCAATGACCTATTGGCAGATAACGCTTAGTATAGTAAGAAATGGCGGGTTTTTGCACCATTGTCAACGGAGTAGTATTGTTTGATACGTTGTGGTGCTGTGATATGTTTTTGCTGTAGGTGTAATACTGTGAAATGTTTATATTCTCATGAACTTTTGATAGCTTTATTGATAAGTTTTCAATAAAAGTAAATTAAGTACTTAATAAAATAAACAGGCATGAGAGATAAAAATCATACTTAGTTGCCTACCTAGGTAATTAAATTATTACTTATCTTTGTGAATTATTCTACTTTGTAAACATTCAACATTTTTATCTTTACCAAATAAAATTATTTGCAATGACAATAAGGTAAAAATAGGAAAAAAGGCCGACCATATTGTCTACCTACCTAGTTTGCCAGGAAATATCAAATACCTAGATAATTAACTACCAAGCTCAAGAAGCATTGCCTTATCTATTGCTCTACCATGCAGACAACACTATCACTTCCCTCGCAAAACATGGTGCAGCTCCTTTAAAAACATTCACTAACTGACGTTCACCAACTAGTTAACCGTTGTGTTGTGACGAACAACTAGACTTGTTTAAAATCGAAAGCAGATTTGATGTGCAATAAGATTGTCATTAATGAGAAATTAAACTGTCTTAAGTTTCAGTAATTTTAGTAAAATCAACCACCGACATATTTTTCCCAGAGACCTATTAACGACTTCAAAAGCCGGGACCGACAATTGAACGTGCGCTCCGAAGCACGGAAGCGCTCAGATAATAATGCCACTTGGTCACCCATCCAAGTTGTGACCGTTATGGTTGAACCGAATGGTTAAAATAACCGTCTGTTTTAGAGGTCTGGTTATAGGTTCCACACATAAATCTCAGGGAAAGAACCGGATTGATGCGCTCCCGCCAATAAGAGGAGTATAACTCGTCCAGCACGGTATGCGGTGCACGTGCGGCCTGATGACTGGACTGAATACTGATACTGACTTGGATAACTTTTTGAAAGAGGACATATTTATAAATTAAATACTTGTACTTACATAAAAAAAAAATATTCTTATTCTCAAATTCATATAATTTTTAAAATGTGTTAGATCACATAAGTTTAAAAAGTTTTCATTTGCGTCCATGTCCAAATTTTTTATTTAATTTTAGATTATTCTGTTTATTAAATTAATAATAGCACCAAAGTTTAAGTTTAATCCGCTCTTTTGGCGTAAAAATCTCGAAAATATATTCTGCTATACGCTAATAATAGCTTCAATTGCATACTATTGATATTTTAGGCGTGTTAAAATTAAGATAACAGCAATTGTAACACAATACGCAGTTTGTTTTCAAGACACGAATCCGTGACGATCTGACCGCTAGCTTTCGAGCGGTGACACTAGAAACTCGCATTATCCATGCATGACTGGCAAGAAACAAGTGAAGGCTGCTAAATGAACCCATTTCATGAGTGTATTATTGTGTGTGTATTTCTACGAGTATGTGCTCGTTCCCACTATGTCGGACCTGCAAATTTACAGTTCCAGTAAAATTATAGGAAGGTCTAGTGGCAGTACAAATTGTATGAAGTATGTGCATTTATTATTGTGAGAAAAGTAGCTGCGAAGAACGGTGTTACACGCGGTGAATAGTTTTTGTGGGAATACCGGGATCAAAAGTATCCTATGTGTCTAGGATATAAGCTGGCCTTGTTCCAAATTGCATTCAAATCCGCCTAGCTCTTAATATGTGTGATTATAAAATCTGTATTAAACTAGTGTTATGAATTTGTAAGTTTTTGTGTTCCAATCACGCCCTTGGGTTCTAAATCTAATTTATAAATATAAAAAATGGAATAGGATAGGTTATTTTGAAGAATATGAGAGTCACAATCGGGAAGTTGGGAACAGGACCTATTCTGGTAACTAAAGACTGGCGAAAAGACAAAGATGTCCAAGGATATTTATATTTATTTTTCCAAAATCTTTTGAAGCCACGAACGGTGCTCTCACTATCAGAGACAAGTCTAGACTCACTAGCAAAGACGAGAAAAAAAAAAAAAAAAAAAAACCTGTTTAAGAAATAGGTAAATCTAGTCCAGAGATGGATCCTATTTCCAGTTCACAAACGGTTATAGACAACAATCTTTCCATAGAAATCATGAACAGGTTTAAAATTTCCGTGAACAAGGCACGTAGAAACAGCTAGGATAAAGCATGAGAAATCTTGTAAGCTCGCATTTCTAGATATTACATGCTTGATTATATTTGTTCTTGTCAAGATCAGTAGGCTATGACCGTTAAAAGCGATTCAGTTTAGGTCCTATAATAATTATAACAATGACACACAAACGAAACGTCAATTATTTTTTTAATACGAAATTGACATAATAAGATTTTTATGCAAGAGCCCAGCAGGGGTATTGCCTAATTTATCGAGAAACAAAATAATAATTTGGACAGTTTATTCGTATGTGTGTGATAATCACAAATTGCCGAACCTCGATTTTTGCATTCTTACGTTTTTTTTTTCACTATGGTCATACATCAACACGTTAAACTTGAGCATGAAGTAGCAATTACACTTGGAATTTATTGGCTAATCATTGTCCCATCGCAACTAGAACAATTACGTTTCTAATTGGCGGTTATCTGGACATCGATCTTAGCATTAGAGGTAATGGTTGACATGGCGCAAGATAACATGCTTTCCAAGACTGGCGACGATGGAGGCGCCCATGGAATATGTAGGTACTATACTAACAGCACGTCCCGGCTTTGCACGGGTGTACTAATGAAACTACCGGGATAAAATAAGTATAGCCTAGTTGGCTTGTTTGTTTGACGGAGGTAATTTTCGAAACCACTCAGTCGATTTCAAAAATTATTTCATTGATGTGTAGAATGGACTGTCGGAACGGTTATGTTACAGGCTATATTTTATCCCTTTAGTTTCGTTAGTACACCCGTGCAAAGCCAGGACTCGCTGCTAGTGTCAGATATAATTTGATAAAAATATAAGTAGATTAAACTTATATCCTTGATATTGATGAGCGTGTTTGTATTTCCACATTCAACCTTCTTGTTATTAAATTCTTAATTAATTTTCTGAATAAGCCTAATTAGGTTATGACCTTAATTAAGTTCACATACAAAACCATATTTTACTAAAATAGTGCTCATTAGGTTTTACACGGAATTATTTTATATATCCGGTTTTGTAGACGAGCGACATTTATAATAAAAGATGTCGTCCTTTGAAATTGAATACTGGTAATTTATCGCCTAGCAATAAAGATTTTTATTGGCTAATCTTTGGCCTTATTTTGGCCAATTTGGGTAATTCAGTTAGCTGCCTAGTAATTTAGTTAGCTGCCTAGTAATTTAGTTACGCAAAAAATGCAGTACGCAACTGTTTATAATTACGAATATAGTAACTCTGTTTTTTACTTGTATGTAGGTTTAAAATAATTGATGAAGCATCTGGTGTAGGTACTCGTAGGTTTATGTTTAACTAGTAGTACTATTGCTTATTCATTAAACTAGGCAAGAAAAAACGACTTCACTTGATAATAAGATGCATTTCTCAAAACTTTAAAAACTTCACTTTTAATTTTATCGTAAAGAGTTGTATTGTTTGAAACTACGAGACCATAGACAATCAATTCAAACAAGTTCATACTGCGTTTAATTTGCTTCGTTCAATCTGTTCAGATATTAAAGTTTAGTTCCGGACACGCGATACTGGCCAATTACAATTCCGAATTCAAAATCTAATATTTTGAATTTGGAATAGCTTTTTACGATGATTGACTGACGCAGTGCGCTAGAATAGTCCATCATTTGTTTTGATAATGTTTTGCAGAGTTAAAAAACGAAGGAATGTTTACATCAGCCACTAAGTATTTTCTTTAGATTTTGAGACATAGGATTATAAAATCTTGCGACACATTTTAATTTAGAAGATAATATCTAGGATGGTCCTGTCTTTAAGTTTTTAGCTGAGGCCTGATAGGATAAAATCAGGCCATTATCAGATCTTCTATAAAACTTGCTTCAATGTACAGTAAAATCCGGAAAATAACCAACTCACAATAAAAACTGACGTTGCAAAGTCGCCCGTCCGTACAATTTGTCACGTTCACCTGTCGCGGTCAATAAAACAACAGGTTGAGGGTGAGGTGCGCCAGGTGACATCACTAGTGTAGCGTGTACTGACATCACTAGTGTAGTGGCTATTGAGCACGCTAAATGTACCGGAACGGAGATGGTACAAGTTAATTTGTATGTAGAAAAAACATAGATAAGTAAATGAAGTGGGTAAGTATTTATTTCAAAATCAAGTTCATCTTATGTGTAAGGGCATTAAAAAATATACTTACGGCTAGTACCAATAATCTATCTTTGGCTTTGCTAACTGTCTGTAAGTTATTTGTTATTTTTGGTATGGAAGTAATGTCAAAAATCTATCCAGAAAGTAGAAGTCAATAACCTATATTTCTACCCCATTATGCATATTCGACCTAAAACCTGTATTAAACCTGTATTAGCTAAAACGCACATTAAATCTGTTGCTATCTCTTTTCTTTGACATATAGGTGACAAGAAAAAAACGTTCTTAAAACCTGTATTAAATTGTCAAGTTTTTATGAATAAGACCCAGTTTTTGCTTGGTTGTTGTCAGTATCGTACAGTAAGGTACTTATTTACTTACCTATTATTTAGTTCACGGTTACTAGCGTAAAGTAATTTAAATGAATTTAAAGTTTTATTGCTATCATAAAACTTGGTTTAGGCTTTATACTTATGTTAATAAGTGCCAAGTACCTTGAATAGTACCAAGTTATGTAGTAGCACAGATAAAATAATAAGTAGGTAGGTATAAGTAGGTAAGTATACAAAGACAAGGCTGGTCGTAATATGAAAATTTTGATTTAGCGATAACATCACGCACGACTATTCCCAAGGTAGACCCAGATATTTTTTAACATCTTTGAAGATGTGATAAGTTAAATCTTCAGTTGATCTTAGGCTCGTATTCAGAGACTTTACTCAAACTTCAAGTTCACTCAAACTTCGAGTCTACGTTCAAGCATCGATTTTTGACAGTTCTCTATGAAAACTGAGTTATGAATCGCCACTTGGGACACGATTTACGCTTGAGTATAGTCTCTGAATACGGGCCTTAGTGCTCGAATACTGTAACGCTGCTTAAATATTTGGGACTGTGTTAACCAAGGCGGCCCATTTCTGGACTAAGGCAGAAGCATTTATCTTTTCAACTTGACAGGAGGAAGTTTCGTTTTGTCAATAACTTGACAAAGGAAGCAAATGTTACGAAGTAAATTAGAGGTTTACAAGAGAATACCAACTTTACGGACACAAATTTATGCACATATTAATAGCAACTTATGTAAGTACTTATGTATTTGCACGCATCTATTTACAAAATGTTCTTACAATTAAATTTCCACACCATGTCTTCGCGTTTCTGTATCATTGTTTTGCAAAGACTTTTGGCGCCAACCAAGAGTTCCGTTAAATCTAGCGTTCGGATTTTAAAATTCAAACCACGCGGCCCCAGGATTCGGTGCGTAATCCACCAATGGAGGATCACATGTGGATTTGTTCGGGTCAATGACCGCGTTGCAAATTGACCAATGACCTAGGGGTCTCTTTGCTTAACATTGCACAAGTTACTTGAAATGTCAAAATGGGTGTTTTTTTTAACACTTTCCCTACCCCGGGTTTGAAACTGAATGATACTGAACGCGTTAAAATAATTACGAGGTTGACTTTACCTACAGTAAGTTAAAAGTTTGTAGTCACGTAGATAAAAAAATGCCTTATTTAACAACTCTATATTAAATTATTTATCATCAGTAGGTATCACAGTAAACGTCAATTCGAGATGGTTACGTCATTACCTAAGCAGTTAGGTCATTTTAGAAAATACACCATGATTTATTAAACTAGGTACTTAAAGGAAACTAGGTCCCAATCAGATAATGCTAAACTGAAATTGATGATGTTGAAACCTTGCGTATGGGTAGTGTAACGAATTGAGGTCTACAACTATTAGAGATACAGACGGTCGAGTTGCCCCTTGTCGTTCCACCAGCTAAGTAACTATTCATCATCATCATCATCATCAGCCCTTTTTATCAACCCACTGCTGGGCATAGGCCTCCCTTCGTGATTGCCATTCGCCTCGATCCTGCGCCAGCCTTAGCCACGTGCAACCTGCTGCCTTACGGTAAGTAGCTATTAGCTAGCTTATTTTATAGTATAGGTTGCGCCATGTAAAAAGCACCCTGAGGGGAAAAGCTGCACAGTAGGCGATTTTAAGGAATCTTAGGTGGGATCGGTTGTGTGGTGACGCGGCGCACTTCACACCATTGATGTAGCGCGTGCTATTGGGTCGTGAGCGGATGACCCGGCACCAAACATACCCCCATCATTTCCCTCATCGTTCTTTTTACGTAGCGCGACTTATACCTAGTGTTTATATTTCTCACGGCATTAGGTACTAGAAAGTTCTACAGATCCCAATGAACACGATCGTACCTATTTAAGTTAATTTATACACAAATTGACAGGCTTTAAATAACAGTGTATTTGTTTTTGTTACAAAGAAAGTGATTGTGGCTGTCACGGTACAGCGAGCATGGTATTCGTGTTACATCATTGTAATAGGCATTGAGAAGGCTGAAAGTTGTTACATATTTGATGACCTCTGTGGCATAGTGTTGTTGAAGACTTGCTTGAAGAGGTTGCGGGTTCGAGATCCGGGCGTCGTCGTAACAAATTTTCGCAAATATTTATTTGTCTCGTGGCTCGCGGTGTTAACCTCCGCGGTTTTACCCGTTCCCGTGGGAATATCGGAAACAGAAGTAGCCTATGTGTTAATGTGGCGCCTGAAGATCGATCCCGCTGTGATACAGATATTTGTCTCGAGTCTTCTATGTACAAGGTATGTAAAGTAATGTCGTCACAAAAATCAGTCAAGTGCGTGATGGACTCGCGCAATGGTTCCGTACCTTTCTATGATTATTTTCAATAGTCTGGGGCAAATATCCTTCCAATGTCCTTAAGTTTTTGCCCACTCTCAAAGAATGGCTTAAAATTCTGGAGAACAGAGGCTTACCATGACGTATTATTTAACAATTCAGTTTAGGTTCTAACTGTCCTATTCTAACTTTACGTCAGCGCCTTAGCTTACGTCAAAAGCAGTTATAGAACCTAAACTGAATCGCTTTTAACGGTCATAGTAGACTTACACAGGCATCTTGGGTTTATTGCAATATTCAGCAGTTCGTACTTTGTGAATGGTTTCAATAAGTAATGGCTCGTGAAGGAACTGGTTACGAACTTTGAGGATATTTAATGCAACGAGATTTGAAAGGAGGTCGGTTGAATTGAATATTAAAGTCAAGTATACTTTACTGTACTAACATGACTGTTTTATAAATTACTAGCTGTACCCCGCGGTTTCACCCGCGTAAGTCCCGTTCCCGCGGGAATACCGGGATAAAATAGCCTATAACCTCCCGGACAGTCCATTCTACACACCCGTGAAAGAATTGTTGAAATCGGTCCAGTAGTTTCGGAGATTACCTCCGTCAAACAAACAAATTTTACCTCTTTATAATATTAGTATAGATAGTATAGACTAGCAGCACGTAACGTCCCGGCATAAGGCAATGCCGCCTGTGACTTGGCAACACTTACGTCTGGCAGTGGTTTGGATCAGTTGAGCTACCTATACGTGCTTTTTTAACGATCCTTAGGTGGTCCAAAGTTGACTTTGGTTGAGTGTGTTGTGGCAAGTTTGGTGCAAATTAGACTAAGTAGCCGGTTCTAATTTAAAGCCTGAACCCTAAATTTAACAAGGAAAGGTAGCGCTCAGCTGTAAATTCCACAAACGGTCACCCATCCGAACTGACTGCTTAGAACGTAGCCTAACTTCAACGATCAAGAACGTCTTAGCTATGCCATGTTAAGGTAAAACAAAGCAGCTCCATAAGTTACTTATACATTGGATAATCAATGACGTCACAGGAACAGGCGCCAGTAATCCAGGCGCCTAGACAGTCTGCAAGTTTTGAGTACCTATCAAAAGTAGCTTAACAACTCGACTGACTAAAATAAGTTAACACATTCAAAACTTGTTGATGTTTAAGTGTTAAGTCATTTATGACTTGGGCGACAGTTGAGTAACTATCAAAAGTAGCTTAACAACTCGACTGACCAAAATAAGTTAACACATTCAAAATGTGTAAGTGTTAAGGCATTTATGACTTGGGCGATAGTTGTTGAGAGCTATAATACCAAGCGCAGTCATAATCATAAGTGTTTCCATAAGTGCTTAATGATGACGTTTTGAATGGGTGCTTTAGTGTAGTGGCAATCGCTTTCCCTATAAATTATTTTGTCTGTTCACTAAAATATGTAGTTTTGTAGGACCTACAAAATTTGTAATTTTGTACTTTTTTTTTGGACGAACTCTCCAAATTCCGTGCCGACTGGACTATTCTAGCACAGGAAAGGGATGGATGCAAAGAATGGGGGGAGGCCTTTGCCCAGCAGTGGGACATTGAGGGCTGATAATAATAATTATCAGTTCACAGATTCTCTAAACTTTGAAAAACTAGAGCATAGCTTACTGTAAGTATAGTAAATTGCGTGGGTACACTTGCCAGCGACTGTAAGTCTGGTTAAAGCCAACTATTGGCATTTGTCCAAGATATGAACGGTATGCGACTTGCAATTGAATTTAGGGGATTTTTGGATCAAAATATAAAAGACGAATTGCTTTTCTAAAATGCAAAAACATTATTACGTTCGAGTCCGCAGCTCGATTTTATGACAATAATAAATACTCAGACAGAATTCGGATTTTGATTATTTTCATTTACTTATATTTTATTTTCTTTTATATGTAGTAGTTTTAGAGTAGTGAGAAGTATCCTAATCTAAAGGAGATTAGGATACTTTTCACTACTCAAAGCGACTACATAATTTAAATCTGCGAAAATGGAAATTCACCTTCTTATGCAACAGAAATGAGTAAAACAGGAATTTTATAACAGGAATGTACAGGACATTCTATTTATAAATGCTTTGTTAAGTATCCCTAATTTATTTGTGATTGTTTCAACTTTCCTCTGCAAATCCGTTCCAATTTCTCAACGTAAACACTAATCTGCATTTTCATGCATCGTTCGCTACAATCTCATTAAAAACGATACAACAATGGTTTATTGGACTCATTCATGGTGAAAGTATTGTGGGTGCATCTAATATTACAGACGGGCAATTATTAGCAATTAATTGTTGCGGACAAGGCAGACAGAACATTCTGTTCAAGGCAATTAATTCAACATCAGCTGAGCAAATCTACTTCAGCAGAGACTCGTGTTGAGTATTAACATGTGTCTTCCAGAACAAATGTTTATTTTGATTTACTTGAAGATTAAGAGACATACTGTTGATACAGATTTAAAATATTTTAAAACTCATTTTAGACATTTATCATCCTGAAATAGATGTTATTGTTTATCTTTTTGCATTATGGTTTAATAATGTAGATTTACGTGTCGTGGTGTCGTGCAACAAAGTCGGCGGTTAATTGCTCAATACTAATTGCTCGTGTGTATAACCTGAGTTGAAACAGGCCATTGACTGCATGGAAAGTAAGAAAATGGTGGATGCAATTTGCTGGGCGGAATGGCCTTGAATTTATGAATATTAGAGGTTGTAATGGTGACGGTAATAACCACGCTAGATCACTAGCTCTGTGCAATTATATTTATAAGGAAGTCGACATGGTTATATAAAAACAAGAAAGTCGCAAGAAACTGTTTTTGTTTAGGTAAGTATAATGAAATATAGGGCGGAGCCTGGTCAGATTACTTTGTAGGTAATGGTTTGTTTTTAGATTTGAGATTAACTACTTTGGTTCTGTTAAATACGTAGGATAATTTTCTGCCACCACTGCACTATGTAGATAAGTAAAAATAAGACCTAAATAAAACTCCGTGTAAAAACACAAAGACTTCGTTCAAACCCTCAGAAGGCATTATTAAAAATGTTTAAATAAAAGATAGTATTCATAATGTCTGCGTTTTTAATTTAAAATAAAGAACAAAAGACCCAATAAAATACAAAACAGAGACAGTCTGTGTTTGGGGACAAAGAGGACGATTCATGATAGAATTTGACTCAACAGTGACCTTCACCACATGCAAATAATACGGTCTGCAAGTTACAGTATTCAATATTTTAATTTTAAACCTTATTTACAAAGCAAACTACGCCATGAGCTCTACTTCGTTCTTGGTAAATCGTTGAAGTTAAAACTATATCAACACTAGGTATAGTGTATAGTATAGGTAAGTTCATACACTATGATACTGCGTTTTGAATTTTGAGCATAGGCGCCGGTCACACATAATCTTATTTTAGATAGGTGACCGCAAAAAAGAATTAAAAGCAGAGATTTGACTTGCCTAAACGTTAAGTTTATCTAAACATGCCAAAAGTACATTAACACAACAATACGTTTGGTTTGTTGAGATATTAATGAAACTATGTTTCATGTAACTTGATTTCAACCGCAATTTTCGAACGAAAAATTTCCCGCTGCAGAAATTTCTGAACGAAAACTCTGCACTTGAAAATTCACGCTACGATTATTCCATGTAGCATTCGCGTGTTTATTTTCCAGTAAATTGGAAAACGACCTATTTCACAAGGTTTAATGTACTTAGCCTTCCAAGGTGCAGTAAACTTGACATAATGAATAATTGCTATGACGCTCTAGCGCAGGAGCGACGCAGTGCGAAAGTAATAATTTTATGTTTTACTTTTACCCCCGAATACTGAAACGTACTTCGATAAATACCCGTATAATGTAATGGGAAGTCCAAGGGTGTGGGCTTGTTTGTTTATGACTTACCTATATGGTTATATACAACCTACATATCAATGAGTAGGTTGTATATTAACCGGTAATATCTCATCTGCCATGTCGCTACCGGTTGTCTATCGAAATAAATTTTCTCATAGATTTCAATGTGATACAAAAACCGATCGCTTCTACAGACGTATATTAAACGCGTCTGACCTTGAACCCGCGACCTCACGATTGTTTACCTTCGCGTCAGCCACCTCCTACGTGTTAATGTTTAAGATCAAGTTCAGTTTGTATCAAATTGTTCAATTGCTTGCTACAAGCACAAGCATTAAGTCGCTTAGCTTGGGACTAGATGACGCCGTTTCTATTCCCAACTTTCAGCTGGCCGTAAAGCGCGTCACACACGGTGAAGATACTATAAAATATATATTATCTTAGAGCATATTTTAGAATATCGCTCACCATAGAAATCCTATGAACCATCACACACGACGAAGTTAATATATATTTTATCTTCAGTATCTTAAGATACCGAGCGAATACGCAAATATGGAAATATATATTTCGTATCTTAATATGTTATCTTAAGATACGAAATATACACATCTTAATATAAAGACATGGTTTTTTGTTTTGTTCGTATTTTGCTTTTTTATATCTTCCCTAATCAAATCATGAATTGAAATGAATGTTTCTCTTGACTTTCTAAAATACTCTTGAAATTTCTTCGTTGACAGATCTTCATAAAGGTTAAATTCGCCGCAGGTTTTTCTCTTTTTTATGTGAGGCTCTATCCAAATTTTTCTCCTTTTGGAATGTTTTTTTGCAATCTGCATTTCACATTCTATATCAGAATCATCGTCTGAGGAGCTGTCTAACAAATCAAGAAGTAAAGCAGTATCACTCATAGTCAATCATCCTGTATATAGAACTCTAACAAGGAATACGTGTGGCACCAACGCAGACTCGTAAGGAAATGAACAGGTTTTTTAATATTATCGTATCTTAGCCGTGTGTGATAACCTAAGATACTATAATATTTTATATTAGGGCATCTTAAGATAAAATATTATAGTATCTTGACCGTGTGTGACGCGCTTAAGACTTCCGCCATTTCAAGTTGTTATTTGTCAAAAAGTTTCATACATTTTGTGTTGTAAAAACAAAGTTGATGGAGCTATGGTGATAGACCTACATCCGTATGTTGATTATGAAAATCGGGCATAAGAATATTTTTTATCATATGTCTTACAGGCACTCTCAATAAACTCCCTCCTCATCAGATCCTCAAATAAATTGAGAACCTCCTCTCTTTAAGTCAGTTTAAATACGATAAGTGGAAAGCTTATAATTTACCTTGCACCATAGTTTTTACTTGTAAACTAAACCCTAATGGTGTTCCATGGTTATATGCCCCAACGCTAATGCAACGAATCGTATTACTTTAGTAGGGTTGGTCAATTCGTGACCTTTCACTCCTTTGTATTGATCGAGCTATTCTAGTCTAGCCTAAATCTAGATTTCCGTAGCCCGGATCCAGACGGTATTGATTTCTAGTCTTTTGACCAAAATTTTTATCACTTTTGTAGGTTATAACAGATTACTATGGAACTACATTTTATTCTTTACATTTAAAATTTTTACCGCTGTCTTGTCTTTGCAAGCTTTATTTGTCTCAAATATTAAATTTATTAGGAAAGAGAAGGGTTCTAGGCACCTAAAAGGCACCACAAAACTAGGCTATTTAGCGCAGTTTTCACTAAGTACTTTTCGTCAGTTCATGTCAGAAAAGTGTAGTAGGCGCCTTGGACAGTTCTTGACTTCGAATTAGTACTGACATAACTTAAATATTTCTAAAATAACATCTCTGGTTTTGTTATTGATTGAGCTGTTATTCTAGCCCACATCTAAACAGCAGAAGTTCTAGACAATATTGATTGATCCAAAAATATGCGGGCGCTTCCCACGGCTTCAACTCTAAGACTGAATAAATGTTGACTCATCGTTAGCATCAGACAGACATCAAACATAGGGATTAAGATGAGATGGAAATTGTATCAAATATATTATGATGAGAATGTGAAATGTTTTACGAAAACGAGCCGAATAAAATGAGGAAACCAGTTAGGTATAATAGCGGCTTAAAAAACTGTCAGTATGGAATGTAATTTCTGCAAAATGGAGTAAGTCGAATATTTATTTGGACATACCTTTGATCAACCCCTATAGACATCTTGAAAGGAATCTTAAATGTTCAAACTCCTGAGAGAATTGTCTACCGCACCTTGTGATCTTCCTGATGCTCTTTATCCCCCAACCCAACTGGTCCTCTCAGTCACTATCTAACTCCCGGTTTTACTATTCAACTTACGAACGACCGCATCAAAAAACAAAAGGTGTCATAGCTTTTTTGTATCTACAAAGTTGTTTTGGCCATAATTCTACGGTAACTCGTACATTGAATATTAAAACTGGACATAAGTTTACTGTCTACAAAGATACTTGGCATGAATCATCCCACTCAGGAAAGCAAGTGTTGACAATCACAATACTCCTACATTCTAAAAGCTGCACTTGCAGACTTGTACTTTCCGCGGTTCTCCGAAGTAAAGTTTACTGCGTGCAAACATTTTAAACAATGGTAGCGAGCTTGCTTATTTAACAAAGGCGCTGTTGTGCCGGTGATTAATTTGGTAAATATGTTGAGAAAGACGTGTTGCCAACCGGTAATACCTACAGAAGAAAATGTACATAGCTCGTACAGTGGGCTAGTCAGCCCCACACGTATTGATCATTGTCTTTCCTGTGGATATGGCCGGCAAAGCTGTGTCAATCTCCCACTGTCTTCGGATTATTAATCTTTCTGGTACTATTGAAAATTAATACTGAGCAAAGTTCGCTCATTCAAGTTCTCATTCTTTACGTGGAATCCACAAAATTCATATTCTCTTTCACACACTACTTCATCTTCAGCCTTCTCTTCTTCTTCGACTTGTTTAATAAATTTTGTTGTCAACGTTTTTACATACTACTGACCTAGACTTTGCAAAATTTTCAGAGGTTTTTAGATCGAAACTGGCACGAAGTAAATGCATATAATGAATTTAAACCAACACCGTACAGTTTTGTAAAACAATCATTTATTTCTTAAGCGCTGTTGTAGGAAAGGAAGGATTGATGAGGACAGGTTCAGGGAAGCAGGATATCGTCAGGAGTTGGAACCGGGTGGAAACCTGGAATGGAAAGATAAGGTTAGGAACAGGATAAAATATTCAATCCAGCTCTTGTTCCATTTCGTATAAGAAAAGTTCAACAACCTCGCTGGCAAATAAAACAGAGATAAGTGAATTTAATTTGGCGGCACTTGGCTGATAAATAAAATTACTCAGTATCTAGATTCAAATTGAATTCCTTACAGTCGGTTTCTCTAACGGAGATTGGTTAAAACATGTGATAATGTGTTTGTTCCTAATTTATTTCAAACTAGCAGCACGTACCAGCTTTGCACGGTTGTAGGTAGGTACACTAGGTACTAATGAAACAACCGGGATAAAATTAAACCTATAACCATCCCGACAGTCTATTCTAAAGAATTTTTGAAATTAGCTGAGTAGTTTCGGAGATAAGCTCCGTCAAACAAACAAACAAACCAACATTAAGAGAATTTAAGAGATCTGCGTGGTACGAGAAACCATTTATTGGTCCTAATATTGAACTCAGTATTTTCATTATGATCTCGAAGCTCCAATTTTTTGTATGGCTAACTTATTTACAAGTTTAAAGTATTATCAGTCGGTTTTAGATCGCGTGCTTTAAAAAACGTGGGCATAGCCGGGAAACCCCCACGTCAAAGGTCAGCTAATGCTCTTATCGATTAGAATACGTCGCACCCACGCAGTTTAGAGCGCAAATACAGACTATCGAAAGTATAATTTTGCAGTGAAACATGCAAAGCTATTACGACCTTTTATAAAATTTAATATTTTGAAGTTGGAATCAAATTATTTAAAAAGTATATTCTGGATTTATGCCTGAATTCTACAATCAATCAATCACCATCCTAGCTAATCTAAAGAGGTAATATTGGTTTGTTTGTTTGTTTGGCGGAGGTAATCTCCGAAACTACTCAGCCGATTTCAAAAATTCTGTCACCGATGTGTAGAATGGACTGTTGTTGGGATGGTTATAAGCTATATTTAGGTTATCCCGGTAGTTTAATTAGTACAGCCGGCAGCCGTGCAAAGCCGGGACGTGCTGCTAGTCATCTATATTTACTGAAAAGATATCGGCAGCATATAACACGATACGGCTAAGCTAAGCTGCGGGTTTATTCAGTCGTTTCTACTCTTAAGAAATAACAATTAAATTCAAAGCACATAGGACATAGGTGAACGAACTCCAAATTAGTGACATCCTCCTTAGTTAGGCAGTAAAATGAGATGACATGTCACCTTTTGTTTTACGATTATTGCTTTTAAGTGGCTAGTCGGGCCCCTAGCATTTGTTTGGTTTCTTTGAAATAGGAGAATTGGACTACTTTTGGAGTTTTTAAGGGACGTAATATAGATTGAAAGTGATATATTGTGGGGTGAATCGACTTTCGATCCAAAGGGCATGGGTAACAATAGATTTTTCCTTTCGGAAAGTGTTTGCCGAGTAAACAGAGTCTAATTCTAAGGCTAGTGCTTAGTTAATGTACATAAGGGTGCCCCCTGAAATAACAGTGGTAAATTATGTAGTCTTGACTCTAAGACTCTATGTTTTGTTTGCTAGCCAACTCATATTGTCGTTTTGTGGTTTTCCGTCATTGTTTTAACTCATTCCCAGCCTAACTACCAGTGGCCGAGTGCACGCAACATCGCTACGTGCGTTTTGTGCACTGAACGCGTTGGGACGATTAAGTCAACTTCGACAAAGGAAGTTCGTAGATACGAACGAATCATGGTAAATATCCCGTATGTGTGTTTTTAATAATAAAATATTTTCGTTAATACTTATTAATATATAAAAACCTTGTTATTTTATCAGATCGTCAGAGATTTATTAAGGCAGGATGTTGTTTATAAGTTTATTTCTTTGACATTCAAAATCATGAGGGCCAAACAAGTTTTATTAAACAGAATCTGTCGTGAACTTATTCGCATCAAAACTGGTTTAGCATTTATTGTGGCTTTCTCACGTACATACTAGCTTGGATAGAATAAGTAATTATGTTTCTGGGTATTTTTGTTTTGTGCCAAAACTTGTGGAACAGGTTGAGCCTACCAATTATCACGTTTATTTAATTGTTAACTGGAAGTTAGTTATCTACAGTGGTAAACTCATTCTTTTAATTGAAAGATCGACAAAAATCATTGTTTTCTGTTAGAAAAATTACATAAGTACCTAAATAAAATGAAATAAAAAAAAAAATGACCACGACTGTATCTCAAGAAGCGGTAAACATTTCTTTATGTGATTTTCAGATCCTTTGATTGAGTATGTCTAAGGGGGTAGTGAGACGTAAGTATCTAAATACATATTTGGTACATGCCCACAGACATAAGTACTTAATAGATAAAACCTATTTCAAAACTTCCAGTCCCACATAACTTAATACCTTTTCATTGTCCAACCGTCCGTTAAAAAAAACTCGTTAAGAAATACAATTTTAATTTTAGAACAAAGCATTGCTTTCACGGGATGAAGGCCGGCATTGTTTTGTGTGAGCGGACGTATGATAGAAAGAGACGGAGATAGGAAATGTAATTGTGAGGGAAATCTTGATGCAGATGGGATTAGTCAATTTTCTTTAGATGAACCTAATATGAGACGGAATGGCTTATAAGGAAAGTGGGAAAAATTATTGTTTGTTGTTTTATTACATTTCTTAGTAAGTAGGAATAAGGACGCACAAAGTGAATTAAAGTAAGTAGGTATAGGCAATGAGAATAACACAATTATTTAGTTGTTTGTTTGTTTGTTTGTTTGTTTGCATAGGTAATCTCCGAAACTACTCAACCGATTTCAAAAATTCGGATGTGTAGAATGGACTGTCCGGGTGGTTATGGCTATATTTTATCCCGGTAGCTCCATTAGTACACCCGTGCAAAGCCGGAACATGCTGCTAGTAGGATATATGACGACCTCTGTGGCGCAGTTGGGTGAACGCCCGGCTGAGATGCGGAGGTTGCGGGTTCGATCCCCGCTACGGGACAAATGTTTGCATGTTCTGCAGATATTTGTTCCGTGTCTGGGTGTTTACTATCTATAATATGTATGTATTTACAAAAAAAAAATGTATCTAAGTAATCTATCAGTCATCTGGTTACCATAACACAAGCATTAAGTTGCTTAGCTTGGGACTAGATGACGCTGTGTAGAATGTCCAAAAGATATTTATATTATTATTATTATTATTATTATATAGTAATTCTTATCAGGTCGTCACCCTCTCAATGGACTATTAGTACTAGTTAGACTATTTTGCGCACCGCTGAATCACCCGGAAGTCTTTTTATAGGATCACACACACACAATTATTCGTAATGGTTTACCAAAGCTTTTTTTTTCTTCCTAAATGATAATGAAATGAAATATTTAGAAATACAGTCACGGTATAAAAAGTGTTTAAAAATTTCACTACCGTTCTGTTAGGGTTATTCCCATCTGGGGTTTTTTAGCATTTTCACCAAAATTTGATTCATCAATTTGAGCCATTTTACCAAATTTTGGAGAAATAAGGCGACTGGTCAACCTTTTCGTTCTGCGAGTGCACGTAACTAACTAAATGATAAGTCGAAACGTTATCGCCAATCGACTATATTTTTACGTGAGTAACGAGTTACCAATCAGGCAATCACGAAGGGAGGCCTATGCCCAGCAGTGGGTTGATAAAAAAGGCTGATGATAATGAACGAGTTACCACAAATCCTTGACTGAACAAGGGTTATTTATTCTACAAACATTCAAGGGCACGTACCTTGGTGCTGATAATATGTAAATAGGTAAGTTCTACGAAGTCAGAGCGAACTTATTATCAACTCTAGTTAATAAATTGTTAGGCCTTCAACGAAGCATTCTTCGCGGCATAGTGACTTGACTATTTAGTAAACTTTAAAGTAATATTTTAAAACTATTTAAACACAGGTTTTTATCGCGTTAATTACCTTATTTATATCCCGACGTTTCGACTATGTTACAATAGTCGTGGTCGCGGGCAGACTGCGCGGGCTATAATATGAATTTTGATCGCGAAAGTTAAAGAAAAAACAAAACTTTAAAGTAAGTTCGTGTCAGCTAGCGGCAAACTCAGGTGATGGAATGTATTTCTACTAATTCTCGATTTCTATAACTAACGTACGGATGTCCGTAGGTCCATCACCATAGCAACTTTGTTATAACAACATAAAATGTATGAAACTTTTTGACAGTAACAACGTTGCTATGGCGAAAGTCCTACGGCCATCTACGGATGATCAGGTGTCTTACGGCCGTTTCCCATTAAACAACTTACGAGTTGGTTAATGGGAAACGGCCGTAAGACACCTGAAAAAGAGATACCTATAACAATGAGTGAAAGTAGTTTATACATTATTTCACTAAACACTTACAGGTGTAAAGCGATTGTGAATGGGATAGCTGGAAGGACCTAAGCGAATCACAATTATTGGTTAACTGGAAGAGAACTCTTTTTAGGGTTAAGTTCGCCTGTGCGATTACTTTTAGATGTCTATTTTGTTTTTATATCATTTTATGTGCAAAGTATAAATAAATAAACACTTGGATCAAATTGATGACATTTCTGAAGGGCCAGAAGTACCAGCTGAAGTGTCAGAACGGAATGTCATTGATAACTATAACCGACGGTAAAACAACGTGTTATTTTAAGAGCCGGTAAGTGCAAAGGGTTTTATTCACGCTCACCTGCCCTAGGGCTTAAAGGACCCTTCTTTTATCTACCCCAGTTGAATGAGTTTAATACAATGAGCTTTTAATTGCGCACAGCCGTATTCAAAATGGCAGGTTTTTTTTATCGTTAAGTAGGACAGGGCAGGTAAGAAAGAGTCCTTATTTCATTTTCTTTTATTAGTGAGGATATTTCGATGTGTCAAATATTTCAAGAGACAATGTAACTACCTACCTACCGAAGTACTTACTACTTTTACAGTTTGGTTGAGATCCATCCAGATCACGAAAAAATTTATAGTCTTAAATTTTTTCGCTAAAAAGCGGGACTATCCTGTCAAAATCGGGACTATTCGGGACGTGTGGCAACGTTGCAACTTAAGTACCCCAGTATTGAGGTAGCCATTATTTTGAGGAAGTACTTAGATAACTACCTACACTACCTAGCTACCTACTAATTACGTCAAAAAGTTCACTATTAACCGGTAATCTCGAAGTAACGTTAATACTTATACTACCACATGAAGTAGGTATAATTTACTTACCTGTGCCTAAACCTACGTGAAAACGTTTTATTGTTCAAGATAATTTCCTATTTTATTCTTTGTTCAAGTTTCGCGGTCACGACAATAAAATAAAAGTACCTACCTATTATAGGTAAGTACTTAGCCTAGCCGTGGCATGGGAAAGTCACACGACATGGGGTTATTCCACGCGCAAATGGATGGCGACAGCCATGGGTACGAACCGGTACCTACCTGCCTACATAGTTTGCCAACCCTGCCTGTCTGCGTTAAAATATTACATTGAACTTGGTGCAAATTACAACAAGAAATTTAAAAAAATATGATTAGGTACTTATTTGTAGGTAGTCAGTCACATAAGCACATAAACCTAGATATGTATAATACTTACCTACCTACGAAATAACTATATCATTTCTTGAAACGAGCTAATAGGAACGTAAATAAACGAACGTTATTGGTCGTAGAAAATAACTGTTTTATTCTCCTATTGGCTAGATTTGATAATTGACAATTGATTTGACAATCTAGCCAATCACGAGATAGGTAGAATATTATTTTCAACGTCCAATCACATGAGTTTATTTTATCTTCCTATTAGCTCGTTTCAATAAATGAAGTTATAGGTGGCTGGCTGGCTAATTGTGGTGACGACGTTTCATGCTAGGTGAATGGGTGCTTTATAGGTAGGCACCTATACCTACCTACCTACGTATTATTTTAACAAATGCGCAACGTTGACTCGAATGTTATTTTGTTTTTGTGGTTAAAAAGACCGGTCATTAGAGTAAGGAGAGATAGGTAACGCTCCTCGCGTAATAGACACGCTAAGGTGTAGGTAGGTAGGTAAACACTTGATACAAATTTAGGTAAACTAGGCGAGTAGGCTTACGCATTTTTATTATCAGTACACTATCAGGACTGTGCAAACACTAATCTCAGAGCCGTCATGCACGATAACGTGACCCGATTACAACAAAAAACAACGACTCAGTCGTGATTCAATCATTTAAATTGCCGGTAATGGACGAACAATTTAGTCCACAAAAATACGTGGTAAAACAAACCTGCTATCCTCAAAACTGCACGGTCCGCCGGATCCAGCTGAAGAATGGACAAAGGTTTGTCCTTCGCCCATTCTTTCAAGCTAAAGTCGTTCTCAAATTCCATTTTTCTGTCATCCAAAACACGTAGTCTCGCACGAACTCTCGCACATAGTTGAATCGATGCACACACACAACACTAGCGGCAAATATTGCACATCACGGACATTATAATCAAAATATTACACAAGATGAAAATGTAAACAAAACGTAACGTTCATTGTAGAAATTAATCGATAACGCTCACGAAGGATACGGCGAAATGCGTATTCAGTGTCAGGCACACAAAGTTAGATTACTGTTGTCACAATAAAACAGTAGTAACTAAGCTTTACTGAAGCTAATGCAAGGATTATCGATAGGAACTCCAAAATGAAAGGACGGAGGAGTGATAACAAACTGTTTTGTAGGTTATCAATGCACAAAATTGTCATACACCGAGCCGGCGGGCAGACATGATACTACTGATTAGTACGAAAAGAAGCCGCACCACGTCGCTGATATCGCTCAGCTGTTTTCGCGCATGAGCATTTCTCTATTGTGCTACAAAAATATATAGTACGTCACAGTGTTCAACTATAAACCGGCGCAGCTGCATTTCAATTTAATCGCGTAATATTCTTTTTAGTAACTAAAGCTGCCATCTAGCAAATTTAGTTGGAGGTGGTGGTACACATTAAAACCGCTAGGTGGCAGGAGCTGGGAGCAAAGGTAAGGTTGCCATCAAATAAAACTGTAATTCTACTAAAAGATAGCAAACAACCCCTTTATGCATAGGGCGTTTTTCCATTAGCCGGCACGGCACCGGCACCGGCACCGGCGCCGGTGCCGGTGCCGGGCCGGGGAAGCAAAAATGTATGAAAATGTATGGCTCGCTTTTTCACTTACCGGCACCGGCGCCGGCCCGGCATTGAGTACTGCCGGCGCCGTCGCCGTCACCGGGGTAGCAAGCTTCCCACCCGGTGCCGGCCGGCAATTTGCATGTGTATTGCATATATAGATGAATTGTAGCTGTGTGAGTGTGTAAGTCCGTGTCAGTACTGTACCACTCACCGGCACCGGCACCGGCATCGACACCGGCGCAGTGGAAAAACGAAACCCCGGCGCCGGTGCCGGTGCACGGCCATGCCGGTGCCGTGCCGGTGCCGGGCCGGCTAATGGAAAAACGCCCATAAGTAACGCGCATCAGTAAACCTATATTAGCTAGAACGCAAATTACATCTATTGCTATCTATTGCTATCTTTTTTCATTGTCGAGTGACAAGAAAGTAAGATTCTACATAAACTATCCGTTGCTTATTATTAAAAGCTATTACATAGCTTTTATCGCGGGCCTTGGCGTGGAGACCGAATCCAGAAATTCCGTAACGAAATCACCTGACCGCTGTCACTTTAGTTCAGCAACTCGCCTCTAGGGGGCATGCAATAGCTTAACCGCGGTAGTCCCCGAGTGCCACACGTCTTTTTTTATACAGTTTGGTACTGACAGTCAAACCAAAATAAAAGTTTCTTCTGAAGTTTAACTTTCTACCAAATTCGTAGTATTATAATAATGTGGAAACACTGATACTTCCATCTCCATGGTAACTGAAATGTCAAACAATTTTAGGTTTGTTTACGTTTTTATTCCTGAGAAAAGTCTCGCAAATAATTCTATTTTTTAGACAAAATGTTATAAGGCAAGAGTCAAGTTAGTGGTGTAGAGACAATTATGAAATATTGAACAATTTGAGAAGTAAATGATAGGCATTTTATTCATAAGTTTTGTTGCCGAAAGTTTTATCAATACATGCTCGCTCCCTGATGATAATTTCGTCCAAGACAGTTTTATTGGGTTATTAGGGTGACCTAATTTAACTTTTCCCTTTGTTTTGTGACCTCATAAATTCACATTTCGAACCAAGTCACGGAATATGTTGTAAGGAGTCATTTGAAAAAAAGTCGTCGACTTCTCTATTTTGGGATTGAAAATATTAAAATGGAAGTGAATTTGAACGACTGCGGAGGGAGTTGACGATGGATGAGTTTTCACCAAGGGTATGGCGTTATATTCCTAGTAATTTGCACTTATTCTAATTGATAGGCGAGTGTACTAAAGATTTAAATGTAACGAAAAACTCATTACTGGTTCCATTTCAAAAATTACATTACCATTACAAACCTGTATTATCATTGTGTAATATAGGCCGATTTATAATTACCCGTGTAAAGTCAGGACAGGCAGTTAGTATAAATAAAAACGAAGTGTCAGCGCAGTATTAAAAATTTCCCAAAATCTTAACAAAGAATAGTCCTGTTAATTTGACCTTCAACTGTATTCACGCAACAAAGTTTTAAGATTTAAATATACATTCTTTATGCGGCCAGTGTCTTGAGCACGCTTCCGTCTGGCAGTTTGGATCAGTTGAGCTACCTATAGACCGTTTGCAACGGTCCTTAGATGGCTTAACTGGTTCTATTTGTATTTTGTACAGATATGTAAATATGTATTAAGTAGTTTAGTTTTTACTGTACCTAAATAATTAAAAAAAAAAATCTTTCAGGCTCCGCATGGCAGACCCTTGAAGTGTCCACACAGTCCAGCTAAAGGCACCCTGACAGCTAACTTCTCGTCACAGCATAAACTGTTTGATGTCTTTGTGCAGAAGAGAGATAGTACTACAAGAGACAGCATGAGACAGGTATAAACATTTTGTAAAGGTGAAAGTTTGTGTGATAATGTATAAGTCTGAATGTTTATTACTCCTTCACGCTCAAACGGCTGGATGGGTTTGTATGACATTTGGTACCAGGATAGCTTAAATTCTGGATTTACACATAAGCTACTTTACATCCCCATACACATTTTTCCTTTTTCAAATACATAAGTAGTTTAATCATGTAGGTCCCGGAACTTGATATAAAATTATGATCCACTTATTCAGAACATTTTGGAAGAGGTGATGAAGAAGACAGAGTCAATGATGGATGGCAGCGAGAACCAGGTTTACGAAGATCCAAGAGATGTGATAAGTAGAGATGGTAAGTTTCTTACCCCTGAATAGTAAAAAGCTATTTAAGTATGGGAGCGTGTTACTTAGGACGCTCATACCTGCCTAATTTGTATTGACAAACATCAAATACCACTTACATACAGGCACCTCAGGCGTTAGGCATTTTCATTCATACACGGAGTTAGACCCAAAAATTATTTTAACTATGTATAAAATGGATATAAAATAGACTGGGTTAAAATTAAGCCTATGTTTATTGACATAGGCTATATTTTATCCCGGTGAAATCCCGGGTATCATTAGTATTGCAAATCCGAGACGTGCTGCTATGCTAGTCTATATCTATACTAACATTATAAAGAGGTAAAATTTGTTTGTCTGTTTGTTTGTTTGACGGAGGTAATCTCCGAAACTATACTCAGCCGATTTCAAAAAAAAATTCACAGGTGTGTAGAATGGACTGTCCCAGAGTTTATAGGCTATATTTTATCCCGGTAGCTTCATTAGTCCACCAGTGCGAAGCCGGGATGTGCTGCTAGTATACCTACTATATAGAGATTGACTTTCAAATGAATTCCAGACAAGCCATCCAAGCCACCTCGCAAGCGCGCCATCCAAGCCATAGCAGTCTCTTCACCCCGGCAGAGCAAAGAGCAGAGATCTCTTCTTCGCGACCAAAAGAAGAAGCTTACGAAGAAATATGAGAGTCTCATTAACACTCTTATGGATAGATGTGAGGAGAATATCGTAGCGGTGAGTTGTGTTGAATATTATGACGACCTCTGTGGCGCAGTGGGTGAAAGCCAGAGACGCTGTGGTTGCGGGTTCGATTCCCGCTGCGGGACTCGAACCCGTCTCGTGTCTGGGTGTTTCTGTATGTATAATATGTATGTATTTATAAAAAAAATATATCTACATGTGTAGTTTATCCGTCATCTTGTTACTGGTTACTAATTACCGCCGAGTAACTGACATTTACTTTTGACAGCTGTCAGAGAAGGACAGCCTCATATCGAAGCTGAAAGAGAAGCTACGAAGCGTGCTGGAGTATAATCGACTCTTCGCTGACGAGAACGACACGTTAAGAACACAGTATGAAACTCTAACTAAGGTAATTTATGTAATAGGTAATCTAATCAGTTATTTACTTGCAAAGTACATAAAAAGACATCATCCTTTATATCATAGAATATATACAACTATAGAATTCGTACTGTTCGTATTTAGCTTGCATACAGGCGTGCAAATTTTAAATGATTAAATATACATAAGAGCGCCATTTTTATTATAGGTCTGCTACTCACCAATAGATGGCGTTAGCTGCCGATAATCTAAATATTTATTTTCAAATTTAATTATTTTTCTAGTACGTAGAAGAATGCAAGACGGTGATCAGAGAGGAGAGGGAGAAGAATAGAGAATTGGAGGGGAAGAGAAGAGAATTGGAAGAAAGAGTGAATAAATTCGAAGTGCCTGATAGAGGTATGTTAAGTATGTTGCTTGTTAGTAAATAAAATAGTACGTCATTATTTACCTTGTTAATGATTCGGGCCTTCATAACAAAGTCAAAAGGCAAATCTAAAGCATTGTCAAAATATGCTTAACAGTTCTTAATGATTCTCATCTGAATTAAAAATAATGTACAGTTCAAAACATATTATTATTCAGCGTTCCAAGCCATTTCAATATCTATACTAATCTATATCTATACTATATATACTAATCTATACTTCTATACTAATAATATAAAGAGGTAAAATTTGTTTGTTTGTTTGTTTGACGGAGGTAATCTCCGAAACTACTAAACCGATTTCACGGCTGTGCAGAATGGACTGTCCGGGAGGTTATAGGCTATATTTTCACCCGGTAGCTCCATTAGTACACCCGTGCGAAGCCGGGACGTGCTACTAGTAACGTATAATTACAGACCATTCAGCGCACCAAGCCATTCCCCTCGTAGAAGTATGCATGAGCTGTAGCAGCCGACAAATCATACTGAGTCAGGCGCGGGAGCATAACTCACGGCTGCAGAAAGACATGCAAGCTATGAAGGATGTGCTTTACAGGTAAGCTATTCACGATGGCTTAGTGGGTTGAACATATAAGCCATCATCGGGTGCGGTAACATAACTCACGGCTGCAGAAAGACATGCAAGCTATGAAGGATGTGCTTTACAGGTAAGCTATTCACGATGGCTTAGCGGGTTGAACGTTTAAGCTATCGTCAGACGTGGGAGCATAACTCACGGCTGCAGAAAGATATGCAAGCTATGAAGGATGTGCTTTACAGGTAAGCTATTCACGATGGCTTAGCGGGTTGAACGTTTAAGCTATCGTCAGACGTGGGAGCATAACTCACGGCTGCAGAAAGATATGCAAGCTATGAAGGATGTGCTTTACAGGTAAGCTATTCACGATGGCTTAGCGGGTTGAACGTTTAAGCTATCGTCAGGCGCGGGAGCATAACTCACGGCTGCAGAAAGATATGCAAGCTATGAAGGATGTGCTTTACAGGTAAGCTATTCACGATGGCTTAGCGGGTTGAACGTTTAAGCTATCGTCAGACGTGGGAGCATAGCTCACGGATGCAAAAAAATATGCAAGCTATGAAGGATGTGCTTTACAGGTAAGCTATTCACGATGGCTTAGCGGGTTGAACGTTTAAGCTATCGTCAGACGTAGGAGCATAACTCACGGATGCAAAAAAATATGCAAGCTATGAAGGATGTGCTTTACAGGTAAGCTATTCACGATGGCTTAGCGGGTTGAGCGGTGTTTGGCATTTCTCCTTAGTTTTCGTTTTTCGGTTGTCTGGAAGAAATTGCCGTGATGCGACCGCCGATTGATGGATAGTACCTAATTGTAAAGCCCATTTAATATTTGTGTCGCAAACTGTGTCCTCAATAAAGATATGTATTTTGATTGATGTAAATATGTATTAGTTTAGTTTCTGTAAATAAATTCAGATTTTTTTATTGATTCTATTTGATTTAATTATTCGCAGACTCAACGTCCAATTATCCCGATATCAAGAGAAGCTTCGCTCCAACATCCAGCAAATGGCGGATCAGAATGAACCGTACAAGCATGATAGAGTAGACAATATGGACTCGCTCATCAACGCCACTATTGGAATTAAAGGCACTGGTAAATAAATAACGACCTCTGTGGCGCAGTTGGGTGAACGCCCGGCTGAGACACCGAGGTTGCGGGTTCGATCCCCGCTGCGGGACAAATGTTTGTATGTTCTGCAGATATTTGTTTCGTGTCTGGGTGTTTTCTATCTATAATATGTATGTATTTACAAAAAAAAATGTATCTACGTATTATATCAGTCATCTGGTTACCATAACACAAGCATTAAGTTGCTTAGCTTGGGACTAGATGACGCTGTGTGGAATGTCCAAGGAAGGATATTCATTCATCATTTATCATTTTAAATTCAATGGATGTAGATTTTTGAGTACTGTAACCTGGTCGAGTCGAGTATGAGCGAGGCCCCATTAGTGCGTTGCGCTGCGTTGCGTCGTAAAAAATATATGGAAACCGTCGCAGCGTCCGTCGTCGCTGCGACGGTTTTCATATATTTTTTACGACGCAACGCAGCGCAACGCACTAATGGGGCCTCGCTCTTAGATGGGCCGGATACGTTAAATGACGACGTAGAAGGCTGCGTTGTTTTGTAATACTCAGTACTCCATTGATGCTGCACATCACTTGCCTTTCGTTGTTGCGTAGCACCTTGATATAAACTGGTCTCTGGTAGCACGCACAAGTTTTAAAACTTCAAACTGGAAATCCACCATTTCCTCATCACTAAACTTATCAACACTCGGAGCTATACTTTTAAAAAATGACATGGCACGGCTCTCTTCTTCTTTGGTAACAGTTTGTTTTCTGTCATATTTTTGTCCACCTCGCTAACATCATGTTTCTCTTTTTTCATGATCGGTGTATATTCTACGGGACTTTTTTCCACGTTTGTTGTTTCGGGTATATTTGACTCAGTGTCTCGGCGTGTTGCAATTTTTGTCAAAAATGACATTTCGTCGTAAAAATCACATTTACGAATCTTCTTAGCACCTGATCCCGATTTCATTCCTTTAAGTCTTCTGTGACATTTCATCCACCTATCTCGCAAAGCTGTCCATTTTTTTGCCGTAGACTTTGCTAAAACAAAAAACGAACTACCATAAGAAAGCTAAGGACTAAGCTTTCCAGGAAATGTATCTTAACAGTGATGTGTAGAAAAAAACCTTTGTCATGTTAGTGAGTTATCTTCAAAGAAACACAGTTTTGAAAAACTTGTTGACAATACCTTAAACATACCTACCATCCCCAATTCCCCATGCTCTATAATAAATACTAACTATACATTACCATATGTTTTTGTAGCTGATGAAGCTTTCGCACTTATTAACGACAATTATTAATATTTATAATAATATATAGCTATATAGAAATACCTAATAATCTGTATGTTTGAAAATTGTAGAAAGATAGTAATATGTTGTATGTAATTACCAAAATCATTTTTTTTCACATTTTTCATTTCCTCGAAATCTTTGTTTAAGATAATAAATATTTCTCTCCATGCTTCGTATGTGAGTCTTTTATCTTTATATATCTCTAAAGTTTTGTCCCACAATACCGGTCGTTCTTCTACTAAAGTTATAAGTAACTCGTCAGCCATTTTGTACTCTAGGCTGCAACACACGTCCACACCAAACGCATAACAACAACTAACCATATTTATATTATCTATGCAACTAACTGTCTGACTCGAGTACTCGACCCTACTACCCCGCCCCCCGCCCCCCGCCGCTGCGTAACGTTCCCCGCGTCGTTTCTTGCTTGCGCAGACAAGATTTGAAAGAAAGAAGAAAGAAAGAAAAATATTTATTTTTTAAATACACGTTACACATAAGACACATTAAAATAAGTTGGACATTGACAAAATTGGCAACTACTCAGCGTATTGCTGCGAAAGAAACCAGAGAATAAATAATAAATGTTTTCTATCTATCTATCTACCTATCTATCTAGAATCTGTAGCAGCGCTGGTCTTCCGTAGCGCCGTAGGTTTATGTTATGTTATGCCGTAGATTTTTTTAGCTTCCACTCCTTGTAAGCTATTTATAACTATACTTTATTTATTGAAACGAGCTAATAGGAAGAGAAATAAACACACGTGATTGGTCGTCGAAAATATTTGTTTATTCTCGGATTGGCTAGATTTGACAATTGACAATTGATTTGACGCTCTAGCCAATCACAATTTTTTTCGACAACCAATCACGTGAGTTTATTTTTTCTTCCTATTAGTTCGCTTCAAGAAATGAAGTATAGGTATTTAATATTTTAGAAACAGCATCAACTGACGATGGGCGTACGAAAACTGGTGATGATCACAACACTTCGCGTTTAGTCGATCTATCTGGATTGCTGAGTGCGCAGGCTTTGGGTAAATGTTTTATCAAAAATGTTATAGCCGTTTGATAAATTGCGGGTTTGAATCCAGTAGAGTATTTAGAGTTTTCGCTTTCAATGACAAAAAGATTTCTTTCATAAGTAGGTACCTAAGTAGTAATATAGTTTGAATCTTTTTTTCAATATTAATAACATCTTTTATTCAAATATATAGGTAGCTAAATATTAAAAGTTCCTGTAAGTACCTATAATTTATTTCAAAAAAGGTAATTTTTCAATTTCGTATTTGCTTTCAATTTCAGCTCCGTTATTCGACGCGTACCAAGAAAATCTACAAGAAAAAGACACTTTAATAAGCGACTACGAAAAACAATTTGAAATAATCAACAAAAAGTCCAAACAGATTGTAACTGAGAACAAAACTTTGACTGAACGAGTGAACAGTATGGAGGATGAGTTGGTGCGAGTGAGACAGAGCTATAAGAAGACTACGGTCGAAAAAGAGACGGCTGATATAGAGAAAGCTACGTTGGTTGAGCGCGCGGAACGAGCTGAGACCAAATTGAAGGAAGTCTATGAATTGTATGAGGATAAAAGTAAGCACTTTTTTAATAATAACTAGCGACCCGCCCCGGCTTACTCTTGAATCGCCCTATCTATTAAAAAAAACCGCATCAAAATCTGTTGCGTAGTTTTATAGATTTAAGCATATATAGGGATATAGGGACATAGGAACTGAGAAAGCGACTTTGTTTTAAAATACCATGTAGTGATAATTATTTTTTATTTATAATTTAGTGGCCGCCATGATGCGTGACTACGAAACAGTTCACCGCGAGTACTTCTCTGTAAAGAATGCTCTGGAAACGACTGAGGGGAAGTTGGCCCAATTGGACCTTATGAGGGCTAGGACTGTACCCGCTGATCTACACGAGAGGAGATTGGACCACTGCAAGAGGTATCAAATTAAATTAATAAAATATGAAATGACTAGTAGCACGTCCCGGCTTCGCACGGGTGTAGTAATGAAGCTACCGGGATAAAATATAGCCTATAACCTCCCGGACAGTCCATTCTACACACCCGTGAAAGAATTATTGAAATCGGTCCAGTAGTTTCGGAGATTACCTCCGTCAAACAAACAAACAAATTTTAGGAGCGACGAATTGACGTGATTTTGTGTGGTGCTAGTTAAAGGGATGGCGAGTGACATAGGCTTCTTTTTATCTCGATATTCCCCCGGGAACCTGACTTACGCGGGTAAAACCCCTGGGAGCAGCTAGTTATACAATTTTCCCTTATAGATTACTAGAAGAATTAAAGCACCAATACGGTATGGAGGCTGAAAGGAAAAGTGAAGTCTTAACGAAAGTGCAAGAACAGATGAAGATTACAGAAGAGAAGTATAATAATGTCTGCAAAGAACTGAAGACCAACAAGGATGAGTTGGAAAAAGCATTGAAAAACGTCAGGTAAAATAAAATAAATAAATATTCTTGGACATTCCACACAGCGTTAGTCCCAAGCTAAGATAAAGATAAAGATAAAGATAAAGAAAGTTTATTTGCGAACACAATGTAGGTCAAATAGATGTTAACAATATAATGTAGTGTCAATTATGTTCTACTTAATTTAGCATGCAAATATAAATAAGAGAATGTCATTTGAAAATAAATTTAAAAAAATAAAATGTCAAAATGTATCAGTCATAAAATCATTAATATTATAATAGCATTTCTGTATTAATAACTATTTCAGTTTGGTTCTAAACATATTGTCATCACAATCTTTTATTGAGTTAGGTAAGCAACTTAATGCTTGTGTTATGGTAACCAGATGACTGATATAGGTACTACTTAGATATATTTCTTTGTAAATACATACACGGAACAAATATCTGTAGAACATACAAACATTTGTTTCGTAGCGGGGATCGAACCCGCAACCTCCGCGTCTCAGGCGGGCCTTCGCCTACTGCCAATAATAATGTTTTAAGCTATTGCATAGCTTCTATCGCGGCCCTTGAGCTTGGAGACCGAATCCAGAAATTCCGTAACGAAAAAACCTAACGCTGTCACTTTAGTTCAGCAACTCGCCTCTAGGTGGCGTGCAATAGTTTTACCGCGGCAGTCCCCGAGTGTCACACGTCTTTTTTTTTCTTTTCAGATTGTACCGCAAAGCAGCGGTTATATTCCGTCAGCGGCTCAAGTCGGTTACCGCTCGAGCGTCGCGCGTGCGCAGTAGCGTCGCGCGGGCACGGAACGAACCGCTCAGACAAGCATTGCAGGCGCTGGATAAGATTAAGAACGAAATTAAGGTAATAAGTGACAATAAGAGGGTAGTAAATAGTGTTTAGTAGAGTAAAAAAAACATACCAAATTGAGACAAGAGATCAAAATGTTTTTATTGGTACACGATTTTTACATACTTAATTCATTGTGTTCTGCCACTTCATATCTTAACCGGCTGATTATAATTAATCTTAACCGGCTGATTATAAGCTAAACCGACTGACGACTAATATAATCCAGGTCCTATTAACACCAGACATTTATTATCCCAGGTAGTAAAATCCCGCGCATACAGTTCCCTAGAAGAGTTAGAGCGTCGTATAGTAGAACAGGAGCGGCGAGCGGCGACCGCAGCGGCGGAACATAGACGAGAGGTGGAGCGAGCTCAGCTGGCGCTGGAACATAAAGAGAGCATCATACGGAGTCTTATTGACAAGGTGGCTGATGTGGAAGAAGTCAGGTGAGAGACTCTAGCCAGCATCTAGTTAGACCTGGCTCGTATAGTAGAACAGGAGCGGAGAGCGGCGACCGCAGCGACGGAACATAGACGAGAAGTGGAGCGAGCTCAGCTGGCGCTGGAACATAAAGAGAGCATCATACGGAGTCTTATTGACAAGGTGGCCGATGTGGAAGAAGTCAGGTGAGATACTCTAGCCAGCAGCTAGTTAGACCTGGCTCGTATAGTAGAACAGGAGCGGCGACCGCCGCGACGGAACATAGACGAGAAGTGGAGCGAGCTCAGCTGGCGCTGGAACATAAAGAGAGCATCATACGGAGTCTTATTGACAAGGTGGCAGATGTGGAAGAAGTCAGGTGAGATACTCTAGCCAGCAGCTAGTTAGACCTGGCTCGTATAGTAGAACGAAACAGGTTTGAAGCTTCTCAAGCAATACTATGTATTATGGTGATAAAGATAAAGTTTACAATGATATGACGATAAAATTGCGCGTCGCTTCCCTTAAGTCAGTGCGAGTTGAGCCGGTACACGTTGGCAGCACGCGACACCAGCAGACGACGTGTCGCTACACACTACTGGTTTTCTACGTATTTCTATGAAATTCCCTCCGAAGCGACGACATGTCGTCTGCTGGTGTCGCGTGCAAGAAAGAAAGAAAGAAAAATATGTTTATTTCGTAGGACCTCAAGGATCGCTCAAAAACGTACAGTCTTAAAAGCTAGGTGACTCTATTGCCTGTTCCAAAACAACTCCCTACACCAGGGAAAGAATCAGGCAACTAACTTGTACCTTTAGTCTATTATATCCGTATAAATATTTATAATATTTCACAGATTAAGTCAGACAAACACGCACCGTCTCCAAGGCATCCTGGACAGTTCCCCGGAGCTGACTCCATCAGACCCTGGGCAGGACTTCCAGGAGAAGGACGGGAAGAGGAAGGGGAAAGGATAACAGTCATCATCATCAGCTATTTTTAACCCACAGCTGGGCATAGGCCTCCCTTCGTGATTGGCATTTGCGTCGATCCTGCACTTAGTCTTAGCCACGTGCAACCTGCTACCTTGCGGATAACGGTACTTACTCTTTTTGAATCCGGTTGGCACGATACATTATAAGTCACGGATTCAATGATAGGTAGGTCATTTACTAACCTAATGAATGAATGAATGAATGAATGAAAATTCTTTATTGCACACACAAAATAACAATAAAGAAAATAACAATAACAAAGTAAGAAATGTACAATAGGCGGCCTAATCGCAAGCAATTTCTTCCAGGCAACCTAATGAATTCAGGTTTTTTCGAGTGAAGATTGTATTCGATTTGAAGATTCTCTTCGGAAAGTTGTCTATTTTGTCCGTTTCTACTGATTTCTCAAATAAAATCATTATTAATCGGAATCTAGGTCGATTCTTAGAATGAAATCAATTATTTATTAATTAAGGATTATCTTAAACTGCCATTAGCAAGATATTAAAATATAATTTTATTAATAGGTAGGTAGGTACTGATAATGTATCGATCATTGACTTATATGGAAAATATGGAAATGAATTCTACATAAATAAGATTAGATTATTACAATAGCTAGTTGCGCCCCGCGGTTTCACCCGCATAAGTCCCGTTCCCGCGGGAATATCGGGATAAAAAGTAGCCTATGTCACTCTCCATCATGTCTGTCTGTCTGTTTGTCCGTCTTTCACGGCAAAACGGAGCAACGAATTGACGTGATTTTTTGTGTGGTGATAGTTGAAGGGAGGGAGAGTGGCATAGGCTACTTTTTATCCCCTGTCAAATAAATAATATTAAACTGCTCTAACGTAAGTACTATGTTAGAGCAGGAGAGAAAATTATGACTATTAAAATGGGTACCACCACGGTCCATATATTTTTGCCCATTGTCCTTTTGTTTATGTGTTGTTATTAATTAATGTGTACGAAGATCTAATAGAATGTATATTGTTATACCTAGTTTAATTAGTATGCACATAGATATGTAAATAAACAATGTCATTGAATTTTCTTGTTTTTTTTCTATGATAAGATGACCTTTACCTAGTGGTTTAGTTAGTTACGGATAGAAATAACTTTTTTAACATTGAATAAAAGACTAATGCCTGTCTGACATAGGGCTTCCTCACGATGTTTTCCTTCACCGTTAAAGCATACACGCCATGTGTATGATTGAGAATTCTTTGATTAATAGACGTCAGATACCACCCATGACCATGCTCCAGTTTTAGTATTGACATAGGGGCGGGCGTTCAACTTTTCTTCCGTGTTTATTGTACTTCCGCTGAAATCAAAATTGACTTATTTATAGGCTTTATAAATTATTATTAAGTATCTATTAAAAAAAATCGTCCGCCAGCGAGATGGGCAGACGATATATGCAAAGTCGCGGGCAAAAGATGGATCGGATTGGCACAGGATCGTGGCGGATGGCACAAACTGAGGGAGGCCTATACCCAGCAGTGGGTGAAGTCGGGCTGCGGATGATGATGATGATGATCTACTAAAAATAATAGGTATATATTTCCCTCCGTGATTCAGTATTTTGAGTGTCTAAACATGCTGTTTGGATTGCAAGTTTGATCTTAGGAAATAGTTGTCTTACTACACTTAAATTTTTAATCTACACTTAAAAAATGTAAGTAGGTAGGTGCAGTTAGCCCAAAACTGTCTTAGGTAGCCAGAGGAAGGTTATCTACCACTGACTACCCTTAGACTTCAAATAACCTGTCGGTCGAAAGCAGGTGGGTTGTAGAGATGAGTTACATGTTTTAATTTAAAACAGATCATAACATTTAATGTTATTTTAATAAATAAATATCTTAGGTCGTAAAAATTGTGTCCATTCTCGTGATTGGCAAGATTTGACAATTGGCAATTGATTTGACAATCTACCCAATCACGAGAACAGACAATTATTTTCGACGACCAATCACGTGCGTTTATTTTTCTTCCTATTAGCTCGCTTCAAGAAATGAAGTATAGGAGGTATCTATTAGGTACCTTTGTACCAGCGTTACAATGATTAGCCCACTCGTAAGCACACCGTCATTGGTCCACCCATCAGTCTAGCATTCTTTGTAAAAGTATTATTTTGTTACAATTGACGAACCAAGACACGAGAAAACTGTCATGCAAATACTTTCCATTGAAAATTCAACAGCTGGTTCATCAATAAAAACAATGGTGTTATCTATGAAGCCTTGCGATGTTCTTATCAGTGTGCAAATACCTAGTGAGATATAATAATGATCACGACCCGTATATAACAACGGCATTGAGGTAAACAATTATTATGTTTTAAGACATGAGCCCGTCTTGACTCTACTCCCGAAAAATTGGGAAAATTTTAGGGAAAACCCGTGTTTGAAATTTGGAACATTGGAGTTTTTTTTAATAAAAAGTGCGTTTTTCATGGTGTTTTTTTTTAGTTGGACAGATCTACCTGGTTAGAAAATTTTCAAGTGTTTTACAAAACAGAAGGTGAGTTTATGTTTTTATAAAAAACAAAAGAAATATGTTTTTTTTGGTTAAGGTCCAGATAAACTGAAAAATATAATATTAAGTACCTAGGAATGTACATAAAAAAAATCGATTGTTGGTTGAATACCTACCTACCTTACCTACCTACCAAATGTGTAAGTACGAGTATATACGCGCAGGTAGGTATCCTATGTGATTGTAGTTTTTGAAAGAGGCACAAGTAAAGCATGTATCGGTATATCCCCGTAGATATTTTGATTCCGTTATCTGAAAAGTAATAAATTATAGTCAGTATCTAAAAATATTAGAAATATTTGTAATAGTTTGTAAATTTTGTTACACGAGATCATTAAGTTGTTTTTGAAAATATTTATAATTATTTGATCAGTTGCCACATTTTGTAAAGAATATTTAATTTCAAAGTGTCAATAAGTATGGTTCTTATTTATTTATTATAATTAACTCAATCCATTGACGTTCGTAACTTAATAAGACGACGTGTTCGTTAATTTCAGTTTATCTATTTATTAATAAGTTAGTAAACGTGTCAATTAAAATAAATGAAATATTTTAAATAATATAAATTATTTTAATTGAGGGATAGGCACTTCACCTCTTCACCAACGATGATTCAAATAGGTGAGTAAGGAAAATAGTCTAAGCTTAAGGACATAAATACCTAGTCAAATTAATTTGAAACTATTAAAAAATTCTACATTTATTATAATACTTAGTACGCGCATAGAATACTTACTAACTTCTACAAAATTTATTCATGTAGGTACCTACCTACCTACCAAATATTTAATTGAACATACCTCTGACTACGAACTTAAACATTTAAGTACTTAAAAATCTGAAATAAGAAATGTCCGCACCTTTGAAAAAATACTTAAAAAATTATCATGACTCTACATGACATAAGTATTTACTATTGTTTTATTTATTTTTTCAAATATATAATTGCTCTAAATTTTCAGGAATGTTTCCGCAACTGATAGTTTTCCTTCTGTTCGCACATGCGTACGCGCAGAACTGTGGCTCGGATAATCTCAATGTGAGTAGATAGTTATAATACCTAATAAAGAAAATATTGTACCTACTTTCTTTACATAAAGAGAAAATAACTGCCACGGAATATTAGTTTATGGTTTTTATTAACATTTAAGAACTATCTTTATAAATAGAAATAGTTTTTGTATTTTCAAAAATATTCTTACCCGCGAACTCCTGCGGCGTAAAGGTTCGAGCACATTATGCCGGGCCGCAGCGTGTCGGGGCGGAGCGCAAAAATCCGCTCAAATCGCTTTAATACAATTTGTATGAATTATCGCACACTGTGCCGGGCCGCAGCGGCTCGCATTAATGCGAGGCGGATTCTCGTCCGTGCGATGCGGCCCGCCCCGCCCCGCTGCGGCCCGGCATAATGTGCTATCCATAACGTACAGTTGCATGCAAATTCTGGCAGTACACTGAACTCAAAATCCGTCAATGCACTGTGACCCGGCCCGTCACTAATGTGCTAGGTAAACATTTTGCGCTGCGCTGCGGCCCGCTCCGCCCCGCTGCGGCCCGGCATAATGTGCTCGAACCTTAAGAAGGCTTCGTTTATCCAAAATGATTTTTATATGTAGGTAGTTCTTTAATAACTAAAGAACTTGCTTAAAGTTAGGTTTAAAAAATATACCTACCTACCTACAAATAAATTATTTATTTACGTATAGGTGACTCCAGGCACAACAACTACCATCAACAGTCCAGCTTACCCCAGCAGCTACCCGCCAGGCAGTCAGTGCCGATGGCTCGTTTCCGCGCCCGTCAATTACCAGATACTTGGGGAATGCACGCTAGAGATGCCAGCGGTAAGATTATTATTGCGAGCTGGCAAGGAACTAATAATATCAAAACCTATATAAATACATATTATATTTATACTAGCAGCACGTCCCGGCTTCGCACGGGTACAGTATACGATAGTGTAGATTGGTGTAGATGTAGAAAGAAAGAAGAAAGAAAGAAAAATATGTTTATTTCGTAGGACCTCAAGGATCGCTCAAAAACGTACAGTCTTAAAAACTAGTTGACTCTATTGCCTGTTCCAAAACAATTCCCTACACCAGGGAAAGAATCAGGCAAGAACCTAGTTATAAAGATATAGGTATATATATGCCATTGAGGTAAACAATTATTATGTTTTAAGACATGAGCCCGTCTTGATCGTACTCCCGAAAAATTGGGAACATTTTAGGGCAAATCCGATTTTGAATTACCTACGGAACATTGGAGTTTTTTGGAACTGGTGAGCTCAGTTGAAGCAAAGAGAATAAAAATCATAGATTACTTATATTGTTTTTTTTTTTTTTTTTTTTGGTATTGTATATTGTATATTGTTTATGGTGACTAGCTGCGCCCCGCGGTTTCACCCTCGTAAATCTTGTTTTCGCGGGAATATCGGGATAAAAAGTAGCATATGTGTTAATCGGTCCAGCCGTTTTTGCGTGAAAGAAAAACAAACATACGTACCTACATTCTCACAAACTTTCACATTTAGATATAATATTAGTAGGATGGTATAAAACCAAGAGGACGTAGTCCTTGGTGGAAACTGAATTCGTTTTCGATTTGTAGAGATAGAATAGAGGGGATGCATTTCTGTTCATGACTTTGAAGATCCTCATTAGATTCTCGATTTCCTCTTCCAGACCACAGGATGCGGTGGAGACAGGCTCCTCGTCTCCTTAACTGGTGACTCTTCGCTGACAAACGCCGACAAATACTGCGGCCGTCAGACGGTGACCAACATCCGTTCTGTTGGTCGGACCATGAGTTTAGGTACGTTATAAAGCGATCTTGCATGTTTTGATATTTGTTTCAGGTCTATACTTCATTTCTTGAAGCGAGCTAATAGGAAGAAAAATAAAAGCACGTGATTCGTCGCCGAAAAAAATTGTCTTTCTCGTGATTGGCTAGATTGTCAAATCAATTGTCAATTGTCATATCTAGCCAATCACGAGAATATCCAAGACCAATCACGTGCGTTTATTTTTCTTCCTTTTAGCTCGTTTCAAGAAATAAAGTACCTATAGGTGTTTTTCTATAAAATTTACTTAATATTTTAATTTATCAAGGTTCGTTCGTTAGTTCGTATGAGCAAGTGGCCAACTCTGGTGACAGAGTATCCAGGTAAGTATAGTATCAGTGGTATCAGTCTTTTGGCACCTTTTGGTTACCATAACCACAGCCATGACGCAAGCAAAATTGCTTAGCTTGGGACTAGATAGCACTGTCTTTAATGTCCAAGTATACTTTCTAAGTCGTTAGGCCGTAGCCGCCTTTCGTTCCGGAGGTCGTGGGATTGAATCCAGCCGTGCATCAATGGACTTTTCGTGTCGAAAAATGCGCTTTAACACGAGCTTTAAACGGTGAAGAAAAAAGTCGTGAGGAAACCCGCGGCTAGTCAGCCCCACACGTATTGACCATTGTCTTTGCTGTGGATATGGCCGGCTAAGCTGAGAGGGGGGTTTGGGTGCTGTGCTGGGCAAGCCTATTCCATCTCAACAATGTCACAGTGTCCCTTTAAGTGTAGGCAAAATATTGCCTCCTGACGCTGTATAATCATCTATATGCAAAGGGCTGAGTTTTTTAGGCCGTGGCGGAGGCCTAAAAACTTTCGTCAGCAGGAGCTAGCCACTAGGGTTCAAGTATGTGAATGGTTCCAGCGCTGCTGGTGGCTACCAATAGTCCAGGAGGTCGCTTCTTATGCAGACTGGTGGCGCAGCTGGTGCAACAGCCGCAGGAGTGCAGCTGTGGTGTTATTAAATCAGTGAGTTAACCAATTATCTTAATTTTTCTGAAATGAAATGCTAGATATAAAGACTTTATTGACACACACGTATTACAGTACAAATACAAAGAAGAAAGAACTAGGTAACTAACATCCATATCCATACTTATATTATACTAGTAGCACGTCCCGGCTTCGCACGGGTGTACTAAGGAGCTACCGGGATAAAATAGCCTATAACCTCCCGGACAGTCCATTCTACACACCCAAGAAAGAATTTTTGAAATCGGTCCAGTAGTTTCGGAGATTACCTCCGTCAAACAAACAAACAAACACATTTTACCTCGTTATAATATTAGTGTAGAAAACGGAAAGTGTGTGTGTCTGTCTGTCTGCCTGTTTGTCCGTCTCTCACGGTAAAGCGGGTCGACGAATTGACGTGATTTTTTGTGTGGTGATAGTTAAAGGGATGGTGAGTGACATAGGCTACTTTTTATCCCGATATTCCCGCGGGAAAGTGACTTACGCGGGTAAAACCTCGGGGCGCAGCTAGTTTCACATAAAGTTAGGGACCAATAATAATTGGTCAACATTTTTTTTTTGTATGTTGCCCTTGTTGTCTAATTTAGCTATCCTGGTACCAAATTTCAATTCAAAACCGTCCACTCGTGAGCGTGAAGGAGTTAGGTACTAACATATACACATATACACACAAACTTTATCTTTATAATTTATTGTAATGAATCGCTGATCGTTTGTCTCGTTATTTGGAAAGTTTCAACAGTGTTCTTCAAAACAAATTTTTATTGCAAAATACCCATAAATCGCACTACATAAAAAGAACCACGATCGGAACGGTCGGTAGGGGTATGTTTGCGCATGGGTCACTTGCTCACGAACCAATAGCACGTGCTACATCAATGGTGTGAAGTGCGCCGCGTCATCCCTCCAATCGGACCTAAGATTCCTTAAAATCGCCTACTGCGCTTTTCCCCTCAGCGGTCTTTTTACGTACCCATACCACAGATAAAATAATACTATGTACAGGTCATCTAGAACATTAATTTCACTCCTGTAGCGCGAACCTATTTTACATGCTCGAACGCGTTTTTTAGCATGCCAAAAGGCCTTAATATCCATCCCTCCCGCCAAGATTCCGAACGCAACCAACGCGGCTTGATGTCAGCGATCAAGCCGTCAGTTTTTTCACTCCCCGTTTACCGGTCGCGAGTACGCGCCGACGCGTTTTGGTTTTGTATTAATTCTATTGTTTTCTGTACCTTTTTTACTGTTTGTCAATTTCCGTGTCCTTTTTATTATACTTTTACTTCTACAAACAATCGTGTTTCGAACATTTAACACCCCAACACCCCCTGAGAGACACTAGCCTTACAGTGACGCCCAACTCGCGGGCACGATTATTGAAGATAAAAGTGTATAAACTTTATTAAAACTTTAAAAGTGACGTGTACTATCGTGCAAAACAATAGAGTGAACAATCTCCGATAGTGCATAACCACGGAAACTATTTTACAAACAGTGCAAACCAACATTTTCAAACACCCGGGCGAGTCCATTTTCCGCACGTACGCCATCTTTTCGTCAATCGAAGAAAAGGACAACGAAGGAATCGACCGTGCAGGCAAATCCTCTGTGCACGCGGCTGTTTTACGCGTCTTCACAGAGAGATACCTACGTGCCTACCTACCTCCGGCCGAGATCTACGTTCCTGCCTACCTACTTCGACGGATTGCGACGAACGCGTACCTACCTTGCGTTGACCTACCTACCTTCTGTGCACGGCGCACGCGACGAGTGATCTCGCGTCGCGTCTCCACTTCACGGAAAGGATAATACCTACCTACACCGTCCTCACCACCACCGTCTTTCGAGCGAGAAACAATAGATCGTGTTACCATGCCGCCGAAACGACGTGTCGGAAAGGACGTGGATTCCGGTTCTGACACCGACGAGGGAAGCAGAACCGTGATATCGTCACCTAACATCACCATGTCAGAAGACATGTTTCAGTCGCTGATCTCCAACATCACCCGGAATCAAGCGGAAGCAAACCGAGCTCTGATCGAGAACATGCTGGCCGGTAACAGAGAGCAGAACACTCCATCGCCTAGACCCGAGGCGCAAAGTCATTCACAGCGACCGGGCAACTTTGCGAAGTGCACAGCGCGCTTCAACGGAGCATCGAAGAACGCGGATGAACTCGAGGCATTCATCGACGCCGTCGAAGTTTATCGAGACTGCACCAACGTCAGCAACGAACACGCGCTACGCGGTCTGCCGATGCTGCTGACCGGCGAGGCCGCCGTCTGGTGGCAAGGCGTCAAGTCATCGGTGTCGTCGTGGACCGACGCGTTGCAACGGCTTCGAGGAATGTACGGAGTGCCGCGACCCGCGTACAAAATCTTTCGCGAGGTCTTCGCTACCGAACAAAGTGCCGAACGGGCAGATGTGTTTATCTGTAAAGTGCGCGCTCTTTTAGCTAAATTACCGTATGACATGAGTGAAGTGATGAAACTCGATATTGTTTACGGATTGTTAGATCGTAAAATAAGAAAACGAGTATCTCGCGACGCGGTGGACGGGCTCGAACAGCTGATCGCCAAGGTCAGGTTAGTGGAAGAATCTTTGGCGGAGGTGAGTACATCCAATACCAATTCCCGTGTTAACCCTTCGGCGGCCGCTTCTGACCGTTCGAGCATGAAAGATATCGTTAACCCTGCAACGGCTGCGGGCGATTCCCCGAATTTAATAAAACCTACTGTGAGGTCAACGACCGACTCGCGAAATTATAGCGCGAAGCGTAGTGAGGGGCTACAAACGCGTGTCCGACCAAAGTGCGCATATTGCAAACTTTTCGGGCACACGATCGACAATTGTCGTAATCGAGAAAATAAAAATGGTAAGTTAGATAGCGGCGGCGATTTAAATAAATCGAGCAATACTCAGATTCGCTGTTACGGATGTGGTCAACTTGGAGTAGTGCGATCGAAATGTGAAGTTTGTAGGGTTGCACCCAGTACTAGCAAATCGAATTTTTGTAGTGCTCACATTTCAGATAGCGACGATTCACTCCCGTTATTAGAAATTCAGGTAGCGAACAACACAGGCGTAGCTATTTTAGATACTGGGGCTACGCATTCTCTTGCGGGCCCTATGCTGTACGGGATACTCCTGGACGCGGGGGTAGAGTTTAAAGAGACGTCGAGAAACATAGGGTTGGCTGATGGGTCCCAACAACAATGTACTGCACTTCAATGCGAAACCGACGTCATCTTACAAGGTCGTGTTGTACCTACTTTATTCCTTGTTCTGCCAAATGCTCCGACGCGAACGCTTTTAGGTAGGGATTTTATTCTTAATGCTTGTATCCTGTTGGATTTACCACAGAGTAGCTGGAGTTTTAACGACGAGCCCAACCGTTGGTATCCGTTTATCACCAGCTTTGAGCTACCTACCTCTGCCGATACGAACCTGATGAAAGTGGACGCTACAAACTTCGCGCTGCGGGACGATGAGGGTACGAAGCTGACGTCAGACCAGCGAGCCCAGTTAAACTCACTGCTAGTGAGGAGAGCCGACCGTTTTGCGAAGCAAGGCCCACCGACGGAATACGCCACACACCGGTTGAAGATCGACGCGAACCAAGAGCCCATCGCGTCGCCGCCTTACCGCTTGTCTCCCGGGAAGAAGGCGATTCTGGAACAAGAGCTGCAGAAACTTCTGGATACCGATGTAATAGAGGAATGTGACTCACCATGGGCGGCTAACGTGGTCCTTGTGACAAAGAAGGACGGCGGCGTTCGACTTTGCGTCGACTACCGAAAATTGAACGCCGTGACAGAACCTGACCGTTACCAACTTCCACGCATCGAAGATGTCCTCCACGCAGCCAAGAATACCAGCTTCATGACGACCTGTGATCTTAGATCTGGCTATTTCCAGATAGGTGTGGAACTTGAAGACAGGGATAAGACCGCCTTCGTAAGTCCGTTGGGCTGCTTCCGCTTCAAACGAATGCCCATGGGATTGAGGAATTCAGGAGCCACGTTCCAGAGGTTGATGGACCGATTCAAGTCTGGGAAAGAACTGGCTAAGGTGTCCCTTCTTACATACCTGGATGACGTCATCATTCTTTCAGAGACATTCCCCAAGCACCTTGAAGACCTGGAAGCTGTATTTGACAGGTTGGAGATGTACAACCTTCGCATCAACCGCGAGAAGAGCTGCTTCGCGCGTGAGTCAGTCAAATTTTTAGGCCACGTGATTGTACCGGGAGGATTGAAGGTAGATCCTGACAAGACCGCGGCTATTGCCGACATGCCTGCCCCGAAGAACGTTAAACACGTGAAGACCTTTTTGCAAACGTCCAGCTGGTTCCGGCGATTTATACCCAATTACGCTGATGTTGCCAGACCTTTGACGGATCTCCTCAAAAAGGACAGCGTATGGACCTGGACATCAAAACAGCAGGATTCTTTCGACCACATCAAGACCCTGCTTACCTCAGCTCCGATTCTACGACAGGCGGATGAATCGATGCCATTTACACTGAGGACCGACAGCAGCGGCTACTGTCTTGGAGCAGTATTGATGCAGGGGGAGGGTCCCGAGGAACGACCGGTTGAATACGCGAGCCGTTTGTTAAACAGCGCAGAGAGAAACTACAATACGACAGAGAGAGAAGCATTGGCCGTAGTATGGGCTGTGACTAAATTCCGCGGATACATCGAGGGATCAGAAGTCATAGTGAAGAGTGACCATCAGCCCTTGCGGTGGCTTATGAACGTCAAGTCGCCCAGTGGCCGCTTAGCAAGATGGGCGCTCACTCTTCAAGAATACTTACCCAAGATAGAGTATATACCCGGCAGATCCAACGCCATCGCCGATACTCTCTCTCGTCCACCCTGCGCTGATGAAGTAGATTGCGATATCTGCTACGCCGAAGTTGATTTACCTTCGAGAAGCCCCAAAGATGTTCGCGAAAACCAACTTCAAGACCCCGAAGTGCGCAAGATCATCGAAGATCTGGAGTCAGCGGACGATCCATTCAGGGGGAGATGTTGGTCCGACAAAGGATTTATCTTGTCAGACGGCGTGCTTTATCGGTACGGACCAGACGACAGCGAGGATGAAACCGCTTGCCTGGTAGTACCCGAACACGAACGCGAGAAGATCCTAGCGGAATATCACGACGCGCCAACAGCTGGACATTTTGGAGTAGAACGCACGCTTAATCGGGTGAAAGCTAAATACTACTGGACCGGATTGAGGCAGTCCATAGCCAATTACCTGAAGAAGTGTGTTGATTGCCAGAGGTACAAGGCTGATAACCGGAAGCCAGCCGGATTACTACAGACTCCAGCAACAAACCGTCGATTTGAAGTCGTGGCCGTGGATCTTTTTGGACCTCTTCCAGAGACCACTGAAGGGAAGAACAAGTGGATCCTGATCCTGGAAGACACGTGTTCCCGATGGGTAGAGTTGTTTGCTCTACAAACCGCCACTAGCGCAGACTGCGCCAAGATTTTGATCTCAGAGGTTTTCCTGAGATATGGTGTACCAAGACGAGTTATCAGTGATAACGGCGTCCAATTTATCAGCGAGGTAATGCAGCAGGTGTGCCATACGTTTGGCATAAGCCAGGCATTGTCACCCGTTTATCATCCGCAAGCGAATCCGATTGAACGGAAAAACAGAGACCTGAAGCCTCAGCTGGCTATTTTGGTCGGGAAGGACCATAACACTTGGGATATTCATCTAGCAGCCATAAGGTTCGCGATGAACACAGCAACAACCAGCAGCACGGGGTTTTCGCCGGCATACCTCACGTTCGGTCGTGAGATGCGTGCACCAGCTGATGTGGTTACTGACATGCGCGCAATCATCGAAAGCGATAACGCAGTGACGAGCCTCACTCCTTACCTTCAACGTTTATCAACGGTGTTGTTTGAAGCTAGAGAAGTCCATGAAAAGGTTCAAGCTAATCAGAAACGTTACGCTGACGAAGGCCGTCGGCCAGCTCCAGATTACTCTGCTGGAGATCTTGTGCTTTTGAAAACCCAGGGAAGTAATGATACAACTAACGGACAGACGCCAAAGTTTATTCCTCGCCGAGACGGCCCTTATCGTGTTAGGGAGGCGGCGAGCGCTACTACCTACGTGTTGGAGAGGGTAAGTGATGGTGGAATTTTAGGTCGATACCACGTATCCCAGTTGACCCCGTTCGTAGGCGATGTACAACCGCCAGTCAATGAGAAACGAAGGCGTGGTAGGCCAAAGCGATATCTGGACTGACTCAGACGCGAGGGCGCTTGTCTTAGTCAGAGGGGGAGGTTGTAGCGCGAACCTATTTTACATGCTCGAACGCGTTTTTTAGCATGCCAAAAGGCCTTAATATCCATCCCTCCCGCCAAGATTCCGAACGCAACCAACGCGGCTTGATGTCAGCGATCAAGCCGTCAGTTTTTTCACTCCCCGTTTACCGGTCGCGAGTACGCGCCGACGCGTTTTGGTTTTGTATTAATTCTATTGTTTTCTGTACCTTTTTTACTGTTTGTCAATTTCCGTGTCCTTTTTATTATACTTTTACTTCTACAAACAATCGTGTTTCGAACATTTAACACCCCAACACCCCCTGAGAGACACTAGCCTTACACTCCTGTTTTTCTTTGGGCTATTTTTTTGTGTTTGATTTTGTGGCGCCCCTAGCAGTGGTCTTGCCTGCAATCAAAAATATTAGCACCGGAGTTACTTATTTTTGATTGCAGGCATGACCTAAACACTGCTAGGGGCGCCGCAAAATCAAACACAAAAAAATTGCCGAAGAAAAACAGGAGTGAAATTAATGTTCTAGATGGACCATCTGTACAATTGTACATAGTAATATTTTATCTGTGCCCATACCTAAATGTTGTTTCTGTATATTCAGTGTAAAAAGGTTGTGTTGTATTCCAGCCTCGTATTGTGGGCGGCACTGAAGTCGCTCCGAACGAGTTCATCTCTATGGCCGGTCTCATGGACCTCGGTAATAACCTCTTCTGCGGGGGCGTCATCATCGCCGATAGGTCTGTCTTTTAACATTACCATTCAGTAGCCCTTCCCTAGTTTACTGTAGCATTGATTATAACCTAAGCTGGATACCGAGTCACAACACAAAATGTATGAGAATCAAGCGCAGCGCCGCCTCCGCGTGGGCGGCGCTGCGGCGCTGCGTTTGATTCTTGCATTGATTCTTGTTACTTGCATGAACTAACTACATAATGTATTTGAAATACTTGACCCGTTATCGAGGATAGTTAACTATAAGTACAACTCGAAAACTGATGGCAGGACTACAGGCAAGCTTCGCCACGACGACCGTTTTAATAGTTTTGAATTATTTTTTAAAATAAAAGCTTTGTTTTTCAGGTACGTGTTGACAGCAGCTCACTGCATGGAGGGTATGACAGCGGCTAACATTGTCATCTCCGTCGGGGACAGCAACCTGCAGTCTGGTGAGCTTGTTACTTCAGCCGCCTTATTCTCCAAATAACCATGTCTTGACTTGGCGATACGGCGTGGTTATCCATCCATCCATACTATCCACCCATCCATATACTTATACTCATACTTATACTTAATAATTATAATAAAAGGGAAAGTGTGTGTGTCTGTCTGTTTGTTTGTCAGTCTTTCACGGCAAAACGGAGCAACGAATTGACGTGGTTTTTTGTGTGGTGATAGTTGAAGGAATGGAGAGTGACATAGGGTACTTTTTATCCCGATATTCCTGCGGGAACGGGACTTACGCGGGTGAAACCGCGGGACGCAGCTAGTTTTGTATAATGCGATGGATTTCAGAAAATAAAAGCTAGATAATTTGCAATCTCTTCGTCGAGAATTGACTTCCAGAACTTTTGACTGAGTGAAGAGAGAAGCGATTTTAATGATTCTTATTTTTATTCGAAAGGTGATTTCCATGTGATCTCATAAAATTGAGTTATGTTGGTTAACTTTCCGAATTCAGTTTAGCAGACCTGCGATTTGATGCAGTAATTTCGTTTTACGCTGTGCAGCGAGTTATATTATTTTTATTATTTCTTTTTAGGAAATTAAAGTTGATTTAATTTGTAAGTCTGTCATAAAGTTAGCCACTAGCTCGAACACGATTTTATAAAAATATGTAGGTACTTTATTTCGAGTTTTTTTTTCAGGTCTAAAAATCAGAGTTAGCACTATAAGGATTCATCCTAATTATAATAAGTAAGTAAACATAAAAAAAACTCAGGGCTTTAATTTATCTTACAGGGCTTTATATCTATACTAGATGGTTTAATACATTGTCAGGAGGCAATCTTTACACTGTAGTGCCTGGGGGTAATGGTATTTCAGTAAGTTATTTGACTGTCCAATGAGTGGGGCCGTAGCATGACCGGTTAAAAGTACCTAATGATAATTGGGTAAGTAATTTTATTTGATCTTGCACATTGTCAAAACAGCAGGTCGTACATGGGTCAGACTGGCCCAGGATAGGGAGGGTTGGCACAAGCGAAGAGAGGCCTATGCTATGCCCAGCAGTGGGATGAGACGGGCTGCACGTGATGATTTGAACTTGCTCACGAAGGAGCGCTGAACGCAGCCGAAGTTTGCCATTCGTCATTGGACAGTCAAATTACTTACTGCAATACCATTACTTTTATAACGGTCATGCTAGACCCCCTGGCACATTGTTGAGATGGAATAGGCTTGTATCGCCTCACAGTGCTTTAGGCAAAATGCGAGAGGGGTACCGGTGCTTTCCGTATGGAGATCCCGGAACCCCTTGACATGCATCGAGGCCGGCCACCGGGTTGGTTTTTAGTGGGTCGTCAAGTTCGACAACCCAAACTCCCCAGCTACGCTCCCTCAGCGTAGTTGGATAGTCTGATAGCAGATTTTCCAACCAAAAAAAAAAAAAGGCTTGTATCGCCTAAATAACTAAATAATTAACTGTGGTAGGTACTTATCTACTCTAAAATATTATTTATCACACGAGTACTCACGTAATAATATTGTCGATTTAGATACCGACAATGCTATTATTCTTCCGGAGAATCTTCATCTGGATATGAGTATGGTCACTCCTCGCGGGCGCGTCTCACACTGATATACCTACCTAATAATGTCTAGTACAACTCACGATAGTACATACCCCATTATGAATATTCGACCTAAAACCTGTATTAAACCTGTATTAGCTAAAACGCATATTAAATCTGTTGCTATCTCTTTTCGTTGACATATGGGTGACAAGAAAAAAACGTTCTTAAAACCTGTATTAAATTGTCAAGTTTTTATGAATAAGACCCTTAGTCTTTCTTAAACTCTCGCGATCACAATTCATAAATTAAACTAAAAAACAGGATTTAATCGCGTTATATACCTTTTTTTATTATTTCCCGACGTTTCGATAGTGTTACAACAACCGTGGTCTCGAGTAACACAATCGAAACGTCGGGAAATAATATAAAAAAGGTATATAACATACTTACTCTAAAATAAATATACCTACTTACTTATAAATGAATTTAACAAACCTATTATATCAACAGTAATACCGTTGACTACGACTTAGCGTTGCTGAATACAGCCACTCTCATACCGTTCTCGGGAAACATCGGTCCGATCTGTCTACCATTCCGGTTTGGAAACGCGGACCCAACTGGGATCACCGTCACGCTTCTAGGTATGGTTATAAGTCTTAGACCTATTCAGAGACTTCACTCAAACTTGAGTCTACGTTTAAGCATCGATTTTTGACAGGTTTCTATGAAAACCGAGTTATGAATCACCGATTGGGACACGATTTACGCTTGAGTATAGTCTCTGTATACGGGCCTTAATCTTTAAAACTAAACAACGGATTTTGATGTGGTTTTTTTTAATAGATACAGTGATTCAAGAGGTAGGTTTATTAATTATTGGAATTATTCCTTGTCTGGGTATTCTATCTACATTTTTTGTGTAGGTATAAAGAAAATATTTACAAAATGTAATATTATATATCAGTCATATATGCTCAGACCAAATAAAAATAAAGACGGAACGCTGCGAACAACGAAGTGAAGCAAGTTAAAAGTACGCCTTACTGTTTTTGACGCACTTAAACACACACACGCAAAACGAAACTACACTTTAACTTGATAGCTACCGAGGCTCGTGAGAGCATGTCACTTTTTAAAAAGTAAAGGTGTATTTCGTTTTGCGTGTGTGTGTTTAAGTGCGTCAAAAACAGTAAGGCGTACTTTTAACTTGCTTCACTTCGTTGTTCGCAGCCTTCCGTCTTTGTTTTTTATTTGGTCTGAGCATATATGTATCTGGTTCCATAACACAAGCATTGCGATAAATACACACATCAACAAAGTCTAGGGATATCTTAGTACCACATTATTTTCGCTTTGATATTTTAAAATCTTGTTTGTTTTCATTAAAAGTTTATATACCGATTGAAACCTCTTTTATTCTATTTTCAATTTTTTTAAATGGAAATTAAAAAAAAAAAGAATTATTAATGGGTAAGGACCAAATTTTTGGCATACACGTGCGATTGAAAAATTGTCCCTCACTTTGAAGTCGTAGTATAAAAATAATTGTGAACTTAGGTAAGTTTTGAAACTTTGTTACTAAAGCTTAACTATTTTGGCGTATTTTGCTTATTCTAAATTCAGATTTAATTCACTAGATTTCTGTAAAATTAATTTTAAGTAAATTATGATACCAAATTTATTTTCGTTTTTCATACAAAATGCGTTTTGTCCCTTTTTTACTTCTCTTGGTTATTTGGATTTTATTTAAAAAATAAAACACTTTCTCATTGACTTTAAGTTTTATTATATTAAGTAATAAATTATCTTTACGTTTCTATTATTAAAATCTTGTTAAACATTATAGTTTATTAATAATAACAATACAAAAAGTGAAAACCTAATTATGTTCCTGTGTGCGACACAGTTGTGCGACAACATAACTCGAGAACTAGGCAATATTGGATAACAAATAATACTGTTTTGCAATTGCGACACAATCATCTAACTTGTGACTAAATTTTGGCCAATTCTGCCAAGTGGTTTTTGACTCAGTTGAAAAAACGTGTTGAAAATGCACGCGTACCACTAAATCCCGAGTTTCCGGAGGACTTTTAAAGTGTTTTTTGTCAACTTCTGTTACTTTGGATTAGTCATTCTATGAGCAAATTTTATCTACTATTTAATAACTTTGATGTGTATTCATTTAAGTGTTTATTCTCTGCTGTGGGAATTTTTAACTGACAGGCCGTGGAGTTTTTTATTCCGGTGTGCGACAAACGACACGAAATTGTTGTTAAGGTAGTTATACAATATTATTTAATGTCAGAAGGTCCTTGTTTGGTAGTTTTTATTTAAACATTTTAACTGTCTGAGTTTTTAATCCAATGCTTGTTAAATCATATTGAATTAAATTATTACACCTAATTTTAGTTGTAACCATTATGTTTTTAATAAATAATACATGTTATAGTAAAGTAAATCAGTTGTTTTTTTTTGACAAGTAAAATCCCCATCTATAAACAAGAAGTAAGTAACTAATAGAATAAATAAATCGTAGGAAAATCGTGACGTAAAGTTTTAGGTATGTAAATAAAATTAATCAATAAAAAATTTTTATGAAAAAGTGACAATGTACACTAAGCCTACAAACTCCGTTGTGCTACATCCGATGTGCAATGTATGCCAAAAATTTGGTCCTTACCCTAATAGTACGGAGGCAAAATTGTTAGAGGTGTGTTTCGACGAGAAAAAATTAAATTGTTTTATTGAAATTAATTATTGAAAAAGGGATTGTATTGTTTTTATTTTATAATTTGTTGGGCCGTATGAGTTTTAAGAGCAATTTTACATCGTCATTTGAGTCGAGATGAAACCCGTGAGCCGTGGGCACGTTAGAAAATGGTGCTATTGAACGCGTTGTTGCTGAGGCCATACACGCCAGCCAAGACGTGATAACAGGATTGTGATCACGTTATCTTAGTAATAGGGATGTAGTAAAACTGACCAAGGTTAGATTCGGTGTTACTACGCAGAGACAGGATTGATTTTTCCAAATGACCGCTAGAAGACCACTAAATTTTACAGCGATGTAACTAGTAAAAAGGCTCTAGGGGGACCCCCAGCTGCTGATAAGCGTCCAAACCGTGCAAATGAGGTTGCATGAAGTTGGTCTTCATGTTCGAAGACCGTTGCGTGTTACAGCGTTGCGACGTGGCAATCGCGGTCGGCTGCTTTTGCGAGCTCGGGAGCATTTAACATCGAGTGACGAACATTGGTCTTTGGTACTGTTCATCGATGAGTTCCGGTTTAATTTTCATCCGGATTCAAGAAGAACACGCGTTTGCCAAACTCTAGGAAGAGTTAGTCGCCTGCAGCACCCTCAAGAGGTCCCCCCATACCAAGGCGGAACAAACACGCTTTGGGCAGAAATTCGTCTTGGCGCACGAACCCAGCTCGTTTGGATCCAAGGCAACATGACTGCACAAAAATACCACGATTAGGTACTAGAATCTGTCGTTGTCCCTCACGGAATCCAAATGGGCTAAGAACTTTTACTCAAACACGATAATGCTAATGTCCATACCGCGCGGGCGCTCAGCGACAACTCCGCAACAAGAAATTGGCAATCTAATTTTAAGTATCAACCAAAAATATCGATGTGTAATTAATGTAAGAGGTAGCAACACTAATAACTTAAAATTAGATTTTAAATTTAATAAAAAAAACAGTAAGAAATTATGTTTTTATCATACAAATTTTCTATGGAGTTAAAAAAATAATATTATTAATATTAAAAACAAAAGAATTACATAATGTTTTATTTTATTATTATAGACCTTAAAATTACCTACCATTTTGCCATTTACTGTTTTTAAAAATTCTTTACCGATTTTTAGATATTCGATGAAATGTACAATATCCCTAGACTTTGTTGATGTGTGTAGCTTTCATTACCATTAATTTAATTATCTCAGGTTGGGGCACGATATTCTTCGGTGGTCCAACGTCACCTAACCTCCTGAAGACAACCACGAGGGTCATCAGCCAGGCTGAGTGCCGGCGCAGCTTGCCCGTCACGAACCAACAGCTGTGCACCCTGACGCCCGGCCAAGACGCCTGTCAGGTACTACTACCTACCTTTAGATAGATAGATTTATAAACATTTATTCAGCACATAAATTTCATAACTACAGATACCTCACCTCGAACATTGAAATCACTGCTATTTTTCTTCGGGCTATTTTTTGGTGTTTGATTTTTGCGGCGTCACCTAGCGGCGTTTAGGCATCCGACTGCATGCTACTTAGCACTATATGGAGTTACTTATTTTGTATTTTCTGCAGATTTTTGTTCCGTGTCTGGGTGTTTTTTATCTATGATATGTATGTATTTACAAAAAAATGAATCTAAGTAGATATCATATCAGTCATCTGGTTGCCATAACATCATAAGCATTAAATTGCTTATAACTGGGGTATAGATGATTCTGTGTGTAAACGTCCAAGGATATTTATTTAGTTATATCTCTACCTCGGTAACAACAAGAAAATGTGGTCCTGCCTGACTACTTAATGTAATCTGTGCTATAAAAATTGTCATCAGGTAACAATGCGCCTGAAATTAACTGACGAGCTATTCTCACCAATGTGTTATTTTCAGTTGGACTCAGGCGGTCCCGGGCTATTCTTCGACTCTACCACCAACCGCGCTTTTATCTTGTTAATAGTATCAGAAGGGATAGGGTGTGGTTCTCGCATCCCGGGAATAAACACTCGAATACAGAGCTTCACTGACTGGATCGTGAATAATACGCCGGGCGCTGTTTACTGCAGGGTGCCGTAAATTGACAATAATATAAATAAAGAATCAGAACTTGTTCAATGAAATGTTGTTTTCATATTTACACACAGAAAGGACATGTGACCCTGCTATAAGTAGGTATGTACTATAGTACTATAGTAGTAGTAAGTGACATGATTGAAAAAATAAATAAAAGAATATCTTGTTAGATCGCAGCTATTGTAGTGTGCATTTCTCTAAAAAAGTGTGGAATTTACATAGGCACATCTATTTGCGAATATCTTCCTACACTTACGGCATACATTTTCATGCGAATGTCAGTGACCAGCATTCGCTTTAAAACCGCTAAGTTGTCCTACAAAACTTCTTTGTAACTCATGCCCGAATACTCAAACGCTAATTAAATATTTAAGGCCGTTTCGACAGATTTGTATTAGGACAAATGTCAAATATGATATAGATACCACTTACTTTTCAGTATTTGGACTTCAGCCCCTCTACTCTACAAATAGAAAACGATGCATCGTGACAATCATCGCAGGTCAGCTTATGTGGTTAACTTTCCAAATTCAGTTTCTACCAACATAACGTGACCTGTGATTAGATGCCGACATTTCGTTTTTCGCTGTGCAGAGTAGACCCCCTGTGCTGTGATATCACGCATGCGCAGATAGCAGCTCTCTTTCAACCCTCTCGCGACATCGATCGGAAGCTACCGGGAGCGACCCTTCATTTCTATGTTTTATTATCAAAATTTCAGTTATACACACCAAAAACCAACTCAAACGCGATATTTAGTTGATAACTTATTGGTTGAACAGTTTTGATGTGAATTTCAGTTGAGAATTAACGTAGATTCTCAAAAAATGCAGGGTTTTAAGACTTATAAGTAATGTGGTGATTGTAATGATGGAATTGCCGAAGGTTTGTGAGCTGGTGAAGAGATAGCGGAGATGCCAAAGCGGATACCCTTCCACGTGGTTTACGCTACCAGTAAGTAGTACCTACCTATCTACTTAGGAGGCCTTCAGGCGGTCTAAAAACTCCGTCACCAGAGTTGGCCACTTGCTCATATGAACGAACGAACGAACCTATCTACTAACCTTAATCAACTTTAATTACAACTGAGAAAAAGCAGTAGACCGGTTATCAGCTTCTTAGCGAGGGGAGATGAAATTTTAACATGTACGTATCCTTATTTTATTTAAATTTAGAAATACATGGCATTCATGAAAATTATTACGGTATTATGACCATTTAGCTCTTTAAATAAAATGTTATAACGTCAGGTATCGTACTTAAATATAAAAAATAAGCAGTCGTCGGTCGTTCCATTAGTACCTATGTATCTGATTCTAAGGTAATAAAATAAGGTATTATGGTACTTCCATCATATGATATAATCTTATGCAGGGCACGAAAATGGCACAAAAGAACTTGCCGGAAACATTTATTTTTATGTAAGTACTTACTAAAGTATGCGAAAGAAAACTTTAGTATATATATATATATATATATATATATATATATATATATAATAAACTGCAGTGCGATGCGCTTCGCCCGCCCAACGTTGAATGTTGGGCGGGCAGGAAATAGTTATGGGTCTTGTTCATAAAAACTTGACAATTATAGGTTTGAAGAATGTTGCTTTCTTGTTACTCGTATAGCAACGAAGAGATAGCAACAGATTTAATCTGCGTTTTAAGCAAATATTGCTGGTCAAATATGCATAAAGGGTTATGTATATACTTTCCTGATCGAGCGATCATAGATTTACTAGGTGCCTATCCCGACTTCGCACTGATCTTCATTAATTAGCCGAAGCCGCCCAATTAGGTATGTTTAGGTACCTAGTGATAGTGTAGCTTTTTATTGATAAAATATTTTTTTAAATCGGTCTAGTGGTTTTTGCATTTATTCGTTACATAAGTACCTACATAAAATACAAAACTTCCCTTATAATATTAGGGTAGATTTACAATTCTTATTATTTTCTTCGACCGTGTTGGTATCCTTATCAATAACATTCACTCATTCACACAAAGTGCTAAATAAGTTGGTATGGTACGCCAGCCTTCATTCTGGTGACGAAGTTTTTAGGCCGTTTAAAAGTCTCCGTCATAGCTTAGCCTCTTAAAAGTCAGGACCGAAAACTAGTGTCTAATGTTTCAAAGCAAGGCAGGCAGCGCTGTGCTTATGCCACTTGCGGCCACCCATCCAAATTGTGAACATAGCTTAACTTTAACGATCTCTCAAGAACGGCATATTTAAACTCTACAAAAAGCTGTTCACTATTTTAATAGCTAATTGAAATACCATTAGTTAAGGCGAGGTCCCATTTCTGATGGCGCGCGTCGCGTGTCTGATTAAATATTTAAACTCGTTATTGTATCAAATCGATCGAGACTAGCTTACCGAGGAAGTTATAATGCACAATAGAGTTTATTAACAGAAACTAAACTACTATATTTACATAACTGTACCTACTTATTTAAGTATCGTTATTCGTTACAAGCTATCTATAGGGATAGATATAAATATCAAAAGTTTGTTCATATCTGCCATAGAGCAGAGATTCAGAAAGACTTGCTTCTTAACTTAACTTCCCGTCTGGAAGTGGTTTGGATCAGTTGAGCTACCTATAGACTGTTTGCAACGGTGCTTAGGTGGCTCAACTGGTTCTAAATTGTATTTTGTACAGTTATGTAAATATGTATAAGTTTAGTTTCTGTAAATAAATGTATAAGTGCTTGTGCTACATATAGGTATAATGAATACATTTAACGGTCCTAATTAACTGCAACAACAAAAAAATACAAACATTAACACTTTAAAATTAAATACTTTTTAAACTATCGCGACATTAGAATCATATTATCATATCGTCATGTTTATCGTCGCTACAGGGAAGCACACACAACCGTCAAAGAAAAATCCCTAACATATTATTATTAGTTCTTTATTTTTTTTTCTTGTCAAAATTATATAGTTTAGGTTTTACACCTAATCAAATCAGTGAAGTAGGGCACTGGTGACCCGTAGCACAGGTTCTTATACCTATTTCAGGCACCAGTCTCTCACAACATTTTTTTGTATTAAGCTAGAAACCAACAAACATTTTGGATTAAGTATTAATTGTATTTATTATTTCTATTATTATTGTTATTTTTGTTGTTATTTATTTATATTTATAAATACGTTTATCATTTATGTCTATCTACTCGTGACCACGGTGACTGTAACGCCACCGAAACGTCGAGGTAAATAAAATGATTTCAATACGCGATTAAGTCCCGTTAATATTTATAAATCCTTTAAAATTATATCTTATCCAATTTCCAGGCGAAGACAGCTTGTACCCAGCATGCGAGCTGAACAGCCAGGGTCCGGCGGCGCGCGGCTGGCGCAGCGACGGCGCCGCGCCGCACGAGTTGCTGCTGCGGCTCGCTGCAGTCACCAGCGTCCACAAGCTGCAGCTGCTGGCTCATCATCAGCTCATACGTAATACTGCAAACCTCAGAGTAGATAATGATAAAATCCAATCAGACAAGTTTGGCTGTCCCGTAATTTAACTGATTGATTTGGAAAGCCACAGAAACGTAGTACAATTTAAACTTTCGCGATCTTTACACACAAACACACAAACGTGTTGTTGTGTGTTTTCACAGAAACGTGTTGTGCCGACCCCACTTAGGGCTTTTAATAAGGGCAGGGAGGAGATGATGATGTGGATTTGGAAAGCCACAGTTTTTTTGTAATCAAGCGATGTTTTAGGTTCTCAGTAACCCTATTCCATCTCCACACTACTAGACAGTGTCCCGTTGTAGGCAAAGATTGCCTTCGAATACTTTATAAATTATCGATATATAAAAGATCCTGAGGTTTCTTATATTTTTGGAGTTTCTACTTCCCTTTCGGATTGCCCTTGGTTTATTGTGCATTCTTCCAGCGGCATCAGTAGAAGTCCTCGTATCGGGCGGCCTGGTGAACGAGGGGGCGGCGACTCCATGCGGCGCCACCTACACCAGCGTCGGGAAGGTCACCCTCGCGAGACCAGCTCCGCAAGCACGGACCAGGGAGCTTAGGTAACCAGTTTACACTAACTGATAGTCTGACTGATACCTACAAACTGGTTTACCTACTGACATCGTCTGCAGCTATAAGTCACGCTACGTAAAATGAACGATGAGGGGAATAGGTATTCAATTATCTTTGATTGCCTTAAAAGATCCGAAACGTCTACCGAGGCTCGACAATACCGCGTCTTCCTTAGTTTTTATCTTCTTTGATGAGTTGGGTTGGTAATCTCTTCGTTTCTGCCTACAACAGGTCGGCAGCTCTACCAGAGCCAACGGTAGCTCGCTTCGTGAAGCTCAAGTTATCCGGTCCACATCCACCAGCGAAGGAAAATGATCAGGTACTACCTTCCTTTTTTACAGGAACAAATGGAGAATTTCTATGCTTAACCTACAAAGCTAGAACTACTACTAGGTAAAGCATAGAAACACTTGCTTTTTAAAGTCGGTTTATACTATAAAGTAGTGTGTATCAATCAAAGATGATTGCTCTGAGGTATCAATACTCGAACACGCAATCAATCTACTGCTGAGTAGGTAGGTAGGTATAGAATAGAATAACTTTTCTTTGGTATTTAAGTACCTACTTACATTTCTTTTCGGGCACGAATGTACCTATTCCAAAAATAAAATATTTCATAGTATATTTCCTGTAAAATAATAACTATTTAAACTTTGTGAGTTGCATGATGTTTGCATGCAACCTACTTGCAGATGTCGTCATCCTCCTACGTCAGCCAATTAAACGTGCCTGTTAAAGATTTGTAACTATTGACAAGTTTAGTCATCGGGGATATAGCTCAGTGGTAGAGCAACCGACTGCAGATCGGTAGGTCCCCGGTTCAAACCCGGGTGTCCCCTAGTAATAACTTATTTTTGTCTATTGGCATCCGTTTTGCAGTTTTTTCGTAAAAAAAACTATAAACCCATTCATCCTTTACCATTACAATTTCGTCCTCAAATTTACGCATTAGATTACCGAAAGATAGAAAGACCTTATCTCTTCCACAGGTAGCCTTGATGGCAGTCAACGTCCTCGGCGAGGAGGTGGAGGATGCGGAGGTATCTCCTGTCTCCAACAAATCTGAGCCGATGTACTCTCCATACGACGACCTGGCGTTCGTGATGTACGTCGACACGGATATTGCTGATCTGGTGAGGAGCTTGGATGAGAAGAAGAAGAATGCTGTTACTGGTGAGGAATCTGGAGAAACTGGTGTAGAAAGTCTGTGAGAAGTCAGCGTTAGGGGATTGCACGCTCATGTAAACTATGGGTGATTGCTCGTTGCATTGGTTAATCGAATCAAAGCAGAAGGCACGCTTAGCAAGAGGTTAGCTGCAAGCTAACCGCTATGATCAATTCTTGTAAACCAATTTAATTTTATCGTTGTCATCATAAAGTTTGCCTCCTAGATGGCTTCTTAAAAACGACACTGCTTCTGCAACAAAAATGACACGGTGCGGCCGAATCATTTTTGTAGAACTTGCAAATTACCTATATAAGAAAATTTTAGAATTATGTTACTTGCAGCTTGCATGGATACGTTTCCGCTTACCAAGTTGCAACTTGCAACTTTAATTACTAAATGGGCACAAAGCCTCCTTACTTCGAGCACTTATCAATTGTCAAAAAACCCTGATAACAAAAGCATCAGAAAGTAGTCACTATGGTTTCATAATGATCTTCTTTCATAGAGGAGCGATTCGAGTACGCCCGTCGCCTCAAGTCCGCGGGCGCAGCGTTGGCGGCTGCTGGCATCCGCATCGGCAGGTGGAGATTGAGGAAGAGGACCGCAGCAGCGAGAGATGACTTCGAGCTGGCCAGGAGAATGAGGGACAGGATCGCAGACGCGCTGTGTGGGGTGAAGGAGGATCCTCAGCTGTGCCGGCTGTTCGAGGAAGAAGGGGTACCTAAGTATTTTGTAGTATAGCTATTGATTGTTCTTTGTGATGCAGCTCGTCGCTCGTTCTGTTGCTATTTCTTTTCGTTGTCAGTAACAAGAAAAAAACATTCTTTAAACCTTTATTCTATTGTCAAATTTTAATGAATGAAAAAACCACACACACCGTTTCTTTATTTTCTAGCCCGATCGTCGCAACGACTCGTCAATGCCAGCCGAATACGACTTCTCCCACCATCTGTCCCCATCAGTGGCTGCTGGCTCTCTAAGCCTGGACATACCCTCCCCGGTGCCACCCATAGATCCTTCCGAACAGTACGTCAACGGAAATGATGAGGAAGAAATTAATAATGAACCTGAGGTACAAAGAAATGGATCTAAAGTCCAAGATTCTAGCCTGTTGTATACAATTAAATTAAAGCAATATTTTACTTCTCATGCATTAGAATCTTTTTTGATTTTATATTTATAACATAACCTAACGAATCTGATTATTCATCTGATCTTATTTTGCATCTTGCAGTCACCAACCCACACCAGAACTCAGCAAATACTTCAAGAGGAACCAGAAGAGCTTTACCAGGAGACGATCGAACCAGAACCACAAGAATCTCTGCCCTATCAGCAACCACAATCCTTGCCTTACCAACAACCACAGTCTCTACCTTACCAACAACCACAGTCCCTAGCATTCCAACCTCAGTCTTCAGCATTTCAACCACCATCAATCCAACCACAACCAATATTTCATCCACAATCCTTACAGTACCAGCAACCACAGTCGTTACCCTTCCAAGTCCAACAGATCACCCAACCAGTCACCCAAGAAGAGAAAAAGGAAGAGCAAAGGAAGATGGATGAAGAGGAGATGAGGAGGGAGACTGAGAGCCCTCGGAGGAGTATCACGCCGACTGCAGCCAACGGGACCTTGGTGAGGAGGAGGAACAAGAGTGCGGGGCCGAGGTCTACCTTCGAGGCTTATGAGGAACGACTGCTACCGGCGTTACGGCAGTAAGTGACAGCAATCTTAACTTATTTGATCATCCGGTTTCCAGGCATTGTAGGTAATAAATAATGTCATGAGCAATTGTAACGATAGGTTTCAATTGGAAATCTGTAGGTACTTATATTATTAAGTACCTACCTATTACCATAATTTTATGACTAAATATCTAAATACTTTGAAGTTTATGTTTTTAATGCTTTAAAGTCGGAACTTTGAACTTTATGTATTGAATTATTTGTGTGTGTACAGTTCGCATACGAACGAGTACCTCCGCGAGGCTAAGGAGGAGGAAGCTAGCGGCGGCAGCGCGGCGTCGCACCCGCGCACCGGCGCCGCGCACCATCGACTGAACGAGCGGGAGAGGAAGCAGGCCGCGCTGCCTATACTCATCTTTGGGTACCCTCTGGTAAAATCATAGAATCTATCCTGTTGTTATAACGACCTCCGTGGCGCAGTGGGCGAAGACCCGGCTGAGACGCAGAGGTTGCGGGTTCGATCCCCGCTACGAGACAAATGTTTGTATGTTCTGCGAAATTTGTTCCGTGTCTAGATAGAATACACCCGTATTCTATCTTATGTGTATGTATTTACAAAAAAAAATATGTATTATAGCAGTCTGGTTACCACAATGTAGGTATTTCAGCGTTTTTTAACGAGGCGCGACCTATACCTATAAACACGTAGTGTAAGAACAATACAGGCAGCATACAATTTAAGACCCAAGTATTTTAAATGAAACTAAGTATTTTAGATCTTTGTCAACCAAAACAAAAGATCTCGCTGTCTTCCAGGTTGAGAAGTTCTACTCGAAGAACTACCTGGACAAGGAGGAGGGTCTGGCGCGGCTGCGCTCCGAGCTGACCTGCCCCTCCAATGGCAGCAGTCGCACCTCACCCAACAAGACGGCGCGGGCTGCTGCATTGATGCTGCAGCGGGCGCTGAGGGACAAGGTCTTCTCGGTCTACAGCCAGGCCAATGAGGTGGTTAGGGTGCTGTTCCAGGAGTTTGTGCCGGACAGGTAGGTCATCATTATCATTGTCCAGAGGTAACCACTGCTGGGTGTAAGCCACCCTTCGTAAACGCCACAATACTCGATCTTGTGCTATATATATATACCAAGGAATTGCCCGCAACTTATTTTAAATCGTCAACCTGAAATTAAATCATATTTTGTTCGTTTAATGACAAGAAATCGCAGGACATTGGAGACTGGCCTAAATATGTACAACCACAGATTACAAAGGTAATCTGTGGTACAACTAATCTTTTTTTTTCCCTCAGGGTATGCGCTGCAGAAGTAGGTCGTTGCCTGGAGAAGCTGCTGCCTGAGCTACTGCGAGCGTGCGGTGACCCCGCGCCTCGCGTGCACTCCACCGCGCAACACACCGTGCTCACTGTCGCTGACTGTCCTTGTGTCAGGTGAGATGATTTAACCTTGTAATGAAAGAGTAAAGGGCAGAGTAAGTGTGCAGCTGCTACCGCCGCTCCTGCGAGCACACCGTGCTTACTTTCGCTCGTTCGTACGTTCGTGTGAGGAAGTGGCCAACTCTGGTGACGAATTTAACTTTCGTCGATTATCCTCTTGTTAGGTAAGTTGTAGGTATATTATAAAGTTGACTGAATAAAGTTTGACGACCACTGTGGCGCAGTTGGGTGAACGCCCGGCTGAGATGCGGAGGTCGCGGGTTCGATCCCCGCTACGGGACAAATGTTTGTATGTTCTGCAGATATTTGTTCTGTGTCTGGGTGTTTTCTATCTATAATATGTATGTATTTACAAAAAAAAAATTGTATTTAAGTATTATATCAGTCATCTGGTTACCATAACACAAGCATTAAGTTGCTTAACTTGGGACTAGATGACGCTGTGTGGAATGTCCAAAGATATTTATTTATTTATTTATTTATTTATTTAAAGTACGGATGTTTTTATCTGTTTTCTTTGCCATAGGAGTGACAAGAATAAAACATTCTTCAAACCTAAGTATAGCAAATTAAAAGATCTTTATGAATAAGACCCTGAGTATGTTTTTGTAAAAAAACGAGCGCGTTGAAGTCTTTTCTAAGGAAACATATTTTTTTCTCTTAAAAGATATCAACGCGCAATATTATTAGATAAATACCTAGTTGTAGTATTATAGTAGTAGTAGTTAAATAGTATAGGTAGTATACCTATAAAAGATGATATATAAAAGATAAAGACCTTTGATACAATCAATCAACCAATCAATCAAATATCTTTATTGAGGACACAGTTGACACAAATATAATATGGGCCCAATATGGGCCTTACAGTTAGGTACAGTATCCTTAAATCGGCGGTCTTATCGCTCATGACAATTGAACGGTACTCCGTCAATCTCCGTCAATGTTTGTTTGTACGAGTATATCGATCAGTAGTGATAATTTTATTATAATTTAGATATAGAAATAATTGTGTACCAAATTGATTGTGTCTGTGTTGAATCGTCAGGAGTATCCACATGATACCGCAGCAGCTGGTGCGTCCGGTGGCGGCGTCCATGCACCCGCGGCTCGCACTCTCCCGTCTCCAGATGTTGGAGCAGCTCATCCTCAGCCACGGCATCAGCACGGACAAGAACAGGTCAGGTCAGCCGCCTTAAGGACTCGTTCACAAAACTGCGATTCGATGGCCGCATCGCAAAAATCTGCGATATAGCATATCTTTTGTCATGAGAAATTGCGTCGCACCAATTCTCATCAAGACAAGAACAGGTCAGGATATCTGTTTTTAGCGTGCACTACAAAAACATTGGCTCATAAGAAATAAGCGAATAGGCAGAAGCCGTAAGACAAAATCATGTAGGTATGCAAAAAAATACTCAACGGCACAATTAACAAAATAAAATTTTGTTCTTGTTATTGTACATTGTCTGCTAAATAAATGATAGGATTAGGTTCAACTTTTTGTCAAATAAAATCAATTAATAAATTAAAAATAATTAAGGTCTAAAAAAGTCACATCTTAGGGGACACCCGGGTTTGAACCGGGGGCCTATCGATCTGCAGTCGATTGCTCTACCACTGAGCTATATCCCCGATGACAATGCAGTTGAAATAGTTAAACGTGTTCAGGCGCTTGTCATTCTACAACTGGTTTGCGTAGGCTTGCACGCGTACGTGGGTGCCTTATAGAAAAGAGGCTTTTATCAAGATTCCTTTACAATAATCTAAGTTATACGCCAATAAAGCCTTATAAGAAAGTACCTACCTTAAATATTGATCCAAGAAAATAGATCAACACTTTTATAAATAGAAAGTATTCCATAAAAATCATAATTCGAAAGACATAGCACTATCAACATAAAACTTATACATATTTACTTGTAGTTGCTTATTCGTAATTTTGTACTAGGTAGGTAGGTAGGTACATTTAGGTGATTAGACATTACCAAACAATAAAACTTTACACATTTGTTATCTTTTAAAACCGTGTTTAAACCGAACGTGACTAATGCTCTTATCGGTCACAAAAGGATGCTTAGAAAAGATTTATCTTTTACAATAATAGGTAATTTGTCAACAGTGGTCTGACAGTGCGTCGGCTAGCAGAATGCGGTGCAGCGGGCGCACAGCACGCGGCGGGCGCAGTGCGGGCCGCCGCCGAGCGCGTTTTACTAGCGGCTTACGCGCGTTCCCCGCGCGTTGTACGCGCGCAACTACCGCCAGATGACGCCGTCACCAGGAGGAATCTGATATACCGGCATCTGTTCCAGCAGTTCGATAGAATTGATATGCAGGTGAGCTGTGTAGATGGTGACTTGTTGAGATGGAATAGGTGCTGGGGACACTGTAGTGCCTGGTGACTCACTACACTAGGCACTACTGTGTCCTGTTAAGTGTAGGCAAAAGATTGCCTCCTGAAAAAGGTTAAAGAAAAAAAAACTTACTTAAGCCGCTAATGATAAAACAATGTCCTTTCAGAAAATGCTGAACCAAGCATCAGCAGACGACCAGCTCAACGATCAATCAACAGCAGACGCGATGGAAACGGCTAGCGTCAGCCAATCAACGCGCAGCACCGCCAGTGGGATGACGTCATCGCTCGGCATGACGTCATCCGTCGGAGCCACCTCCTCATACAGTCTGAAGAGTATGGCGTCTAGTGCTAGGTAAAGTCTTAAGAACTTTATAAAAAAAATAAAGTGAATATCAACAAGGCTGGTTTAGTTCATCGATAGTTTAGTTCGTATGAATGAGCTCGTGACCGCTTAAGGCTTGGCTTTACGACTTAAAAGCCTGGACAGTTTAACTTGGCTTACGTTGCTTAACGATCTATCAAGAAAGTCTAACTGCGCTAACTACACCACAAGCGCTTATAAAATAAATCGCTCAAGATGATGTTGCATAACTAATATAATTTCCTTGATGATTTCAGTGGAGCAACATTAGCTCCAAGTCTCACCGGCAGTTTCTCCTCAAACAAAACCAAAAGCAGTCTTAAGAAGTCCCCCACTAAGAAGTACACTCCATCAAGAACAGCGAAAGACTTCTCTAACTGCCTAGGGTACAACAAACTGAGGCTAGACAGCGCTACAAGTCCTAAACACTCGCCCAGGTCTTCTGCAGCTGGTGTTGATAAGGTAATCTTTTGGTCTCTGGCAGCCAAGTTCAGATAAAGTCAGTTTGTGTGGTTGAGTTTGAAAGTTCTCACGGTGCTTTTCTTCATTACGTGTGCACAAATCTAAAATGAAAAGCCTAAGATGCACGTTCGGTATACCTAGATGGAAAAGTATAATGCCACAAATTTCACAAAACAGAAAAATAACTAACGAATCTTGCTACCTGAATAAAACTTTTGGTAAGTAAATTGTTTGTTAGCACATTATTTACCCAGACATTAACCTACCCTCCCCAGGTCCACTTCCAAGAAAGCCAGAGCAACGCCCAGCCCGAAGTCGTCTACCGCCGCACGCACCGTAACGCTGAAAACCGCCACTCCATGATCCACTACGACCACGAACCATCCAAACCACAGCTTAAAGAGCGCCCTATCACCGTCTACGAGCCTTTACACATTGATTATAGAGACTCGCCAAGCTTAGGATCCCCTAAAACAAAGAACGATCGATCCATGGACTCGTTACCGATGGATTCCCCTCAAATGTCGAGGAGTGATCTAAGATGCGACTCGGATAGTAGAAGCCTGGACTCTCCAAAGATCAGAGCTGATTATTTCAGGGAGAATGCGCTGGAGTCTCCGAAACTGGTGGCGGGGCTGAGGAATCTACATTTGGATGATCAGAGCGGGATGGATGAGAGCGGGTATTATAGTCCTGGTAAGTACTACGACAGTTAAAATTGTCTCCGAAGCACGATAACTTCTTCGCATCAAGTCAAACCTATACCATCAAAACTAGTGGTTGCACGTTCTAGTAATGACGTTTCGAGTTTTCAATAATCTCACTTTTCATAATTCCAGGACGAAGGAACCAGGCGTCTAGTAGTGAGACTCAGTACGACGCTTACGAAGGGGACCCTTGTGGGGACAATCTAGAGTCTGCCAGTTTGCAGTAAGTGTCATGAGGCAGAAACCATTGACGTTTTTGTAATACTGGAGCTAAATCTATGGTACCTACCTAGTCTACCAACCTATGAAGTGCGCCAGTAGGACCTCAAGGATCATCACATTGGCATTGTCTTCTAAGCTAGGTTAGGAAATAGGCTAGGCTAGGAGACTATTGTCTGTTCCAACGCATCTCCCTACACTAGGGAAAAAAAGGGGTCTTTTGGCATCAAATCGCAGATCAGTTTAAGTTGGTGGAAACTGAATTCGGAAGGTTAACCAACATAAGCGCTGATGATTGTCACGATGCATCGTTTTAGATTGGAAGACAAGAACCTAGTGGTGAGGGTCTAGCTTTTTGTAAAGCGATCTCTTAACAATCTAAATAATACGTGACTGGTTTCAGTACGACGTGCACGTGGTGTGGACGGCGCGTGCGTGCGGAGGCCTTAGAGGCTCACTACTGGCGCCGCTGCGTGCTGCTGGCGCGGTGTCCACACTGCCGCGTGGCGTTGGAGGCACGGCTACTGCACGCACACCTGTTAGGTAAGACCTAGGCACCGTCTACACCACTGTTAGGGCTAGGCACCGTCTCCACTACTGTTAGGTAAGACCTAGGCACCGTCTGGTGCATGAGAATACCGGCTATATTAGCGTGTCACGTATTTCTAAACACTGTAGCCCGCTGTCATTTCTTATCTTAAGAATTCTTATATTATTCTTATATTCTTATATAATTTCTTATATTAAGAGTATTATTTAAGTCAATGTATGTTTAATGAGTGTAGTAAATAAATATTTTTCTTTCTTTCTTTTTCTGTCTATATGTCTATATAACCCTATCTTCTCCATAACACATTCAAGGCTCAATCAAGTCCAAGGAGACGGCCGCGGCCGCGCACCATGTACTAGAGCGAGTGGAGACACCCAACGTATAGTGTAGTACAGGTACAGGTACCTATAGCGTATAATCTCCAATTAAAATAATAATGTATTATTTTCAGAAGAGTGCACGATGAGCGAGGGTTGCTGGAAGGTGTGCCAGAAGTGCGGCGTGGCGCTTCGCGTCGATGAGAGCGACTACCACGCCAACTGTATACGTAAGTCTAATTTCTACTAACTGTTATGTATTCCTACCTATATCTGAGGGGTCTGGAAACCAGCGTAGCTCTGTTACTACTTGGTGCAAGGCGATAAAAGCTGTGACCAGTCATTTTTGTTCATCTGCCTCTTTTAATAATTGAAAAAACGTACAATTTTATGTGGTAAGTTACTTTGGGAAAAGTTCCTGATGGGTAATAGTTGATTAAGATCAACTTGTTTTTGACAATATCTTTACTTTAAAAACACACTAAGTATTGTTGATTGTCAGCAGTTTGAATTGATCCTATTGTTTCCCTTCAACAGCTCTTGGCATGGACGAATGGAAGTGTCCTTACTGCTTCAAGAACGTTCTAGCACGAGACTTGCCGTGGCAGCGGCATCTCATGCAGTGTCCTAGGAACCCTAGGATCTCCCAGGCATCCTAGACTTTAGTAATCAATGTAATCATACACTCAAGTGAAACATCATGTCGGGGTACTCTCGACTCAGAAAACATAAAAATCCGATCGAAGACACGTAAATCTGTGTGAAGGGTGCAAACCGGTACCTTATGACTCCTACACATTATGCCTACGGCGGCGGCACTATACTTACACGCAAATGAACCACCGGCATAGTGTGTAGGAGCTTTAAGAGTATTGTTTTTATATAAAAATGTGCCACAACCGCCCTACATATTTAGCTTCTAATTCTGTAAAAACTTGAGTGTAGGATTCTAGTTTATTTTATTGATATTTGTCATTGATTGTTTATAAATTAAAGTGTGTTAGTTTTATTATTGTTAATTTCTATGTTTTCACTTAGTAGCATTACTTAAGTATTTCCTGTTTAATTTAATCTGTTAAGTAGCAACTGTTTAAACCATTATTTTCCTGTATTAACTGTTCTAAAATAGGCCTAAATTTTAATGTCACAATGTCGATACGTTGTTTTGGAACAATGTTAATTTAATTTTTTTGTGGCTCACTGGTACACCTACAAAACTACGTAACAATCATATCTTTTGATCTGTCCATTGTATATTTCTAATCTCATCGCGTCCAGCTAAAACTAAGTAAATTTTGAAAATAGCTGTTAGGTACCTACATAAATATAAACAAGGTTCAAAAGTTCATTTGCTTTCATGTTTGGTATGGTGGCGCGACCTATACTTACCTACTATGAGATTCAATATGTCCGTCGTCGCATCGCATCTTACATAAATAGGTACCTACTCTTATTTCCACCCAATTTGTAAACTAATCGATAAAAATTTGCCAAAACCCTGCATAAAAAAAGCACAGCTTTTGTCCATTAATACCGTCCATTATGGAAAGCCGTCTTATTTTATTTTAATATTATCATCATAGATAGGTTTCAGGATGAAGTGTAAAGCCATTCGCCGACTGCCCGTGACCATAAAATGCTCAGAGCAATCATGTTCTGTCTCCTCTATGATAAAATGTCATCAAGTTTCTAGTATTTACATCAAATTGATTTTTAATCAGTATTAGTTATGCTGTACTAATAATCTAATCATTCTTACGAAATGTATTCTTCATTCAACATAAATCTAGTCATTTTTACGTGTAGATCCTAAGGGATTAGAATTAGTTGTATATGATTGTGCCTCTGACTACCCTTCATTGTTGAAGAACTGAGAGTAGTTCTAACGTTCTTGGGAAGTCGACCTTATTTCAGTTTTAAGTAAGTATGTATATGTTTTTCACTAGTACAAATTTATTTTGTTGAGGTTTTTTCTAAGGTAAAGTCATTAGTTGAAAGGATGTTTTTGTTTCGTTGTTTTTCGTAGTCTAGATAAGGTAGTACTAGGTAGTTTATATTAGAGAGGTAGCCGTAATTTGTTTTTGTTCCATTTTAAAACATCTTAAGATTCCTACTTTTATTTTTCGTGGAAAGAAGAGACGATGGAGTCGTTAAAATAAGTATTTTCTACGAAAAGTAAATACTAGGTAACATAAAGTCATTTCGCAACTTTTTACGTTAACAATCACGTTTAGATTTAGGTAAGTACGTGAAACACATTCTAGGTCCACATTTTTATTTGGTTTGTAGGCTATATTGTTCCTTGAAAACATGCCTCAGCGCCTCTAGTGGATAGACGAAGTACTAAAATCGTATAACACTCTTTAATACGCTGTGCGCGAGTAGATTGGCGAATCATGGTCATGATATTCAAAACTATAGTTATGGTGATGACATCGCTTGAAATGTTCACTATCATTCAAACTCTGAATGTAAGTCTACGCCTTGTGGACCAAGCCATGATTTATTTTACTTTTTTTGTGGTTTTGACTAGGTTTAGATTTAGGTATAGTTAATATAGTTTGAGCTTAACAGCGCCACATCACCCACTGTGATATTGGGTCGAGTAATAATGGAAATGGCTAAAGCAAAGGTTCTTCAGTTGATGGTTTAGGATAATATAAATGTAAGTCTTACTATGCACTCAGTTCCTATCTGTCCCTTTCCTGCTTGCATAGTTTCCCCTCTACGCACAATCTATCTCTTTCTTCGCTTTATATAGAAGTGCAGATTCTGTGTGAACAAATATTATGCCACTTGCGTGTAATAAGTGGCATTATCATGCGCTCAGTTGATATATATCAACTGAGCGCTTCTGTGCTTTAAAAGGCACGTCTTGGCTTTTAAAGTTAAGCCATGACAGAGGCCTTTAGGCGGCCTAAAAACTCCGACACCAGAGTTGGCCACTTGCTCATACGAACGAACGAACGATCAATCAACATGACTCTTTGTATGAGATCAATATTTTTGAAATCTCCTTAATCTTGTAAGATAAGATAGTTGTTAAGACCTACTGTAATGTAAAGATAACGCGTTACTTACTTGTTACTTTAGTTTCAGACTAGTAGCACGTCCCGGCTTCGCACGGGTGTACTAATGGAGCTACCGGGATAAATTATAGCCTATAACCTCCCGGACAGTCCATGCTACACACCCGTGAAAGAATTTTTGAAATCGGTCCAGTAGTTTCGGAGATTACCTCCGTCAAACAAACAAACAAACAAATTTTACCTCTTTATAATATATAAGTAAAGTATAGATGAGTTCGGACTGATTCTGATCTCAGTTCTAAAGTTACTCTTTTAGTATTTTTTAAATGTGTAACTTTTTCTTACAGGGTTTACGTTAGTTATACATACATCCATTTGACTGATGACTTGCCTTAGATAAACCTACTTTTAGTTTTATAATAACCTTTGCATTTATAATCAAGCACTTAAAAATATAAGGGGAGTGGGTAATTTAAATGGAAAGAGAAAAATTTACATTTTTGCTATACTTAAAATATTTTTTTGCAGAATTCAAACAATAGTAAGTATTTTTAAAAATGAAGTGTAGTATGTATAATATAACTACCTACCTACATAATCGCTATATCAAACCATTAATATTTTTGAAATCCATATTGCTATTATTTTTATCTATAATAATATGCTGTTTAAGCTATAATTAATGAATTTCAATGAGCTCAATTACAAATCACCTTAAATTCATCTGTCATTGTCAAATTCACTAATTGTAAAATTCGAATGCCAATTAGATATTGAGACACAGTATTACTGTAATTAATTGGACTGATAAAATTGCTATACATTTATTTTTATGTATTAATATTTAATTCATTTTGAAAACATTGGCCCTACCACAAATAATAATGATGTGGGTACATTGTCGACAGAACTTTACGTCACGGTAAAATTACGCTAGTGTAGTACCCCAAGTCACGGTGACGCTAGTGTAGATTTTAAGTCATGGTAATGACAGCATCAAATATAATGTAGCATCTTACGTTTGACTATTTCTCTCGTATCTAAAACCCGTCTTAGTACAGAGGGTTTTGGAAATACCTACTTACTTTTTTATTTTGCGCACATATTGGTAAAGTATGTGTAACGAATTTTAGTCTGTAATGACTTTTAGAGTAATAAGTATGGTTATTTCATAGACAAAGTAGAATTGCACTTTGTCTATGGTTACATTAAAATTATGGTTATTTGTTTAATATTATCACAGACAACTTATTCGTCCATGATATTATTGTATTTAATTAAAAAGTAAAATCTTGTACTTTTAAGGTAGAAATTCTAAAAAGAGTATAATTTTAAAGATTCAACCATGTTTTGTTTGTTATACAATATTTAATTGTGTTATTTTTTGTATTTACTTGGATTATTTTGGAGTGGTCTAGCTGTTTTGTTGTAAATTAGACTGTGTAAGGCGAAAGAGATTGTTATCGCAATTATGCGAATGGTTTGGAATAATGAGGGCAATAAAAGGTTTTGAGAAGAAATGTACTTTTTATTCATTCCTACTTTGTCATGGACCAATTTTTGTTTTTGTTATTAACGGAACAGAATTCTAGATCAGATAAGTCTTATCAACCTAAGAATGAAATAAATATTTGAAATGAAGGCTCCAAATATTTCGTCTAGATTTGATCAATTGATGCTACAATCTTTGACATTTTCCATACAATTTTATGATATTTTCAAATCAAACCCAATTTAAATATTAATCAATATAATTCATAAGCCAATACAAAAATTATTCTTACAATCAAGTACTGTGTACAACGCCATCTGTCGGATTTTCAGCGTCAACCATTTCCTCGTCGCCATTTTTAGAGCTTTCTGCATCTTGTGTCTCTACCACTTCTGATGTGCTGTCTTCTGCCTTTTTAGTGAATTTGTTTACATCTGAAAAGATTTGAAAATTTTAAAAATGTCTGAGGTTATATCTATGTAAGTACCTTTGATAGAAAAGTTGTAAGCTTAATACCCTATTGTTACCCATAATAAGACTATTCAGAAAAATTGACAAATCTTAATAAAAGTTACGACTCCGGCAGGATTCGAACCTGCGATGATACAAGCGATCGTGCTTAACGCGGACTGCCTTCGACCACCTTGTCATTTCGAATGTATAGAACTTTTAGTTCATGCAAGTTACCGGGGGCGGCGCTGCGTAGGATTCTCATACATTTTGTAATATTTCACTCGGTATAGAGGAGTATTAGGTTAGTAAACGGTTGATAGGGCCTCTAATGGACTTGCCCCTAAGTACACACTCTTCTCTCTAAGTGACAGAATTTTTAGCCGTCTCCGTCATGGTCTAACGACTTTAAAAGCCTCGCCCTGTTGGCCTAGCCCTGCTAGGACTTGCCTCTAACTACATGCTCACCGTATTTACTGAAGTCAGCGCCCAATAGCCTGAGATAATGCACCGTGTCTGATGTAGAAGTGTAGGCTCGGAGCGAGTGCACGCCGCGCCAGCCAACTAACGTCAGTTCCAGGTTCGAATCCTGGTCCTTGTATTGTAGGACACAGCTGCCGCTCGCTGGGAATATACAAAAATCAGGTTAAGTGATTATAGAATAAGATTTATAGATACTTTTCCCGCGGGAATGGAACTTACGCGGGTGAAACCGCGGGACTCAGCTAGTAGTAGAATAAGTGTCATAATAGTAACATAATTATCGTAAAAAAAGTTATCACTTTGGTAAGATTCGTACCATTTTTTCTGATGTAGTTCTGTGTGTAGGTAAATGTGTATAGTTAAATCAAGACTAATCAAGGCTACTGACTAAAACTACATAAATTCACTTTAATTTTACTAAAATTACGTAATTTTAGAACTGTTACTCAGACTGTCATTTTGTTTTGAAATTTATTGCGAACGAAATAAGAGCTTTCGAATATAGGAATTTTTAATTTAGTCAGTGCCCGAATCGCCACCAATAAAGAGTTATCTATCTGTCTATCTATCTAAGCACCACTTTAGACTGTTATTTTTGAGCAGTAAGTATTTAAGCTCGGAAAATCATAACAGTACTTACCGAAATCCTTAGTTTGTTCCTGCGTTTGCTCGGAGAAGAGGGTGGTGGGGGGAGGGTTGTTGGGGTTGTCGTTCTGAAGCACTAGAACTAGGTCCTCCTTGAGGATACTAAGCCGGCGCTTAGGACCTATGAACTGGGTTATACTGGGCAGGCCTTCTTGGGATAACCTGAAATAACACTGCCGGTGAATACTTTGGATGGTGAATAGTTTTTTCAAACAAAATGTTTGGGGAAACTTCTGGTTTTGAAGATGAAATCTGGGTTGTCTTCTGTGTTTTAACACATTTTATGGCTCGGATACCCTACGCTCTTTGGGACAGCTCTTCAGAACAGCAGCATAGGCACAGAACGCGTTAATTATACAGTCATATTCCTTTTGGGTTCACCAAAGAAAGCAATGAAAATGGCTAGCTTTGAAAGTAGAATCTGTGAATAAACTCAAAATATATGAAATAAACTCAAACTCAAAATATATTTATTCAATAAAATCTTCTTACAGACCACTTTCAATCGTCACGTTCTTAAAACTAGGGGATTCTATTGCCTGTTCCTGTAATCTTACCTAAAAGCACACTTCATGTTTTTATTATCGCATCTCACGAAGGTCTTCACTCCCGTGTTGATGATCTTCATTTTATCCTCATTCCTCCTCACGACATCCCTCACGGCGGGAGACACCAGGTATATGTTCTTCTTCTTGCCGACAAAGCAGCGGGTCAGGAGGCAGTTGGGTTCGAATCCGTGGAGGTCGTAGAAATCTTTTATTGATGGGTACACGTCTTCGTCATCTCCTGATGGACAATTGAATTTATAAATTAAAAATATTAATAAAGTTATGGCTCACGCAGGATTCGAACCTGCGTCGATATAAACGATCGCCCGTAACGACATGTATTATTTAATATGATGAACAACCGAGTTACTAATTTCGCCAGTCATATACAAGTCTTCGGTAGTATAGTGGTAAGTATCCCCGCCTGTCACGCGGGAGACCCGGGTTCGATTCCCGGCCGGAGAGAACCACCTTTTTGATTTTTTTTTCTTATTTCTTTTGACTATGAATTTTTATCACTTTTATTTTTCACGTTTCGGATATTACGAGTACCTCTGACATAGTCTTTTATTCATACCTTTGAAAAACACAAAAGGGTCCTCCTTATAACCCCCCATTCTTCTTTTCTTCCTCGCAGGCTCTGGCTTAGGTTTCTCAGCGGGCTCGCTGACTTCTTCTGTCTCTTTCTCATCTACCTTCTCCCTCTGACCTTTCTCCCACGGCAGTGGAGATACCTTCTCTAGTACTGCGACGAAGAAACCACCAGTGTCTTGGTGGTGAGGTAGGATTCTTATACTGGAACAAAAAATATGGATTTATTTTTGTAAAATGGTCCTAACTAGCATATTATAATCATGTTTTTTTTAAGCTATTGCATAGCTTCTATCTTGGGCCTTGAGCGTGGAGACCGAATCCAGAAATTCCGTAACGAAAACACCAAACGCTGTAACTTTAGTTCAGCAACTCACCTCTAGGTGGCATGCAATAGCTTTACCGCGGCAGTCCCCGAGTGCCACCCGTCTTTTTTTTATTTATTTATTTTATTACCATCTGTCCAGGTTATATTTGTCCAGGTCCTCGGGTTTGGGCGGGAACATCTGCGGCCTGACGACGGTGCGCCATCGTTCTGGCACCTCATCGAATGTCTCGTAGAACACCATGTCTTTAGACGCTGGCTTCCAGTACGTCATACCTGAACATTAACAGGAAGTATAGATAGATAGATCGATAGATAGATAAACACTTTATTGTACACAAAATATATATTATAGTATATTATATTATAGTAGACTATACCTAATTTCTTGAAGCGAGCTACAGCACAGATAAAATATACTAGAGATTTGACAATTGATTTGACAATTTAGCCAATCACGCGATAGTATGTAGATGATATTTTCGGTTAGAGCACCGAAAATATGATCTTACTGCTTCCTGCTTCTTACCTTTACGATGCTTCAGTCCAGGCAGTAAATGGCTGGCCTCCAGCAGCCTTAGCCCAGGTCCAGCCTCCTCCAGCATGCGATGTATGACGGCTTCATTCTCCACCGGATTGAAGGAACAGGTGGAGTAGACCAGTCTACCACCAGACTCCAGGAGCTCGCAGCCTCGCTTTAGAATGCGGTATTGGATTCTGGAAGATTGGGATAATAAATAAATAAATAATAAATAAATAAATATCCTTGGACATTCCACACAGCGTCATCTAGTCCCAAGCTAAGCAACTTAATGCTCGTGTTATGGTAACCAGCTGATGGACGGAATTGAGTTATAGCCCCGTACATATTTAAGAAGCCGTGTTGGGCAAGTGGATTAATACATCGACTTTCAATGCAAAGGTCGTGGGATCGAATCCGGTCAATGAACTTTTCGTGTCGAAAAATTTATATGCGCTTTAACACGAGCTTTAAATTTAAACGGTGAAGGAAAACATCGTGAGGAAACCATTTAGCGTCTTTAAATCGTCTAAAAACTAGGGGAATCTACTGCCTGTAATATATACTTATCGAACACATTTTGTAGGATTTTTTTAAGATATAAATTACCATTGCCCTTTAATAATCCATCGTAAAATGTTAGTTTGCACTGAGCAAATGGCCAACTCTAGTGACGTTTTATGCCGCCTAAAGGCCTCTCATGGCTTACCGACTTTAAAATACTTACCAGAAAATAAATATCTACCATACCCATGTAAGTTATTCCCATTGCCGGTGGACCATTTGAGCCATATATCGGGGTTCTTGCGAAGCGTCGCGTCCCCCGAGCAAGGCACGTCGCAGAGAATGCGGTCGAATTTTAGAGGTAATGTCTTTGTAGCGTCCTGGAAGTAGGTTATAATAGGATTTTAACTACACATAACACAACACAAACAAAATATAAATACGTTCGACATCCACACAGTGTCATCTATTCCCAAGATAAGCAACTTAACTTAACACCCAGACACGAAACAAATATCTACAGAACATGCAAACATGACTACCTCTGTGGCGCAGTTGGGCGAACGCCCGGCTGAGACGCCGCGGTTGCGGGTTCGATCCCCGCTGCGGGACAATTAATGTTTGTATGTTTTGCAGATATTTGTTCAGTGTCTGGGTGTTTTCTATCTATAATTGTATGTATTTACGAAAAAAAAATGTATCTAGTCATCTGGTTTCCATATCACAAGCATTAAGTTGCTTAGCTTGGGACTAGATGACGCTGTGTGGAATGCCCAAGGAGATTTATTTATTCATTTATTTATTTATTTATCCCCGATCCCGTAGCGAGGATTGAACCCGCAACCTCCGCGTCTCAGGCGGGCTTTCGCCCACTGCGCCACAGAGGTCGTCAAAGGTTAATAAAAGTATGCAATGAGCAACACACCTCTGGATCTGTCAGTACAAGCGCGGGCATGGTGGCCGAGTCGTGATTAGTGATCAGTATGCAGGGAGAGTTGAGTCTCTTCGCTTGATGGACCAACATGTAGCAGCGGCTGTTGTCCACGTCGTTCGCCATCACAAATCCTGCAATAACATTAAAATACGCCACGTTTTTATATTGAAATACCAAGTGTGGTTTAACACTATAACAAAAAAAAGACGTGTGGCACTCGGAGAATGCCGCGGTAAAGCTATTGCATGCCACTTAAAGGCGAGTTGCTGAACTAAAGTGACAGCGTTAGGTGATTTCGTTACGGAATTTCAGGATTCGGTCATAGTTGAAGGGATGGAGAGTGACTTAGGCTTTTTATCCCGTTTTCCACGTGGGAACGGGACTTACGCGGGTAAAACCGCGGGCGCAGTGGTTAATAAATATTTAATTATCGTTTGAGTATTCAAGTACTACCTGTAGGCATTGTGCCTTCCTCAGCGTGAAGGAATTCAATGAGCTGCGCCGTCTTAGATCCCGGCGCGGCGCACATGTCCAGCACCTTTAATGAACAGTCAGATTAACAACTTTATTGAAGACTATGCCACATTTTAATGGATTTACATATAAGATATACATTATACGATCTTTAAACAGTGTAGAAAAACATCGTAAGGTACCCACGGCTAGTCGGTCCCACACATATCGACCATGTCTTTCCTGTGGATATGGCCGGCTAAGCTAAGAGGATGGTTTAGCTAAGAGGATGGTTTAGCTGGGCTAGCCTATTCCATCTCAACAATGTCCCAGGCACTACAGTGTCCCGTTAAGTGTAGGCATTATGATTAATATTGACCTTATGATGTGGCTTAACATCCAACACCACAGGAGGTATCATAGAGACGGTCTCCTGCCTCGACACCCCTCCCGCTGCGGTCTCCGCTACCAGGAAGTTGTGGAGACGGTACAGCGGCTCACTCCGTCTTATGTCCATACGGGAGAGGCGGAGTTGCCAGGCCAGACCGCTGGGGTACCTGGAATTAAGTATTCCGTTCTTGAATTTTTTAGTTATTGAATGAAAAGGCTCATTCGCTTTTTATTTATTTTTTATTGGGCACTCTCTAGTAGGTACTTGCTGGATTGGAATTGACCGCTGGGGTACCTCTTCGCCCACAATTTCGTTTATTCAACATCCGACAAACATGTCCAGCCCAGAATATAGATTTACCGGTCTAATATTCATAATAGGGTAAATATAACTACACATACCAAGGCAACTTGAACGGCTTGATCTCTTCCTCATCCTCCGTACCTTCCACCTTCAGCTTCACATTCACGATCTCGGAGAAGTACTGGCTTTGTACAATTTTACTCAGTTCGTTAGCTTCGTACTTGGAGCCTGTGATCCGGAAGGCAGTGGGAAGGTTGTCCCTGAGGGACGCCATGAAGGTGGACCATTCATCTTCTGGGCAGATGTTTTGAACCTGAATTTTAGTTTTTGAAAAGGTTAGAAGTATTTTTTTAGTTTTAAAGAGTACCAAAGTATGTATGCTGGTTAGAGTGAGTATTAAGATGCCTGTTGCTTAATTGAAAGATTACTTTGTAGTCATTGGAAAATAAAGAGTTTATTGTTGTATACTACTTTTGTGTATACTTACATAGACAAAAATTCATAAGAAAAGTGAGTTAGTTTCTGATATTGTTAAGAATCTAACCAGCAGAGTTTGCTTTCTCATACAAGTAACAATAACAAGCATGTTTAGAGGTTAGAAAATACAATACAATAACAAACCTTGTAATATTCCTCAAACGTGGCATTCTCTCTTACAATATCCTCATAATGCCTTCGTTGGTCTCCTTCAGGCTTCGGTTTAGGATTATTTTCCTGTAAATAACACAAAATGTATAAAACACATGTCCCGGCGCGCAAACATAAAAAAGTTAAGATATTTCATGTTTACTTGTTCTTTGCGATCTCGCTTTCGCTGAGCAAATTTATTGACGTTACGATTTCTTTTCCCCATTCTTGTAAGGTATTGTCCTAGAGAAACTGTTCTACTTTGAAGAAATTTTGCAAAATAGAACATCCACAAAAATATAAACAGAAAGTCAAGAAATCTACGTAGACGTTTACGATACGTACGTCTGCTTGACTTTGACATAATATTTAGATTGACAGTGATGTACTGTTTCATTTAATTAGGATGCGTTCAAAAACGCCAGTGATTTAGGACGGGGGGGCTGGGGGGGCTGGATCAAGAATATTAAAAAGCACTTGGGCTGGATGGACTTTTAACTGCACATAATATTTAAATATTTTTAAAATACTACCTACCTATATTGTAGAATTTTGAAGAACATATTTAAACAAATCCCAATTTATACTTTTTATACCAATGTTCTCTTCCGGCCGCCCGGCCGCCCGGCCCCGGTGTGTGCGGGTGCGGGTGGAGGAGAGATAATTTTTGATTGAAAAGGTTACAATCAGCTGATTAAGGTTGCGTTCATACTTTTTGTTAGGTACAATCGGGTGGCCTCACGAGGTGTACATTCATTCATACAAACAAACAAGTAGTCTGTGGTACAAACAATACCAAAATTAATAGTTCTTCCCTTTAGGTGCCTTTGATACTACATTTACGACTTAGGTTCCTTGGGATAAGATCTTGACTCCATTGAAAGTGGGTTAGTGTTAAAATCATAATCATCATGGTAGGCATTTCATCTGATGAATTATGAAATAGCAGAAATTATTAAGAGTCATTCATTGTTTGCACCGATAATACTGGAGTCTGTTTTCTATAAATACAGTGTTGTTTCCTTCATTGATAACAGTTTCAATAAGAAAATACTAGAGATAAGATTTGTCTTGTAACAAGAAGATTTTATCTCATAACATTAACCAAAAATTATAAGAAGTTTAGTTATTAGCATAGTGAACATTATTTGGTGAGTAGATTTTTTTGTGTCTGTCAGCTATAAATAAACAAGGTAAGTAGGTATGTAGGTACTTACCTACCCACTTAAACCACCTAGGTACCTACTACTTAGGTAGGTAGGTACCTACCCATGCAATTTTTAAAGTAAGTAGGTAGGTACTTATTTGAAATGACAGATCTTAAAAAAAAAATACCTACTTCCTTATATTATATGGAACATTTTAATAATGTTTTATTAATTTTCCAGGTCGCAATGTCTCGCAAAGGTTTTGCATTTGCCATTGACCGAGGGGGTACCTTCACTGACGTCTATGCTCGTTGTCCCAACGGCAAGGTCAGGGTCATGAAACTCTTGTCGGTAGACCCTCAGAACTATGATGATGCACCGAGGGAAGCTATCAGGAGAATTCTGCAAGAGGTATGCAAATAAATATCCTTGGATTTTATACACAGGGTCATTAGTCCTAAGCTAAGTAATTTAATGCTTGTGTTATGATAACCAGATGACTGACTCTAAGAGGTTTATTCATAAAAACTTGACAATTTATTATAGGTTTTAAGAACGTTTTTTTCTTGTCACTCATATGTCAACGAAAAGAGATAGCAACAGATTTAATATACGTTTTAGCTAATACAGGTTTTAGGTCGAATATGCATAATGGGGTAATATTATAAAGGTAGGTATTTACATTTTTATTGTAAACACACAAGCACCTACTACTATCTAGGCCACCAGAATAGATGACACTTCAATTTATTTTAAAGCTTCTTAATAAGTACCTACCTAATGACCAGTTTTTATGTCTGCAAAATCATCATAAACAGTTATGTTTTTGTCTTATATGTTTCTATCAGTGAAAACCTATAATTACTTCGGCTGTTGGTTTTCCAATTATAAATAAATAAATATCTCTTCTCTTCTCTCTTCGACAAATTTACAGCCGACTGGGAGATCCTTACACAAGATTGTTATGTCTCCAGGATGTCTCCAGGAACAGGGGGAGGGCTTTCCCGAGCAGTGGGACATTGCAGGCTTATAAATAAATAAATATCTCTTCCAGGAAACCGGTAATGCCCTGGACAAAGACGGCAAGGTGAACTCGTCCCTGATAGATTCTATTCGAATGGGGACCACGGTGGCTACCAATGCACTGCTTGAGAGGAAGGGAGCTAAGATGGCGCTTATCATCAACAAAGGGTTCAAGGAGCTATTGCTGATCGGAAACCAGGCTAGACCTAATATATTCCAGCTGGTGAGTTAAGTTATTCATAGTCATAAAGTAATGGGTACCACGGTAGGAATTGAACCTGTAAGCTCTGCATCTCAGGTAGAACTTTTGTACACAGAAGTCAACCCACCCAAAAAAGGAGTAGGTGCTAAATTCAACTCTATTTTCCTATCTTAACTCTGACTGGGTGGACTGATTTTGGTGATTCTTTTATTTGCAAAAAATGTTTTCCGTTTGGTCCCATACAAAATTTCATCTTTAGAGTTACACCACAACAAAATTGATCTCTTGAAAATTTAATTGAAGTTGGTTTACCTAAAACAGTTTTTAATTTTGCCACTTGTATTATTTCTACCTGTTACTTATTATCATACTTCTTTTAGGATATAAAACGTCCCGGAGTACTCTACACAGAAGTAATAGAAGTAGACTGTCGCGTTATCCCAGCATTACCAGATCGCTGTCAAATGGGGAAACTGACACAGAACTACAAACGTGTCACCGGCACCACCGGTGAAGATATGCTCATCATGAAGGATTTGGATGAGGGAGCGGTGAAGAAAGATCTGATCTTGCTGAGAGAGAAAGGGATAGATAGCATTGCGGTTGTGCTGGCTCATAGTTACACTTATCATGAGCATGAAGTCAGGATTGGGAAGATTGCTGAGAGTTTGGGTAAATATTTTAGACCTAAAACACTATGTACTTCCCTACTTACCTAAATTTAATAAAAAATAGTCCTGTAACTAACATAATCTTGTAGCAAGTCTAATATTAAATTTTTAGTTTAGGTAGGTACTGGCTGCGGTATAAATAAATAATAAATAAATAAATATCATTGGACATTCCACACAGCGTCATCTAGTCCCAAGCTAAGCAACTTAATGCTCAAGGGCGGATCCAGGGGGGGGGTCACGGGGGTCATGACCCCCCCCTGGGGCGAGCCCAGGACCTAGGCAGGCTATGTTTTTATATTTAAGGTTTATATATTTTTAAGAGCCGTGCTCTCCTCTCTCCGTTCGCCTCATTCAAAGCTCGATTAGCAATGTTTTGGAATTTACTCCAGGAGTCCTTGTGACTGTTGAAAAAGTTATGTTTTTCCAGCAGAATGAGAACCTGACCTAGCTTGTTGCTTTTATGTGAAAAATAATTCGCTCGCGTCAAGTCGCGTCGTTTCTCGCAAAATAAAAACCGGTCATATACAAAACCAAGTGACACGTTTAAAAAATTTTGCTCGTTTCGCTTGCATCGATTCTCACAGTTTAAGAACTTGCTGAACTTGAAAAAAAAAATTTGCGCTCGCTACGCTCGCGCCGTTTTTACCAGGATAGGAGTCAGCCTTAAACAAAACAAAGAGACACGATGCTTTTGTCTTCAATAAAATTACTAGTTGCGGACTTGTCGTTTTTCGCATTATAAGAACCGGCTCTAAACAAAACAAAAGGCCACGACACGATGTTTTTATGTAAAAAAATTTTTGCTCGCTTCGCTCGCATCGTTTAGAGCAATATCAGAGCCAACCCTAAACAAAACCACGTGGAACGTTGCTAAATTACGGTCGTCTTATCTCGCAGAACCGAATTAGATACCTTGATTTTAACCTAAAAAAATTTTGCTCGCTCCGCTCGCATCCTTTTTACCAGGATAAGTACCGACCCTCAAAATTACCAAGTGCCTCGATGCTTTTCTCTTTCAAAATTTTGCTCGCTTCGCTCGTAGCGTTTTGAGCAATATAAGAGCCAACAAAACGAAGTGCAACGTTGCTAATTGTCGCTCGCCTCATTTCCCGCAGAATAAGAACCGAACTACCTATATAGTTTTTTTAAGTTAAAAGTAACGTAAGTATCTATCTACGTTGCTTTTAATTTAAAAAAATTTTGCTCGCTTTGCTCGCGTCACTTTTATCTGAATAAGAACCGACCATTAACAATACCTAGTGCTACGCGATCTACAAAAAAGTTAACTTGCTCTGCTCGCATCATTTCTTACAAGATAAAAGGTAGGTACCTTACCTAACCTACATAATTTTATCTTAAAAAAATATTACTCGCTTCGCTCGCGTTCTTTCTTCTAAAATAAGAATCGGCCCTAAACAAATGGCTACTAAAAAAATGGCTTCGACTTTGTGACCCCCCCCTGAAGCCAAAGCTGGATCCGCCCTTGTTAATGCTTGTGTTATGGTAACCAGATGACTGATATAATACTTAAATACATTTTTTTTTTGTAAATACATACATATTATAGATAGAAAACACCCAGACACAGAACAAATGAAACGGTATGAAAATCAGTTATGAAAATTGACCAGTTATGATGAGTCAGACCTTGTTTAGGCCCCATTCGCACATTCTACCGGGTCGTATTATGACTATATCTGCCGGCTAACCATGACCGTTAAAAGCGATTCAATTTAGGTCCTATAATGAAGAGCTTTTGACGTACCTAAGCTAAGGCGCTGACGTAAAGTTAGAACAGTTAGAACCTAAACTGAATTGTTTAATAATACGTCATGGTAAGCCTCCATCTTCGCTAGCTTTACAAACAATGACTTTATGATAAAGGCGTTCTGCAACATACAACGTTTTGCTAAGTGGGTTTGAAAGAAAGAAAGAAAAATATGTATGTTTATTTCGTAGGACCTCAAGGATCACTCAAAATCGTACAGTCTTAAAAGCTAGGTGACTCTCTTGCCTGTTCCAAAACAACTCCCAACACCGACACCTACTCCCAACATCCGTTTTCCGATAAGTACCGCAATCAACAAGCCTATGTATATCCCCAGGTTTCAGCCAAGTGTCTCTATCGCACGCTGTGACGTCCATGGTACGCATGGTGCCTCGCGGTTTTACGGCCTCGGCCGACGCGTACCTCACTCCTCACATCAAGGAGTATGTGAGGAGCTTCGCTGCTGGCTTCTCTGAGGGACTCAGGAACACTAACGTACTGTTTATGCAGTCTGATGGAGGATTGACGCCTATGAACCTGTAAGTAATCTTTACAGCGTCTTACTCGAGGGCAATGTGAAAGAGAGAAAAATAACTTATTTAGCTAAGGAGTTCATTTCAAGAATCGCATCTACATCTCAGCTAGGTAGGAGCTAGATTTGACAATTGACAATTGATTGGACGATCTAGTCAATCACGAGAAAGAAAATTATTTTCGACGACCAATCACGTGCGTTTATTTTTCTTCCTATTAGCTCGTTTCAATAAATGAAGTATAGATGAATTTCTGATGAAACAATGCTTCCAGGTTCAATGGCTCCCGAGCTATTCTCTCTGGTCCGGCTGGTGGGGTCGTCGGCTACGCTATGACGTCTTACGAGAAGGAAACTGGACTGCCTGTCATAGGTAAAATATGTCCTTGGACATTTCACACAGCGTCATCTAGTCCCAAGCTAAGCAATTTAGCTATTAAAAAATCCCTGTCATTATTATATTTAGCTCACTTGGACTTTTTTATTTGTAGGATTCGATATGGGAGGCACTTCGACTGATGTGTCTAGATACGCGGGATCCTTGGAACATGTTCACGAAGCGACCACTGCTGGGGTCACTATACAAGCACCACAACTAGGTAAGTACTAAGTACCTCAATAGTGTAGAAAATTGCTCTTACGAAATTGAAGTCGTTTTACATATAGGTACATCACACGCCTCTTTCCCATAGGGGTAGGCTAGGCAAAGACAAAAGCTAAAAGGCTAGGGAAAGAGTCGATTTATTTCGTTAATTTCGCCCCTTGCCACAACTGTATGTTTTGTTTGGGAGAGAAATAAATAAACAAATTATGAAATGATGAGGAACAAAGGGTTTCAATACAGTGATAGATTATATTAAAAGTTTAATGTTGCTGTTGTAGATATAAACACAGTGGCGGCAGGCGGGGGGTCAGTGCTAACATTCCTGGCGGGCATATTCTGTGCGGGCCCGCGCTCCTGCGGGGCCCACCCGGGGCCCGCAGCGTACAGGAAGGGAGGCGCCCTCGCGGTCACCGACGCTAACCTACAGCTGGGTAAGATGTAGATACACAGTAGCTGCGGGGCCCACCCGGGGCCCGCAGCGTACAGGAAGGGAGGCGCCCTCGCGGTCACCGACGCTAACCTACAGCTGGGTAAGATGTAGATACACAGTAGCTGCGGGGCCCACCCGGGGCCCGCAGCGTACAGGAAGGGAGGCGCCCTCGCGGTCACCGACGCTAACCTACAGCTAGGTAAGATGTAGATACACAGTAGCTGCGGGGCCCACCCGGGGCCCGCAGCGTACAGGAAGGGAGGCGCCCTCGCGGTCACCGACGCTAACCTACAGCTGGGTAAGATGTAGATACACAGTAGCTGCGGGGCCCACCCGGGGCCCGCAGCGTACAGGAAGGGAGGCGCCCTCGCGGTCACCGACGCTAACCTACAGCTAGGTAAGATGTAGATACACAGTAGCTGCGGGGCCCACCCGGGGCCCGCAGCGTACAGGAAGGGAGGCGCCCTCGCGGTCACCGACGCTAACCTACAGCTAGGTAAGATGTAGATACACAGTAGCTGCGGGGCCCACCGGGGCCCGCACCGTACAGGAAGGGAGGCGCCCTTTAATAAAATCAACAGCAAAATAAGAACTAGAAGATAAAATAAAAAAAACGATTTCACACTTCGACACCCCTCCCTTGACGTGTGACGTACTTTATGGTTGGCCATCCATTAAGTACTTTGCAAAATGAAATAATCAATGTTTACAATATTTTCCTCAGTAAGGTTGTCCTATCTTAAGACTATCACCCTTTGTTGGGGGATTCGACTAAACTTAACTAATGGCTCGTCACTATTCATAGACTGACTTTTGGTAATCAGCATGAATATCGTGATAACTGCCACGATAACCAACCCAGTTAGTGTCATGTCATCTACCTACTATCATTTATTTATTTATTTTTAGCATTAGATACCGTCTGTAATGATAATTTAGTTTAATAAAGAATTGAGAATTGAGAATTTATTTAAAAAGTTTGTAACATTCATACAATGAGAAAGCAGTAAGAAGATGATTGCTCTGAGCATGCATACCATGGAAAACTAATCTCGTAGTACGGTTTAAATTCTTAATAGTAGTTCTTGACATTCGAAATTCAAGGCTGCAATGCAATAAAATTCTCGAACACATTGTGTGACGTCAATTGTGTATTAGTCACAGTAAATCTACAGGCCACTATTTTCGCTTTATTGTTCAAGTCTTCGGTAGTATAGTGGTAAGTATCCCCGCCTGTCACGCGGGAGACCCGGGTTCGATTCCCGGCCGGAGAGAACCACCTTTTTGTGTTTTTTTTTCCTGATGGTTGATGATTCCACATTTTTGCTACAATTTTACTATTGGTTGAATATTTCTTAATTATTTAATTTATCTTGTGCTATTAAAATAATGGCGGGATGACCTCGACACATTTCAAGAAAGTTGGTGGGACCTGGCAAAAGACAGAGAGATGGAAATATTGGGGGAGACCTTTGCCCAGCAGTGGGAAAGTATAGGTTAAAAAAATAATAATTCAATAATAATTTTCATTCTACATATGTATTTGTACGAATTAATGATGTAAGTACACAAATACACGTTAACCCTAAAATTCTATGTCCTTCTTTCACCCCGTTTTGTAGGGTGCCATATTATTAATTTAATTGGGTTCCAATTTTTTTTTTATGATTATAACAAATAACAAATAACATATAACAAAGTTTTAGATAATGTCTTTTGTCTTTTTTCAATTTAGCTATGAGCTGGTTTTAAAACAACTATTGCTGAATACATTATGCTCTTCATCAGTTCTAGATAACACTATTCTGTGGTCCTACTTCCACGACAGACACCACATCATGCCATATTATGGCATGACTGAAGGGGAAAGCGGCGAAGTGAGGGGAAAAAAAAGGCTAGCAAAGCTTCAAAATTCACAACTAGATGGCGCTAGTAAAAATGACCGTTTTGTAGATCGCGCTGACGAAAACACGCGGCTACAGATGACCTGCCTTCATACAAATGTTCACAGTATCGCTTCTCGGCCTTTTGGCTAAGATCAAAGTGTAGTATCTGTTCTTTTCAGCTTAATATCTGAAAGTTCCCTCACTGAGGGACCAGTATATTAATCTGATTTTTGTAAAGCGACGGGATGTTCGGAGCTCGCTCCACTCCCGTCACGGGTCGGCCCGGCATTGCAGTGCCGCCGGGATCGGCCCACAGAAATTATTAGAAACAAATTAATTAACTTTGAAGACCAGAACTGTCCTAATGAAAAAAAAGATTCTAGGATTCTGGTATGTGCAGAGATGGGCGCTTACCCGGTAAAAACCCGAACATTGGGTTTTTACCCATTTATACCCATTTATACCTACCCATTTAGAATTAATACCGGGTAAAAATTCAATACATCTTTTTTTGAGATTCATCAAACTATTTTTAGCTTTTACTTGTTCGTTTTTATTCTACACACTTGAAAAAAGTCTTAGCTACATAAATTCTTATAAAGAAGCTATTTATAGGCCAGTCATCTTAGCTTAAATTAGGTAAGAATCTCGGAATGCGAGATACCCAGCTGGAAAGTCAGTAAATAGTTGCTTAATGACACCCTAAAAGTTGTCTCAAAACCTACATATAGTAGCGTGTGCGCAACTATTAAATTTCAAGGTCAAAAAGTCACAAAAATCGGTTTTTAGTAGATATCTCATTTCCTATTGGTTTTTTGATATTTGTATGTTTTCCAATATTGTAGAATATACAATTCTCTACAAATTTTGTATAACAATTTTTTTTATATGGTGAACCGTTTTCGAGATAGAGGGCGGAGAGCGCGCGGCACAAACAGCATCATTTCAGGTCAACCGGTGCCTCCGGTCGAGAGGCCGCGGGCGGAGAGTGCTATAGTATAATCCTATCATACTTCCTACAATGCTTCTTGCTACTAATTATTGTAAATGTGAAAGTTTGTAAGAATGGATGTATGTTTTTTATTCTTTCACGCAAAAACGGCTGGACCGAATTGGTTGAAATTTGGTATGTAGATAGGTGACACCCTGTATTAACACATAAGATTTTTATTCCGATATTCCCGCGGAAACGGGACTTACGCGTGTGAAACCGTGGGGCGCAGCTAGTAGTTAATAAAAATTGACAAATATTTATAATTATTGATTTATCGATAGTTCATCAACTAGATTATAGCCTATACCTATACCTATATGGCGTATTTTCGACCGGAGGCACCAAGTGATGCTGCGACCGACCGCGCGCTCTCCGCCCTCTGTCTCGAAAACGGTTCACCGTATAAAAAAAATTATTAAACTAAACTTGTAGAGAATTGTGTATTCTACAATATTGAAAAACATATAAATATCAAAAAACCCATAGGAAATGAGATATCTACCAAAAACCGTTTTTCGTGACCTTTTGACCTTGAAATTTAATAGTTGCGCACACGCTACCATATGTAGGTTTTGAGACAACTTTTAGGGTGTCAATATGCAACTATTTACTGACTTTCCAGCTGGGTATCTCGGATTCCGAGGTGAATTACTAAAATGACTGGCCTATTATACCTTCCCATTTAGAATTAATACCTGGTAAAAATTCAATACATATTTTTTTGAGATATATCGAACTATTTTAAGCTTTTACTTGTTAGTTTTAGTTTAGATAGGTACTTGAAAAAGTTTTATTTAAAAAAAATTCAAATTATTAATATTTTTTTTTAATATTTTTTTTTATTCTTATTCAGGTTTAAGTTATTACAAAGGCACCTACACGAATCACAATTAAGTGGACTTTTGAAAGAAATTTTTGTCGATTTTAATTATCTAATGAAATCATATTTTAGACCAAAAATTAAGGGTTTTCCTGTGTAATATCAATGACACTCTACTTACTACTTATTTTCATAATAATTTATAATATTTCATAATATTTTTAACATTAAATAATTCAAAAATACATGTCGAATTTTTACCCGGTATAAATAAAAAATACCCGGTATAAATGGGTATTTATTCATTTTTACCTATTTTACCAATTCCTTCCTATTTAACCCACCCGAATTTTTACCCACCCGCCCATCTCTAGGTATGTGTGACGTGTGTCTGTCTACCTACTGAATCAGATTCCTAGAATAATTTTTTTTGGGGGAGACTGCATTGCACAACAGATGAAACAGGTTACATTACAGGGTTAACCGGTTAATTAATAACTGTATTCTACAATAACATTCTTGTCAGTTCCACATTACTGTTGTTTGCGTCATCTCAACATTCTCAAAAAATATTGATAAGACCACAAATTAGTAGGTCGGTTTTTTATTGTAAATATGTAGTTAAAGTCGCAATAAGTACCTAAGTACCTGATTTACCTACATAAAATCATAGTTAAAACACAAACGAGTGACGTACACTTAAATTTTTGTTTTTGAAGTCCCAAAACCGACATTGTTCTAATATACCTACTCCACAATTTACGTGAATCATCCAAAAGAGTATTTGATGCCAGCCATAATGTCATGACGTAGCCTAGAGATTACACTCTATAATAATCTGATAAAAGACCAACTGTTTGCTAAATTCAACTCCTTGTTTAAGTCTTCGGTAGTATAGTGGTAAGTATCCCCGCCTGTCACGCGGGAGACCCGGGTTCGATTCCCGGCCGGAGAGAACCACCTTTTTGCATTTTTTTATGGCTACAATTTGAACAAATGAGTTTTTGTTGCAAAGTTGTTTTTTTTTTGTTTTCAGGTCGACTACTACCGGAGTACTTTCCAAAAATTTTTGGTCCCAATGAAGATGAGCCTTTGGACAAAGAAGCTACTGCAGTCGCTTTTAGAAAGATGACTGATGAAATCAATAGCTTTTTGAAACAAGATGGAGGAAAACCGGTATGTATGAATGAAAATAAGTTGGGTACAGTCGGCCATAAAAGTTTATGAAAACCTAACCTGCAAGCTGAAAATAGTAAATTAGCTTCAAAAAGTATTTTTTTTACAAAAGCTGTGACTTTATTTGTCCAAATTTGTCCAAAATTCTTGTGTATTTTCATTTGCGATGCTTCTAAGTAGCTTGTTTTCTTTAATGAACAATTAGTAATTAATAGACGATTTTAAGTAGATTTTTGTTGTTTTCAGATGACCGTAGAAGAAGTAGCGATGGGTTTCATCAATGTAGCCAATGAAGCTATGTGTCGGCCTATAAGGTAATACTGGTTTATATATTCTGTCCTGATTTTGCCTAAAAGCCAATCAAAAACCGGGAGAGCTAGTGACTTGCCCTCTGCTGTGATTGCCACTAGCGGTCACCCCTCCAAATTGTGACCGCTCAGCACGTAGCTTAACTTCAAAGATCTGCATTAAGTTGTTTAGCGTGGGACTAGATAACGCTGTGTGGAATGTCCAAGGTTATTTATTTATTATTTTGTAATCAGGGCTCTAACAACGGCCCGGGGTCACGATGCATCACGGCACGCGCTGGCTTGCTTCGGCGGCGCGGGCGGCCAGCACGCTTGCAGTGTAGCAAGATCCCTCGGGATACAGACAGTGTATATTCATAAATACGCAGGTAATTGAATCTTAGGCTCGTATTCAGAGACTTCACTCAAACTTGAGTCTACGTTTAAGCATCGATTTTTGACAGTTCTCTATGAAAACTGAGTTATGATATGAATCATCGCTTGAAGTATAGTCTCTGAATACGGGCCTTAAACTTCTAAATCTTTATCATCCAGATTCGAACACAACGAAAACGAGTCGAAGGGAGTTTTTATAACGAATCTGTAATTAAATTAAGTACTTAAAATACTCAGCTAGGTGATGTAAAAATAGATAAGAGTAAAATACTGGAAATATTCGTCTGTAGATAGTTCAACCAGTGAAAATATTTTTGTAATGCGCTTGTTGTGTTAAACGCCATCTATGTCACTCTTTGATAACTAAAAGCGAAGCAACTATTTCACTTCAGATCCATTGAAGCCAAGCATTTGGTTCAACATAAAAGTCATAGATGGCGCTATATTTATATTTTTACTTTTTGTAGGATTCATGGTATTTATTCCTATTTCAATATTAATGATTATTTTATTATTAGTACTTACTTAGTATTTATATTATAATTGTTATAATTCCCCAGGTATCCTATCAGCGTACGGCATGGCCCTAGCCGATATAGTTCAGGAGGCGCAGGCGGCGTGCGCCTGGTTATACAATCCGGACCATTTCGATAGGATCGACACACAGCTGGATGTATTAGCTGCTGTCTGTAGAGACAAGTTAAAGGCACAGGTACTTTACTGTGGGTTTTAAGGTCAAAATTAAGCTCGCTTATTTAAAAGCCTTCTGCATTGCTCTGATTTTAATTTTTTATTTGTGTATTTATTCTTAGAGTACTAAGGTCCGTATTCAGAGTCTATACTGAAGCATGAATCGTGTGTAAAGCGGTGATTCATGACTCAGTTTCCATAGAAAACTGTCTAAAAAACAATTCTTGAGCGAAGACTCAAGTCGGAGTGCTGTTTCTAAATACGAGCCTATGATTGTTTTTCTTGTGTACCTACATGTACCTACAATAATACAAAAAAAAAAAAGTTATTCTACTTTGTCAGGGTATCCCAGAAAGTCAGATCCGTACAGAGCCGTACCTTCACCTCCGCTACGCCGGCACCGACTGCGCGCTCATGGTCCCGCCCCTGACTTCGGCTGATAAACAACTGTCGACCAGACATGGCGACTTTTACACGTCGTTTATCAACAGGTAAACAACTTTTTAAACTATCGTGACTTGGAAACATATTTACGAGTCTACTCGTGACCACGGTGACTGTAACGTCATCGAAACGTCGAGGTAAATAATAAAATAATAAAATAATAATAAATATCCTTGGACATTCCACACAGCGTCATCTAGTCCCAAGCTAAGCAACTTAATACTTGTGTTATGGTAACCAGATGACTGATATAATACTTAGATACATTTTTTTTTGTAAATACATACATATTATATATTAATGATTTCAATACGCGATTAAGTCCCGATAGTATTTATAAATAGGTAAACAACTTGTCAAAGACGACCTCTGTGGCGCAGTGGACGAAGGCCCGTCGGAGACGCGAAAGTTTCGGGTTCGATCCCCGCTATGGGACAAATGTTTGTATGTTCTGCAGACATTTGTTCCGTGTCTGGGTGTTTCTATCTATAAAATATGTATGTATTTACAAAAAAATAATATTTATGTAGTATATCAGTCATCTGGTTACCATAACATTAGCATTAAGATTAAGTTGCTTAGTTTAGGACTAGATGACGCTGTGTGAAATGTCCAAGGATATTTATTTATTTTGTATGGCCGGAAAAGTAGTGCTCCAAATTTTGTACTACGAAAATGTATTCAGAGCGTTTTTTTTAACATAACATGGATTTATATATATTTTATATATTTTCAGATACAAGAGTGAGTTTGGTTTCACATTATCGCAGCGTGACATCATAATTGACGACATCCGCGTCAGAGGCGTTGGCTTGAGCGACGTTCCGGAGGAGACAGCGCCATCTAGCGGGCAAAACGGACAACCAGTGCCGGAGAAAGTATGATCATTCAATTACTTCCAGTTTCAATAACTTATCTATCTTCGGTTTTTCTTATAGTAGATATTTGACATTACTTCCATACAATCAACGTAAATTTTATAAATTGCTAGCAGCACGGCTTGGCACGAATGTAATATAGGGATAAAATATAGCCTATAACCATCCCGACAGTCAATTCTACACATCAGCGGTGCCTCACTTCGAACATTGAGTGATTTCAATGTTCGAGATGAGGTATCTGTACTTCAGTTTCAGTTCATTCTGTGACATCAGTAAAAGATTTTTAGAAATCGGCTAAGTTTTTTCAGAGATTACCTCAAACAAACAACATAATAAAGTAGGAATCCCGTCGAAGCCCCAAACATTTTAGTAAGATTTTTCATTTAGTAGGTACTTAATAGACTTTGCATTTCAAGTAAGTACTACTTACTTGAAATGCAAAGTCTATTTTTGTTTATTTGCAGAGTACTGCCGTGTACTTCGAAGGCGGCTACCAGGATACCTCCATCTTCCTCCTGGAGAAGCTTCGTCCCGGGCAGGTGGTCCCCGGACCGGCCATTATCATGGACAACCTGTCTACCATACTTGTTGAACCTGGTAATTACAATACAAACAATAGGTACTCAGCGGCACAATTAACCGGGCACCTTGATTTTTCTAGTTTTAAATTTACCCTACTTATAAGTGATGCAGTGATGGAGAAAATTGGGGGAGACCTTTGCCCAGCAGTGGGACAACATAGGTTAGCAAAAAAATAATAATAATAAGTGATGCATACAAAAAAAGTTATGGGGTAGTTTCGAATGTTTTTTGTACCGATATATCTTTTACATTCGACTTATTTATGTTTCTAACTTACAATTGCGATATTATAGTATAAAGACTGTTGTCGATTGTAAACGTGTTGCCTGAAATAAAGATTGAATTATTTTTATCTTAGACTGTCGTGCCGAAATAACGAAGCTAGGAGACATCCGTATAACGATCGGGTCTGGTAGACCTAAGGTGGTCACCACTGCGCTCGACTCCATACAACTGAGTATTTTTGGACATCGCTTCATGAGTATCGCTGAGCAGATGGGCAGGTGAGAATCTATCTATCTATACTAATAGCACTGGTACCTCATCTCGAACCGGCAGGATTCGAACCTGCGATGGTACAAGCGATTGTCCTATATGCCGACTGCCAGTTACTAACCCAGCTAACGAAGCCTTACTTACTTGCCGAGGTCGAAACTATCATTAAGATGTACACACATTTACATTTTTAAGTGATCCTTGAGGTCAGAAATAAACACATTTTTCTTTCTGTCTTTGTTTCTTATCTCAGCTATATTTATTTAACTGCTGGTGAACGAATGAATGAATGAATGAAACTCTTTATTGCACACCTTTATGACTATGAAATAACAATCAATGATAAACTAAGATATGTACAATTAAATTAAATTAAATTAAATTAAATTGCAGGGTTCTCCAAAGAACATCGATATCAGTGAATATAAAGGAGCGTCTAGACTTCTCCTGCGCTTTGTTCGGCCCCGATGGGGGCCTTGTGTCCAATGCACCCCATATACCCGTGCATTTGGGGGCCATGCAGGAAACTGTGCAGTATCAGGTGAGAAAAATGTATTTCTCTAAGTTATTAAAATGTCTATTCTTCCGTGAGTAATTTCCCGTTGTTTTAATATAATGCCTAGTAGGTATCTCACGATAATTTTGAAAGTGTAATCATAATCATAATCATTTATTAATTGCTTGTATGTACATTTTGTGTAGCTTAGGTCTAAAGTGAGCTAGGTATAGTGGGTACATACACCCTGTTGGGCGCTGCAATTTGATTTTAAATGTAAATTAAATGTAATGATAAAATAAATAAATATCTTTGGACATTCCACACAGCGTCATCTAGTCCCAAGCTAAGCAACTTAATGCTTGTGTTATGGTTACCAGATGACTGATATAATACTTAGATTCATTTTTTTGTAAATACATACATATTATAGATAGAAAACGCGCAGACAAAAAAAATAAAATAAAAATAAATGATGATAAATGTTATGTTTCAGATGAAAGTGCGCGGCGATACTATAAAGCTAGGCGATGTGTTACTGGCCAACCATCCTAAAGCAGGCGGGTCTCATCTACCCGACCTAACTGTCATCACGCCGGTCTTCCACAAGTATGTCCGTCATGTTCTTGTAGGAATATCGGAATAAAAAGTAGCCTATGTCACTCACCATCCCTTCAACTATCGCCACACAAAAAATCACGTCAATTCGTCGCTCCGTTTTGCCGTGAAAGACGGACAAACAGACAGACACACTTTCCCATTTATAATATTAGTATAGATTATTTCCAGGTCATTTGCAAGAGTACTGTTTCCAGGGACACAGCTAACGCTATCCCAGGATACAGCGTCTCAAAAATAGTAATGTACTTTTTATTATGGACAGTAATTTTTTTCTATTTTCTATTTCCAGGTCTGACCGTAAGCCGATATTCTTCGTGGCGTCCCGCGGCCACCACGCCGACATCGGCGGCCTCACGCCGGGCTCCATGCCGCCACACTCCACCTGCCTCGCGCAGGAGGGCGCAGCCTTCAAGTCTCTGTTGCTCGTCGATGGAGGGGTCTTTAATGAGAAACTGCTTACTGAAGGTAACTATAACAACAGGGTCTAGTTTGTCCTGAACGAAAGTGTCGCCGACGTCACGAAATGTCAAATATGACAGTGACAGGCCGTCGATATGACACCGGCCTCACGCCGGGCTCCATGCCCCCGCACTCCACCTGCCTCGCGCAGGAGGGCGCAGCCTTCAAGTCTCTGTTGTTGGTCGATGGGGGAGTCTTCAATGAGAAACTGCTTACTGAAGGTAATTACGAAAAAAACTAGGTTTGATCTGTTGTTGGTCGATGGGATATCTTCAACTAGCGGCACGTCGCGGCTTTGCACGGGTGTAAATAATGCTACCGAGACAAACTATAACCTACACTAGATGGCGCTAGTAAAAATGACCCGATTCTAGATCGCGCTGACGAATAGACGATAAGACGACGTTACGAATAGACCGTCAAATGTCAAATATGACAATGACAGGCCGTCGCCGTCGGTGATATATTTTGAGGATCTAATGAGTATCTTCAAAGTTAAGAAATGCAGGAAATAGCTCTTCTCGTTAAAAAAATTGTCCTTTTTCGTTTCAGGTCTGATGAAGCCAGGCACGGAGCCGGGATGTTCTGGAACAAGGAACCTCTCAGACAATCTGTCAGACTTGAAGGCACAAGTAGCCGCTAACCAACGGGTAAGACAGTGCTATTCTTTTTAAAATGTGTGTTTTTTTTGGAAGGCCGCACACACACATAAGGCTGGACGCATACATACGTTTTCCGCATTCGATTTCCGAATGCGTAATTTCGAATTGGAATTCCGTGAGACTAGCGCAAACGTTCGTTTTTCTTCATTCGGAATGTATCCACGTCAGTACAGATAGTGATAGCGTGGCGAACGCACGACGATGGAGGACGACGATTTATTAGCAATTGCATTTCTGTTATTAGAAAAAAATAAAAAGAAACGTCGTTGGTATTGGATACATCCACTAAATACTCGAAGAATCTATGAGAGTCCGTATTATTTGTCCGTAACCAATACAGAGAATTCGTCCGATGCGCGCGGTGCGGGCGCGAAACTGAATAGAAATTTCCGAACGTGTGCGCCGGCACAAACAAAATGTATGCAAGCGCTGCGTTCCGCATGACGTCATTAGGTTTTTACGAGTAGGTTTCTCCGAACGCGCTGGCTTGGACACGAAACGTACGTGCGGAATTTATTCCGTTCGAAAAAAAAGCGAACGTGTGCGTCAGTTAATGTGTTTTCTACTGATTCCATGCGTTCAGATGTCCGAATACGGAAAACGAATTCGGAAATCGAATGCGGAAAACGTATGTATGCTGCCAGCCTTAACCTACGGCGCTACGTAAGACCAGCGCTCCGAAAGATTCCTTGGTTTCTGCTGCCGCTGAGTAGCGACCATTTTTGTCATTCCTGTTGCATAATTAATTTTTATGTGTCTTCTTACTGTATTTGTAATGACAAAATAAAGATTTTCTGTTCTATTATTTTTACTTAAATATTTATTATTTGTTTATATTACACTACATAACAGAGTTAATATTCTAAGGTGTAGCTGAGACACATAAATTAAATATACAAACAAATAAACAATTAACTAAAAAGGCAATATAACAAAATATAACAATGAAATAAAAAAAAGTTATAAAACATTTTCACAGATACTCAAACATTCACTCAAAACTTCACAACATTTGTTTCATATTGTTTACATTAATATAATTAATTTCAGGGTATCCAACTAGTGGGCGAGTTGATAGAACAATATGGTTTAGAAGTGGTGCAAGCATACATGGGACATATACAGAAGAACGCGGAATTAGCGGTCAGAGACATGCTTAAGGTAATATTATATCTACACTAGCTGTGTGGTTTTACTTGAGTCCCGTTCCCGCTTGAAAATCGGGATAAAAAGTAGCCTATGTCACTCTCCATCCCTTCAACTATAACCACTTAATTACGTCAATTCATCGCACCGTTTTGCCGTGAAAGACCAAACTACACTTACTACTCAGACAAATCAGGGTGCATGAGCAGTCAAATGGCTGAGTTATCCCTGCAGCCGTTTCATAGTCTCCGTACCCGTGGGATCAAAAGTAGCCTGTTTGTTAATCTGGTACCAAATTTCAAAACCGCCACAAACTTAACGTTAGCGATCAAAATAATTTTGATAAGAAGTTTTTTATCGGACATGGTTTTTAACGAAGTAAATAATTTCAGGAAATAGCAAGAAAGACGTACGAAGCCACCGGCTCGACTATACTCAGAGCCGTGGAGTATATGGATAACGGGACACCTATAGCACTTACTGTCACTTTGGACAGAGAAAATGGCACTGCTCACTGTGATTTCACGTAAGTGAAATCTTTCTGACGTGACGACCTTTGTACCACACTAGTAGCACGTCCCGGCTTCGCACGGGTGTACGAATGAAGCTACCGGGATAAATTATAACCTCCCGGACAGGCCATGCTACCCACCCGTGAAATAATTTTTGAAATCGGTCCAGTAGTTTCGGAGATTACCTCCGTCAAACAAGCAAACAAACAAACAAATTAATTTTACCTCTATAATATTAGTATTAGTATAGATAAGTTAGCTAAGTGTCGATCCCATGACCTTCGGAACAAAGGTCGATGTACCAATCCACTTCACCAACACGGCTTTTCTGACAAAAAAAGCTAAATTACAATGATGGAAAAAAGAGGAGATTCTATGCTTCACTGGTACCGATACTTGCTACTAATTTTGCCCCTTGTACCAAAATTAAAATACTGTGAAACATAGAACCTCCTCCTTTTTTGACGTCGGTTAAAGATTAATGTATCTTTAATTATTATTATTATTATTATTATTACGAGCCTGTAGCGTCCCACTGCAGGGCAAAGGCCTCCCTTCTTTCCTTCCACTCGTCTCTACCAAGAGCCAGTGCGGTCCAATGTGGGCAGAATGAGTCGAGTTCATCTCTCCACTTTAATATTTTTTTTAATAAATAAAACTTGGGTTATGTTTCAGTGGTACAGGTGTCGAAGTTTGGGGCAACTTGAACGCCCCTCGCGCCATCGCTCTATCCGCACTCATATATTGTCTGCGATGCATGGTCGGACACGACGTGCCGTTAAACCAGGTATGTGTATAAATGACTCACGACATATAATCAAGGTTTGCCTGAGTCTTTTTTTCATTATGTAGAAAGAGAAATACTATAATGAGGTCGATAGTTTAACATTTAAAGATTTTATGATGATAGTTTTCTGAAATAAATAAACTATTAAACATTTTTATAATGAAGATGGACCTAATTAAGAACAATTGGCGGAAGAAATATGCAATATAAATAAAGATCTTAGTACCCAATGTTTAATTAAATTTGATTGAAGAAAAGATTGATTAAAGGGAAAAGTGTTTTAAAGGAACTCGAAATTTTGAACGTTCTAAAACCCATTGTTTAATTAAATTTGATTGAAGAAAAGATTGATTGAATTGATTGATTGAAGGGAAGATAAGAGTGTTAGGAACTCGAAATTTTGAACGTTCTGAAAAAAGGTTGATGCTAACATGTGATGCTAACTATATGAATTTGTCCACAGGGCTGCCTAGCCCCAATAACGGTGACAATTCCCCCCGGCTCCATCCTGGACCCGTCAGAGGGCGCTGCAGTGGTCGGCGGGAACGTGCTGACGTCACAACGTATTGTTGACGTCGTATTGAAGGCCTTCCAGGTATAATAATAAATCATTTATTTATGGAGACAATGAATAAATGAATGAAAATACATTGTAAAGCAAATGGAGGCGAGTGCAGAAAATATATCTCTTACGAAAGTCGATTTAACTTTGTTTTATATCTCACTAGCTGCGCCCCGCGGTTTCACCCGCGTACCTAAGTCCCGCTCATGCGTGAATATCGGGATAAAAAGTAGCCTATCCACTCTCCATCCCTTCAACTATCACCACACAAAAAATTAACGTGATTTTTTTGTGGTCTGTCGCTCCGTTTTGCCGTGAAAGACGGACAAACAGACAGACACACACACTTTCCTTTTTATAATATTAGTTTGGATGGGCGACGTGCGTGGCAGTGAACGCGTTAAAGTGTACTTTGTTTGCCAGGTTTGTGCCGCGTCCCAAGGTTGTATGAACAACCTAACTCTTGGTGAGACAGACTGGGGATACTACGAGACAGTGGCGGGCGGCAGTGGGGCGGTATGTACCTATCTACACTATCTACATCTACACTAATATTATAAAGAGAGAGACAGAAATTGTATGTTCTGCAGATATTTGTTCCGTGTCTGGGTGTTTTCTATCTATAATATGTATGTATTTACAAAAAAAAAATGTATCTATGTATTATATCAGTCATCTGGTTACCATAACACAAGCATTAAGTTGCTTAGCTTGGGACTAGATGACGCTGTGTGTAATGTCCAATGATATTTATTTTATTTATTTATTATAAAGAGGTAAAATTTGTTTGTTCGTTTGACGGAGGTAATCTCCGAAACTACTAAACCGATTTCAAAAATTTATTTAAGGGTGTGTAGAATGGACTGTCCGGGAGGTTATGGAAAGTTAACTTCTGCAAAAAGTGGGCATGTACCGAATATAATATTTGGACATACCTCTGACTACCCCATTAGACATCTTCAAAGGATCTAAAGAATTACATAAAGATCTCTAAGAAATGTCTACCGCTCCCTGGGATACAGTCGAGATCATATTTCATTTTTTTTCACCTAAGTAGGTACCTGCTACTCATGTGGTCAACTTTATTCAGGGTCCCGGCTGGTCAGGGTCAGGGGGTGTCCACGTCCACATGACGAACACACGCATCACGGACGTGGAGATAGTGGAGCGGAGATACCCCATGCTGGTCACCAAGTTCACACTCAGACCCGGCTCGGGGGGGAAAGGTAAAATTATTATTTTCTTATTATTCATGTGCATTTTTGTGACTTTCACTATTGTTAACTTGACATTAACTATTTTGACATACCTAATATTTTAATTACTTTAATTATTTTAGACTCAATTATTTTAAGTTTGCCTCCCAGATGTTAAGGGGAATGTGTGATTCTATAAGTTATTATTTTATTAAGATCTCTGTACATACCACATTGACGCAAATAAACGAATTACGAATTAATAAGGTAATGCCCAATGGGTATCATCATCATTGGCAGCTCAATAGCCCACTGCTGCTGCCATATTCCCCAAAATAACCATGTCTTGACGTGGCACGACACGGCGCGGTTATTTTGAATAATGCAATGGATTTCAGAAAACAAGAGCTAGGAAACGTGCAACCTCTGTGGCGCATCGGACGAAGGCCCGCCTGAGACGCGGACGGAGGTTGCGGGTTCGATCCCCGCTACGAAACAAATGTTTGTATGTTCTGCAGATATTTGCTCCGTGTCTGGGTGTATTCTATCTATAATGTACCTAAGTATTATGTAAGTCATATCTGGTTACCATAACACAAGCATTAAGTTGCTTAGCTTGGGACTAGATGACGCTGTGTGGAAATAAATATTATATTTTTATAATAATATCAGGACCGTGAGAAATGGCAGAATGAAAGGGAGGCCTATTCCCAGCAGTGGGAGAGATCAGGCTGCGGATGATGATGATGATGATGAATAATATCCAAGGATATTTATTTATTAATGTATTTGACAGGTCAATGGAATGGCGGGGACGGCGTGGTGCGTGAGCTAGTATTCCGTCGCACCGTGCAGTTGTCTGTGCTTACTGAACGACGCGCCTTCCAGCCTTACGGCATGAACGGTAAGAGTATACTCTGTTCACCGAGTCGATCGAATAATAAACCAACTGAAGCGAGCTAATAAGAAAAAAGACGTGTGGCACTCGGGGACTGCCGCGGTAAAGCTATTGCATGCCACCTAGAGGCGAGTTGCTGAACTAAAGTGACAGGGTAAGGTGATTTCGTTACGGAATTTCTGGATTCGGTCTCCACGCTCAAGGCCCGCGATAAAAGCTATGCAATAGCTTAAAATTAAACTCACGTCAAAAATAATTGTCTATCTCGTGATTGGCTTGTCAAATCTAGCCAATCCGCGAATAGACAATTATTTTCGACTTGCGTTTATTATTCTTCCTATTAGCTCGCTTCAAGAAATGAAGTATAAAAATCTGTTTTGTTTATAGGTGGGTCGCCAGGCGAGAGAGGTCTTAACTTGCTGCAGCGTGTGGATGGTAGAGTTGTCAATCTTGGAGGGAAGGCATCCGTTAAAGCTTATCCAGGGGTAATTATACATACATACATACATAAAATCACGCCTCTTTCCCATGGGGGTAGGCAGAGACCACGGATCTCCACTTGCTACGATCTTTCTCGTGATCGGCTAGATTGTCAAATCAATTGTCAATTGTCAAACCTTGCGAATCACGAAAAAGACAATTATTTTCGACGACCAATTACGTGTGTTTATTTTTCTTCCTATTAGCTCGTTTCAATAAATTAAGTATAGTCGATATATACTTTTTTTTCCAGGACAAGTACATAATGAATTCTCCCAGCGGCGGCGGCTACGGCTCGCCCAGTGACGCTACAAACGAACAAACAGACAAACCTGACGCAGAGTTCCTTGAACGTGGGAGCGTCTACGAATACAGAAGCGCTCAGGAATCTGTCTAACAAAATATAATAGTACAAACTACTAACGCGTCACGTAAAAAAACGCTGGAGATAAGATTAGTTTATTGATAAGTTACAGGCAGATCTTAATAGCACTACGGTTAGTCAGATCTAATTCTATGATTCTACCTAATAGGCGAGCAAATGTTAAAAATGTGAAATATAATGAAAACATCAAGTGTAGCCATGGGATTCAACTTTAAATAAAAACAAAATAAAAGTAAAGTAAGTGTCCTTTCCCCTCAGAGTTCTTTTTAAGTGACACGGCCTGTTAATAAAACCCCAGAGTTTCAATATTTTGGAGATATTTAAGCAATCATGTTATAAAATGGTGCTGATATATTTTTATGCATTTTCTTTTTTATGCATTTGTTAGTGTGTAAGATATTTTGAGTACAATAAAAGTCACATCTTTACATAAATAACTGTGGGATGGGGGGAGCAACAGAAACACTATCTTGATAAGATCTTGTTTATTCTTCGTTTTCATAAAAGCTTAGCACAACGTACCAAATCAAGGCGGCAGCCATAATGCCTCCATTCATTCCCTTCACTCCCATTCTCACTCCGTTCGTCCATCCTTTCATTCAAACGTTTCATTTCACACATCTTACTTACTTCCCTTTTCTAATCCCACATTCGGCCATACTGCATTCATGTCTGCCCTCAGACATGCCAGTCCTCGCTTACATCTTTCATCACCCAACCTATCTTTCATACCTTCCTTTCATCTACAGGCTACCGGTTAATAGTTACAAACATTTCTATATCTAATAAACTTTTCGCTTCTTAATAAATACTATTTACTTACTTATTTTAGTTTTATTTCTTAATATTAGCTAAGGTTCCAACATAGTTTAAAGTACAACCCAAGTTCTCTACCTATTAGGCAGGTGTAATAGCTAGACACAACTACTGCTTTAATAGCAATAGCATAATAAAGTAACCTGCTTAGAGTACATCTCATATTGCTGTATCTGTGAATAATACAGTAATAGAGTAACAAACGTCAAGTCTATAGGCAATAACAATTCTCAGTTTCAATTTACAGTACATAGTAAATGGAAAGAATTTGGACTTAAGTCTAAGCTACACAAACTACATACCTTTTCATACTCCATTCAACAAAGTTCATTCATCTCGTTCACCCAAACTTTCATTTTCAGCTAATGAGGGCCATTTTTTCATTTGATCTGCACAAGTGGAGGTTTTCAAGGGCCTATCTGCCCAGCTGTCGGCCTTCTCCACCTCATCTCTATTGTTTCGTTTGACCTTGGCAATCCTGTAAGGGCCTAAATATTTTGGCTTTAACTTGGGACCAGCACCAAATTGTGTTCGCTTGATAGCCATCCGTTCACCCACTTCATATGGCCAGCTTTCCTTTCTGCCCTTATCAAAGTTTCTCCGGTTTTCATCCTGCACATTTAGTTTGTCGATCCGATCTTCAATGATGGGTAACGGGGATTCATCCTTCACTATCATTTTTAGTTGAAGAGGTGGCTCCTTAACGGGCAAACACGGTTTGCAGGCTTCGACCCCAGTTATATTCTTTTCCTTCAAGGCATTGTTTGTTATCGGCCTTGTGCTGAAATCAGAGAAACACATCTTGCTAACACAAACATTCAGAAGACATTCATCCGAGACCAGTCGTACCACACCATTTTTAATAATCACCGCAACATCATTCAAAAACTCCTGACCTATTATAGCATCATACGGTATAAAGTCTTTAGAAATTATGTGAAACACTACACCTTCGAACATTTGTCCATCAAAATAAAAGCTTAATCGGCACTTTCCTATGGAACGAACAGTAGAAAGTCCTATACCGGTGAGTTTGAGGCTATCACTTTCGCATCCCGGCATCCCGAGAGATTGGTAAAAGTCAGATGATATAATGTTCACTTCGCTGCCGCTATCAATCAGGGTTTTCACGCAACAACCACCGATTTCTGTGATTGGCATCGGTTTTCTCACTGTTTTTCGTAAGTTTTTCGAACAATTCGCATTGTTTACCATAACCATAACCTCACTTTCCGTGTCCGACGACTAGACCTGTAGCAAACCGTATGTATTCGGTACCGAGATACGGGTACGCCCTCTAGTACCGAGTAACGAAACGTTACTCTTGAATGTATCTCGGTACTCGCACGATTTCGTACCTCGCATTTATCGCATACATATACTACAAAGTATGGGTTCGCTCGCTGGTCGCGACATGAAACGTTCGCTGGTCTTACGATCGTATGGTTGTTTTATTTTTAAATATGAACCAGAGATTTCTGCAATAAACTAGCTATCTGTCCGCGGCTTCCTAAAAGCGCAAATTAGTTTCTGTTTTGTTTATAAAAAAAATGATTTAGTTTAATTTCAATTTTTTACCAAAAGATTTTTGGGGTTGATGATTATTTATTTTTGTCAATAAATAATTTTGACACAATGTGTTGCTTTTTCTAATATTTAGGTACTTAGAAGATTCCGTCAATACCTAGTTCATTTTCAGTTCTAGGTACACGCGTACGGTACCTACCGTATGATACAACATACGACTCGATTCGATTAGTTGGATTGTACTGAGGTATCAAATGTAACGAGTAACGTAACGATACGAAAGTAACGAGTACTCATTCATAAAGTACGGAATACATACGGGTTTGCTTTTTCTCGTTACTTTTACACCTTTACCGACGACATTGACATTGACAGTTCACTTTCGTTGTCACTAGGGTAGTCCGCCATTACGGGAGCGCCGGCGCCGTCGTTCCGTTTTACGTTATCTTCCGCACGATCCGTAGTGAAGTCAACCGCGGGTCCCGCCATCGTACTGAACATCGCGCGTTTTCTTGCCCCGGAGTCATCCGAAGCCTGCCGATTGTTCCCGAACGCCTCTTCTGGCCTTTTCGAGCTTTTCATTCGCTCACTCGTTCTCTTCATACAGGTAGAACCAACATGGCCGAACTCGTTGCACTTGAAACATTTCAAGCCTTTAGCTTTGTGGGGACAATCGAATGACGCATGCCCAAGATCACCACAGGCATAACAACGAATGCGCTTTATTTTCAGCTTACTCTCATCGCTGCTGTCCTTCTTGGTCTCTTTCTCTGTAGGTTTTTTATTCATTTTCGTCTTTATTGCATCGTAAATCTTGATCTTCTCTTTCAATTCATTATAGGTGGTCACGCCGTATAGCATCATTTTATTGGTTTCAGCGTCGGTGATGCCGTCGATAATGTATTTTATGGCTACATAATCGGGCATTTTCCCTCGTTTGCCTAGGTCCTTCATAATTAGCATGTAATCTAGGCAACTCTCGTTATCTTTCTTCTTTCTGGCGCTCATCATTTCGTGCACGGATTTGATATCTACCGTGTCGGGAAACTCCCTAATGATAGCTTGCTTGAGTTCTTCCCAGTTCTTATGTGTTTTTTCTGCACGTAGCCAGAGTGCCGCTGTACCTTTGAGTGATCTTCTTGCTATCAGCAGCTGCTGGAGGGGGGTCCACCCAAAGATTTCAGCATTATCTTCAACGTCGTTAACCCACTGCGCAACTGGATATGTTCCGTCCTTCCCGTTGAAACTCGGCACGAGTTCGGCGGACATTTGCAACATATTGTGAGTGGATGATGACGGCGCATCACGTCGTTTCGCGCCGTAGTGTTCATCCCCAGCGTCTTCGTAATCGTCTTGCCGGCTCTTCCGTCTTTCTTCTTTAGACTTAGGCATGTTCTTGCGTCGTAAGGAAACACCCTTGTAATGTGTCGAACCGGCGAAAATGGCGGCCTGCACGTTGTGTTGCTTTCGTAGTTGGTTTGTCTCGCGCCCATCCACCAAGCGTCTTCAATTGGAATAATCCCGGACGAGCCCCCAAAATGTGGGATGGGGGGAGCAACAGAAACACTATCTTGATAAGATCTTGTTTATTCTTCGTTTTCATAAAAGCTTAGCACAACGTACCAAATCAAGGCGGCAGCCATAATGCCTCCATTCATTCCCTTCACTCCCATTCTCACTCCGTTCGTCCATCCTTTCATTCAAACGTTTCATTTCACACATCTTACTTACTTCCCTTTTCTAATCCCACATAACTATATTTAAGAAATAACCATAGATTTTAAATACATTGTTATTAGATTAATTATGAATTTATCAAAATATACTAATGTTTATCGTTCTTTGTATTTTTATTCATCATGTGCAGCCCGTCTCATCCCACTGCTGGGCATAGGCCTCTCTTCGCTTGTGCCAACCCTCCCTATCCTGCGCCAGTCTGACCCATGTACGACCTGCTGTTTTGACAATGTCGTCGACCCATCGAGCAGGCGGACGACCTACTTTTCTATAGCCCTCCCGGGGGACCCACTCAGTAACAACCCTGCTCCACCTGTCGTCACCGCGTCTGGCCAAGTGTCCTGCCCAGCTCCACTTGAGTCCCAATATTCGCTTGCTAACATCAAAGACCTTCGTTTGCTTGCGAATTTGAATATTGGGAACTCGATCTAAAAGGGTGATGCCGAGCATGGCGCGCTCCATGGCTCTCTGTGCTACTCGCATTCGGTGCACAGTCTCCTTTGTAAGCGTCCATGTCTCGGCTCCATAAGTTATCGTGGGCAGAACACATTGGTTATAGAGACGGGTCTTAAGACACTGAGGTACAGAGGTTGATTTCAGAACATCATCAAGTCTACTAAACGCTGCCCACCCTAGCTGAATTCGTCTGGATACCTCCTTGGCCTGCAATTCCTTCCCAAAAGAGAGAACATGACCAAGGTACACATATGATTCAACCATTTCTAAGTTCTCGTTTCCAATAGTAATATTAGAAGTCGAGGCCCTAGAAATGTTTGACATAACTTTTGTTTTTTTTATTATAGAAGTAATATTTTTGAAGAAGTAATAGGTATTTTGGTCTTGCCTGCAATCAAAAATATTAGCACTAGATGGAGTTACTTATTTTTGATTGCAGGCAAGATCAAAACACAGCTAGGGGCGCCGCAAAATCAAACACAAAAAAATAGCCCGAAGAAAATCAGGAGTGAAATTAATAAAATTCTAGATGGACCATCTGTACATAGTATTATTTTATCTGTGGTAGCTGAGGCCATAATATTTTTTTTTATACCCTAGAATGAAACGCTATTAAAATATTTGGGACACACACTTTCCCTTTTATAAATTAGTATGGATTACTGATTTAATAACTGTTTCTTTTTCATTAAGTTTTCTTTCATTCGATCAAAACTTTCTGATGTTGTAAATCTTACTTGTGGAAACTTATCATCGCTGTATTTAAACCTAGCTTTGGGCACTTTTAACTCTATTTTAGGTTCAATTTCAGTGTTTTTAAGCTCCATTCTAGGTTGAATTTCAGTTTTCAACCCTGTTTTAGAATCATTTTTCACTATTTTAGAATCATCTTCAGCATTTTTCAACTCTACTTTAGAATCAATATCACTTCCTAACCTCATTTTAGAATCAGTTTCAGTGCTTTTCAACCCAATTTCATAATCAACTTTACACTTGATTTCCCTTTTTAACCCCATATTTTTAGAATCAATTTCGTTGCTTTTCACCCCTCTTTCAGGGTTAATTTCGGGTCAGGCATGATCAGCGGCCGCAGCTAACGCTTCTCTGTTCTCGTACGCCCAGAAACCGTGCAGCTCTAGTAAAATAGACACAGCCGTGTGGCCGTGGCCGGAGCGGATCAGATCTTGTAGGGTGATTCGAGTCGGGTCTTTAGGACGGATCATATCGAATATTTCGTCTTTCACGTCCTCGAAGTTAACGGGTTCAGCGCCGTGCAGCACCATTTGTTCTTGAATGGCCTGAGGACAAATTCATATATTAAACGACGTGGTTTATAGGTCTTTGAAGCACGTGAGTGGTATCATATGACTTTAATAAGAAATGAAATGAAAAATGGACTATAAGTCCATTTTTCATTCATCCAACCTAAATTAGCTAAAACTGATATTAAATCTGTTGCTTTGCTTTCTATTTTCGTTGCCATATAGAGGCGTAACAAGAAAAACCATTTAAAACCTGTATTAAATTAAGAAATATGAATAAAAGGCTACAAATCCATTTAATAAATGTTAGATTAGATTAGTAATTTTTTTTAGTAAATTACTACTGCACCCATCACAACTATGTGAAATGCAATTGCAAAAAACTGTATATTCCAAGTTTCAGCCTAGTAGCTAGTAGTCTATATGCTATGCTACAGGTAAATCCCTCATCTCCAACCCAAAACACTTCGATAGCGCGTTCTTATTTTTCCTGTGGCGCCATCTAGTTAAAATTTGGAAAACTTTTAAATATAAAACGAGTCTTTATTGTATTAATTTATTTCAGTATATTCAGGTTTTTAGGCAAAATTCTATTTTGTTTCATCATTCCATTCATAATATTGCCATACATTGAAAATCTTTTCTAAAATCTTAAAAATAATACTGATCAACTTTATTAGTGCGTCCATTCGACAATAGATGGCGTCCTACAGATGTAGCTAATAATGCTGCAGTTGAATTTTAAAGAATGTCTTGAACTGACGAACATGACGACCTCAGTGGCGCAGTTGGGTGAACGCCCGGCTGAGACGCTAGGGTCGCGGGTTCGATCCCCGCTACGGGACAAATGTTTGTATGTTCTGCAGATATTTGTTCCGGCGTGTCTGGGTGTTTTCTATCTATAATATGAACGTATTTACAAAAAAAACAAAAAAATGTATCTAAGTATTGTATCAGTCATCTGGTTACCATAACACTTGTTAACTATTTTTGAGAGCCACTAAATTAGTAGCTAATTTAAATTAGTGGCGCGAAAATTTCAAATGTATTATTAGTGGCACTAATAATACATTTGAAATTTTCGCTATCTGTATACATTACAGCTTCCATGGTCACGGGTAGACTGTCTGCAATGACTGGCAATACGCTTTCGAAACGTCGAGAAATATATTCAGGCGACTTGTTCTCTTAAATAACGAACTACAAACACAACTCACCTTAAAGAAGTAGTTAAGTGTAAACGCGTCTAAATATCCAGTACAATTAATATCCAGTAATCGGAATAGGAAGGCGAGTGCGGCCGGCTGACGGCGGTGTTCCAGCGCTAATACCACGTCTAAGTACGTCTTGTAGTCGAGTTCGCCTTCGTAAGTTAGACATTGTTGGAAGACGCGGGAGAGAAACGCACGGGTTAAGGTGCCGGAGCCGTAGCTGAAACAAAAAGTAGCTAATCTATATCTATCTATACTTAGTAGTATTATAAAGAGGTAAAATTTGTTTGTTTGTTTGACGGAGGTAATCTCCGAAACTACTGGATTTAAAAAATATTTCACGGGTGTGTAGAATGGACTGTCTGGGAGGTTATAGGCTATATTTTATCCCGGTAGCTTCATTAGTACACCCGTGCGAAGCCGGGACGTGCTACTAGTATAATATTAAACTGCCTTCAGCTTCGTAAGAGTTATCAAGCTGTAACCATAGACAAAGTATAATGGAGGCCTCCGTCACCAGAGTCGGTTAAAAGTATATAAAGGTAATACAGGGTGTCCCATAGCCATGCCACATGGAGGAGTAGGTACCTTAAATACTGTAGTAGAACATTTAACAATGTGCCTGTTTATAAAATCTTATAACGATGTGTAGAATGGACTGTCGGGATGGTTAATGGCTATACTTTTTCCCGGTAGCTTCATTGGTACACCCGTGCAAAGCCGGAACGTGCTACTAGTTATATTTTATTATTCGTCTATGATAATACTAACCCCGCCAACTCGTTCATGCTGAGCATCCCGTTATGATCGCGGTCCAAGTTTAGATATTGCCCGTACACCCGCAGTGCTGACGCGGCACTGAACCAGTTCTGTTCCTGAAGCTCCATTGGTAGGTCTTCTTCACGCAACTGTAATGCAAGAAACAAAATAAATAAAAAATAAAAAAAAAACACATCATCTACAGCATGACTTATACGAGTATACATATTAATTGCTTGTATGGTCACTTTGTGTGTTGCTTTAATTTGTTACATACCAAAAAGGTGCAAATGCAAATAAATTTATCTTTATCTTAGGTCTAAGATGACTCTCCGTTCGCCGAGTCTAACTAATAGGGAGAAAACTCAGATGGAAAAAAATATGCAAGAACGACGCGCCCTTACCCCCGGTTTCTATAACTAACGTACGGATGTCCGTAGGTCCATTACCATAGCAACTTTGGTAAATCAACATAAAATGTATGAAACTTTTTGACAGATAACAACGTTGCTATGGCGAAAGTCCTACGTCCATCCGTTAGTTGTTATTGGAACCTGTGGGTTCATTTTTCTCTCTCTCACCTCCAGCAGATCATCTAAGAAAGAGCAGGACAGCACGTCCCGTATCCTCACTCTGCCCACTCGCAGGGGATCCAGGAAGAATAGAAACTTCCTCGCGGCCGTGCAAACGTAGAACGAACTGAATGACGAGTCCAGACCGTCGAGTGCTGCTAATGACGGCACCAGCTCGGCTATGTAGCTTGAATAGTCTGTCTCTTTCTCACCTCCAGCAGATCATCTAAGAAAGAGCAGGACAGCACGTCCCGTATCCTTACTCTGCCCACTCGCAGAGGATGCGGGTCGAGTGCCGCTAATGACGGCACCAGCTCGGCTATGTAGCTTGAATAGTCTGTCTCTTTCTCACCTCCAGCAGATCATCTAAGAAAGAGCAGGACAGCACGTCCCGTATCCTCACTCTGCCCACTCGCAGGGGATCCAGGAAGAATAGAAACTTCCTCGCGGCCGTGCACACGTAGAACGAACTGAATGACGAGTCCAGACCGTCGAGTGCCGCTAATGACGGCACCAGCTCGGCTATGTAGCTTTCTAGGTCCTGTGGAGTTGAATTTTAGTATAAATAAATATCCTTGGACATTCCACACAGCGTCATCTAGTCCCAAGCTTAGCAACTTAATGCTTGTGTTATAGCAACTTGATATAATACTTTACTTATTTTTACTTTTTCACTTTCAAAACTATCGTGAGTTGTACTAGACATTATTATAATTACACCGAATATTACGCACGTAAAAATACTGTCGATTTAGATACCGACAATCTTCCGGAAGAATCGAAACATTGTTGATACCGACAATGGAAACATTATCGGTATCTAAATCGACAGTATTTTTACGAGAGGAATCATCATTCATTCCCCTGCCCTTGTCCCACACTAGGTGGGATCGGCACAACATGTCTTCTTCTTCCATTAATCTCTATCACTCGTCAATTCCGTACTCACTCCTCTCACATTCATATCCTCGTTCACACAATCCATCCACTTCTTCCTCGGCCTTCCCCTACTATATCCCGTGTAATTATAATAATATTTATTTTTACTTATTTCTTTCGGGCAGTGTGGTCGCACTTACATGTTCCGTGAGATACCCCTGCCCAGTGACATCGTACAATGACAGTCCGATCCTGGTCTGCTGCAGCCAGACCCTCCTCATGACGTAGTTGAAGAGAGAGACGGCGCGCACCCGCCCGACCCCGCCCTCCGCTGTCTGGAGATGACCAAACACTTCCACTTACATGTTCCGTGAGATACCCCTGCCCAGTGACATCGTACAATGACAGTCCGATCCTGGTCTGCTGCAGCCAGACCCTCCTCATGACGTAGTTGAAGAGAGAGACGGCGCGCACTCGCCCGACCCCGCCCTCCGCTGTCTGGAGACGACCAAACACTTCCGCTGTGAAGTACGGCCTGAAACATCATGATTATTCTAATCCATATCCATCTATACTTCCATATCCACCCATACTATATTACTATAAAATATTATAAAAGGGAAAGTGTGTGTGTCTGTTTGTTTGTCCGTCTTTCACGGCAAAACGGGGCGATGGATTGAAGTGATTTTTTGTGTGGTGATAGTTGAAGGGATGGAGAGTGACATAGGCTACTTTTTATCCCGATATTCCTGCGGGAACGGGACTTACGCGGGTGAAACCGCGGGGCGCAGCTAGTACTCAAATAAATTAAAGGCATAAATTGTAGACAATTGTAGGTTGTCAGTGGCTGAGCGAATGTCTACAGGCAATAGAGTCACCTAGCTTGTAAGACTACATTTTTAAGTGATCCTTGAGGTCCTACAGGAATAAAGTTTTCTTTCTTTGAGCAGTACTAATCGGTCTAATCATTTAACAAACATACCTATATTTAGGCCCAGCTTCATCTCTAATCTTCCGGAACTGAAAGTAGTCAATTGTCAGTTCATCGTTGTCCGTTGAGTAATTTCCATTTGACTTCTCGAGCAAACTCCACAGATGTTTTAGCTCACTATTATCCAGCAACTCTTTACTCTTCTTCTGAAGGAACTGAGCTCTTGTTTCTTCTCTGAGCTTTTGAGCAAGGACTTCATCGGAACGGGGAAGTTTAAAGTAGAATTTGGGGATTTTTTTGTAGGACTCTGCATTGGTTTGTACTCTCGGCCTGTAGAGCTGTTTGAACGTGTCTGCTTCTATCTTTTCGCTCTCTTCTTTGGTTATTGATGTGCCTGTTTCTGTAATATTAGAAGGACAAAATAGGTAAACAGGTCTCATTGATTAATGCAAGAAATTTTAATAAATTTCAAATAGTAAAATTACTCCATAATGCATAAAAACTTTCAGTAATTTAATTTTAGCTTTACCTACACTGCATTTAATTACTTATACCTATTTCTAGAAGAAACAATTTGTACATTACCATCTAGCTTTTTGATGTATCTCCGAAGTCTATTTTTGAGCTCATTATTTAGTTTTATAGTTTTGCTGTCCAGTGGCTTTGCGGGGGGCGATGTATTGTTGTTCACAGCATCAGCGTTGGTATCCTCCGCCACTTTTTCAGACATGTTTCTTCGTAAAATCGCAAATGTAGAAATCAAGATCCCATCACAACAACAACAAAGTTTTTTTGATGGGTGATAGAACCGCTCCGTTCTACGTCGGTTCTACGTTTACAAGAGTAGTTTAATTTTACTATCTACATTGCTTTAAGAGTAAAGGTTTAAGAGTGCTTTAAGAGTAAAGGTTACAAAGTAAAATTTTAAATTTTATTTATAAAAATTCAAACAAGCAAACAAAACACTCATGAAATTTTTTAACAATGTTTAGCAGAGAGAACGGTGGACATAAAAATGTTATGACTGAAATGGAACGTAATTTATTTGCCTTACTTACCGATAGATGTCATTAAATTTAGATTATTAGTTTGGCTATTCAACACAAGATGGCGGGCATACAAATTTTTAACAGAGAGCCTTGAACAATTTTGGAAATGAGCGCGTTTAAGTCTTTAGTTAGGAAAATTATTAAATGTTTTTGAGAGCGAGGAGTGATGCCGTACTCAAAAGTTTGCCGTTCCAATTCCAAGTAAGACTTTCCTATGCTTGTTACGTTGGTTAGGGTTTCACTACAAATAGATAGGTATCGTGCTAGAAAATAGGAAAGTTTATGAGGGGAGCCACAAATTAATGATAAAGCCTGGTATTATTCGTAACATCTTTGTGAAATCACTTTCATCTGCGAAAGTTTATTGTTATTACAAAAAAACACCGTCTTTTACATTTTTAATAAATTATTATAGGTAAACAACGTCAGGCAGGAGGTAACATTTGCCTTCGCTGACTTAACACTGTAGTGGGACATTGTTAAGATGGAATAGGCCTACCCAGTACCTAAACCTCAGCTTAGCCATTACATATAGGAAAGACAAATGGTCAACACGACACGTGTAGGTTTAAGCCGCAACTAGACACAGGCGGCCTTAAAACTTCGTGTCCAGCCAAAGTCTAGCTAGCCGCTAGAGGCTAGCTGTTCAATTCAAAATTCGAATTCGAATCGAATTCATTCAAAATTGGAATTCGAAACGAATTCATTCAATATTCGCTGGAGTTTAGCGCATACAATACAAACATAAATACTAAAGGTGTAAAAGTAACGAGAAAAAGCAAACCCGTATGTATTCCGTACTTTATGAATGAGTACTCGTTACTTTCGTATCGTTACTAAATACTATAAATAGATAAGTAAGTACCTGCATAATTTATAAGCAACTACATTTAGTTACATAACAGGTTACGTTCGTGTTACACTGTTATATGTAACAATTTCGATTTAAATACATAAAACATGTTACATGCGTTACAATGCTTATTTAGCGTGAAAGAGTTAGGCACTCGTGCCATGTTAGTGGAAAATAAACATTTTCTTCCGGAAACTTTAAAGCTAGCCAAAATGTGTTGGTGCCATAGGAGGTCATGTCATGGGTTTATTTTCCGGTCTCAATGGATATTTCGATTCGAAAAATGTATTTGCGCACTAATAAGTGTTCTAAACGGTGATGGAAAACATCATAAGGAAAGCAAAAACTGTATGCTTTCTTAGCTGCACCCCGCGGTTTCCTCCGCGTAAGTCTCGTTCCCGCGAAAATTCGGGATAAAAAGTAGCCTATGTTACTCTCCATCGCTTAAACTAAAAGTCACGTCAACTGGTCGCTCCGTTTTGCCGTGAAAGACGAACAAACAGACACACACTATACCTAGCAGTGGGTTGACACAAGCTGAAAATGATGATAATGATGATAGTATAGTATAGTATGAATGATTAAATTGTGTAACTATGAAGTACCTATTCCAAAGCACAATTTGTATAAGTACTTAGTGTAACTATTTCCATTGTTTTAATCATAGAATATCGTTGAACAATGCTCACCTCACGACGCGCGTCATACACGAGAAATATAACAAGCTGTCTATCACACAAAGTAGAATGCTATGCTGTCTACTAAAGAAATTGAATTTCATCATCTTATCATACGACTGTTTGTATATTTGTATGGAATTAGTTTCCCACGACTATGAAAATGCACTTGTATGGATTGTTTTTAATTGAAATTACATTTAAGTAGGTATATACATACAGGTGATTAGTAAAGACATCATACAATAATATATATATACATATATATATAGGTAGGTTAATCGAGGTAGATCCCACTCTGCCAACACGGCTATCTTAATTATTAACCTAATGCGTTAGCTGTCACACCAAGGGACTGTTTTACATGCGACGCGGTTACTGAACGTGTTAAGTGGTTCAATCTTAAAAGCCATTAAGAGCTTTTAGGACAATATGACTAGCTCTTTAATAAAAATCTTGTTTCTGTGTTTTATTGCAATTTTCTTTAAATCTGTCTACTTAAAATCTGGCTACTTCTTTTGGATCTGTCAGTCCAAGTCCAATTCCCAATCTGTAGGACGCTTCAAACCGGACCATCCGTTGGGTGCGCGGGCGCAGACCAACCTAGCGAGTTCTAAAACGATTGGAGGCTTAGTAATGCGTGCGTAGTCGCCCCGAGCAGACGTGTCGCGTCCGTCCGTGAAATAATCGCCGTGCTTCGGGAAACAGTGTAACTATTGTGCCTGAGTTTTGGCGTGTTTTATTAAAAGTTTAATTAATCAGTGCCTTTTCTAATGGATTCATACATGTTGGATGCGACTTCGTAAAGGTAAGGCTACGCGGCTGAATTGAGAAGGGTATTGTAATGTACACATTTCTTGGGTCCTAGGGTTCGTTTATAGGGTTAGGTTAGTATTTGCTTGGCGGATCGCATTCTGTACCAGGCGATTTGTCAACAATTATTATTGTGAAATTCAATTTAAGATTTTCTTATTGAATTGTTTTGTAAGTTAGTTTGTAAATCAATGTGACTGGCCTTGGCTGGCTATGGTAAACGAGAAAATGTGAATGTTGAAGCTATATACCTAGATACTTGTCTATTTAACTGCAGCTCTGTATCAGGTTTTGTAACAATACTTGCTGGCATTTTTTTTGCTTTGCTGAGCAAATCTTGATGTTCTTCAAAGTTTGTTTTCCCGTTATGATGTAAGTTTTTTTGGAAGCTTTTTAAGCTCGAATCTCGTCAGTGTACCTACTCAGTTAAGTTGTAGAATGTTGATATTACAGTAGGTACGTACCAGCTTAAGTTGCATTGTGATGTTAAATACCAAGTAGGTTAGTTACTTGTCCAAGTTAGCACTTTACTGTTGAAGTTATGTTAATTACATTTACTTACTTACATTAAATGTGAATACATTCTTATAACCTAAATAACTACCTACAAGAAATCTATAGTCATTAAAGGATCGTTGCGACCGATCTTTAGTTGGTAGTAGGTAGGTAGTCAGAGGTGCACATTCAGCACAACCATTTCTGTAGAAGACATTCCACACTTCTTAAGTATTATTATACACAAAATGATGTCTAAACTAAACGAAAGAATGATAATTTTATTCATAATGGGTTAAAGAACCCGAAATAAAACAAGTCTAGCCAATTCAAAGGAATCTAGATTGGTTAAGTTGAAGCGTAGATGATTGATCGAACTACCTACTACGAAACTTCTTAGAATCAAAGAATCGCTAATGGCTTTTAACGCTTTTGATCTAGTTATTCTAGTATAAGTTAAACAACATAATGATTGTGTTATGGTCACCATGATGACTAATATAGGTACTACTTATTTACATTTTTATTTGTACTAATACATAATTTTATGCATAGACAATCGACTGCCTTATCTATAAGTGTCGTAACACCTTAACCTGCATACTGAAAATACAGTGAAATAATACAGAAATACGACCTCAGCACGATGTTTTCCTTCACCGTTTAACCGAGAAAAACAAACAATTTATAACAAACTAAGGATTTATAGAAACTCGTGAAATCAAACATGCAAGCAATTAGCTCTGTCCTTCGATTCAACTCGAAACAACTTGATTGGTATTCATAAATACATCTATTATTATTCTATACTGAGATTATAGTGTGGTCTGCGGCTGTTAGAGGTTTTTAAAGCCAGTGACCTGATTAAAAGATCTTTAACTTATGTACTACTTTGTACTGTTCCGTCCCCGTGGATAAATAAATTATAAATCCTTGGACATTCCACACAGCGTGCGTATTTCAAGGATTAGCCAGATCGTTACCAGCTGACCTAAGGTTTAATTTTAATTTTTATTGAGGTAAAACAACAGCATTACAGTAAATAAGGCTAAAAATATGCTAATTCGTAGTAAACTGAATCGCTATAAACAGTCATGGTAAGCCGGCTGATCCAAAGAAGCCTTTCATTTTCCATCTCATCCGTCAAGATCGAGTATCACTTGCACCAATAAAAAGGATAATTACACTGACGATCCCCAAAAACCGGTCCTAAGGGACAACGAGTCACTTTCATCGCGTTTGAGTGACCCGGTTAACTCGCATTTTAATGAATGTTGGTTAACTGAGGGTTATGCTTCTTTGAAAGGATTTACTTACCATTAACGGACAGTCTCAATAACCTATCTATCTCTGGTTTTGCTTACTGTTAGTATTGATTGACACATTTTGTATGGAAGTCATGTCAAATAATCTACCCGCAGTAGGCTAAACTAAAGATAGTTTTTTGAGACCGGTAATGTAAATAAATAAATATCTTTAGACATTTTAACATAGCGTCTGGTCCAAAGCTAAGCAACTTAATGCTTGTGTTGATATAATACTTAATTCAATATTTTTTAGATGTTTTAAAAAGTATAATCCTTAAAGTTTTTTTTGTTTAAGGCCATGTAAAGGCTCTCGTGCTAACTACTTAACTACTTCAAAAGCCAGGACCGAATAAATTTTACAACGCTCCCTGGGATTCAGTCGTGATCATATTTAGCTATAGCATAGCTTCTATCGCGGGCCTTGAGTGTGGAGACCGAATCCAGAAATTCCGTAACGAAAAAACCTAACGCAGTTCAGCGCAGCAGTTCAGTTCAGCAACTCGCCTCTAGATGGCATGCAATAGCTTTACCGCGGCAGTCCCCGAGTGCCACACGTCTTTTTTCATTTTCATCAAGAACGTCGTCAAGCTTCGTTCTTCGCACTTGATGATGATGATGGTCAAAAGATGAAGTAACGTTACGTATCGGATGTACTTGCCTTCCTGCGTTCGTAAATTGTAGAATTATGTAAATTCTCGACCTTACACACATCCGAGCTATCTAGGCCAGAGGAATAGAAAATTATTAACAAAACAATTTTTATTATTCTATTTGTTTCCTTTTGATTATCTTTTTCTAATTATTTTGTAACTAGCTGCGCCCCGCGGTTCCACCTGCGTAAGTCCCGTTCCTGCGGGAATATCGGGATTAAAAGCCTATTTGTTAATCCGGGGTATCACCTATCTACATATCAAATTTCAACCAAATCGGTCCAGCCGTTTTTGCGTGAAAGAATAACAAACATACATACATTCTCACAAACTTTTACAGTTATAATATTAGTAGGAGGATAGTAGGATAAGTAGGAAAGTAGGATTGTTACAGGACCGAGTATTGTGGCGTTTGCGAAGGGAGGCCTATACCCAGCAGTGGGTGCCTATGGGCTGTGGATGATGATGAATTATTTTGTAATCGGCCCTTGTAAGGCCGAAGTCGAGTGTTGAACATCTGTGGCGTAGTGACCCGCCCGAGACGCCAAGGTTGCGGGTTCGATCCCCGCTACTGGACAAATGTTTGTATGTTCTGAAGATATTTGTTCCGTGTCTGGGTGTTTTCTATGTATAATATGGATACAAAAAAAATGGATTTAAGTATTATATCAGTAATCTGGTTACTATAACATAAAAATGTCCAAGAATTATCATCATCATTACCACAGCCCGACTTTACCCACTTCCGTGAAAATTATTTAATTTAATTTTTTGAAATAGTTTTAAAAATAATACCAATTCATTTTGAAAATAAACGCGAGAGAAACCGCATAGATGGTTAGTAGTTGGGTTAGTAACTAATCAATAAAAAATCATAAAAGTCCGGTTTTGAAAGGTCATTCAACTCGCACGACGGACATGTTGCAACTAATTAGATAGATTGTAAACACCTCATTAGAATTTAACTAATTAGTTGAATTCCCATTTTGTAGAGCCGTTTTACCTCGACTTTACGTAGGTCGTGGGTTCGAATCTCGGCTACATCAATGGATATTTTAAAAGTATAAACACAGGTTTTTATCGCGTTATTTATTACCTGACGTTTCGGCTAAGTTACAGTCTCTCACGGCTATTGTAACGTGGCCGAAACGTCGGGAAATAAATAAGTAAGTATTTGATAAAATACTTAAATAAGTAGTTTTGACACTTGTATTAGACTAGCAGCACGTCCCGACTTTGCACGGATGTACTAATTAAACTACCTGGATAAATCATAGCCTATAACCACCCGGACAGTCCATTCTACACACCCGTGAATCATTTTTGAAATCGGTTGAGTAGTTTCGGAGATTACCCCCGTCAAACAAACAAACAAACAAACAAATTTTACCTTTTTATAATATTAGTATAGATTAGAGTATCCGCCATGCTTGAAGTGCAGCCTCGATACTTATAACCTACATTTAATGAGGATGTAACGCAGACTTATGAACTGATTTCTTACTTAATAATTTCGTAATTTCACGAAAGCGAAGAGTAGTGTTTTCTAAAATGGCTTACCCCCGCGGCCCCGGTTCCTATAACAAACTAACGGAGGTTCGTAGGTCCTGATGGACCTACGAACCTCCGTTAGTTTGTTATGGTGATCCATAGCAACGTTGTTATTTCAACATAAAATGTATGAAACTTTTTGACAGATAACAGCGTTGCTATGGCGAAAGTCCTACGGACATCCGTTAGTTTGTTATAGGAACCGGGGGTGAGCAAATTGATGGTTAGTTATATGATTGAAAATGTATTTTCATTTACTAAAATGTTTACATTAATTTCTAGTACCTATACTATATTTCTTGAAACGAGCTTATAGGAAGAAAAATAAGCGCACGTGATTGGTCGTCGAAAATAATTTTCTTTCTCGTGATTGGCTAGATTTGACAATGTTTATTTTTGCTCCTATTAGCTCGAATCAAAAAATTTCGTAAAGGTAGGTAAGTATTCAATTAATTCAAAGTAATTTATCACAGTCGACGTAAAGTCGCGGGCGTTCCGCTAAATGTATTCAGAAAAAACTATAATCGTATCGAAATTAATTCAGTACACGACTCCAGTCACAGGAATAGATTAAGCGTCTATAAAAAAGGGTAAGGGTTTACAAAAAGAGGGTAAAAAAGCTATAAAAAGGGTAAAAAAAGGGTAAAAAGTACTGAGCGTTTAGTGTAAATGCAAATAGCGTCTTGCATATGCGCAGTTTGAATTTTCTTCTCGAGCTTTTACATCTTCTATTAGATTGATGCTGAATACTGAAAAGCTACTTAATTTAAGTGGTGCTTCTATATGACTGGATGTTTGTTTTTATACAAATGACAGGTAAGAGCGTCTCTCTTTTCATTGCCATAGGAGTGACAAGTCTTGTCAAGTTGTTTTTTTTCTAATTTTTAGAAAAAAACATTCGTTAAACCTATAGATACTTACTAATTTCTCAAATATTTATGAATAAGACCCTTAATATTTATTGAAGTAAATATTATTAGGTACCTAAAAAAACTAAAGTAAATTGTTACTTACGTAAGTATAAATAAATAGGTTACCTACCTATTATTAAAAAAAAATTACCGTAACAGTCAGACCGTCTGACAGTTTCATGTCAAAGTAGGTAAAGTTGTTGGACTAAAATTATGTGTACTTAGTACCTAAGTTTAAAAAAAAGTAAGTTGTTGGCAATAGAGTCACATAGCGTAAAAGACTACCCCCATTATGCATATTTGACCTAAAACCTGTATCAAACCTGTATTAGCTAAAACGCATATTAAATCTGTTGCTATCTTTTTTCGTTGACATATGGGTGACAAGAAAAAAACGTTCTTAAAACCTGTATTAAATTGTCAAGTTTTTATGAATAAACCCCTTAATATTTATTGAAGTAAATATTATTACTTAAAAAAACTTAAGTAAATTGTTACTTACGTAAGTATAAATAATTACCTATTATTAAAAAAAAATTACCGTAACAGTCAGACCGTCTGACAGTTTCATGTCAAAGTAGGTAAAGTTGTTGGACTAAAATTATGTGTACTTAGTACCTAAGTTTAAAAAAAAGTAAGTTGTTGGCAATAGAGTCACAGCTTAGAAGACTGTACCATAGTGATTTTATTCTCTTTGGACTGTACATTTATAAGTGATCCTTGAGGTCCTACAGAAATAAACACATTTTTCTTTCTTTCGAAGGCCGTCATGGCTTAGCTTCATTCAATAGGAAGTGAACTTCCACATTTCGGTCATGGCATGTCGAAATTGTACAATGTATAGCCATTATTGATTCGTTCCAATAAAACCTTGGCATCTTTCAATACTTGATCAACACTTTATTGTATGGAATTTGACCACTGACGCAGTTCAAGGCTAAAGCTAGATTATTTTGCGAAAAATAATAAGGTACTTAGTTTTAATACTTTTTAATTGTGTGCCCGAATGCCTACTCAATAGCTTATTAAATAGGTATTTAAGGATGTTTTTGACCAATAAAAAAGATATTGTGTTGACAAAAATATGTTAGAGACAAGCACTATTTAGTTTTATTAGCGTTTTTGTATTCGGAAGTACCTAAATGACCTAAATCTTAGAAAAAACATAATTTGTACGTTAGGTATTCCAATTTCAATTTAAAGAAATCCTGAAAATGTCCTCTAGAGATGTACGTCTTTATCCGATAAAATATTTACGGAAAATTATCCCATTGTTGTACCATCATCGCAAAGAAAACAAAAGTACGGTAAGTGCCGGCCTAGGGCGGTGCGACATTCCTCCGCGCAAGCTGACTCGGGAACATGCAGATTGTAGTGATGGGACAGAATACTTACATTCTGGGTACGGATTCCTTATCATAAGTAACTACTATAATAATCATCGATTTTTTGCTTAAAAATTATCTTGAAATTTACACATTTCTTAAAGTAAATCATAATCCTATTTGAAAATAAATGTTGGTTTGACCAATTTCTATACTAAGAATAATATAAATACAATTTTATTTACTTAAAAAGTACGTTTTGTCTATCAAATGCTTTTATAAAACTAAACAGATTTTTTATTTGAGCTGTAAGTTATAATCAGATTTTTTATGATCACCTGATGAAAAAGCTAATTGGCTACAAATTAATGGGTTCTCTCAGAGCTCTAGACGCCTGTAATGTAGCCGTTTTATGGGATTTAGGGCCGCAATTTAATTACTTCATTCCGATTTTATCTAAACGATGAGATGGCGGCCTTTTATGGCGGCCATTGTGCCTAATATGCACTAACCCTTTGCTTCCACGTTCCTGAATGGAGCCTAATGGAGCAGTATTGTGGTTTCCTGATCTTAATGATCTCTGTCTAAGGAATGAAATGGTGAATATTCTGATTGGCTCAAATATAAGCAAAGTGATTACTTGATTGGCTTAACGGTTTCATCCGTGGAGATTATTTGAAATGCCGCTGTAATTTTATTTGAAAAAAATTCAAAACATTGATGTGAATTAAATTTGTTTAAGTGATTAAAAATATAATAATAATGAAGCAACAAATGAAACAATTCATGTAATTACCTAAGCAATAAGTAAGGCAATCATTTAAATTGAAAACCAAGAAAACAAAACCACTAAGACCTAGTAAAGCTGTAAAGCTCACCATGATTGCAATTCTGATTGTGTCACTAATTGTTAAAGTTGTTAACAATTGAGGGAAAATACGGTTGAAATCCGTAACAAACCCAATCCCTAGTCCTGGCATCCTATTATACGCGTCATTTCATCTCCTTTTTGCTTTCCGCTAAACAGATAAGTCATTGTTTTGCGCGTCCCCGCCGGCCGGTCCGGTGATATTACAAGCATAGCGTGAGCACGAGGAATAAAGTTTCACTGTCACATCACTAAATCGAACGTATTTTTGAATTTGATTGGCTGAATAAGTTTGTTCGATTTTTAAATAATTTAAAATAATGTGTTAGTAGGGGGAGGTATAGGTTGCTTCATTTTATTTCAACCAAATACTTACCTATTACTTAAATCTTTATATTACTGTTTTGTTGCAAAAAATTATAAAATTATAGTGAGCCTCATAGTTTCAAAACTATGAGTCTTCCCATGATTCTGTGTTCTTATAATAAGACACTAAAGTCTTAACCATAAGTTTGAGATTGCAATATCAACTTTTTGGTATGACTTGGCATTAGCTCTTACTATGTGAATCCAATATCAGCAGGGAGATAGATTTTGCTGTGTTTATGATAATAAGGTTCCATGGCTGCCTATAATTTTTTTTTATATCACAGACATTGCTTGCAAATTGAATGGCTTAGTACAAATGTATTAATTTTAATTATTTTATTACCTTCAGACTCACTTCAAGCCAATGGCTACGTTTTGCAATTTTTACAGTCGTGCTAGAGGCAATTTATTTATTGCAAAAAGAAAATGTTTGTAAGTATATGTTAGAAAACATACAACTAAAGTTTTGCAAAAAGGTGTCGTTTAAATAACTTTTAACATATAGGTTCTTTTAGAAAAATAAAGAAAAAAGTGATAAGGCAGTCTAGGATGAGGATGATCGATTGTTTCTCGCGGGTTCGAATCCCGTCGAAGCCCAATACTTTTAATAAGATCTTTTAGATCATTTATATAAAGTGCCTAAGTGTGGTTTAATACCTACTATAAAATATTATGAAAACTAAAGAAAAAAGTGTTCATTGAAATATCTAGACTTCATAATTATCTACTCGGTCCCTTCAAATTATATTTAAAATAATATCTTTCTCCTAAAACTTTTTAAGTCATAAAATTATACTTTCAAATTAAATCGGTCTTTGCAGAATACACAATTGTCTTAAAAAGCAATCTTGTTACCATAATAATGGTGTAAACCCACACCAATAAACACCAAAATCAGATCCAAGCCGTACAATTAGGAAATCCGATAACTAGGGCTACCACAGGTTAAATAGGTACATTATAAGAAAACTAAGTAATTAAAGTAAAGTAAAGTAGTAAAGTAGTAAAGTAGTAATTAAAGTATAACTAAGTATAACAAGATAGTATAATCCATTAATAACAAAATAGTAAAATAAATAAATATCCTTGGACATTACAACTACAGCTACTTAATGCTTGTGTTTTGGTAACCAGATGACTGAAATAATACTTAGACGTAAGAGGCGCTGACGTAAAGTTAGAACAGTTAGAAGCTAAACTGAATTGTTTAATAATACGTCATGGTAAGCCCCCTGGAGGAACACTTAAAACTAGAAGAAGAACTAGTCAGGTAGAATGCCAACCCTAACCAATAACCCATTCGTTGTAGCAACTTTTTAAACTCGCAACATTGCGTGTTGCCAACACAATAAGATGAGTTGTGCCACAGAATACATCAACAGTTAGTACACTCCCTTCTAGTACTATTAACTAGTGTGGCAAAGATTTTATCGGAATGAGCTTGCTCAGACGACTTAATTAAACTTAAGATTGGAATAGATTTCAAAGAAATAGAAAGTTAAAAGTAAATCATGCTGTATAATAGTTTGCTTTGAATTCGTTTTGTAATTAGATTATACAGAAATATTGTTATATCATTGTTATTTTGGTATATTGTTTGGAACTTCCGCAATTGAGGGCAACACTCATTTACTTACGACTCTAGACAAATTGATATAAAGCTGATTGAAGATTAAGCTTCTTCAATGAATACGAGTATTGATATGGTGATGATTATAATAACAAAGTTTAAGAGTGCCATATAACTTCCTACATTACATATGTAGGAAGTTATACGTATACGTCTACCGTTATACTGGTCTCAACGCAAAACAATATTACTCAATATTAATTCAAGCGTAAAATTTAGTAAACCTTTTGATCACTGTACCTCACTCTAATTTTTTTCAATTCCTCTATCTTACCGGACTCCCAAATACCTCGCTACTTATTTCATACACACACACTCCCATACACACACACACACACACACACACACACACACACACACTCACTCACACACACACACACACACACTCACACACACACATCTCCCATTCCGTATTTCTTTTCCTGCAGTATTCAGTGTTGATATTTTTGTTAAATGTACCTACTTATATTTTTTTTTGCTTGTTTTGTAACTTTTTTGTACTTAACTCTTTAAATTTGTAACCATAGCATAGTTGGAACCTCATCACCGCTTGTTTGGAGGAGAACGCTGACTCCACTACTCAGTTTTTCAACTTTTGTGGAAGTCAACGTTCCTTATTGTAACCTATTCCATGTAATTTGTTCCATAATAAAGATTTGATTTGATTTGATTTGATTTGAGTTATATGGCACTCTTACGGTTTAAGAAACTTTATTCTCATAAAGAATTACAAATTCACTTATAATGAGAACTTAGAAATACTTATAAATAAACATCTGATGGATTGTTTGCGTAGCGTAGGTAATAGGATTTTATGTAATTATCACACAACAACAATTTGTGACCATCTATATAGGTACTCTTAAACCATGTAATATCGACTGATAGAGATCATCGCTTCGTTAGGTTACCTCGCAAATTCAATCCTTACATTCCTACATGTTGATGTATATTTAAAAACGTGTATTGGAAATTAAGTTATCCGCCTTTGCCGTCTTGTTATAAAGTCCAATGAAATGGCATGTAAGTTAAGTTCGAGGAAGAAGCCTGTGGTAACATCCGTTTTGTATTATCTGTCTGTGAGACAGTGATTGTTAATTTGTAAGTCAGCGTCTATGAACATGACCAGTATTGGTTGCTAGTAATGTGTAGTGTGCATATAATTGAATTTAATCTGCTTTGGTATTTTTAAATCATCTGACAGGAAAGGCTAATTTATCACCAGTGGTTTTATATCGATATCTTAGGGTTAAGCAAAATTACATTACATACACCTGCTATAGGTAATTTGTACACTAACATTTGAATAAATGTAAATGTGATGTGATGTATTTTGATAAATGGTAACACCATCAAAACAAAACTAAAAAAAGAAACTCCGACCACGGTAAGTTTGTGACCATTTAAGCATTATGTCACTGAAACAGCTCACAAACGGAAAATGTGCGGAGAAAGTGCGTTCACTCACGATCCCTGCCCTAATGAGCTGCGCCTGGTCTGCCGATGCGGCTGTGTTTATAAAACAGATGATATGGAAAATTAAATATTATTTTATATTTTTTAAATTTAAATTAAATAATTTAATTGTGTTTTAAATATCACGATCAATCACGAAGGGAGATCTATGCCCAGCAGTGGGTTAAAAATGGTAGACAATCAATTTTAAGTACTTAATTAAATTTTTTTGCAACTGTCGTAGTATTTAACATTGAAATGATTGATTGACTTACATATTAAAATACTAGCAGCACGTACCTTTGCACGGGTGTACCTACTAATGAAACTACCGGGACAAAATATAGCCTATAACCATCCTGACAGTCCATTCTACACATCGCGCATCGGTGAAATAATTTTGAAATCAGCTGAGTAGTTTCGGAGATACCCTTCGTCAAACAGACAAATAAACCAACATTACATCTTTATAATATTAGTAGGTACCAAGTACATTTATAGACATAACAAAAACACATTAGCCTAAATATTTTATTTGTGAATAAAACTCTAGTTTAAAACTTTAAACTACGAATGGCTTATTACATCATGATGTTATGGATTATGCCGAATCGCGTATTCGAATCGGGGAATCGCATCTGCATAACACACTGTAGTTTTTACAAAGTTAATAATTACCGTGTCCATTGCATTAGCGGAAGTACTAGGTAGTGTTGTGCAGCGATTTATGGTACATTACTCTTTACGGATAATATTACGATTACGGATTATGACGCAAACTTAATTACGGATCTGTTTTTGTTCGGCAATATCTGAATGTAATTTGACAGGTTTTGTATCATTGTATTAGTTTATTACTTTTGGCTTTAGAAAATAGTAAGGAAGGTTTTAGTTAGAAATTGAATTATCTATTCATCATGTTTTAGTTAAGTAATGATTTTAGCCGTCGTCGAGTTGATTTTTGGAGATTAGAAGGGTTTTAAGAAAATCTATTTTTGATAACAAAACATTAAAAAAACACGATATAAGTGATTATTAGAGCTCATGATCAGAGAATCAGAGACAAGAAACGGATTTTATTTTGTAGTTTCATGTAATTATATTCCGCGAACTGTCCTTTAAATGTAAAATTTAATATTCATTGTTAAAATATACAGTAGCCGTGTTTTTCTCGATAAAACTTATCTGATGAAAATTACCCGCCATTTTTATTCGCTTTTTTATCAACTAAGGATCGCGTCAGTTCACTAAAGATACCTAATTGCAGTCCGGATAATTGCAGTGATGTATATTTAATGTTCCACCGCCGATATACGCGCCTTTTTATATTATTTTTAGTAATTTCCGTTGGTTTATTTTTTCTGAGAATGGACGCGCTGAGTACGAGCACGTCACTAGTGCAAACTGCAAACTATTTTTCATTGCCACACGCAAAGGTTGTATTATGGAAGTGATGCGTATTTTCAAAAAAAGAATGTCGTAATTCGTAATATGAATTTGAATTTCGAACTTTATACGATATCCTCTTTGTTTTTAAACAAGCTGAGCATTCGAATTTTAAATCAAAGCGTGTTTTCAGTTAAAAAAATAGTTACCTACTTATATATTTATCATTAAGGCGGGGACATACCAGCGTGCATGTTATGCAAAGCAAAGCTTGACGCACGCACTGCATTGCATAGCCTCTTTGTGGGCACGCCTTTACACTGTGGTGAAAGAAATATTTAAAAGAAAAGATACGCTATATTTAGTTCATTTTTGCAATTTACGAGGGCTTTTATAGGGCAATAATAAGTGCAACACAGAATTTAAACTATAGGTTAATGCGTGCCTCACCTAGTCCCAATATAAATTCTATTTTAATTTTATGTTGCGTACTTTTAATGGTGATATTGTGTGCTTTAGAGTGGAGAGCGGTATTGGTTCAGTGAGATAAAGGCGATTGTAATCTTTTGATGTAGGTTCGGTTCTTGACATCTTGGTCCTTTGAGCTTAATCTTTTGATGGAGGTTCGGCTCTTGGGCCTTTGAGCCTAGATTTTATTAGAGATTTAAGGAACAATAATCAGCAAATAAATATATCTACTTACAGTAAGCGCAATTTTACTGGCTCATATTGTATTTGCATATTGCATATGTTATTATCTGTCAGATTTGTATAGACAAGCGTCAAATAATCTCGTAGATAGGCACCACCTATTTTAGAATAGAAAGCTTAGAATAAAATACAAAAACATAAAATGCGTTTGAGTATTTGAACGTAACTAATAAATACAAGAGCTGAGATAAATAATTACATTAAGTTTATGTATACAATAAACTAGGTGCTACAGCCGTACTTTGAAATAACTGAAATAACGAGTAAAACAGTTATTTCAAGTTTAACCCGATTGTTTGCGTAACAGTTATTTTATAACTTAAACAAGTCGTTCCTGAGGCCGTCGGACGGCCTTAAGTCATTGTTTCTTGAAATATCTGATACCATCGAAAATTACTACAAAACCCAGCCAAAATTATTAAAAGTTAAAAAAATAATGTTAATTCTCCAAGGATCTTATAGGACTTTCACCATAGCAACGTTGTTATCTGTCAAAATGTTTCATACATTTTGTGTTGTAAAACAAAGTTGCTATGATGGACCTACGGACATCCGTACGTTATAGTAATCGAGCATAACTTTTGGCAAACACTTAATTTGTGACGTTAATTGTTTCTCAAGAACCGCGGCTTAAGGAAGCCAAGGTCTTAGCCAATTGTGAGAAAACAAATTATAATGCTTTTGACGGGCACTTCCTTTGATGCTATATCTTGATTTACTAACTTAGTTATGTGTGCGCTGTTGAAATAACTAGTTAAGTTCAAATAAAACTGACAGCTAAAAATCAACTTAAGCCTTTCTTGACATAAGTAAATCTTTGGATGGTTTACGCTCGAATACTCAAAACCACATTAAATATTTATGATAGCGATTTAAATCAAAGTTATAATAATAATAATAATATAATAATAATAAATATCTTTAGACATTCCACACAGAATTTAAAATTAGTTATGATATAGATAAGCACAACTTATTTTAATTAGTGTTTCAGTGCTCGGGTTCTAGAGTTCGTGTCTATTCCCTCAATAGTGGACCGATTTAGACTTTTAAAGATTGGTTTTTGCTTGAATATTTTCCTCTAGGTAGGTACCTACTTAATCCTTTAAAAATGGCTCTCTTATGAAATTGAGTTCGTATTTATATTTTTTGTATGGGATTACATTTAGTTACCAATTCTATAGCGAAGTTATATCTCTCAATTCCAATACATTTTGGCACATGCCAAAATTGCCACGATCTTACTACACTTGTAGTAAACCAGAATGTCTCATTGAACTTTGTGCTATATCAGTATTTCCATTCGATCTTAAATTGCAAATCTATAATGCAAAGGAAATCCCAGCAGCTGTATTATGTAAGTAGTTCAATCTAAAAAGTACCGTAAATTTTTAAAATAAGTTTTTATATCGCACGGAAGCTGGCAATTTGAAATTAGATCCACTCAGCGGTATCTATAATAAATTTCAAATTTCAAAATTCGAACAAAACAACTACCTACTATTATTGTTCAAAATTTGAACTCTATGTTGACTGATCTTTACAAAGTTAATTTTTTTTGGCTATTGTAACGATTGCCGCGTGCGCTACGGGGTGCCTTTGACATCTGTTCACCCTTTTGACGTTTGCACAGATGTTTCTTTTTTCGGTAAGCATGCTTGCGCACGTGGCATTATTCCACCAGGTGTGTTTAGATAATAGGTTTACGACCTTTTATACGTTCTCTGTTATCACAGTATATATAAACTTTTGATAATCTTTATCCAAATGGCTAGCAGAGCTATTTTTACCAAACTGCACCAGAAGGAAGTATTTATGAATGCATTTGTTCCTGTACTTACGTAGGTAGGTACCTATATTATGTGAGTGTGGGTCGTTCGTTACAGATTTTTATTTCTCAACAAGAAATAAGAGTGTGATTAATATTCAAATTGCTCAAAAGTACAACAAAATACACAGTTTTACCGCCATGTTGTAAATTGAGTTGGCTAGCAAATAATCTTATTGTTTTAATGAATGAATTAGCTATGACTAAGCTATTGTTAATTTTACATTCTCAATACCTATTGTGTTGAGTTGGAATGTGGGTGGGTAAAATAAAATAATGTACATACTTATATTCCCATACAAAAGATATAAACGCGCTTTACCATTTTTAGGTTAAATCTGCTTGATTGCTACTAGCTGCGCCCGCGCTGTTACCCGCAGTTAATAGTTCCCGTTCCCGTGGTATTATCAGGATCAAAAGTAGTCTATATTATAATCGTGGATTTAAGTTATTTTAGAGCTTATAAGCGACTTTCAATACATGACGCGATAAGAGATTGCAGGTAATCTAGCTTTTGTTTTTCGAAAACCATCGCATTATTTAAAAAAACACGCCGTGTCGTGCCACGTCAAGACATGGTTATTTGGAGAATAAGGTGGCTAGGCTGCAGCTGGTAATCTATAAGTACCTACCTAGTAGGTAGTAGGTAGTACCTACCAAGTGAGGTGATTTGATCGTGTCGGCAACTGCGCGTGCGTGCGGATCACTTTGATGTCTCAATCAACACCGGGGTTCCTTGGTGTACAATATTATAAAGAGGCAATGTTTGTTTGTTTGTTTGATGGAGGAGATCTCTGAAACTACTTAGCGATTTTAAATTCTTTCACCGATGTGTAAAATGGCTATGTAAGTATATTTTATTTCGGTAGTTTCATTAGTACACCCGTGCAAAGCCGGGCCGTGCTGCTAGTGATGTAAAAACACTGGTTGTGTCCAAAAATACAGTCGCTATTGAATTCTAAGTCTATTCAACATTATCAGTGAAATACTTAAAAAAAAAAACTTTTTTAAATCGAATGTAGTTTCCTAAATTACTCTGTACAAACAAACAAACTTTACCTCTATTGTGTAGATTTACTTAAATTGTATCCATTTTATGAAGGGTGCTCAGACTCGTGGTGCAAAACACTAGCCGCATAGAGACCATGGGATAAAACACGCCCAAGAGGAAGGCCGCAAATGCGCTGGGATGATTACATCAAAAGAACAGCTGGAGTGAAATGGATAGAAACTGCACAAAACCGAAAAGAATGGCATGTTATGAAGGAGGCCTACACCCATAGGGTTGAAAATGGCTAAAAAGAAGAAGAAGAAAGAAGACTTAAATTGTATTGTACGGAACCACAGCTCGAATGAAGTTACTCTAATACTGAGGTCACGGTCCATTAATAAACAGATAGTGATTTAGATGTAGGACGACCTTGATGTATTTTCGAAAATATTTGCAAATGTGTTACATCATTGATTTGTATAAGCAAACGTGTTAATCGAAATAAGTTAACGTGTTAATAGATGTAAGTGAAATAAATAAATAAAAATAAATAAATTAAATAAATAAAAGTTAGGTATTGACCCCAAAACTGATAAAGATAATCTTATTCTTATTCTTATCTTAAAACACTTACCCCCATATGCATAAAAACTTGACAATTTAATATAGGTTTTAAGTACGTTTTAGAACGTTTTTTCCTTGTCACTCATACATATGTCAGCGAAAAGAGATAGCAACAGATTTAATATGCGTTTTAGCTAATACAGGTTTTAGGTCGAATATGCATAATGGGGTTAGTTAATGTAGTTTAACTCCAAATATTTTTCGTCACAACTCCACGGAACCCTTGCCCAACTGTGTCAAAGTGGGAAAACGGTATTCAGATTACAGATTACACGATTTCGCGGTCAAGTGTCAGACCAATCTACTTTTTGTGAGTGCCAATGAATGGATGTCGACGTCACGTACACAGAATAAAAAGGTTTACCACCTTAAGGCTCGTATTCAGAGACTTCACTCAAACTTGAGTCTACGTTTAAGCATCGATTTTTGACAGTTCTTTTAAAAAGCCTTGCCCTAACCTAAACCTCTCAGCTTAGCCATATCCACAGGAAAGACAATGGTCAATACGTGTGGGGCTGACTAGCCGCGGGTTTCACGATGTTTTCCTTCACCGTTTAAAGCTCGTGTTAAAGCGCATATAAACTTTTCGACACGAAAGTGCACGACCGGATTCGATCCCGATGTAGAGAAAAAAATAACCCTATTTTCTTAAAATAAAAACAAAGATTTTAACCATTATTCTAAGCTTTAACACCAGATTAGGACCTAACAACCCAAAATTTACCATCAGAATTTCAGTCTTATTTCACATACCTATAAAGCTTAAATCGAATTCGTGAGTTCAATGAACTGTTCTATGTAAATAGTGACTGCAGGTGTAAAAAGGCAGCACATTATTGCGGTACTTTATATGATTCGCGGTTAAAATGCAGGAAATACTCTGAACTTGGATTTGATTAGATAAGTTAATGATATACTTAGATACCGTTACCGTGTTGGCAGAGTGCCTCGTCAATTCGTGGGTTCGAAACCTGACATTGACATAAAACAAACTTTACCTCTTTATACTCGTAATACAATACCTATTAGTTAGTATTAGTATAAAGATAGGTTGAAGTAAGCTTTCTACCGTTGATGGGCTTGCAACCTGTCACGTTTGGAATGTTGCAAATGAATGAAATCGCCTGTAATAATTATTAAAACAGATGGTTTACCGAACTCGATAATACAGTTGCAAGCATTACGTTACAACAGGAAATATATTTTAGAACAAAATAAATGTTTTTATACCATCTTCACGCACAAAACTCAGATTTTGGGGCAAATTATGACATCATTGGGCTGTGAATTGAGTAAGCCCCAATTTTATTGGTATTTCATATATTTTTGGACTTTTTACGCTTGTAAGTACCTATACTACATTTATTGTAGGTGTAGGGAATCGCGTTGGAACAGGCAATAGAATCCCCTAGTTTTAAGAACGTGACATGTCAAAGTGGTCTTATGATCTTATTGAATAAAGTATTTTGAATTTTGAATTTTGAATTTTGAATTGAAATGAGCTAATAGGAAGAGAAATAAACACACGTGATTGGTCGTCGAAATTATTTATCTTTCTCGTGATTGGCTAGATTATCAAATTAATTGTCAATTGTCAAATCTAGCCAATACAATTATTTTCGACGACCAATCACATGTGTTTATTTCTCTTCCTATTAGCTCGTTTTAATAAATGAAGTATAGATGACGCTCTGTAAATGTCCAAGAAAAAAATATGATCACGACTAAATATCCCAGGAAGCAGTAGACATTTCTTATGTAATGTTTTAGATCCTTTAAAGATATCCAAAGAGGTAGTCAGAGGTATATCGTCCAAATAAATATTTGGTGGGTACACTTTACAGAAGCTACCTTTCCATACGTGACAGTTTGCAAACCCATCGACTATTAGTAAGCTAACTTAGCGATGGGACGTTCCGCTACCTTCGAACAACATTGCGGTTGACCGTTTAAGTAGAACTCCATTTCTATCACCATTTCGTGAAAACGGTACATAATTTTAAGAATCATCTCGCCATATTGATCTCGTGTAATGTCTTTATTTGACCGTGAAATGTTAAAATGTGAAATTGTGGATTTAACTATTTTGTGAACTCTACATTTTATAAAGGTCGATTTTGTTACTTTTTAACTAACCAGTTAAAAAGTAACAAAACTTTTTAAACTATCATGGTTTTGAACATTTTAAACACGTAAAACGGGACATTTACCATGATTCGTAGATTTATGAGTTTCCCGATATTCCGGCACAGTTGCATGCGCCATGATCACGGTAACAGTCAGTGAATAATATTGTTTATGCATTTACAAGTCTCTGTGAATGCATAAACAATATTATTAACATCGTAAACAATAATAAAGCGAGCTCATAATTAATTTTAATCTTACAAGTCTGATATTTAAACGGAATTAGCATACTTGAATGAACATTTAAATGAGGTTACTCAAGTGTATTTTGAAAACGCCCACGTGGTGACGTCACGAGGTACACGACGCGACGACACTGTTTCTCAAACTGGGGTTGTGGGTGAAAAGGAAATGGCGGAATTTTATATTTAATTTTGAAAAATGGAATATTTGAAATATGATCACTACTCCCAGGGAATTTTTAGAACGTTTTGAAGATGTCTAAAGGGGTAGTCAGAGGTTTGTCCAAATGAATATTTGGTACCTACATAGCCACATTTTGCAGAAGTTAACTTTCCATACGTGACTGGTTGCAAGCCCCTACGACGTTATCTTTTTTTTTATTTATTGTATCATACTTAGGTACCTATTTATAATTAACATAATAATGTACCTATCCTTTGGAAATGCAATAAATCATTCCTTATCAAACCCACAGAATAAAGATGGAAAAATGAAATGTCACAACCGAGTTTTTCAAAGTTCTTATATTAGCTCATTGAAAGTTTAAGAAACCTTCCACTGTAGAGCAAGCCCATAAACTCCGTATTCCAAAGGGGCATAAAAGTGATTTTTACGATTACGCAACGTTACGAGACCATAAAGCCGTACAATACGGCCCTGCGCCGGCGCATTGATTTAGAGGTCAATTTCGCGTTTTATTTCGCTGGTCTGGTTGTATTTCTATCTTATTATGAAGGTACATACTTACCTTCTTAAAAACATCTTATGTCAGGTTAAAATTACTGCCACAACACAAGCATTACTTACTTAGCTTGGGACTAAATGACGCTGTGTGATAGATATCTGTTAATATAAAATAGCTAATAAGCGGATTTGAAAAAAAATCTGTTCTTTTTAAAATGTAACAATCTTGATACTTGATAGGTTCAATAATATTAAACAAGATAGGTTAGTATTTGTTTTAATAACTTTCTATTAATAACAAACCTTTTGACATTCATTAAATCACTGTCCTACTTAAACAATGGCTGTTAGAGCGAGACGCACGACTCCATCGTACAAATATTCATTGTTGTGAGCGAGAGGGAAGATGTCACAGTTTACATGCAATTGCGTAATGACAGTAAGACACAGAATAGTAATGCTATTGTCATAATTGACAATGCATTGAACTACTTGAAGAAAGTTATGCTGTCCTATTACAATGAACCACACAAAAAAATTAGTAGGTAGGTACCTACATGAAAACCATGGTCTAAATGTTCTACATTCGTTCGTTCGTTCGTATGGGCATTATGGCCAACTCTGATGAGTTTAAGGATGTCCTACGTCAAACATATCTATGTAAGTACCTACCACAAGACTGCAAAAACTTTGTTCTCTTCTCACGAAATTGAAGTAGTATTGTAATTTTAATATTTTTTTTATTTGTGTCACAGCCCACAATATGTTACTATGATATTTTTTGTGAATAATAATGTTGTAATTTGAAGAGATTATTCACTTGTGGGAAGATTCTTGAAATTCTTTTAAATGCAATGTTGACAAACACCCACTTATTTAACGATGATGACAAAACAAAACGCACTGCTATACAGATACAGTTAGCCACAGAACTTATAAAAAAATAAAAAATATGGTTTATTATTTGATGCGTTTTTTAAATACTTACTTATATTTTTTATTAATAAATGTTTAGAATTTTAGATCAAAGAAATAAGCCCAAGTGTCTTCAATTAATAAATTTAAGTCTCAAGTAAATCAATGATGATGAGATAAAATAATTGTGTTAGTAATATCCATTTAAATTAATTTAATTAATTAAGTTACTGAAATTTATATATTTATTTTAAAGGTTTACCAAATAAATACCTACCTAAGTTTTGAATTTGCAATTTAATGATAAAAATCGACACTAAGTATCTACTTGGTTTGCTACTTTTAATAAAATTTTGTTGTCGACTGTACCTTTATTAGTTCATTGTTTACAATTTGTGAAATGAAGTCGCTAATGAGACAGAAAGAATCTATGATCTTTCATCAAGCTTACCTCACCATTTAGCATTTTATGTTACTTTGTGCAAGATGGCTTTGAAATAGTCACACAGAAATTTAAAACAATATATTTTTACCAATGTAACAATGATTATAAAATAATACTTAACAATATACCCACCTACTATTATATTATGAACTAAAACTAATAAAATTTTGTTCAGTAATTAAAAATATAGGTACAACACAAAAGAAACTCCAGAGCCTGTTTAATCTTTAGTACCTACCTGGTACCTACTACTTAACTTACCTACAATTTTTTTTATTTAAATTCATTACATTTTTTCTGCCTTTAAAAAATATCTTTAGTATTTCAAACATTCTAAATTCAAATGACCCGTGCGTGCCTCACAAAAAGAACCTATCTCAATATCTGTAGTATTTTATGCCAGTATCCGCTTCAAGCATTCTAAATTTAAATATTCTTACCACAGATGGTTAGTACAAAAACGTACACAAGCCATAATTTCCTCGGATCAGGAAGCTTGCAACACGATGAGCAAACAAAACCCAATCAACTTTCATTCTCATCGCGATCTCATATTACTGATAGAAAAACCCTAGAATTAGGTTATGATAGGGATGTGCCTTTCGGAGTGCTTTTTTATTCGGAGACGGAAGTTGATTTTAAAAATGTGTAAATTGACAGAAAATAACGACTATGTTTGACTACGTTTTATTTCCGAAATATTTAATGTTTCTCTAGTAGTTCTACGTGTATTTTATTTTCGAAACAATAATTCACTTAGAAGATCTTTATCACTTTTGTATGTTTATAAATGCTTTTGACTCAAAAAAGACTTATGAATAGGTAAGTACCTATGTGCAGTCTCTTGGACTTGCTTCTTCCTAGCTCTCTGAGATGTTATAGATAATAGATTGCTTCAATAGTCATGAGTATATTATTGTAGAGCCTTACTTTTATCTAAAAGCATTCACATTTAAAGCTCTATTTGCTTTCTACGACGTAAATCCTTGCGACTCCGAAAGGTCATCACATCACTACGAACAATGCGCGCCTCTCGCAACGTGGGATCCAGTATGCGGAATAGATAAACACCTTCTTTGGAGCGTCGCGTAATACTGACGCAACGACGTTCCATATTCGAATTTAACTTTTTTATTGCCTGCCAGCCCGATTTTGTGTTCCATATTTAAATTTCCGTTTCAGATTATTTCGGTAGAAACATTCTTTCTAAAGTTTAGGGTTGCCATCTGACTTTATAAAATCCACAATTATTATCATGCCTGTAAAAAAAATTAATAGTTTTTCCAAAACAATTAAGTACTAATCCACAATTATTATCATGCCTGTAAAAAAATTAATAGTTTTTCCAAAACAATTAAGTACTTACGTTGCTAGCGTGTGTTAAATTGCCAGGATAACTATAAACCCTTTTTTTAGGGCCTGCCTAAAAACATCGTCACCAAAGTATTAACAGTATTGCATACGAAATTAATCGGTACCTAACAATTTAAATTAAGTAACTCTTAATCTTAACCAATTCAAATTACAACGAGATTATAATGAACAATTAAAGGCACATTTCAATTAAGCTTGCGTCATATTTTTTGCTGCAGATGCATATTTCATTTCGGTTGATGCAACACGCGCTAGATCTCAAGTTCAAGAGGTGAAACAATCGTTTTGTAACCCAGATCTGTGACATTGTTTATTAGCAATTATTGCGTGTCTAGTTTCTAAGAATCAAAACATGTCTTCATAAAATCTGACTGATAGATAAATCATTATGATAAAATTTAAATTCGACAATTGCTTTTGAGCTTTGGTATTACGTATTACGGTATTACTGACGTATTTACAATAGTTTTTTCAATGTACAATAAAAAAAATGCAATGCAGATTGCATCCAATAAATATTAGCTTTATAAGCTATAAATTAATTACTTATAATATAAGTATTTTTCGATAAAACATTTTCTAACTAAGTAGGTAGGTACATGTTTCACTAAATAACGCAGTGAGTTTCTTGGTTTGGCAAACTTTACAAGACTTTTAGTACTTAATAATATCAATGTAGTACTCAAAATGTACTTAACTAGTAAACATGATAATTATAATATCAATAAGGTGTTTTGTCAGTAACATTCCTGATTCATAAGGAAATACAGTAAACTGGCAACACCTATATAAACCTGGCTAAGTATTTCGCGGCACGCGCCTTGCCCACGATCCGACCCCTCGGAGATCGCAACACGTCGAGAGATGAATGCTGATAACAATACCTAGTCTACCTAGATAGGACTAGACTACCTAGGTAGTCTAAGTCTGGTTAAGTAACACCTGAAGCGCTAGTTTCGAAATTTGCTAACAGCTGATTTCTCGAAGGTCATCTATAAAATTAAATCAATGGCCAATTAACGAATTATGTGACATGTGTCAAAATTTTAAAGGATGTAGGACATTATATGAATGTAACGGGAAATTACTCCCGTATCTTCGTTTTAGTTAAGTACCGATAATGTTTCGATTCTTCCGGAGAATCTTCATCTGGGTATGACTTATGAGTATGGTCTCCTCACGATCGCATCTCGTAGGTACTTACTTGTGAAGGATCGAAACATTCTTCATATCTAAATCGACGATTTTGTCACATGCGTCATTTTAGGTACACAGCGGATGTCTATGACGTACTTTTAACTATAGCAATTTTATCTTTGGCTTATCCTCTTCAATTTGATCTACGACCTTGATTTAAACTAGATTTTCCCGAAAACAGTGACAGTGATTGTTTTAAATATTTAATTAAGAAATCAAAAGGTTATCTACTGTCTATATTAATTAGGATCGTAAAAGGACTAGCAATAAATCAGTGTTTTCGGCAATAAATAGCGCGTAGGTGGCAATACTAGTTTCAAATAGAGATCATTGGTAGTAATATAATTAATAATGTTTTTATTATTGTGATTAGTTGGTATTCAAATAGGGTGTAAAAAATATAACACCAGGACAGTAATATATAAAAAAAAACCTACTTGCGGACTCAGGTACAAAAAATAAAATTTAATAAAAAATAGAAAATAAATAAAATAGTAATCACAGTAATAAGCGAAAACAACGGTTAGATTTTAAATACAATACCTATAACAACAATTTGATACAAGTTATACAATCGGGGGCTGGGAAAAATGGATATTCTGAAGTGTCAATAATTAATTCCCATAAGAGCAAGCAGCACAATATAAACTCTGACATGTTAGCTCAAATGACAGCTCACACACAAACAATTTGCAGATTCTCAGGACCTTATGTCAAAACGGCCTTGAAGAGTATCCAAGTTGTTTTTTTTTTATAGGAAATAGACTACACATTCTGATAAAACTCCAATAAAAATCCTATTGAAAGTATTTGACTAATTAATTTTCACACTAATCAATCACACGGTGATTTACGATCTGACGCGATGAAACGGATCAAAGTCGGGTAATTTTTATTGTAATTTATTACTGGCAACACTTGTTTGAATAACCTTGAGATTTTAGTTCCAAATTCAAACATACAAAAGGTGATTGAATATATCACCTACTTGCGAATTAAATAAAAATAGACTACAAGGGATGCGTTTTTTTTAATATTTACTTATATAGAAATACATAATGGTTGTGGCGCGTTATTTTTACCTTATTTTTTTACCTCCCGACGACGTTTCGGCGTCACGGCTATTGAACATAGCCAAATGTCTATAATGCCCGAATTTCTATGATAATACGTAAGTTGGATTTAGGAACCGGGGGTTGGTAGGTAAGTATCTACTTATTTCTAAACATGAATTTGCTTTAGGAACACGAAGAAATTTAAGAAAAACTATGATTTTATACTATTATAAGATCCTGACTATGTCATTAATATTTTATTTAGCTAAAACAGTAATTCTGTATGTCTGTACAGGTACTCCCAGAATCGCCATTCAAAAGTCAACCGTTGACAAACAATAGGTAAACCTATTTCATAGCATACGCAACCTTTAGATCCATATCAATAGTTATAAGCAAAAACCAAGGATTTTCATACAATTATTTGGTTACGTGTGGGAACATTAATGGTAATTGTTTATTGTCTTGTTCAACAATTGCGAAGTTGGGACTTGTGAGGCCGACTATTAATTTGTCAATCGCTTCCCTGTTATTTGGTCTTAATGACGGCCATCATAATGAATGGTTTTGAGAAACACTGCTTTTGACAAAATTAAATACAATAGGCACTGCTTTGGAGAATCACTATTTTTGAGAGAAAATTTCAATAGGAATGAATACTTAGGTACTTACCTACTTATGTTTGCGAGGATGGATGGATGTTTATTATTGTGTCTAAAACATTGCAACAAAACAATAAAGTTAAAAACATAGGTACCTTTTTACCAGGGTAGGTTCCTTCGCGCCTTCGTGTGGGCAAGTGGCTTACCTACTCTGGTGACGGAGTTTTTAGGCCGCCTTAAGACCTCCATCATACCTTAGGCTGTTAAACCATGACGGAGGCTTTTAGGTTTAAAAACTCTGTCACCAGGTGGTCACCAGAGTTGACCACTTGCTCATACAAACTTACATTCAACGCTGACTGATCAAACTAGAAGCAGCGAGCAGTTTTATTGTCATGTGATTATAAACTTTATGACTGTTACTATAATGCATTTTCAGCGCTTTGAAAAGTGCTCTTGGCGCCGCTTCGCTTCGCTCGTGGTCGCCTGAGTTTCAAGTTTCTCAAGCGATACTATGTATTATGGTGATGAAGATAAAGTTTAAAATGAAATGACAATAGAACAGCGCACCGCTTCCCTTCCATCTCGGTGTGAATTGAGCCTAATACATCCTTGAATGGATCAGACAAGTTTGTCAGCAATTTATAACCTCCTCCATAGATTTATTCTCCTGCTTTGCATCTTTATAGCTACTTCCGACATGCCCTTAAATGATGATAGGCGTCTTCTACCACTGATTCAATTTTAAAACCAGGTTAGTTTTGAGAATCATCAAGTGAAGGGACATTTTTTTTCTTTTACCTATTTTGTCTACTATACTTATCTGTCTTTTGCATTAATTCTTCAAAAAATGTCAAAGTGGCAACTGTGTTCTTAGGAATAGGTACCATAGTAGTGATTTTTTTAATTATGTCTACCGAGACATAATAGTATTCAAAAGCAAGCGAAATTTACAGCATGCAGTTTGGAGTAAGTAACCGCTAACCCTCACTATACAACTTAACATGTCCTATAAACCCGTCGACCTTTGAGCTCCTTATTCGCCGATGATGCCACTAGACTGGACAAAATGTCCCTTATTTGGGGCAACACAAAAACTCGCAATTTCTTGGTTAAGGTATTATTGTCTGTGGTCTTGATAGACCGAGTTTTTGCTGTACATTCTTAGAATTTGTGCAACGGATATTTATTTTATTTGTTGGAGAATAGAGATAGTTATTTATTGGTTATTTTGAAGCTTTATTTTCTTAACATTCGTAACTAAGTAACTTAGGTATAGACGGATATAGGTAAAAGTTATTTCGTAAAAGTTTATTTAGTTATGTCTTATACGAACCATGGACGAACGTTATATTTCGTCTATGTACGAACTTTACTTACGTAGGTACAATACTTAAATAGTAACAAAAATTAAATTGTGTATTTCGGGGTTTCAGACTTTAACCGAAATTTAGGCAGTCCGGCTTAAGGACTATCCCTTGTAGGTAATTAACGGCTTCTTTTCTTACCCCGCTTAAAGTTTTGTATATAAACTTTTAGTAAGATTTTAGTTTTTAATGTGAGAGAAAAAGTCTTTTTCAGAGTGTGAGATGTCTTTAAGTATCAAGATCCCAATACTATTTATTTGAACCAATACCAATCATCATCATCATCATCATCCACAGCCCGACTTTACCCACTGCTGGGCATAGACCTCCCCTATTTTGTGCCATCCACTACGATCCAGCGCCAGTCGGATCCATTGTCGCCCCGCGACTTGAGCTATGTCGTCGACCCACCTCGCCACCGGACGCCCGACATACAGCCAATACCAATACCCAATATTATTTGAAACTACATACTTGAAAAGAAATAATTTCAAGTGATTTCATATGACGTGCGTCTCTACACCAAAGCCTTACTCCAAAACACTCATCTAAAAGAAATCTAAATGGTTTTATATATTGCATTTTATTGTTTTCCTGTTCAAGCCTCATCCTACGTGGTCCATTGAGTTTTTTGACCACTTCCAAGGTTAGATGACGAAGTTTTTGCCATTTTCATTGTACTGACAGCAAAAAAATACATCCTACTAATATTATAAATTCGAAATGTAAACTATGGATGGATGGATATATTTGTTTGTTAATTTATTCTCCCTCAAGCCGCTTAACGGTTTTTAATGAAATTTTGTACGAGGATTACTTATATCCTCGATTAACGCTTAGGCTACTTTTGGTCCCGGTATAATCGGGAAAGGAAACTTTGAAACGGCTGAAGGGATTCAGGGGTATTCCTATCTTAAAGTGATAGAAAAATGGCATAGATTTTTTACTGAGGTTATACCTATATCAAGGACTAGTAGCACGTCAAACAAACAAACAAACAAATTTTACCTCTTTATAATATTAGTATAGATATAGATATAACGAAGTTTGTTGGGACAACAAGTAGGTACCTAAATTATACAGGAAACTTTTGAATGTAGAAAGAGTTTTTAATCTGCAGAGAAAAACAGTTTAGTCATTTAAGTAACAGACTCTTGACAATATCTTAGTGATAATCATCATCTCTCTCAAGATTATCATTAACCGTAAAATAAAAACAACTGGTTAAACAGGAATTAACATATTTTTGGACGGGGTTTTTCCAAAACGGTAGGTTAAGCTACACATTCTAAAGTATGTACCTAAACAGGTACAAAAAATTGTTACAAATCAAAACAATGCTTATGATAACTGTCACAAACTGAACATTTTTAAGCTATTGCATAGCTTCTATCGCGGGCCTTGAGCGTGGAGACCGAATCCAGAAATTCCGTAACGAAAAAACCTAACGCTAGTCACTTTAGTTCAGCAACTCGCCTCTAGGTGTCATGTAATAGCTTTACCGCGGCAGTCCCCGAGTGCCACACTTTTTTTTTAATTCCTTTAATCGAATCAAAATAAAAAAAAATCTAGTCTAGATACACTAATTTCAGATGAACCTAATTACAATCATGCTGTTCTGTCTATCTGTACCAAAATCTCGAATATTTGAGATGCATCTCGCATCCGACTCGGCTGTCCCCAAATAATTCAGATTTTATCTTGTGTTATTAGGAATAGTATCGAAACCGGTTTTGGACTCATCGACTCAACGATGGCTTTGAGATCTTTTAATCGATACGGAATATCGATTAAGAATCGAGATAGATTATATTTACTAGAGTTTTACTGATATTACGTCTAACTGGAAGTGTTTAATTGATTCCTAGAAAATATTAAAGTCATTTAGAACTCTATAAAACGAAAAACATTGAAATTTTGGTATAAGGTAATATTTTAATAGATCTAGGTTCAATTTATCATGCATGATAAATTTTTCAAGTATCCAAAAGGATTTGAAAGGATCTGAAAATAATAATTGTCTACGCATCTTAGGAATACAATAATATATTTTTAATTAATCAGACAACTTAAGAATAGTACAGATGGTAAAAAACCAACAGAAACAAAAGGCCAACAGAAATAAACCTACAACATACAGTCATACCTACCTTAAATACAAAATACAAATGTACATACAGTCATGATCATATTTCATTTAAGTCTAGATGAAATCAATCAAGCATTAATAATCATTACCTACTCATTGAGGTACTTAGGTAAACACGCACAACACACACAAAAACTATAATCTACATGAGAATAAATTTCAATGTCATAAAAGACTGACTCCTATATAATTTTTTGTTATATTTTTCTATTGCGTCTACACGTGTTCCAATTCTTTGTTGTATATCGATTTAACACGTGTTTAAAATAGGCTTGTGTAATATTATAATGATAAAATATAATAGGGCAAGGAACCCTTTGTTATTTAAATTTAAAATGATGTTTAGAATTTTTTTACCGAGCTTATATGAAAACGTTGTTTTTTTTATATAACTTATATGAAAACTACTTAGTAAGTACCTACCCTAGTAGCATAGACAAAGTAGAACTATTCTACTTTGTCTGTGCTAGTAATGATCAAATGTGATAAAGTGATACTTACTTAATACATTTTACAATTTCCTCTATAACCACGGTGACCGTTAGTTCGCCGGTCGATGGGCTAATTTATGTAAAATCATTATTGGTTTAATATGGCCCTTCGAAGTTCAAAGCAGTCTCAAAATAAGACCACCGCTATGTAAAACCTAACCTAACTAAAATGTGACAACTAACTAATGTATGTTAATAGACTTCAGCTTATGCCCGATTTTTATAATTAAAAAAAAATTTAGGTACATACTTGACTTTTGCCTTAAAATGTATGAGTACCTACTTAGTTAAGTAATCTTGATTTTGGGTCCTGTAAAAAAATACTTCGAGACAAGACGGCGCGCGGCTTCAACCTTTTTTTATAAGCCATCGAGCTCACACGAACTACCTCCTTGTCCTCTATGGTTACATCAACCAACGTAATTCATACAAAAAAATAGAGCAGACATTAAAAACTAGCTTACGCACGGCAAATTTAAAAATGCGGTCGCCAAACTCGTTCCTATTTTGAATTTCACGCGCCATTAGACATTCAAATTTATTTAAACAGCTGCAGACGTAACATTGTATTCTACTCGTTCGATTTTTAAAAAAGTATTGAATGAGTTCCTATCGTAGAGTTTCGTAATAAAGTTTATATTTGAATTAAACAATAAAGTTTTATCGGCAGGTGGCAATGGAGCGATTTAGTGAGGACATCGACATTGTAGTTTTTCAGAGATGAGGCTATGACGTCATAAGCAATAGTAGATTCTAGTCTTTGAAGGTTGTTCATCCTAAGACCTAGGTCTTATTGAAACAGGTCGTAAGATAAATATTAAATATTAATTTATCTTTCTATAAATTCCCCCTTTTCCCAGTCCTGTCATACCTAGATTTATCTTTCAAAGCATCGTTAGTACAGGTCAGTCCTAGGCCATCCTCATAACGTACATTCAATCAGAAGGATTAATGACTAAGTGCAGGGACGGACTAAGACAGAAGGGCCGGGGGGCGGTACTAATCCCGATTTGCCCGAGGGCCGAGCGGCACAATTCGGGTCCGAGCTTAGATAATGATAGATGGTATACTAACAAAAAGTAATTAAATATACTTGGTACTAGGTACTTACCTACTAAAATATTCTTACCCTACCCTCTACCCCACACTCTCTTCCCATGTTCTGCCAGGTATATTGATTATTGAATCATAAGCGCATACGGCACGTAACTTCGTATCTAGAGTAAAGCTTCGGTGCTGACTCGCTATCGCGAAACGTGAAAACGGGTTCAGAATCTGAACGAACGAACGTACGAACTGTTATTGTAATGAATTCAGTATCCACCAACATTATCTGATAATGTTAAACATAACAACAATATAGGCTGACCCCGAAATTGTCATGAATATTCTGTTTATCGCGATAGCGAGTCAGGCCTCAGGCCCTCGGGGCCCGTGCAAGGGCCTGACTGGCAAAGACCACTTTGTTCTAGCCAATCCGACCCTGTCTAAGTGGAGGGATATTTATGAGCCACGGGTAAAGGTGACGTAGAATAGGCCCCATGAGTCCTGTATAGTCAACGTCAGAAGTTGTTAGCTGTGACGAGCTCTGAATGAAAACCATTGCGATAATTTACTGTTTTAAATCTTACGTTTCCTGTGTAATATTAAAGCCATTCCGTCATGTCTTTGATTTAGTATTTGAAGTTTTGTTTCCTCATTCCTGGAGCTCAATTCTCAATGACATCGTTTGATAACGATCACTGGAAATGTCAAAAGCGAGTGCTTTCAAAATTGGATTCTTCATTCGACAGGGCGAGTTTTTTAGGGCATACCGTTAGCGTTATGGACAATCATGTAAGGGCGTTAAAACTAAATTTTGAAAATAAAAATGAATTTTATTAGAACGCGGTGGATCTTTCTGTGTTGACCCAGCATGCAACATCTAAGCATAGATGCCTACTAGGTAAAGGTACATCAAGTCTTCACAGTTCTCACAAACCCTCTCTTTGTTCCAGGATGTGGAAACCTGATAAATGAGCTGACACGATGTTCCGCACGGCGTCAGTGGAGGGCTCAGGGCCGAGGACGCCGCCCGCCTACGCCCCGCACCCCCCCTACGTACCCCCCCGCTTCTTCCCCCCTCGCATCCGCCCCCCTCCCCCTCAGTACTGCTTCGATGCGGCTCGCTTCGCTTGCGACGCGTCCAAACCCAGATACTTAGACGTAGAACGGGAAAGGCTAGTCACAAGATGGCTCGCCGAAGCAAACGAGGCGTTAGTGCGAAGGGATAGGCCTCCTCGGTACAAACCGAGAAGCAGCGAGCGAAGGCCTGAGTTCGGGAGGCAGAATGAGTGGTCGGAGAACTTTCTTCTCGGTAGACGGAACGGTTCTGTCGAACCGGAGGATGATAGTGAAGTGTTGACGCTGAAAGAGTTTGTGGACAAGTTCTCTTTGCCAAGAGTTGTGGTGATAGACGGGGAGGATAGGCCGGTGCTGCTGTACCGGGTCTTGGAGGCCCATAGGAGGGTGGAAGCGGTACCGCTGTCGAAGAAAGGGAAGCAAGCTGGCAAGTCCTTGTTCATACCGGACTCTTACGATGGTGAGTGCTCTTGTATATTTATGTTACCCTGGTACTTCAGTTGCAACATTGTTTATGTTGCTTTTGTAAGTAATTATGACTAAGTTAAGACTTAATGTAATTGTGTTCTGCAGACTATCTTCATACATTTTGTATTGTAAAAAACAAAGTTGCTATGGTGATGGACCTACGGACATCCGTACGTTATAGAAATCGGGCATTAAAAACATTGTTTTGATGACCTTCTGAATGACAGTACTGCTACCTCATGGACGATTGCTACTTACCATTAAAAAGGAAGTGTAACTAATGATGTATATACATCCATCGAACAATGGATTGACAATGACACACCCGAATGATGCCATTATAGAACTGTTCCACTCCTTTTGAGAACTAACTACCATCAGTAGGTGCTCTACTTTGGGAAGTGATTGATAATGCTTTACTTACCGCAGCTTTGGTCGTATTATCCCGGTTAAAAAGTAGCATTTATTAAATTAGTAGGATAGCTGTACGTCCCGTCAAACAAACAAACTTTACCTCCTTATAATCTTAGTATGTATAGGATAGTAGATTTTTGTTTTTTTAAGCGCTTTTTTAGGGAAACTCTTTGTAACTTATCTACACGCTATGTTATTGTAAAAAGTAGAATAACTAAGTAGGTTATTCAATATACTACAAGTGTTCTACATATTATACAGAAGCCACAATAATTACTTAATTAATGACGGAAATTACTTAAACCCACTAACTAACTTGTGCGGTACGTCTAAGGTCAAAGATTATATTTTTGAAAAACGTTTTTAGTGATTTAACGGTCGTAATTGCAACACTGCATAAAGGTTTGCTTCACTTTCAAAACTATCGTGAGTTGTAAACGTGAGTGTGGGACGCGCCCGCGATGAGTTACCATAACCATAACCATAATACCTATACTTTATTTCTTGAAGCGAGCTAATAGGAGGAAAAATAAACGCATGTGATTGGTCAAATCAAATCAAATCAAATCATTTATTATGGAACAAATTACATGAAATAGGTTAAAATAAGGAACGTTGACTTCCACAAAAGTTGAAAAACTGAGTAGTGGAGTGTAAAATTATTGTCTATTCTCGGATTGGCTGGATTTGACAAATGACAATTGATTTGACAATCTAGCCAATCACGAGAAACACAATTATTTTCGACGACCAATCACGTGCGTTTATTATTCTTCCTATTAGCTCGCTTCAAGAAATGAAGTACCTATAGATGAAGATTCTCCGGAAGAATCATTGTCGGTAAACCGACAATATTTTTACGTGAGTAATTTCCCGTGTGACGTAAAAAAGTCGTGAACTGAAGCCGAGAGGTGAAGCAGCCCGCGATAAGGGCAATCGTTTGTATCGGCAAGTTCTAATCCTACCGCAGTCCGATTTTTGTCCGAATGTAATGTGACGGCCGCAGAATCTCAAAATACCAGGTGGCCTTAAGCACTATCGGTGGCCTTATATGGCCTACAACTAATGGGCCTGGTCTCCCACGCGTGGCCAAGGCGGTCGTTAGAAGCCCTTTGGGGCACTTGTTGTACTTCAATTGCCAAAGTTTATATCTGCCGGCTTACCATGACGTATTATTAAACAATGCTTTAGGTTCTAACTGTCATACCTTTACGTCAGTGCCTTTACAGAGTTTATTAGAAAATGTAGATCGTCAAAGCCAAATTCATGTTGCTAAATGTCAAATTAATTAAATATGTAACTAAAGACCCAGTATTGGTATAGTTTCTGTACTTAAATAAATGGTACTTACCTACCTATTTAAAAATATCTTTTTTAAAGTCCAAACAAATAAACCTCTGCAGAACCCTTAAAGCACAAGTCATACCTACTCCACCTTGACTACATTTCCTAAAACCCTGTGATCAATAGAAAACAGTTCTTCAGATAAAAATCTAAATAACGTACAGAGCATAAATCAGTGAAGATTACCTGGGAGTTGAACCCGCGACCCGCATCATCGGCTGACCGTTAGGTACATTGTACTGCGCCTAGGTACCTATAGCTAAGTGAATATCTAGATAATACTTAGGTATAGATATGGATATAAAAGAATACTTACATAGATTAACGGCCAATCTCAATAATAGGAGATAATAGGTAGGATGTTTACACACTTTACACTCATTTTGTATGGAAGTAATGTCAATTATCTACCCAGTACCGCTATATTGACTTATTTAAGTTTATTTTATTACTTAAATACTTTTTTATTTAGGTAAATTTGTATGAAAGTACAAAAAAAATATAAGTACCTAAAATTAAATATTTAGGCTGTTTAAGAAATGTAGGTACCTATTCACAGTTAACAATGATGCCCTCTTTTTATTTTTTCTCAAAACTATCGTACTTAGGTACTGATAGTGATAACTCTCCATTAACAGGTATGGACCACATTGTATAACGATTTCATATTTTTAATAATTAAATTGAAAACTGCAAGTACCTACCTACTTAGCATCTTCAAAATTTATTCGTTACAAAATTAATATCAAAGACACACGAAAATTCGCATCACTCTATCATAGAGACGCAAAGTCACAACTTTAAATTCGCACTAAATTATAACCTACATCCACAAATGAAGGTCACTCACTACACAACTGTAATGAATGATAGTGCCACTATTGGTTAATAGGTAGAAGACGTCCGTTTGTAAACGGCCGTCAGAATATCCGCTATCCGGCTGGTGTAGTTGAATGTGTGGTACATACCTACACGATTCAACGGATAGATTATAATTAAAAATAACGAGATGAAATGAAAAAAGTTCAATTTCTCATCAAATTAATTAAGAAATTAAAAGTAAAAAACCCTTAAGGTGAATCTTTTTCTTAGTTTTTGTTTCTGTTAAAAACCTTTTTTTATTTTAGTTTATGAACGGTACAGCTTAAGAGGAGTTGAGAACATTTAATTATCAAAGATGAATAATATAGCAATAATCATTTTGAACTATTAAAATTAACCAAAAACGATTGTACGATGTAGCTGACGGCCGTTCGCTAACGGCCGTATATACTATGTATGTCATAGACTCATAGCATAGACACTTCAATCAAACACCTATGATTCATCAAAACAAATGGTAAGTAAGAATGCTGCGCATGCGCCAACGATGTTTGGAATCAATTGTTTGCGGAACGCGACGCGCGTGCTAATGTTATTTGTTTTACAATTTATTGACGCATTGTTTATTAGGGATAGCTGTTTTGTGCAATAAAACTTGTAATTATGTCTATTGTTAAAAGACGATTTTTTTTTAAATAAAGTAGGTTGCCACTTTTGCCACATAATCGAAATAACCAACCCTCTTTTGAACCAGTAAACCTAATTAGCTAAAACCACTATTAAATCTGTTGCTATCTCTTATCGATTATTCTAAGCCTGCACTTAAAATGCAGGCATATTTTTTTAATTTAATGGTTCTTACGTTTCTCCTAAAGAGGGCACGTGATGTTATTCCTCAAACAGTTCCTCGAATAGCGGTCGACACCAAAGTCTTTAATCAGCGCTACAACCATCAGTTCTCATTATACCTACGTCCTTCTGTCAATGGACGTGAGAATTATGTTAAATGCCACATAGGCTGGATGTCACTTCAAAATAACCTGCAATGTGAAATAAGCTTTATTCTATTGGTGCTAAGATTTCAAATAGGTAGGTACTTATTTGTTTTGAAGGCTAGATGTCAAAATGTGTCATTGTTTTTGAACATGGACATTGACTGGTCTATAATGTCAACGCACTTCTATTTTACAGTTCAATGACATATCAAATCATCTGATTCGTAAATTTTAAATACCTAAACAAAATCAACTATTAATTAAATTTATTTCATTTTGTATATAAGACAATATGGAAAACGCGTATTTGGATGTGAATTTGATTAATTAAACCAATTTATTGCTCCACACCGACAGTCCCTACTTTTAAATGGTTTAGTTTAACAATAATTATTATTTTACGACAGACCGCATAAAACGACCACACTAAAAGTATGAATTACTTTAAAATTACCTATATTTAGTTGACCATAACATTAATAATTTAGTAACAATTCACATTAATAATATAATTACCTGTATTCAGTTGACCATAAAATTAATTTTAATTTATTTATTTATAAATAATTGTGTGGCTTAGGTACATTATTTTATCTAAACATAGAGCATACAATCAGTGATAGGTTTAAAAATAATGAATATTGTTTAATCTGTGCATACGTTCCCTTTCGTCAGGACAATAGCATTCCCGTAGACAATCTCCGGTCGATCTGACGCACGTGTGTCGTCGCCTGCAACCGTCTCTATTGCGCCGCTGTAACGCAATCTCTGTGGTTGTAGGAGTTTTTATATGACTTTGTAGAGACGAAATTAAATAGGTAATCATTTTAGTTCCTCAAGTAATGTAAGGGGAAGTTTAAAACGGGCACTTGTGACAAGTCAAGCCATGGTTATTTGGAGAATAAGGCGGCAGGCAAGAACCTTGTATCTTGCAAGGGGATTAACTCGACATATTTTTGCGGCCGTTTTTCCTCAGCCTTCAGGCGTTTGAAGAGCAAACAGAATATTGAGCGTGAGTCATTACTGCCATTACTGCTACTTACGACACATTAAGCTAACTGTGGTGTGCTAGGAGGTACAGTTTGACCTCTACCATTCCTTCCTATATTTGGTATTGTTTTGCAGACGTCTTCAATGTACATACGATTCGAAGCTTAATACATTCTTGATTTTCATTTCACGAAAGTTTGGTGGAATATTGCTGAACTAATAAAAAGCTATAGTAATTTATTCTGGAACGTAGACTAGCGCTGCTGTGAAACGACTTGATTTGTGAAATGGACTCTAGATCACTAAAGTGCGAGATGATGGATGTGCGAGAGAGGGCGCTTTCGTGTAAACATTGTAATCAACAGCCGCAATCTTAAAATAAATGTTTAAAATAAAAATACCAAATAAAACACAACAAAAACGTATAAAAAGTGTTCAATAAAGTGCAATTCATACGTGACATTGTTATCTCGGTGTAAAACTCACTGTGTGCATAAAAACTCTCGAGATAAGTGATACTGTGATGAACCAAATCGGACCCTAATAAACAATGACAATTATGATGTTAATGATAATACAGAACTGTGAGTAAAGTGATTTCCGAACTTATGTGTAAAAACTATAAATACAAGTTACAACCAATGATTTCGATATAAGATAAAAGACAGTGAATCAAAAAAAACAAACAATCACAAGTTAGACGGTTATCCAGTTCAGTAACCTACCCTCAAGTTTTTAGTTCAACCAATAAAGCATAAAACGAGATCTGGATTGAGAACAATAATTTCACCATTCCTTACATGAGACGTTTGGTGCGATGGCTATGATGGTCGCTTCGCATTCCGAATGCTAGTGTTCGAATCCGGCTAGAGCAAGAGTACTTTTTGCATTAAATTTTTTTTTATAAAGTATATGAAGTTATAGAATTTCGCCAATTGAACAAAATAAAGCTATTTTATAAGCTTTTATTATCAAAATTAAAACTATGGATTTTGTGACACAGAGACGTCTGCGAAAAATCAACTCTGAAAATGACCTATTAAACTTGAATGAAAAGATACCAAACAACGCAACAGTTATATTTGACGAATCAATGCGAAGCCTACCAGATGTATCGTTGGCAAACAATTCACGAGTAATAGAACTAGAAATGCAATTAGAAGAGATAACGAAAACTTTATCAACTGCAAACGAAGAAGTAGATGTCCTGACCTTAGAAAATAGTCATTTGAAGAAAGAAATAGAAAATTGTAATATAGTCATTAAATCGCTGAAAAATTTACAAAGTCCAGTATCTGAGCGACAGCGCTGTCTTTCACCTAAACATAAGATGCAACTACGTGATAAGAATAAGAAGCAGTTATTCCTGAAAACTTCAAGTACTAAGGATAGAGCAACACAAACTGATATATTGATGAAACCAAGTAAAAAACTGAAAACTTCAAGTACTAATGATGGAGCAACACAAACTGATATATTGATGAAACCAAGTAAAAATGTGAAAACTTCAAGTACTAATGATAGAGCAACACAAACTGATATATTGATGAAACCAAGAAAAAATCAAAAAGTAAAGCTAATTTTAAAACAGAAAAATAAATATATTAGTAAAAGCCTGCTTAAAAAAATTCGAGTATTAAAGCGAAAAATGTCTAAGCTAGAGGAGGAATTGAGGATTATTCAGAGAGATAGAAACACTTTACAGCATAAAATAAAAGAATACGAATACGAAACAAAACAAGAAAACCCCAAAACAAACGAAATTATAAGCCGTACATTTAATTTAGAACGAAGAAATGTTAATATATTTTCCGATAGCGTCGGAAGTGGACTGGCAACCCGCCTGCTGAAACAGTCAAGCACAATAGAAGTCATCAATCATTGCAAACCAGGAGCAACTGGCAAACAAATACTTTGTAATTTCGAACAGAACACAAAAGATCTTCAAGAAAACGATTTGGCTGTCATATTCATCGGCAACTACTACAACGAAAAGCATGACACAATATATTATACAGAAATTATAAAAAGTATTTTAGGTAACAAGAATAGAAGATTTAACGTATTATTGGGAAGTGTTATCTACGATGGAAAAAATGACTCTCGAATCTACAATATCAACAAGGAGCTCGCTCGCTTGGCACAAGTGACAGAGAAAGTGAAATATTTAGAACTAAACAACACCAGCAGACATGTAATTAAAAGCTTAATTACTACTGAAATACTGAACTCATGCAGCAGCTTTAATAGCTCGTCCTGCCTAAGGTTTATTAAAACTCAAGAATGTGACACAGCCCCAAATTTTCCAAGGGCCTCGAAAATAACAGTAAATGGTTAAAAATAGTGCATGCCAATATTCAAAGCATAGGAAATAAGTATTTGGAAATTGAATTGTTAACTGAAAATACTAAATGTGACATACTTTGTCTAACTGAAACATGGTCAAGGGATTACAAAATTGATGCTATGTGTATAGAGGGGTATAGTTTAGGAGCATATTATAACCGAAAGATTTTTGAGCACGGGGGGACAGCTATTTTTATTAAAAGAGATTTGGATTACAAAGTAAGAAATGACATAGTGAAATTAAGTTTTGAAATGAATTGTGAAATAGCAGCTATAGAAGTTAAATGTTATAAATTAATAATTATCTGTTTATATAGACCAGACTATGACTACCAACTATTTGAAAGTATTTTGACAAAAGTATTAGAAAAGACTAGTATAGAGAAAAAACGATTTGTAATAGCAGGTGATTTTAATTTAAATGTATTGAGAGATAATAAGTATAAGAAAAAAGAGGTACATAAATTTCTACGACTGATCGATGAATTTAAATGTAAAGTGGTATTAGCTGAGCCTACTCGAATTACAAATAAAAGCGCTACTTGTATTGACAATTTTATAGTTAACAACGATATAAATTTTAATAACCATATAGGTAGAGTGCTTCAATGGAAACTATCTGACCACAACGTTATTTTATTAGACTATTTAATAAATGAAGATAAGCGCAAAAGTGACAACGGTAAGAAAGTAACGATCAGAGTCAAGTCTCAGTTAAATAAAAATTACTTCCATTACTTATTCGGTAAAGACTATAACGCTGTTGATAGCGCAATAGATGCTACTACAAGTGCAAATGAGAAAACAAATCTTTTAATGGAGCACCTCAAACATTGCTATAATGCGGCGTTCCCTCTAAAAACAATAATGATGAAAAGTAATAAAAGACATCCACTAACAACTAAAGGTATACTGACATCAAAATCTAACATTCAAAAGCTGGACCTATTGCAGAATATTTATCCATGTCCAAATAGAAAAAAGAAAATAAAGGCTTACAGGAAAACTTTCAGAAAAGTACTCGAGACTGCCAAAAAACTAAGCAACTCAACTAGAATTAACAATGCAGAAAATAAAATAAAAATGACCTGGAAAATTGTTAAAGAACAACAAAATAAGACATACAGTAATTTGAAAAATAAAATTAATAAAATTCGTAACATAAATGGTGACATCGAGACAGACTGTAAAAGTATTGCAAATAGCTTTAATACCTTTTTTAACAATATTGCACGCAACTTGACGAAAAAATTAAATGTACAAATGGAACAATATGATAAATACTTGCAAAAACAACCACTGACCAAAATATATTTTCCTATGATTTCACATTCTGAACTTAAAAAAATAATATTTAGTATTAAAAGCAAGACATCCCAGGACATTTATAATATGGACACTAAAACAATAAAAGAACTAATTTTATGTAATAATAGTATGTTTAAAATGATTTTAAAAATATTAAATGAATGTATTTGCCAGGGCATTTTTCCCGATAGTTTGAAAGTAGGTAAAATTGTGCCATTATACAAAAAAGGGGAATCTATAGAGGTTGGAAACTATAGACTAGTTTGTATCCTACCCGTTTTATCAAAAATACTGGAAACTGCAATCAAATCAAGGATGATTTCTTACTTTGAATCAAACAAATTATTCCAAGAATGTCAGTTTGGATTTCGAAAAAATAGATCAACGGTACACGCAATTCAGAAAACTGTTAATTTTATACTAGAAGCAATGGATAAGGCCCAAAAAGTATCTAGTGTATTTTGTGACTTATCCAAAGCGTTTGACTGTCTGCGGCATGACGTATTGCTTTACAAGCTTGGTTTTTACGGTTTTGAAGGCACTGAACTAAAAATTTTGCAGTCTTATCTAAAAGACAGAGTACAGATTGTCAATGTTAATAATGCAAAATCAGACAGGGAGTACAGTGACATCGGTGTGCCACAAGGCTCGATATTAGGCCCGTTATTATTTTTAATTTACGTCAATGACTTGGCAAATTGCCTACCGGATTGGGCATTTGTGACTCTTTTTGCTGATGACACCCATGTAGGGATAAAAGATAGCAAGACGGAATTATTAAATATACGAACTGATACTGTTGTATTAAAACTAAAGCAGTGGTTTGAGGCTAACGGTATTATACTAAACGCTGATAAAAGCACTATTCTGAGTTACGCGACCAAAAGCAATAGCAAATTAGAAACAAATAGGGAAGTCACTTTTTTGGGATGCACTCTAGATTCCACATTATCTTTTGAAAGCCATATAGACAAACTTTGTAAAAGGTTGACGAGTGCTAACTATGCCCTTTTCAAGCTCAAACAAATAGTAGACAAAAAAACACTTCTAGCAGTATATTACGCTTATTGTCATTCCATTATCAATTATGCCATAACAGTCTGGGGAAGTGCTTCGGAAGTTGGAAAAGTTCTCATCTGCCAAAAAAGATCAATACGTATTATACATGGTTTGCCTAGATTGACATCAGTTAGAGCTTATTTTAAAAAAACAAAAATTCTAACTGTTGTATCATTATTTATATTCAATTCCCTATTAGAAATACACAAAATTAGAGACAAACTACCAATGAAAATGAATGTACATAATTACAATACCCGAAATAAGGAAAAGCTATTTATACCAAAAAGTAGAATTAAGAAAACTTATAGACAGGGGACGGGCCTTAAGTTATGTCTCTATAACAAGCTGCCACTAGAATTAACACGACTTCCACTAAAAGAATTTAAAATAAAATTAAAATCATTTCTTGAATCTCATCCGTACTATACCATCAATGAATTTCTATGTTCCTCTTTTTCTGACATTACCATTAATTAATTCAGTTGTTATTGTATGTATTTATTTGTTGTTGATTTTTATAATTTTATTGAATGATTATTAATTTTAATGCTAATGAATTTACTTCTACTTATATTCTATGACTTTATTATAAATTTTGACTTGCCAATGTTATGGGATGTAACAATATGGTTCAAATAAATGAATTTACTGAATTTACTGAAATAAGTACTCATCATCATTCATCATTTCCCTGCCCTTATTCCACACTAGGTGGGGTCGGCCCAACATGTTTTCTTCTTCCATTCATCTCTGTCACTCGCCAACTCCGAATTCATTCCTCTCACACTCATGTCCTCTTTCACACAATCCATCCACTTCTTCCTCGGTCTTCCTCTACTTGTATGTCCATCCACACTCATACTCATAACTTTCGTAGTTTCTTTCTTAGATCACTAAAGTACTAACCTACCTAAAAGCACAGACAAAGTAGAACACAAGTAATCTATGGTAAAAGCTTGGCTGAAAGTTCAGGATGTTACTGCCGATCTTCAGTTAAAAGATTGTGAAAAAAAACTTACTAACATTACAACCAAATAGAAAGAAGAAAAATAACTTTTTTCAAAAGGTAATGGTTTTTCTCTCTTTCTTCTAAACGCAAGTTTGTTAGTTCAAAGATCTCCATGACATAACTTCCCATGACTAAAATAGGCTGGTCAAGTACCCCATATGTAATACCATAAGAACACCACAAGATCATTTAAAAAACGAAGAGAAAGTGTGAAATGAGACATTTTACATGTTGTCGGATGTATAAAAGGCAGTGCGTTGGTTTCGACACGAAAAGTCCATTGATACACGGATTCGATCCTACAACCTTTGGATCGAAAGTCGCTGTACCAATCCACTTACTGCCAGTCTTATTAACCTGCCTATTGCCGATTTTGGTTACTGACGGTAGATATTTGACACAATTTGTTTGGAAGTAATGTCACAGTAAGCTAAACCAGAGATAAAAAGGTTATTGAAACTGGCAGTTAGATAACCCAGCTTGATAAAAATAAATACATAGATAGATACTACCTTTGACATGCCTTGGACATTTCACATCGAGTCAGTCATCTAGTACTATAGCTAAGATGATTAGGTACTTCTTACTTATGCACATATTTCCTCCTGTAATACCATAAACAAAAATTCATTTATTATTTCTTATCTTATCTTACCTTTGTGTATGTGAAAAGGCCACCATAGACAAAACTTAATTATGTGGTGGTGGTACAATGGCTGTGGTTATGTGACATTGCAACATCGAGCACAATGGCTGCCATGCTCCTATGTTCATTGAAACTTAACGAGGCATTCGTGGCCAAGCTTGCTGACGCCCGATTCCTTTACTAATATTACGAATAGCCGTAGATCTATCGCCGGGGCAACGTTGTTATCTGTCAAAAAGTGTCATAGATAGATAGATAGCACATACAAACATACACAGTAGAAAAAGACGTAAGGAAGTACATTTTACTGCTACGACTCCGGTAGGATTCGAACCTGCGATGATACAATGCAAGCGATCGTCCTAATCGCGGACTCCTATAGATCACTTAGCCACGAAGCCCCGGAATTATCGGTTTTCAGCTCCGATGAGGTTTAACCTTTGTGTGGTATAAAAATATAAAAATAATGTTAGCTGCTAAAGATACTTTAGGAGCCATATTATAGTCAACACAGAAATACAGAAATACAGAAATACATTATAATTATTTCTACCATAGATAAGTTATCTACACTTTCCATTTTACGCGCGCATCCGACCGGAACGCATGAGTTAATGCGCATAATATGTGCCTTCCGTTTCTTATGTTTTTAATGTACTTGTGTCACAATATCCAGTATAGAGCTGGTTTTGAAGAATAAGTACCAGGCGATCAGAATTGGATAGGATATCAGTCTAAAACGAAGTATAGTCTGCGGAGATTTGCCGTGTTTATCAATGAACCCTGTAGATTCCTTACATAAGCCATCCTTGCCCTTGAAGAGCGTAGGTACTAGGTATAAAAGCTTTGATAAACTAATCATAAAAGTTTACTGTATTTTGGACAACAAGTTTTTGAGCTCGATCTCTCAGCCCTTATCACAACCAACAAAGCTTAAAATAATTTGTAGCGCTGTTTTTCAATCTAGTGCGAAGAACTACCAGGAGAACATCAATTGATAGAATATGAAGCGTTCTACCAAGAAAAAACTCTCAAAGAAACCAATAGTAGTTAGAAAATCAAATTACGAACTTTAGAAAAATGTAAGTACCTTATTTCCTACAAGTAGCTAGACAAATTGGCTGTCTTCAATTAATTGTATACAAATTATCTTAACAAGTTAAACATTCCATTTGATTTCCCAGCGTTTAATTTAAACACAAAATACTCCATTAATATGCCACATGCAGTATCCGGTCTACTATTTTGTGTAACGGTATCGTACCTCCGTGGTAGGTCTGGGTTTTGTCTTAGGTAAATTACATACATACAAAATCCTATGGAAAGAAGCAGGCAAGAACCTGGTGGTGCGCTCCTAGTTTTATGGACAGCTGGAAGGGGAAGACCTCATGCCTGGACCAGTGGTGACATTTTGGAAAAGGGCCAGGTCAAAAGTACCCTAAACCGGCGGCGAGCGTGTATAAAGAATGTAATGATAGTGAATGAGGCAAAAGAGTGTCAGGAATCAGGATTGTAGCAAGTGGAACTCCGCGGTCTCTGCCTACCACTATGGGAAAGAGGCATGATTATCATGTATGTATGTATGTTTTTAATGTATGTATGGTCCAATCTGAGTTGGAGCCCGTCTGTCCAAGTAAAGTTATAAACTTTAGTGTGACGTCACAAGTTAGTTGTCGCGCTCTGATTGCGATGACTTTGCATCGAGGACGGAGTCAGATTCAAGGAGTCGTGACTAATATCTCATAATAAACATCTATATATAATATGAATATTATGTTAGATGGTTTTGTTCTGGCTACCGGGATAAAATATAGCCTATAACCACCCCGACCGTCCAATCTACACATCATCGGTGGAAGAATTTCTGAAATCGGCTGAGTGTTTTCGGAGATTACCTCCGAAAACAAACAAACATAGTTGAAAATAAAATAAATAAATAAATAGGACCTAATTTTGAATGTTTAAAAAATCTATAAAAATAATGTATTTTTAAGATTACTATAATACTTACTTAGCTAAAGTTATGTAACTGGTTATCTCTTGGTCACCCGTGTCATTGACCAGACCAGACTCACAATGCTTCAAATCTAACGCTATGAGGAAATAGGGAAACCGCAAATGATGGCCCGACCCCTTATTCATAAATGTCAGCCCTAAAATAAGATTAAGATTGTTTTATTAAGCTTGCATAGCTAAAAAATAGCTTAAAAATTCACCGATGTGTAGAATGGACTGTCAGGATGGACTGTCGGGGCCCCCCATAGCTTTTAGGCTAATATTTTATGCTGGTAGTTAAATGGTAGTTAATTATAAATAAGAAAAGTAAACCAAAAATATTTAAAAAAAATTACAGAATAAGAATAAGAATAAGATAAGAATAAGATTATCTTTATTTCAGAGAACACACAGAAAGAAAACTAATCATTGACTTCAATTCAAACGGTCTTTTTGAATACAGGGACGGACGTCGAACCTGCATCTTCATCAGATCTAAGATAACAGCAACTGAATTCACTCAGACATTTTTACCAACAAGATATAGTTAAGAGATTGATTTTATTTGCAGTAAGTATTAGTAATATACTAGCTGAGCCCTGAAAATTTCCCGTTCCCGTCGGAATACCGAGATCAAAAGTGGCCTATCATCAATCGATCGGATATAAGCTATGCAGGTACCAAATTTTATTCGAATCCGTTGAATAGTTTTCGCGTGAAAGAGTAACAAACACACATACATCCATCCATAGTCGGATGGATGGACAAACTTTCGGATTATAATATTAGTAGGAATGACAATGTATGTACAGTCGCGGAATGAAATGGTTGACCACCTTAAGATCTATTATTGCTTGTTAGGTTTGATAACCATTTGACACAACACTCTAGTAGCAGTTTAAAAGGTAATATGTGCTTGCAATGCGTCAAACGAATCTATTTCAAAACCGGTTAACCTGCGAGTGTACAATAAGGATCAAATGAGAATTCAACCTTCCCAAAGTCAACTGTCTCAAGTATTTACTCAAGATGACAAGTATTTTATCTATTTCCTTCCTCAACACTCAAGTATTTGCAATGAGCTATCAATATTCACGACTGCATTCTTACTCATTGAATAATCAACCACAAGGTTACATGTGAAAAGCACGTGTTTATTTTTACATATTTGTAGAATCGTACTGGAATCTACTTTTCAATTGAAATAGTCTTTTAAAAACGCCAATGGACTTCAACACGGGCTTTAATTGAAGAATAATATCGTAACCAGTAAGCTTTCTAGCAGCGTCGATGGGCTTGCAACCTGTGCAACGCATGGAAAGTTCACTTCTACAAAAAGTGGGCATGTATAGTCGACAAAGAAATTGGTTTACCACTCTAAGGCTGAATATAATATGCACGTACAAAACATCAAGGGCTATTTTCGCTTGACAGATTGACCTGCTACGTCAGAATCTGTCATTCAGTAATCCTTAGCGAATAATTATGTTACTGGGAGATGTCATCAATAGTGGTAAACCAATTTCTTTGTCGACTATACCTACCGAATGTATTTGGACATACGTCTGACCCTCAGACATCTACAAAGGATCTAAAAAATTACATAAAAATCTGAAAGAAATGTCTACCGCTCCCTGGGATACAGTCGTGATCATAATTTAATTTTCTTTTCAACATGCAAAAAACTTTGCCTCATTCCAGGGACTTTAAGGAAAATCTATCCGTGCAATTTGAGTCAAAATATGTGACTGTCGGTAGATTAGATACCACTTAAAATCCCTTTTAGGGTAGAATCGTGCTAAGTACCGCACCATCCGGGCACTTAGAAATGTGGTCAATTGACCATGGCACATGTGGAATGAGGATATAGAGACCATTAGGTATTACCTAACTAACTGAAGTCTAATAATTAATGATGGTTATGTGATCGACTGGTTTTCGGAGTTTAAAACTTGCCTTCTGCAAAATGTAGGCAGAAAATTTTAAAACATCGTTTTGGACTGGTTTCCTCTTTGTTTCTTTCACGGAAAAATTATGACAAATCATAAATGTTCGTTATTGGTCGTACGTAAGGGGGCGTGGATTGTTATAAGATGTATTTATCTAATATGTTGTCTGAAAGCATTTGCCCTTTACTAGGTGTCTTCTCTTGTACTGGGTTATTATGTCGATGGTCTAAAACTACAATTTAAATCAATGCGTAATCATAGAAAGTGCGCGCAACGTTCAACTAGGTACCAGGAAAGCATAACATAATAGGAGTCACACGTTGATTAGTAATTGTGCTATCTGCCGGTTCCCGTAGAAAACACGGATGCTCACTTAACTTTGTTTTCACTTTGCACTTAGCACTTTTACTTTGGATTTATTGCAAGTCAAGTCAGTTTTTGCTACTTAAGTTAAAAATTTACCTGTTTTGCCAAGATAACTTAATTCAACAGTTAGAGAATGGCCCGATCAGTTGAGAGGAGGGTTTAGGTGCTGGGCAAGCTTATTCCATCTCAACAATATCCCGGGCACTACAGTGTCCCGTTAAGTGTGGGCAAAGATTGCCTCCTGACACTACACTGTATTTAAATCATCTAGTAGTACCTAAAATTGTATCAGAATTAGAATCAGAAATATTTTCATTATTTTTAAAAAGTGTTAAGGCCTGCCTTATTATAACTACTACAAAATAAATATTCAAAGAAAACTAGTACCATAGACAAAACTACTTTTGTTTGTCTAGATACTGGTACTAAAGTACTAAGCCAAACCAAATAAATCTTTGTATTGAAACATTTCCTTATCTAACTAAGATACTATTCGAAATACTTTCAACTAATTAATATAATTATTTCACACAACTAAATAGGCTAAGCTGTGTCGTAAGCCGCAATAATTGTGACTAATTAAATGGCTATTAGTTATGAAAGAGCAATCAATAATTTAACGTGAACTACTGCTCAATAACTGCCAGTCTCAATAACCTATCTATCTTTCGTTTTGCTTGACTGTTGGTAGTCTAGTTTCGGAAATTACCTCCATCGAACAAAGAAATAAACTTTATCTCTTTATGATATTACTATAGATCTTACCAATATTATAAAAGGGAAAGTGTGTGTGTCTGTTTGTCTGTTCATCCAGACGGACGAACAGACAAACAGACACAAAGTTATTGCAATAAACACCAATTAGTATTATGTACTGTCAAACTTTAAGCTCTTTTGGATCATGTGAAAGACTTCACAGGATCCAAAAGAGTTCTAATTGGTGTTTATTGCAATAACCTTTATAATTTACGAACGAACCTTTATTTAATTTATCCCGACGTTTCGACTGGACTATTTCGAGCTTTAAGTTATTTGGTAGCATAACTATGAGCGCTCAAACAAATATTCTAACAGTGAAAGGCGACAAGAGTTCAAGGCAGATAAGTCAAGTTTGCACTATCTGTACTTAAGTGGAGCTAACGGAATACCGACTTGCCAGTTTCGCGGGGTTTTGGCTGGATCTGCCGAAATTTAAATGAAATGGTCACGTTTTCAGTTTATGTTTGGACGGGTCGATTGGTGACTTGTGTGTGGATAACTTTGTGTAGGTACCTATGACTTTTAATCATGAAACATTAAGTAGGTAATGTTTTTATGAATTGTAGGTTTTTCGTTTTTGGACTAATATCTTCTTTTCAGAAAAAAATACAAACGAATAAAATAAGAAAAATCACCAAATCCTCCAAAACCAACTAGCTTCAAAAGAGACCCAAAGATTCCGCTTATCCGCTACATCTATCCTAAAACTTGCCAAATTGGCAACACTGTGTTGCATTATCCAACCAACTGCAACCAGTTTTAGAAGGAACAATAATTCTGTCAACTGCTCAGCGCAGACAAGTCAGTAGCCCGCTGAGATGGGTCGTGGGTTCGACTTCCGGTGCTATTGATTGAAATATTTATTGGACTCTGTTTTCTAGGGACTGCTAGACATTTGAATTGGTGTATTTCTGGTTGATCGAACAAATTGTTTTATGTTTTTGAAGTTAATAAACACAAGCATTAAGTTGCTAAGCTTGGGACTAGATGACGCTGTGTGGAATGTCCTAGGATATTTATTCTTATTTATTTATTTATACTGAATGAATAGCACCTAAACGGGTGCGTTAAGAGGAATAGCTTATGTGCCCGTGCTCTTCAATTGGTGCACCTCAAAATAGGTGCGCCACGAAGAACACTTCTTGGAGATTACCTCATTATAATTTTAGTTAAGTAATAGAAAACTAAACTTAAATAGTCATTTTAGTTAAGATAAAGGTCATACGATATCAAGATGTCGAAGGAGGACAAACACGAACTACCAGGCACGCAGAAGCGCAAGGAGCATTGTTTAGCAATTAGCCTCCGATCGGGTGACATACCTGAAACACTAACCTTGTACCAGGCGAACAGGGGTCACTAAGCGATGTATGAAAGTGTGTTTTCATGTAAAACTAAGTAGGGTTTGACCGAGTAGCACTTTGTCTTTGTAATGAATTTTAGGTTGATTTTAAATGATTTTTGTTGAGATTCTTGTTATGTTTTGTGGTATTGGGTGATCAAGTACTCCCATGTTTTCTACATTCGACCAGCCTAAATAGGCTTTGAACGGGTGTAATAACATTCATATCCTCATTCACACAATCCATCCAAACAATGAATAATTTAAATTTCGAATTTTAAGCTATTGCATAGCTTCTATCGCGGGCCCTGAGCGTGGAGACCGAATCCAGAAATTCCGTAACGAAAAACCTAACGCTTGTCACTTTAGTTCTGCAACTCGCCTCTAGGTGGCATGCAATAGCTTTAACGCGGCAGTCCCCGAGTGCCACACGTCTTTTTAGTTCTAAATCGTTTTAATGCGACCATTGTGGGGTTGATAAAAATGTTTGTATTTGGAAGAAGTATTTTAGGCTCTACAAATATCTTGCTTGAGTTTATCCCTTTGGCCAATACGGCTCTTTCTGAATACTTACGTGTAATGTAACTCCATAACTCTGACATCATGTAATTTATAATGGCCGTCCATTGCATAACACCCGCCCACGCTACATCAATACTATTGTTACAATAATGTAATCTTGTGGTGATCGAAAGATGAGTTGACCTAATATCAGCCCAATTTTTATAAATATTTAACTGAATTATCTCGAATTCTCTTTTACTCGTATCTAGCCACTTTTATAATAATGCCATCTATGGTCAAAAAGATAACAACGTTGTCGAAACTAAAGTACGACCATTAGCAGGGGGGTATCACTCCGCAGTTTAGGTACATTCAAAGGTCGGTCCTTCTCAGAAGTCCTTTCGTAAAGGACGGCAGTTGTCGCCCGGCGCGCGCGTAAGACAGTCGCGTCGCGCAACTTCGCCCGCCTTCATAATAATGTCGCATAATAAATGCAAAAGATATTGTTCGGTGTACGGATGTTTATCCAAAAGAAGATTGGGGGATACCACAATATCTTTCTTCAAAATTCCGAAAGATGTTGAAAGGTAAGCTAAAAATCAACTTAGCATACAATTGATACAATCAACGTAGGTAACTAGGTTAACTTTAACTTATTTTAAACTATTTTTGAATTGAGTACTTATTAAAGATAGTAAGTACCTACTTACCAAAAAACAATTGAAATCTACCTACCTAGGTAAGTTTTTATATGCAAATGTTCAAAAAATAAACGAGATATTTCGCACTTAGGCAGATACTTGTCTTCCTACAACAGACAGATTCATTTTATTATTAGATAAATAATTTACTGCTGTGGTCAAAGTAGACAGCCCGTGCAATTTTTGGCCACGCCCATAATTCCTTGCCAGACAGTGACAGCGTTATACGCAAGAAGCGTTAGGCTATATTTAGGTGATTATCTCAAGGGCGTTTGAATCTTACGCAAGCTGAATTGAACTTTGTTGCATCGCAACAAGAGTCGTTATTTCTTTAATTCTGTTCGGGGAGTGAGCCTTCTGTTCCGTCTGTATTCTGTGCCATTAGTAAGTTTGTTTTATCGGGACCGAGCGTTAATCGATATCGATTTAAGTGTCCTTATGGAGTTGGGCTTACCAATTTAGATGAACTTTATAGATGTGAAGTTTGGATGGGATTGAATCAACAAATTCGCGTGAAGCCAGGTCAAGTCGATAGTATAGTATAACGCAAATACTTATGTTACAGAATAATGATCTGACTACACCATGATCGATCTATCTCACAGTTTCTGATAGTGTTCTGTCGCGTGTCAAATCGCTACGTTACCTGCGCGTGCGCAGCTTGTGACTTCTTGCGCAACGCATTCTGCGCAGTTATGTTGTCGTGAAGTTTGATTTGAAGGGTTCTGTTTTACATGAATGGTGGCCGAGGATTGGGCAAAGAAGTCGCGGTGTCTAGTTAACTGTGTCGGGAAAACTTAATAAGTATAAAATGTATTTTCAGAAGTAGAATTATATACTTACCTACCTACCTATCTTTTTTATAATAACCATTTGAATAATAGGTCCCGGTCAATTTCATTCAAATCCGTCTAGCCTTTTCAGCTTGAAAGAGTAAAAAACATTCGGACTTACACCCAAACTTTCACCTACTTATATTAAGTATATTTATTTATGTTTCCCAATACTTCGACACAGTTGCATGACTTTTTTTAAATGTAGCATAATACTCACATACATAATTTAAAAACATTTGAAAATGTTAACGACGTGTTACAGTACCTATAATGATCACTACACTTACCCTCATATCGATCCATCTCACTGTCACTGCGTGCGCAGCGGTCTTGCGCAATGCGTTCTGCGCCGATACGTTATCATCAAGTTTATTTTGAATGATTACAGTTTTTCATATTGATGTCAGGTTTTTTTAGGTGATCCTTGAGGTCCTACAGAAATAAATAAATTTTTCTTTCTTTCTTTCTTCCTATCATTCTGCAATGCAAAGTGTGAATGCCCAACTTAGGTAACGAAGTTTTTAGGCCGTCTTTACACTTGGTCACCCATCCAAATTCTGACCACTCAGAACATTGCTAAATTAAAAAATCTTGTAGTTAGGTATTTGTAGGTATGCACCTGAGATGTTTATGTTATTTACATAAACCTACCTTTACTTACAAAACAAGCTCATCTGCCCATCACACACAATGAGCTATGATCGTACATAGCTCTATTGTTCTTGCGTACTCAGTAGGTACACATTGTATTGTCTGTTTACGCACGATCGCTTCATATTAGATTCAAAGGGTAGATTGGGTGAAATTTGTTATTAGATATTGCAAGCAATAACAGATCTTAAGATGGTTAACCTTTTCATTCCGCGACAATACTTACAATAATTTGATTTTAAAATTAATTTTTAATTTTAAATCTCCAAATTATCATCGTTGCAAAGAGTGGGGGTCTGTATACAATACAGTAAACTCTCCACGATCCACTTTCTTTAGATAATGAATTAGTATTCTTAACGTGATTTAGAGAGCGAAGCGAGAGCAAAACGTTTTATGCAGGATACGTGTACGTGTACGTGTGATAAAAATATATTGTTTTGGAAAAAATACATATTTTTAGGAACTGTGCCGAGTGTTTAGACTTATAATTTGAAGGTCGTGAGTGAGAATCGTGAGTATAGAAACATTTTTATAAATATTAACGGGACTTAATCGCGTATTGAAATCATATTATTTACCTCGACTAAAACACTATCTCGAATAGAAACATTTATTTATCGAAATTAAGAAATACTTAGGTACAAAAACATAGGTATTAGTTTAATATTAGTATAGACTACAAATTCCGAGGTGGTTCTGCTTCGATCTAACTATGATCAAATATTTTCCTGTTTGCAATCAAAAATGTTGAAAAACAATAAAGTTTTTACAATAAATATCTACAGAAATATTTGGACACAAAGTTTATTGGCATTTATAAAAACTTGTGTAATTGGGAGGTCATTGTCATCTTATTTAAATAACAATTAAATACCGAATCAGTGATGAAAACTCATAACAATATTTTATTTGTTTTATAAAAGCAGTCACCGGCTTCTGACGGTCGTCAAAACACATTTTAAAGTTGGTGACGTAGGTATATCTAACAAGGTACAAACTTTGGTGACGTATATCTACTTTTAAAATATTTTATCGGAACGTGACAAGTCCAGTTACATTTTTAGATTTATAGAACGTTCGAGCATTTCTGCTAGCAATTCATAAAGTGCATTTATTTCATGAATTGTTTAGCATTTTCACCAAAATATGATAGAATCAAATTGATCCGTTTTACCAAATGTTGGTGAAAATGCTAAACAATCCATAAAATTAATGCACTTTATGAATTGCTAGCAGAAATGCTCGAAGCGACCATTTCAACCCCCCAGAATAGACTGTCAAGATAAGTTCTTACAAAATGTATTTAACCAACATTTAGCACGGACTCAAAATTTAAATAATTAATAAAATTCAAATCGTATTACGGCCGTTTTGAAGCAGACTCGTCTTTTAAAGAACCTAAGAATTTTTATAACATCAAACAACGAATCAGCTTGTAATATATGGATTAACATAATTTCATTCATATAAAAACAAGTCATTATGTAACAGATGCACTATCGTGGGAGACTTTGACACAGATTCATAATTTCACACTTTTTTTGTGGTGAAATTATATTTCATTCAATTTCGCAGTGTTTTTTAAATATTTTAACATTTCGCTTCGCCAGACTGGTTAAAATAAAAAAATATATAAACATGTTGGCATAATAGGGTGGCAGGTACGCGTCTGTCTGCCGCTAGTTTGAATCTCGGTTGTGTGTTATATTATTGTAGATTAGATGTAGGTATTATATTATTATATATAAGCTCAATGATTGGAATTATTAAAAGAGCCTTGTATTATAATGCTTAAAAATTATGTACTTAAGCCAAACAATTATTATTTTAAAATATTTCTATCCAAACATCTAGAGTCTAGCTGTTAGACAATCGAACTACTTACTAGGACCTGACGGAACAATAGTTTGCCATGTGCGATTTAAGATGGCACTGTGCAAAATGTCCACTAATATTTATTTATGACTATTCCCGGGTTATGTCCAAGACAGCTCAGTCCACGGCAGAATCTGAAGATAACGGCATCCCAGATAGACCTACCTCATAACAATACAGAAATGCAATACAAAAGCACAAATATGGCGCTATAAATAAAGATTATACAACGACAGGGTTGCCAGACTAATAATACTAACTTACTTGCTTATTTGCTGATCAAGAAGTTAGTGTAGCTTGCTTACGACCAGTCTCAATAACAAAGCTATCTCTGGTTTAGTTCTGTGGGTGAATATTTGATATTATTTCCATACAAAATACGTCAAATATCAACCGAAGGTGAGCTAAACCAGAGATAGATAGGTTATTAAGACTGGCGGTTAGACTACACCACCAGGTTCTTGCTTGATTCTTTTCCTGGTGTAGGCTTTAGCTTAGGTACTTGTTTTGCAATTTTTGTTATGTTAATTAAAAAAAAGTTAGTAGACAGAGATGTTCAAATACATCTTGTACCATTAAGTAATGGTTAAATAGGTAATGGTATAAAATGTCCCAACCCTAGGGCCGACGCCCACCGCGCCGGGTCAAAATGTTGATAATAATTTGCATCCAGGAACCTCACTTATCAATGCTTCGAAACAGTACATCAGGCTTTCTCTAAAACTAGATCTATCACATACCATTTTCGCCCCTATTTTATACACAATACGGCAGATAATGGCATAGATGTGATATTTTATTCGTGCACATTATTTTCTAAATAACAGCGCTTCTCAATCTTTTCTTGACACTGAAGTGTTTATTATATTGCTATGTGGTAGCTGAGGTGTCGTGTTGTAGATTAGTTTCTGCCTGGAGTAATGTTTATGGTTTCTGTTGATATATCGCTTGTACTTATTTTATTAGTTTAGTGCTAGGATGAATATTGTCGTACTTCGACGGTTTCAGATTAAATTGTAATGGTCGCTTTGTTATTTGTTTACTAGCGAGTACATAAGATATGAATGTATAACTATTTTTTTGGGTTAGTGATTAATTAATGCTTAAAGTTAACAATACAAATTGACAATATTGAGCATTTTTTATATAAGTATTAATTTTGCTACGATGTCATAATAGTAATAGATGTTTGAGAACCTCTGCCCCTCACCCAAAGACGTCGGTCGCTGGCACTGGCCACTTAATATCTAGCCTCTGAGAGATTGTGCCGTACTGAGTAGCGCCTTTTTAAGCATGTGCAAAAGGTTAACTAACTGAACGTAGGCATTCGCTAATATGAGAATAGGTTTAAATGTTGACATACTGTGACCGAGAGAAACTAAAGGTTTTTGTTTTAATAAAAAAAAATACGGCTCCGGCAGGATTCGAACCTACTTCGATAGAGATCAGAGGTTCAAAAGCATTAGCTCTATAAAGGGCGCTACGGCAGACCAGCACTCCGACAGATTCCTTGGTTTCTTACGCAGCAATACGCTGAGTAGCGACAATTTTTGCCATTAATGTTGTTTAATTTAGTTTTTATGTCTTCTTATTGCACTCGTAGTGACAAAATAAACATTTTTCTATTTCTTTTTAAAAAAATATGATAGCTATCACAAAATAATCATTACTTTTTAATTTCTTTGTTCAACGTAAATAACATAAAATACCTAAGTGATGGCGCTTGAGACCACCATCTTGGAACTTCTATGCTATCATGAAGCGCCGTAGATGTTATATCTTCCATGACAATACCAATAAATTCCAGTTCTACCAACTAAAGTGCTAACTGTATTTGATAGCCCCGTCTTCTAAAGTACGGTGATCTATTAACGGCCGTGATATAGCGGAATTCAAAAATTAAAACTTAATAATTGTGTTAAAATGGTAGCACCTGTAAGGTCATTTGTTAATTTTTTTTTCTGTATAAAAAGCGTAGCATTATCAAAACTTCCTGTCAAAGTGGATCCAAAAATACTTGGTTCACAGTATGCTGTAAGTATTTAAAAAAATCCCTCTCGTTTATCCTTCTCCCTCTCCTTTATTTCATTTGAACATGTTTTTATTGATTATTTTTTAATTAATTTTGTTTGTTATTCATATTTTAATGTTTATTCTTTACTTCCTTACATTTTAAACGAAAAAAGACAACTGAGATCATAGAAAAACTTTCCGACTCTCTATATCTGTTATTTTGCGTCCGTATCGTTTGAACTAACGACCGTAATATTAAGCTCGCCGTATTTCCAAAACAGTGTTTAAATAGAGAATTTCACACACTGTCAACAAAGATTGCCCAATCTTTTGTTTGCTCATCGTTCGCCGGAACTATGGAGCTGGACTTACGAAATGTAGTACCGTAGGCGTTTGTGGATATGAACAGGCTCACGACTATAACCTGAGGTAGATAGATTAACATTACTTATTAACTTATAGCCACATTTACCTAAGGCCCTACTATAGTATTGTCCTCGATAACGAGTCAAGTATCACAAAATATTATGAGAATCAAGCGCAAACTGATACCTTGAAAACTGATGGTAGGGCTCGCGGATTAAAAAAAAACTTAGGCCTTTGCATTTAGGTGCTGGGCAAGCAGTGTCCAGTTAAGTGTAGGCAAAGATTGCCTCTTGATGAATAATCTAGTAAAGATGTAATGACCAGATAACAAAAAAAACAAATAAGAAAAAAACATTGTCAATTTTGTGTTTATATTTTTTTTATGAATACCTACACCAAACTCTTAGTTTACAATAAAATGTGGGCGAACGTCTAACAGTCGTACATTATTCATTCTTTACTTGGGGTCTGATACCATCTAGCTAAACAAACAAAGACGGTTGCAAAACTCTTGTCTATGGGCAGTAAGGTCATCATCATCATCTCCCTAACACTGGGCTTTAATTGGTGATTTAAAATATTTAATTGGTTTAAAAAATCATATTACTGATAGTAAAATTATTATTTATAATTACTTATTATTATTATTATAATTATTAGGTATTAGCGCTTTCCGTCGGAAATTATTGAGACGCGATAAAAAGTATATTTCAAGTAGGTACCATACATCATTTCTTGAAGCGAGCTATTAGGAAGAAAAATAAACTTACGTGATTGGTTGTCAAAAATAGTTTTCTATTTCATGATTGGCTAGATTGTCAAATCAGTTGTCAATTGTCAAATCTAGCTAATCCGAGAATATACAATTATTTTTGACAACCAATCACGTAAGTTTATTTTATCTTCCTATTAGCTCGCTTCAAGAAATGAACTATAGTAGGTACTAGATTTAGTTTCAATACATTCTGTACCAAAAGCACAGATGCCAAAAGTCCACAAGTCAGTTGCCACATCGTTCCACATAAAGTTACATCATCATCACCCGTCATCGGTAAATCAGATCTTAATAACAGGTCTTAAAGATAAACGCTTAAATACAGGTTTAAAAGCGCAATTTTGACTGTGGTCTTTATTTAGAGACTTTTATCTTGAAATTCAATCGTGGACTTTAGAGCCATTGGTCTAACTAAACCCATCAATGGTTTTACTTTTTTAACTGACTTCAAAAAAAGAGGTATGTTCTACTGCAAGTTTGTGTTTTATTTTAATTTTATTTTCATTTTTTATCTTTGTAAGTACCCACCTAGGATCTACGGTAAGGTAGGTAGGTATAAGGTATAAGGTAGATCCCAATCCCAATCGCGGAATGTAGATATAGGTATATTTGGCAGTTTTCATCATTAAAGTAAAAAAAATATATATTGAAGTAGGTAAGGTACTTACTTGCCTATATCAGTAAACTATTTACCAAAACACAAGCATAAGTTGCTTAACCCCCGGTTCCTATAACCAACTAACGGATGTTCGTAGGTCCATCACCATAGCAACGTTGTTATTTCAACATAAAATGTATGAAACTTTTTGACAGATAAGAACGTTGCTATGGCGCAAGTCCTACGGACATCCGTTAGTTTGTTATAGGAACCGGGGGTTAGACTAGATGATAATAAAATTTCCAAGTTTTTTTAAATCACTAGAATCATAGGTAGATAGGTACTTTCGCACTGTAATCTTAACTTCAATCAACCTTAACGACAGCACCTTAAGAATATGCCTGTTATAGTTAAGTACTAGGATTTAACCTGCCGCAATTTTTCTCATTAAAAAAGTGTTTTTCTCATACTTACACAGCTAGTTTTTAATTGAATTATAAAATATCACTGTCAACGGGGAAAAATGCCTTTATAAACACTAAGTAATATAAAGTTTTCAAGAAAATTGTTATTGCTTTTTAAGTCCGTTTTTTTGATATTTTTTGGAGGCACAATGAGACATAAAACCAACTAAACATGAAAATAAATGATAACAATATTATGAAAAATAACAAAACTGTCGTAGAGAACCGCACTTTTTTTTGGATTTAAGTCTATGTGCTAGACTTTATCTAATTTTTGTTACCAAATTTCATCTAGATATGATTAACCGTTTAACCGTAATTGAGTAACAAACACCCATAACATTCCGATTACTACAGTACTGTGAAAGACGTCCGTCATGTAATGTTCGCAGTATTTTACAAAACATGTAAAAAATTACGTGTTCAAGGAATGGCAACAGGAAAGTGCTTAGAAAAATGCAACACGAAGGGAACAGGTATTTTAAGTCTTGTGAGTGTACCGACGGCAAAGACAGTAAAAAAACTTAGGCTTTTAGATTATTTTCATTATTATTAAAATTACCGACACTTAACGGCTATGTTTAGGATATTTTTTGAGATAAAAGGCTTAAAAGACCTTAAGCATCCTCTTAACGTATTCCTTCTTAATCTAGAAAGACCTTGTCAGTTCCTGTGAGTGCCGCTAGTTTTCCTTCAGTCAGGAAAAATAGGTAAAGGCTAATTTAAAATGTAAAAAACGCGCCCATATTAAATTAGTTTTTCCATCGGACTGCTTTAACTTAAATTTTTTACCTTTTTACAACTTAAAAACTACTTTTTTGCTATCGGTACAGAATGAAAGTTCTCACACATGGCTAATTTATAGACCTTTCTGTAATGTCAGGTCCTTTGAAGGACGCCTTCTCTATACTTCTGTTCGCCTGGTATGCGCAACTTCCATCGACATTTATTTTATTTTTAAAACTCTACATTTTATGGCATCCTACAATACTAAAATATCCTATAATATTCTAACAGCCTAGTACCCAAAACTAATAATGTTAGAAGCTTATTCGTCGCTTTGTGTTAAGTATCCTATAATATTTGATGACTTCCTTGAAAAACAAACTAAAGCAAAACGTAGTTGAGCTAAAGAGCATAAAAACGTTCAGTAAGTAATTACTAAGCACAAGCTATGGCCTTTTTGCTGAATTACTCAAAATAGTTGAGCAATGTTAGTTAAGCAGTGGGGAAGAAGTGGTTTTAGCACGATAAGATGTTTCTAAGTACTTCCATAGTTCTCCTGGTGTTTTAGATCGTAACCACAGAAGAAACTTAGTCCAAAGTTAAATTTTAACTTCATTCGTTTACAACCCAGTTGTTTTTTTATTGTATAGGTAGGTATAGGTAGTCATTAACCTTTCTATAATGACAGGCCATTGAAGGACGCTTCAAATGTCAGGTTATTTTGTCCCGAGGAAACACAATTGGAGTTAAACCGTTGTTGGTTTTCTTCTAAACTGCCCTTAAAAGGGATAACTTCTGGTTTCTGGAATGCAAGTTTGAAACATTGTAACAAATGTATGTATCTTATAATCTAGTATTGTAAATATCTACGTTGAGTCTTTGTATGTGTTTGTATTATTTTAATGTTTTTTTATATGTCATCATGTTTTGAAAGTCGTCGAGAATCGTGCAGATTCGAATAGAATTTGGAAACCCAGATTAACATAGGCTATTTTATTTCAGTGACATTAGGTTTCTAAAGAGGTTTAAAAATTTAATTTTCTTGGTCCTAATTAAATTTTTCACCTAATCTTTGAGCTACATTTCTTTGTACCGAGTTTCGACAAACAGTGATTTCTGGTTAGAGCGTTACGCTATCTCGTCCAAAGGTAATTCGGTGAACTATTTTGTAGCTCATGAACTACAATATCTAATTTCTATTTGTTTTGTTCCAGGTTGGTTTTCAGCGTGCGGCTGCCGCGGGGGGGCGCTGGCGTCGCCCCGGGGCTCCATCGCGGCGCTCCTGAGGGCACGGGCCTTCGCCCTCGTGTCTCCACGAGCCATCTCCGCGTATAGAGCACGACCTTCTTCTGGTATGACCTCTTCTGTAATCCTGAACGCCTGGTGGTTTGATACGAAGAACTTTATAATTCTCTTCTCTAGGTACTTATATAGTAAATTTTATTGCAGTCACTCTGTTTGTCTGTCTGTTATACTTGTACACTTTCACACAAAACCGATTATGATGAATAGAATAACATAGAAAAAAGTTTTATTTTCCATTAACACACAAAAATTAACAACATAGGTAATATGAATACTTATATAAAAATATTTAGTAAAATATTATTAGTAAGTACCTAAATTTATGGAAATATTTAGGTACTTACAATCAAGTGACAGGAAAATAAGGCAACCCGTCAATATGTGCTTCAGCAGCACCATACATAGCTGATGGAAGGTACCTTCAGAGATAGACAAAACATACTCTGCGAGTTTAGAAAGCTCCTCTATAGTTCTGTTCGCCTAGTACTCACCCTTCATCAATGATTAAGACTCGTCACGCTCTACTTCGGATAATCAATAGTACCATTAGTACCTAGTACCTACCTATACCTATAGGTACATGATATAAGTACCTATCTATGGGAATAAAATTCTTAAGTTCATTGCCTATCGGATAACCAAGATTATAGGACCCTAACGATTTCATCTCAGGATTTAATCTTATGCGATCTCAGTTTAACATTAAATAAACAAATAATCGATAAAAACTTATAACTCGAGTTGTGAACAAACTCATAGGCGTGGTTTGACTGCTAGCTAGTATTTGAATACATTTTTTTATCTCATAACTACTCAGATATTTTTGGTTATTTAATTAAGGCGTATGTTGGAATGCTTATTAAAAAATACATTTTCATTTAGTTTCAAATAGTAAATCCAAATTAAGATACTTAAGGATTTATTAGGTAGATACCTACCTTATTTTTTTCTACATAAAAATGTTTATTTATCTTATTTTCATTAGGAACTATTAAATTCCAGAAAGCGGTCGGGTGGGGGCGCAGTATGAGCGGGCAGCCGCGCGGCCGGGCACGCCGCTGCGGCTCGCGGGCGTCTTCGCGGACGGCAGCAAGGCGAAGGCACCTAAATACGCACAGCTCGTGGACCCACAAGGAAACGTAAGTCATTAGATTAGACATAGATTTAGTTGTAACTTTGCAGAGAGTAAAAAAAACTCAGGCCTTTGCATTTTACTAGACGATTTATATAGCTTCAGGAGCCAATCTTTGCATATACGGCACACTGTAGTCTTTTGCAGAGAGTAGGGTTTTTGAATTAAAAAACTGCTAAGTTTAGGAGTCACAATTAAGTTATGGAAATGAATAAATACAAAACACTTAAACCAATCATGCACTTTATTTTTAAGAAATTATTTAGTTACAAAGTATGAAACGAGCTGTTAGCGCTTGTACCACACAACAACAAGTTTTCTAAACGACCTAGGCACTAAACTGGTACTTTACTACCAATCTCATACAGATTAATCAGACCCATCGCGAAGTACCTACTAAAAAGTACACAGCTAATGAATGCTATTCATTTGTGCGCTATAAATGGCGTATGGTTAAGGGTTTCCAAACGATCTTGTTTTATATTAAAATACTAGAAAAATAAAATAAGTAATAAGGACTTGTTTATGTTGTAGATTAGGTATTTAAACAAGTAATTAGTCATAACCACTTATTACGTCGTTTCTCATAATTAATTTGGTTTTGAATTATATATTTTTTTAATTAAATACCTATACTAATGTAAACGTATTAGTAGTTATTTTTGGTGACGTACTTTTTAAGCCATCTTAAGACCTCAGTCACGTCAAAGCGTAACGATATTTAAAAGTCCAAATTGTGACTACTCAGAACAAGATCTATCAAAAACGTCTTACCAAACCACTTATACCACTTTTTATTGTCATTAGAAAATAACAATCAAAAATTTATATTTGCTTAGATGACAGTTCGTAAACGTTAAAATATTTTGTTTAGAACCTGTGAATGGCTTTTAAATTTTATTTTTTCAGCCTTAGCACTCAAAAGAACATTACCTAGTCATTCTTTTTCGTTTTGTTGGTCAGACTATCACGTAGGGTCTCCAGTAAAGATCCCACAATTTTAACTTAACAAAAGCACTCGAAATAACACTCTACTACGTTGGATTAAAGGCTACAGCATAAGCAAAAGTTAAGTTTGCCGTAAATGTTTCAGACGGACTTTATATTCTTGACGTTTCAGTTCACAATCATCCTTAAGATGAAAGGGATATGATTGAGAGTTCTACGCTAATCCTACTCCAGGATCGAATCCCCGCAGTCCAAATTGAGCTTTTAAGTTGAATAATAAGGTTTATTTTTGTTTGTGAGTTTATGCAACGTCAGGGCAGTGTCCTCTATGAACCGAGTTGCTAGGATCAAAATAGGGATGTCACGATTTCGAAATATCTTGCTTTTTAGTACTATTTTACTGGATAAACTATATTGTTTGCAGTTTTTGTTCGGCCATGTTTGTATAGCAAGTTTGTTATTCATGAGCCTTGTTTTTGCAGATAAAATAGTTTATTGAAATGAGGTACTTACAAAATTGATACATTATCTGATATACTATATTATGCAAACAGAGTAGATTGTTTTGCACTTTACAGTAGATATTTCATAAAATATAGAAATAACTTATTTATATATAAGTAATAAAATAATTTTATTAATTGGTTGAAAATGGTGGCTTTTAGATGCCACTTAACTTTTTAAATTAAGTAACTACATTACCTACTTCATTAAAATATGTTGAGGGACATCCCTAATTACGCGAAAAATTACTCATGTAGTCTTTTGTTTATTGTTTTGTTTCACAATAATTATATAAGGTTGCATACTAAGGTCAAGCGCATAATAATAACTTACGGAGGCCTTTAAGTTGTTATTAAGTTTATTTTCTTTATTTTTAAGTGATTGAGACGATAAAATTGGTAATATAAAATGCGGATAGAATACATCGATCTTATAATTTCGTATTGTATCAAAGTTTTTTTATCTTTTGAAATTACAATGCAACTTAAATAATATCATAGACAAATTAGTTCGTTTATAATAATATATATAATAATATAAAATATAAACTACACCATCCTTACTTACCTACAAGAAACCTTTTCTAATTACAAATCCTAAACCACATTAAAAAAGTACTTACCTACTATTAAAATATTTATGATCCATTTAAAAATAATACTATTCTGCACAAAAATGCAATTTAAACTTCAGCTATAAATCTCTTGCAAACGCGCCACGCCCTTTCTAAACATCGTAGAAAAAGGAGCATGGCACATTTTGACACGCTTGAGAAATGGCGGGCTATAATGAGAATTCGCGATCAAAATAAAGGAAATGGTATAAAAATAGTCTCGACATTGGCAATGATAAGGGCGACTGTCTTCCAAAGCATAGCTGAACAGTATCGTAAAGTTTCATAAATAAATACTTAAACGCCGCTACGTGATGCCGCAAAAATCAAATACCAAAAAATAGCTCGAGTGAAAAATTGGAGTGATTTCAATGTTTGAGGTAAGGCACAATCTTAATGTAACTCTGACTACCTACCAAGACCAACTTGGTTCAAAAATTGGTCCACTAATAATAGGTATAAAAACCTATAAAAATAAAAAACCCTACACAACATGAAAACTGATTTAAAGTCGGTGAAAAAAAAGTAACTGCTTTGATAGACAGTCAGCTTTACAGATTCAAAAGATGAATGGTATAATTGGATTCACGTGATAAAAGTAGAAATTATAAGGTTATTGCTTTTACTTTTGTTGGCAATACTGAGCATGAAATACAACCTTCGGATCGGAAAGCTGACAACACAGCTTTTTACTAGCTTTATACTTTTGTACTTTGTTTTACATCACCTGTAGGGTGAGCATTTTGAGAACTATTGTTAGGAAGTCTGACGCCCAAATACTTAAACGTCGCCTAATGTAAGTGAAGCTCAATCGTGATTCATCACTCAGTTTTCATAGAAAACTGTCAAAAACGACTTCAGTTGTGAACTAGCCATTAAAAAAAAATTGAGACCTCTTAGGCTAAGTTTGAAAATGTGAGAGTTATTTTAAAAAACATTGTACCTAAATAGTTCTGTTTTTAAAAATCAAGATTCGTTTGTTTTTTTTTTTAACATTTCATTTGTTTTTCATATTTCTTATTCAAGCCACATAAACTAATAATATTAATTAGGTGCTTATTACAATTTCTAATGCACTTCCAGCCACCTGGCTGACATAAAAAAGTTGTAAAAATCAAATAGGCTGCATTTCATTGTTAAACTGGACACATACTTTAGGTAGGTACAGTCAGATCGAAATTCATGTAATTTAAGAGCGTCCATACTTCGGAGGACACGTAAAACTTTCGGACCCGGCTTTTTAAGTCGTAAGCCATCATAGAAGCCTAGGTGCTCGAAAACACCATCACCATTATAGGTTACTTTTATCCTGGTATAAAGACAATCTTAACTGATTATTTTAAGATAAGTACCTTAATTAAAAGCTAAGTAGGCCCTCGGCTTTGGTAGAGCCTATTTTAAGACAATAAGGTACTAATTATCTTAAAATAGTCAGTTAACTTTGTCTTCATCTGTACATAATTCTATGACCCCTCTTTATTATTCTCACTCCGTAAGTGATGAAAACTTGACTTCCGGCGCGCTGTGGGAAAGTGTCACTGTCATTATGACAATGACAATGTCAAATTGGATAAATCTATTTGACCATCATTACACGAAGAAAGTCGGCGAATTATTTTATAATTATTATGTGCTTAGTTTTTGATGTGTCTAATTTATTTATACCTATTCAATGATGTCAAATTTATATTGAAGTAGAGAAAAGCTGTGTGGAAACCTGTAATTAGCCATTCTAATGTAATACCTACTTGTACAAATTGTTTCTTTGTGTATCGCTGTTGGTTTCCCAATAAATAAATAAATAAAAAAGCTGCTGCTTCCTAAACTACTTACATAACGAAATGTTTCTAAAATGTGTACCTAATTACTGCTCTCCCACAGAAAAGGCTATGCACAAAACCTGTTGACTATTTTTATTACTTACTTATTTTTTTTACAAAATATGAAGCCTGTTTCATTTTATTTGCCACGACAACTTTAGAACATTTTTTTCGGAACTCTAGACGGCCTAAAAACATCGTCAGTGTAGGTTACCTTACCTACCTACTGCAATGTATTTTCAATGGAATAATGCCTTCTCATTTCTTATTCGTAATTTGAAATATAATACCAAGAGGGTCACTTGAATTTCAGATAAATACCAATTATCTACATTCTCACTTGTCATCAAAAGACATCGTTTCTTAAACATAGCCTCTATTTCCTGGTAAAACAGTTGGAATTTCGATGAGAGTTCTTGGTATGCTCATTACTATGCTACGGTTCTGATGGTCCTATATGGTCACGATTTGATTACCATTGTCTGAGTGGCATACTTGGGTCATTCATATTCTACGTTCATCGGACACGACCATACAAACTTATTTTAAGCCCTGTATTCAAAATAACATTTGATTTTGAACCTTCTTCGTATTCTCAGAAAGTTTTTAAGTGTTTGACGATCGCAAAACAAAGATGGCGATGGTTATGTTGACCGACTTGACACTTGCAGTTTTAAAACGGTCCCAAGGGATTTTACACTCAATCTGCGAGGGAATAGAGGTTTCTCTATTGTTTTAGTTTACCTTTGGGACACAGAATAAATAATAGTAAGTTGGGTCAACTTTGAACTGAAAAGGTAGAGCGCGATAGTTTTGATAGGTAAGTAAGTACCTACCTAGAACCTAAACGTTACCTACTTACGTTAAATTGCGGGCTATGGTACACATGCATTTTGAATGTTTTTTTATTTTATAGAGCCTCTATTTGAACGGCAGTAGGTAAATTACGTTTAATATTCATGCTCTTTAGACAAAATATAACAAATAAGTTTAGTTAAACTTAGGAGGTCCTTTTTCGTCATGACAGTGTCATTCACATATTACTTTGTAATGACGTGTCAATCAATATTAATAGTCACTCTCAGAAATAATATTATTTACCTACTGTAAAATCTGTAAAATAATATCTCTAAAATACTGTGTATTATGAGTGTTACACCCATACAATTTACTCTACACAACTGGATAAAAGAAGCAGCGATTTTCAACCAAAAATACGAACAAATACCCTCAAATTGGCTCATAGAAAACGCAGACGTTATCGTCCTCCTTTTCACAGCCAAAGGGATAGACAGAGAGGGAGTTATAGAGAAATTATATGAAATCTACGAAAATGTAAAGTACATAAACTTGCCCATAGAAGTAATTAATGTTCCCATGGACGAAAACGAAGAAGACGCAAAATCGTGTTTTGAGGAACAAGCGAATTGGTTCACTCTCAGATTTGATGATCTCCTGGTACCGACACTGAAGTTTATGTACGGAATAACCTGCCTACCCCATATTTACGTGATCAAACCCGACTGTTCTTTAATATCTAGCCATGGGATTCTAGACCTACAGACGTATGGAAAAAATGCTATTATAACTTGGATGTCCACGTCAGCTTCTACGAAGACTAATAGGAAGATGAGTATAGATGCTGAGATGTATGGAGATAGTTGGAGGTTCATGAACGTAGCTAAGCACGTGTTTCAGAAGAAGTACAATGCGAGTGAAGAAGTTCCTTCCACTTCATGAATGCCTGGTACTTTAGTATTTTTTCTATGAACGGTAGAGCCTTTAGTTTTTAAAATTCAATAAATTTAAATAACATTTGTTTCTTTTAATCATACTTAATCAAAAATTTTTGTTACTTACACAAACTCGTGTTATTTTTCGCATAGTAACAATAAGCTTGCGTTTTACCAGCTGGATAAAAACTTGCCCTATAGATTGTAACTCCAAATTTCAGCCAAATCCGTTCATTAGCTTTCACGTGAAAGAGCAACAAACATCTATACATCCATAATATAAGCTTTGTCTAACTCTTTTGAGAAACTCGGTCTATTGCTGAAAACTGAATTTAAAATCCGATTGTAAGTATAGATAGGATCTAGGTAAGCGTAAAGACTTTTTAAATGCATTTAAGAAATAAATAGCCTAAAAAAATGGCTGGTCATTAAGTGCCATGACCAGTTTATGTGTTCCATCCTTGTCAAGGGGAGTGCTAACCGTCTCTCCTTTCAATAGACACAGGACAATGCGAGCTTTCAAAATAATATCTACAAAGTTACTTGAAATATATCGTAAGCGCGATCTAGAGATTTCTAATAGAATCATATTTAAGTAGAGTTAATTTAACTTTTTGCAAACTTAATATTTTTTAATTGTTAATATTATCATGATTTAAAAAATTTGAAAATATATGTTTGGTAATCGCTGAGTTATTGCAAATTCAAAATAAAAATAATAAATTTAGCACACTATCGCCATCTCTGGAGGATTATGAGAAATTTTAAAATAAGTAGTACCAGGTAGAGTTCGATAGTTCTATACTAAAGTTTTATTTTTAAACAATTATCTACAATGAGATTTTAGTAACAGAACCTTTGTTATTAATTCTAATAAAAAGGTCACAAGTAGATACCTAGATATTCTGATGGATTCTCGAGTAAAATTTAAGCATCTTATGATCATAGCACGGTCATGGTATGGTCACAGAATATAGCAGAGCAATCATCACTGCTTCCTAATTGGGTGTATGTAGTTGACAGAGACCTTTATGAATAGGTACTACTTGAATTAAGTTCCTTGTTAAATTTACATTTTAACAAATCGACACATCAAAAACGTCAAAACTTGTGACAAAACAAAAGTTAACTTTGACAGCAAAAAACGCGGCAGCCGCCATTTGCATAATCGATTACTTTTCAATAAAGGTGTAAAAGTAACGAGAAAAAGCAAACCCGTATGTATTCCGTACTTTATGAATGAGTACTCGTTACTTTCGTATCGTTACGTTACTCGTTACATTTGATACCTCAGTACAATCCAACTAATCGAATCGAGTCGTATGTTGTATCATACGGTACCGTACGCGTGTACCTAGACCTGAAAATGAACTAGGTATTGACGGAATCTCCTAAGTACCTAATTATTAGAAAAAGCAACACATTGTGTCAAAATTATTTTTTGACAAAAATAAATAATCATCAACCCCAAAAATCTTTTGGTAAAAAATTGAAATTAAACTAAATAATTTTTTTTTTAAACAAAACAGAAACTAATTTTTAATATATGCGCTTTTATGAAGCCGCGGACAGATAGCTAGTTTATTGCAGAAATCTCTGGTTCATATTTAAAAATAAAACAAACGTACGATCGTAAGACCAGCGAACGTTTCATGCATGTACACGCATCAACTTACTGCGTGAACTGAAACCATACTTTGTAGTATATGTATGCGATAAATGCGAGGTACGAAATCGTGCGAGTACCGAGATACATTCAAGAGTAACGTTTCGTTACTCGGTACTAGAGGGCGTACCCGTATCTCGGTACCGAATACATACGGTTTGCTACAGGTCTACTTTTCAACGCCCGCGCTAACGTGAGGTAACAAACTAGTAGGTATTTGATCTAGATAGGCAAAAAAATTGCCCCATTGTTAGTTTGAAGCCTAGTTTTTTATGTTCCAACCTGTTTAGGTTTATACCTGCAGGTGAGATCCGCTAGCTTGAAATGGTTAACTCCACTCACGGTCACTCCACCCAAATTGTGACCACTCAGAGCGTCTTCTATACGCTCAGTAGGTACTTACATAAATAGGTAGGTAGGTATCTACATATTTTTTACTTTCAAGATTACCTAGGGTTCCTGTCAAGGGCCTTTTTCGATCATTGTAAGCCTATAGCTTATTTTTATTCGATTGCAAAGGGAATGTATAAATCAATAATTTATTAGACTCCGATAGTCAATGCTCCTACTGTTTATTAATTTAGTTTTTATTGGACTGCAATGCATTTTAATGTGACCATTGACTTAGCCCTGACTTTGTTTTTTATGTTGCCTTTGTTGTTTGTAAGACATTGGTTTTTATGTGATGGGAAATCGGATACTTAGTTAGGTATATTACTTCTGTTAGGTACTTAACTTACCACAAGATAAGGAATATTAATTTACTTACCTACTTATTGTCAAAAGTAATTATGTACCTAACCTACCAAGGTATATACAAAAAACTCATACTTATAACGTGAAAAACTTGTTAGGAACTAACGCCATCTATTATCGAGTAGCACTTTTAATAGAAAAAAATAAGTTCTAAGAATAGAGATAAAAATAGCTAAGAATATTTTATTATTCTACAATAATTTACAATTCAACTGCCTATTTAATCAGCTATTAATAAAATGATTGGACGTGCCTCGTCATAAGTTCACGTCGAAGGAATGCTCGTGGTTTTGTCCAAGTGTCTAGCCGTGTCGGTGAATGCATTATTTGGTCGTCAACACTTGAACTTGGAATGCGTCTGGTAGCGCGAATCTCAACTGTTTTAAAAATTGATTCTGAATGAAGATATGATGCAGTTTTGTAAAGTTCTGAATGTACCTACCTAAAGTTGAATTTATTCGTCTGATTTTTATAAAGACTTTTGAAAAAAAAAAAATACATTCCAATATTGTTAAATTGACAATTAATTATGGATGTAACTCTTTCACGCTAAAACGGCGAAACAGATTTTTATCTCTGTTTATATAATAGGTAATATGAAATTGTAGGTCAAGGAAAAAGAGTCAGAGAGCACCACCCAGCAGTGGGTTGGTACAAATTGAAAATTATGATTATTAGAAAAACCTACCAAATTCAATTCTTATCTTAATTTTACCTTTTTTTCCAGGAGCTATTCGTGCCCATCAACACGAAGGGCGAGCACTACGAGGTGTGCCCCGAGGAGTTGTCCCCCGCGGAGTGGCCTCCCGCGGACCCCGTGCTCCCCGTGTCCCCCGAGGCTTCGGGCCGGGCACACCGTCTACCGCACTTGCTGGCGCTGTGGCGGCTGCCGGCCAGAGTGAGGCTACTGGCCGGCACGGTGCCGATTGAGATGGCACATGATGTTGGAGGTAAGTTTCTTTCCTGTAAAGCACAAGCATCTGCGTGTGCTTTCCGAAAAAGCCGGCTACAGCAAAAATATCAGCATCATGAGGTACCCAATGGTGCAAAAGTTTCCTGAGCCTCGGTCCCCGAGGATCTGTCCCAATAACAAATCCCACATACTACAATGGTCATATTGTGTCTTTTATATGACGCACTTGACTGTGACAAGCATATCGAACTTACTGCCATAAGAAAAAAAGGGCCTCAACATACAACAGTTGAAAAAATAACAATTTCATAGTAGAAAGACATTGCGCAGATAGATAGGTGCCATGCTCAAAGCGTTAATTCTTATTCCAGATGACCTCCTCTTGCGGTCATCGTTCACGGAGCCAGTGCTGGTGATGTGCTCGCTCCCGGAGCACGGCTCCCTTCCCTCCAGCCCGAGCCGGCAGGTGGACCCTCGCTACCACGCCAAGGAGGCCCTCCAACTCCTCCCTCTCAACGGCACCATCAGGGTCCGACGCACGCAGCTCGGCTTCGACAACGAGAAGAGAATGTTCCTCTCCGCGCGACTCCAGAAAGCTCTAACCTTCTGTCAACTCAACGTTGACAACTGGATCAGGCAGATCTCCTACGCGAACCCAACTGGCAAGAAAGATGACGAGGAGCCTGTCAAGTTTGAGAAAGAACGAAAGTTCACTCTGCAAGGATTGAAGATTGACACGTCGAGGCTCTTCGGTAAAAGCGAGAAGGTACTGAAGGATATACCGGATGAGACGGAAGGGTCTATTATATTTTTAAGCAAAAACGAACTCGAGCACATGAATTACGACGTGTACAGTGATGATGAAGGAAAGGAGGAGAAGAATGAAGAAAAACATGAAGAACAGTTCTCGAGCGACAAGATGCAGGTGTTCCGGGAGGATCCCAGCCAGAAGAAACATAAATGGTTCAAGAACTTCAAGCTGATGAAGAGTACAGAGAAATTGGATGAGAAATTTACGACTAAAACCGACGGAAAACACGATATAAAGGACCCTTTCGATCCCTTAGGCGAGAAACATAGTTCAATAGAGCGGTATCAAGACATGGCGAAGCTTATTGAGGATAGATTCGGCGCGACGAGGAAGAGCGACGGTACTGCAGAGAAGAGTCACTCGTACAAGAGTCTTACAACCTCCTCATCAGACATGGGGACGAGTCAATGCAGCTCCAGCCATAAGAAACCAGTTCTAACCAAATCCGTCTCAGTACAGACAGGGATACCGGACAACTCTGAAAACGACAGCGGAATACACATGAAGCACGGCAAAAAGAACCTTAGTGTTGATCAGATCAATTACTGCGGATCTATGGAGAGTGATACGAGTTCTGGAAGAAAACTGAAGTCTTTAGACGAAAATATGCTAAAGAAATCATCTGCTACTAAATCCTCTTCGAACCTTGAAAGGCGGCAAAGGATACAACCCGATCTCATCCCAGAAAAAGCAATGGTCAAGTCAGAATCGTACAACCAGATCCAAAGTTGTGAGGAAATCAATATGTTCGGAGTTGGCTCTTTGTACAATGACAGTGACTTCGAAATAAACTATAAGCAACATTCGTTTATAACAGAAAAACTATGCTCAGAATTCCACGTGAAAACTAAAAGAGTTCTAAGCAAATCAACTTCTAACCTCCTCCATCCGAAGAAAGCAGCCGAGAAAGAAGGAAATAGCAACAGTATGCCGACAAAGACAGAAAGATCCGTCGAAACTGACAAGCTAGTCAACTTCAGGAAGAAGATCGATAAACCCAGAGCTCCCACTCCCAAATCAGAAATCGAAGACGAACTAACTTCAATAGACATTTCTGAGGAAGAGCCTGTACAACTTAAAGTGCGGAGATCAATATCTTCTATACAGAAACGAAAGCTACCTGTCATAGAAGATTTACCTTACGGGCAAGTAGCAGACGCAGTACGCCTAGAAGAAGAAATTATTGAATCTGATACTTCCGACAATATCTACGCTGAAATCTGCCCACCGAAAATCGAAGAAGAATACGACAATAACATAGATGTTCTAGCCAATGATCCCGTCATCTGCAACGTCAAAAAAGAAGTAACGATAAGGAACGACGAGCGAGCGAGACAGATGATAGAGAACCAAGAAAACCCGTTCAGGCACATCGAAGTTGTAGTTATAGAGAAAACAACAGACTTTGATTTGGATAATTCCAGTGTTACATCCAGTGAAGACGAAGAAATTGAGAGTAGAAATGACGTAACAGTCACTGTTGATTCATGGGATACAGAGCAAAAGATACATGCAATACGTTTAGAAATAACGAGTAATATGGACGATTATCCGATTGAAAACACCGAAGATACGCAGGACAATTCGGTTAGCCTTAGTCTCAGTAAAGATAGCTTAAGTTTTAGTAATAGCATTCATTTGAATGGTACATATCCGAGTGAGGCCATTTATGATACTCTCAAGTAGATTAATGATGCTTTAATATCTTTGCGAGATTATTATTTACATGAATAATTCGTTTAAAATACAATATTTACACATAATAATGTACCTACCTAATCAATTTTAATTCATAAATCATTAGATACCTAATTTTAATCTGAGGATTTGAATGATTTGATAGATATCGCAGAAAATTATGTCAAACCCTCTTAAATCCTTAGATTAGATTACAAAGACGCCTAAAAGACAAATAAATTGCCTACTTCGGTACTTTTAAAGTCACAATTTTCAAAAAGAGTTTGTTTGACGGAGGTAATCTCTGAAACAACTCAGCCGTTTTCTAAAATTCTTTCACCGATGTGTGGAATGGACTCTCGGGATGGTTTAAGAGTATATTTTATCCCATCAGTTTCATTAGTACACCCGTGCAAAGCCGGGATGTGCTGCTAGTTTAATATAAATTAAAACGCAAAGATATTAGCATCTTATAACAATTTATCACAAGTAAGCAGTTCTTTGTAGTCATATTTTTGAACCATTAAAAATAAAGTCTACAGTTTCTGCTTTGTTTTAGATTAATTTAGAAGCTGGACTTCTTATTCTTCTGTAGGTAGTAGGTTCACTTCTCATACATTATTAAGATAACAAAATAATTAAAGAAAATTATGTAACTAATGCAAAATGCAATTTTTTCGAACTATGATGAAGATTGTATGATTGAAGAACAAATTTCTAAAATAGCATAAATGATAGAAACTAACTAATGTAAGTAATAAGAAAATTTTGAACTGTCAAAACTACACACAAAATGTACCTAATTCAAGAAGTAAAATTACTAGTTGTACATAAAAATTTCAAAGCTATTTTTCGACACTTTGATAATACTTTTACCTACCATTCACATTTTGATAAGTCACTAGAAAATAAATAAATTAGTTTTGAATAAATTGCGATAGATTGTGGTATTTTGACACCGAGTGTACCATTTTGTACTGTAAAAACGCACAATTAATATTTAGTCATAAGTTTTGAAGCACTTATACAAAACTCATCAATTGAAGTGGAAAAACATTATAACTAAACTGAAATAGTAGGTACCTAATACAAATAAATTTGATATACGAGTAGGTAGGTAGGTAATAATCTACCTAATTAAAATGCAAGAGTCTACGCCCGAAAACTCAAACGCTTACTATGATATGACACAATTGGACATTTGTCCATACAAATCTACCAATAAATAATGTGACTCCGAGCCGAAAAACTTCCTTAGCGGTTAATACGGCCTTTAATATTTTAGCGTTTGAGTATTCGGCCATTAATAGTTTTGTTGTGAATATACCTAGTTCTTGCTGTCTGAAATTACCTATTGAATTGATGAAAGATTCGAAAATTGGTGCTATATAGTAGGTGCTCATAATTAATTTAGTTATAACGTGAGCTGCAAAAAAACATAAAAATTTAAAATTTCTTTATTCAGGCGTTCGATTTTCGACGTCTTTTAATTTAAAACATGACGCGGTAGATAAGTGATTGCACGATCAATAATATCTTATTAATATTGAATAAAGAAATTTTGAGTTTAAGTTTGTAGCTGACTGTACTTTAAGAGACACATATCACATGACAAATGTAAATGATTGTAACATATAGTTTTAATTTGTGAATACGAAAACTACGATATAAGTCTGACGCTCTCGAAAATGTAAAATTTACTTCGAATTATACGAATTATCGATAATCATTGTTTAATTTAATCAATAAATATAATTGGGCGTTCCACACAACTATACTCTGTTCACCGACCGAGTCGATCAATTAGTAAGAAAAATAAACGCACGTGATTGGATTCGCCAAAGTCCGTTGAAGTTATAAAGGTTCCAAAGACCACATAACAGAATAGTCCGTCAAAAATAATTTTCCCCTCAGCGCCAGCGTTCTCTTTACTTGGCGCAAGCGCGACCTGTACCTACCTACTATAAAAGCTTCCTTAGTTTAACATTAACCTTGAGGGTTCTTAACTTAAGCATTAAAATACAAAATCTTGACAAATATACTGTATTCCATCAAATCAATTATATTTAAATTAAAAAATAGTACCGACAAATTTCATTTTAGCGACGCAATATAATAACAAAATTGAACTAAATCTTGTAGAATAAGCATTTGTGCGTCTAAACAAATAATTGGTCAAAGAAAGGAATGGAAATTTTCACAACAACATTGATCCTAAATGCTGCCTCTTAAATATACATTATTATACAAGAATAACTTTTATTATGAGATTATAAAACCCTGCGCTTAATTACTAGACAGATTATGAAAAAGCTACTAGCGCAGTTATGATTTTTACTCAAAGGGTAAATAACTTTTAAAAATGAAATCACGATGTAATTCATTTTATGAATCAAAATGACATTCTTGTTTTGAAATTAATGACATACAATTCATAATATGAATCATAAAAAATTGAGAGCCATTTCAGCGCCACATAATATGATTTTATCTGATTTTTCGGTGTTAATTAAATTACTATTTACCCTTTAGTGAAAATATTATGAAAGGGGAATGACAAGATCTATCATTATTGATAAAAAGTCAAATGATAGATCATCCCGATGATTTAAATGATTGAAGGACTTGTGGCACAAATCTCAATAAATTAGCACAAAATTTGACAGTTTAAAATGTTAATTTTTACTGTCATGGGAATCACAATCAGAACCAGATGTTCTGTCAAAATCAAACTGACAGATATTAACTTAAAATAATTACTGCCACATTTAAATAAATTGACATTAAAATATTTAACACTGTACAATTCTGACATAATAAAGAATATATACAATTTGGTTTAGATTAATTTTGCTAAAATGAAAGACTTTAACTAAATCTTTTCTTCAAAGGTTGTTCAAGTCCAATAACATAAGAAATAATTACATAGATATCCATGGCCTCTGCCTAACCCTTTCAAAGTGACATTTAACATTTTCCAATATAAATCAGAATTCGAGAATCTATATCTTAAGATTTTATTAAACAAGAATTATGTATGATTTCCAAAATAATCTGATTTAATTATAAAATCTATACATTTAATATAGATTCTTATTACAACATTCCCTGACACAACAGTGCTTTCCAAAAGATAGCACCGCATGCGTCATGAGCACTGAACTTGTTAACTCATTTTGAAGTATTTAAACTCTCACAGTTCATAATTAACAATATATAAAATATCATCATATTTTGAAAATCAAAATTTCAGTATGTTTTCAACTATGTCAGAATAGTACAGCACAACGTAAATAGAACTATGAGCCAGGTTAGGTCTAGATTGGTGCCTAGGCAAGCCGGATGGACTGGATTATCTGGAAGACAGCGGAGCCACAGACTACGAATATAAAGAGCGCTAGCAGCCAGGGTGCTACTGGGTACTGATCTTCCTTTTCCTGGAAATAATGAAACAATGATAATAAAATAATATACATTATATAATATAATACCACCTTAAGTAATGAGAATGACCTACTTGCTAATTAGAACTTTCTCATATTACACGATAATGATTATGTAAATATTATGATTAAGATAGTAAAGATAATTACAAAGTAAGAACTTTATTACGTCAACAAGATTTGATGTAATAAAAAGTTGATCTTAAAATAATATCGCGTGTTTGTATCAAAACAAAATTACGACGACCGTGCACACTACCCTCGCGTTTGTAAAACGCGCTACACAAAATCGCGCAATGACTGCTCATTCGAAAAACGTTCGGTCGTTTGTATTAAAGCAAGTGGCCAACTCTGGTGACGGATATTGAAGGCTTCCTAAAGGCCTATGTGGCCGGGACCTACAATTTAACATGCCCTTTGAAGCTCTCAGATAATAATGCCACTTGCGGTCACCCATCCAAGTTGTGACCTCCCTGAATATTGCTATTTTCAAACAAGTGTGTGGTCTTATGTATGTATGTATGTCTGTGAGCAACAGGTATTGAATAACAGGCTTAAATGGTTTGCCCCGAATAGATCAACAATGATGTATGACTCGGATGAGAGATATTACAGAGCAGAGTGTAATCTTCATTCAATTTGCAAGTCGGGTAACAATAGTAACTAAAGAATGTAAGTAGGTATAAAAATATTAAAGATAGATAGGTTATTGAGACTAGATATTAGCCAACATGGTCTTAAATGTTGGCTAACGTCTAGTCACAGTAATATACTATTTTAAAGAAATATTATTCAAGGTATTTGGTTTACCTTGGTGGTTTTTGGCACATTCCCTCGCTGAGTGATGTTTTTGCTAGCGATCTCGTTTGCAATACGCATCCTCTGTTTCGGCGCCATTTTATTGATTTATAAGTATATTTGTCCTGGAAAAAACAAAAAATAAATTGAAATTTCTAAAAATCTAATGGACAAAAAAGTCTTCAAACGGTATTTTTTTTGTTTGTAAATGAAGCTAAAGTTATTCATTTAGCATAGCTTAATCATACACTAATTTAAAAAAGGGGAAAGTTTGTGTTATGTGTGAATGTTTGTTCTTTTTTAATGATGAATTTGAATTAAATTTAAAACCTGCCGGCTTATACCACCAAAACCCATAAAACCACCACCACCCCATAAAAGTGATTCAGTTTGGGTCCTATTAGTAATTGCTTTTAGTGTACCTAAGCTAAGGCACTGACATAAAGGTTACTAAGAAACTAAGAAGGCTACTAAGAAAGTTATTGTAAGTACTATTTGTGTCAACACCAAGACAATGATAATGAAAATGTCAATGCCAATAGAGAAAATGTCTTAAAAGTACCTATTTTATGTTACAATAGGAGAAAGTCTAGTTAGACTCTTATTAAAAGTCATTGGCAGTTTGTGTTTTTCTAAACCAAAATATTTACTTAAGACTTTTATTCTAGCAATAATTTATTAAAACAAGGTACCTACTGGTAAAAATAATGTAAGTAGCACCAAGAAAACAGATAATGGTAAGTTATATTTTGTACAACCACCTGTGCATATTTCACTTGGTTAATAAAAAAATACTGGTAAATTACTTAGAAAAACGTGAATTGTGGTACTATCGGCACACTTGATTACGTGTCGCTAGAATACTTTGCATTGATAATGATACTAGTAAGTAGGTTGTGATAAGTTTGTGTATTCGTTTAGAATACAATTAATACGAGTCGAAGGTCAGATAATTATGTTTAATAACTATTTCCACTTAGTTTTACCTGCGTAGTTTCTTTCTACGTAAGCGGACAAGGTAGGTAAATAACCCAGACTATTGAATTTGGTACACAGCTGGATGGAAATATTTACTCACAAAATACGCAATAAAACACAATTATAACGAGCTGTGAAGTTATTTCAGTAATGGAAAATAACTTCTTGTTAAGTTCTATAGAAAACTTCACAGTGAATCGAATTATTACCGATAAATAAAACCAATTTAGAAAGTGATTTCGAACACAACACCAATTCTTCAATAAACTGATTTTGCTTCGTTTCTGATCCGCGAATTCATGTGTTTAGGATAATTAGTGGAAATATACACTAAATTGATTATTTTAATACAGAAAAACGCAAGTACTCACTGTTAAATTCTAAAATTAAAGGCTGCAAAAGCCGAACGCACAAGTTTGCTTGACACGTATCTAAAAAGTGAAATGACAGAAATGTCAAACGCGTCACAACGAAATGTTTTCATTGCGCATGCGAGAAGACACGCGTCAAGTTTTTGTTGCCAGTTAAAATAAAATAAAACGATCTCAAAAAGTTCGTTTTTTATTTCTAGGACTGCATTGTACACCAAGAGAAATTTAAATTATTTTAATGAGAATAATGCACCCTATATACCTAATAAAACAATTTTTTATTATTTTATCAGCTTTAACTGCCATCTAGCGGTGAGTAGTAAAACTATTTAGCATCGCCACCTAGCGGATTTCAGATAAACCAATAGTAATAGTAGTGAAATCCACCAGATGGCAATGTCAGTAAAAATTAAATAGTTTTTAGAATAAAGAATCTCAATGTTGACCTATTTACAATTTTTATCAATAATCAATAATTACTATTCACTATCATTATTCATTGCAAACATAATATGTGTAGGTACCTATCTATATGCCAAAAGTGCTTTACAGCGCAGAGCGCTTAATAATTAACGAGGCAAGGACTTTATCAAATAAACTCTTCAATACATGAAATACAACCACAAAGTACTACAGGTCATAAATCTATATTTTAGAATACCCATAAATTAGTTTCATCGAGACAATAAAGGTTCTTTCAATCCATCTGACCCCAAAAGAGACAACACATTCAGAAAGAGATAAAAGGATGCTCAGGACTTTATCCACCAATCGAATCCACCTGGTATCCTTTGGGGGTGATCCTTGGATTCTGATTGGTCGGATGATGCCGCCTACTACGCCCAGAATAGAACTCATTTGAATTTGTATGTCGAAGGAGATAGACTCGGGGATGCGTAGATTGGTAAGAGATAAAACCTTTTACTTTTAGTGATGAAAAATGGTTTCGTTTAGTAGGTTTTCACAAGTGCTAGAGTATTTTTTTAATTACCTAGGTACTTAGGTAGATATATTTTTGGTTTTTGGCAAACCAAACCAGTTTGCAATAATAACCATTGCTAAGTACCTACCTACCTAGTTACTACATTCTTTTGTAGAATGGGTGCTACGATTTTTGCTACGAGGCGTAGAGGAGTTTTATTGAAGGGTAATTTCTACGTAACTTGCAACAAATGTGTGGAAAAAATAACCTATTATGATGACAAAAATAGAACATTTATTGTCTAAGTCGGTACTTTTTGTAGGTACCTTTAAAATTGTGTCCACATAAATGTCCACATACTACCTACCCAAATAGGCATGTGCCTAGCTTTTTCTTGTGTAGGTGTATGTACACCTACACAAGAAAAAGCTCGAAAGTGGTTCAAACTAGTTCAAGAGCGAATTGGCGCCAGTTTCTGCAAACAGTTTTTATGCAGGATCCTAAGATAACAGGACGCCATTGTCTGAAGAATAATGGTAAGTAGGTACCTCTACCCGACTGCGAAGAGGGAGGCTAATGTCACAGAATACAGACTAATGTTCTAAGTAGGTGGTAGCTTAATTATTTTAAGGAGTCTCGGAAGATACCTATTAGTAGCTACATACCTACCTAGTTGGATATCCACTAAGATAGAGACTAGGGATATATTTCAGACTAATTATCTGACGAGGCCAACTTCGTAACGCCATAGCCCATAAGTATTTTTTATGAGTTATTTTTTTATTTTTACTCCATCAATGAACTCCCATAAATATTATTAAAGAAATAAAATAGGTAGGTACCTATTCCTACTTGTAAATTAATAAAAATTTGCCAAAACGGTCCAAACATTCTCCAGCTTGTTTACGTTCTACCTACTAGCGCAGATTTTTGAAAATCTTTATAAGTATAAGTAGTTAAAATCTTTCGTTTACTTTTTTTATTTGTATTCATTCGATGTTTTTATCATTCGTACAAAGCCCTTTTATCCCAAAAATGGGACAATTTTCACCTGAATTCGTTTGAGAGCGAAATAATAGGATTTGTCGCTTATCTACGGAACATCGGAGACGAATCATGCGAAATCGATTTGCGATAACGAAAGCACAACGACAGTACTTAGCTGATCGGTAAGGAAGGAAAGAATATATGACCTTGATTCATTTTGAGATTGTTTTAGCTAAGTATTATGTAAATATAATGACGACCTCTGTGGCGCAGTGTCTGAAAGCCCGCCGGAGACGTAAGAGGTTGCGTGTTTGATGACCGAAGGAATTTATTTATTTGGTGCCTTACCTACTTAGGTAAGGTACCAAATAAATATTACAAAAGTAAGTACGTAAGTAATAATTGTATCTATTTAGTGGAATGGGCATATTAAAGCCTGTGTGTTAGGTCTTTTAATTTTAAAATTTTATCATTTTGGATATCTACGTGTGTGCAATCACCATCATTTTGCAGAGCAATTATTTACCACACTGGCGCCATAACTGCAGAAATTATCAATATTTATCTTAAACCTGTCAAAACGAATATAAAAATCAAACAAGCGCGAAAATAAAAGTCTTAGAAAAAAATTCTAAACTTAAAAAAAATAAGTGTAAGAACTTATTTTTTTTAAGTTTAGAATGTTTTTCTGCAAAATAAGCATTATTTTAGCACAGGGATTGCTTTGGGATAATCTGTTTAAAGACCAGTGGAGCGCATGCGTCAGACGATGGATTAGGGCCCCCGCAGACGGCCGACTTTTTGTAGGTGGAAAAATCGGTCGAAAAATAGAACGTACTGACAACAATAGTGCAACGCACACGACCTACAAAAAGTAGGTGAGAAAAAAGTAGGTGGCATTCAGACCGACCCGACACCGACTCCGAATGTGTAGGTCGTTTAGTGATGCGCTTAACGGAATAAGTGATAGAGCTTACTCCGCAAGTGGACTATTTACTCCGAATTTTATTTGCTTAAGTACCTAGGTACACTTCTGGTAGTTATATAGGTTCAATCATTCATAATTATAATTTATTGTTATTGGATTAATAATAATAATATTACAAGTAGGTACTTACCTACCTAACCATGTAATTTATTAAGTAACTTAATTATTAAGTAACTACTTATTGTAATTTAAAGTAATTTCAACGAATTCCGCAGGAACATCAGGATAAAAGTAGCCTATGTATAATACCATGTCATATCCCAAAGTAGGTATACAATAGGTTTTGTAGTTTTTTCGTGAAAGAGAAATAACCATACATCCATACTCACAAACTTTCGATAATAAATTATAGTAGGAATTTTCGTAGGATTAGTAGAAAGGATTATAACCGAAGTATATTTCGGCTGCATTATAAGAAAAGAAAGCTAGGTAGTTTTATCTTCTACTATATTATCTACTTAATTATCTTCCTTTGCAAATCCACCGTTCTAGTATTTTTCGATGTTGTCCCCTCACTAGCCACCTACAAAGTGACGGTCGTGTGCGTTGGAGTCGGTGACAAAGTAGGTGAAAAAATCGGTTGAAAAGGCGACCTACTTTTCCACCTACAAAAAGTCGGCCGTCTGCGGGGGCCCTTAGAAAGAGAGAAAAAACTTCGGCAAATAGTAACCTTCGCAAGGATGGAAATAAATATCAGCTATACTATTAGCCCATGTTACCTACTCAGGATGAGTAGCTTTCTAATAAGGTGTCTTAGGGTAAGATCGGACAAGGGGTAAGTCCGTACAAGTCGCATAACTACTAAATTTGGCGATATTTTACAATTATGGCAACATTGCCTTTTGTGCCATTTTGTTATGCACCCCCCTACATCCTGCGACTGACGCTAGGCCCAGCCGAACGCGAGTAATCATCGTTCTAGCAAAAGATGGGAAAAAAATGAAAAAGGAGACGATCCGATCTTTCACCTCAAACTTTCAACAAGCATTTTGGTAAGTAGTTTTCATGATTTTTGAAGTTTCGCGGCTTTATCACTATGAGTGTAGTTAAATTTATTGATTAATATAATACATTCACGTCTAAGACGTTTGTAAACAGAGATCCGATCTTTAGCCTCGGAAATTTCAGTAGGTGAAGTTCGGACTATGATCATCCGGTCATTTTTTCGGTTTAATTTCCCCGTGAATTATTTAATGTATTTGCAAATTCCTATGTTAGTTGATCAACTTGTTCATTTTATTACCATTTTTTACTAATTTTAATTGGATAACTAGTTAAAAAGTCAGAGTTTCAGACATGCAGGGGTAAGATCGGCATAGAGGCAAAATTTTTTTACAAAATCCAAGCTAAAACTCAAAGTTGTGAAGGGATTCAATCCATTTTTTACTATGTTTTTACTAGGATAAGTCCGAATGTTTTCTAGTGATAGAGCTTATTCTATCTGTTCCAGGGGTGGTTTTATTAGATAGTCCGGTCTTACTCTCACACGGTCCGATCTTTCCCTGGCCATTTTGAAAAATTATGCTCTTTTCTATCATTCATAAAACATTGACCGTTGGGTTTACCTAAAAACTAAATATAAGAAATGAAACCTCTGTATTTTTGCATTTGTTGACACCCTATTGCGTTAGGAAAGAATAACCAGAGGCGATACAAAAAAATATTTTCAAACACTCGATTGGTTTTCTGAAAACTAGTCCGATCTTACCCTAAGACACCTTAGTTAAATAATTTTTGAAATCGTCCCAGTAGTTTTTACAAACACCTTTTTGTTAAATTAGACTGATCTTGTTTTGTATTGTATTGATTTATTAGGTATCTAAGTACCTAATAAAAATTAAGAATTTTAGGAAGTAGGTACAAAAACAGGTAGATTCTACTCCAACAGCTAATATACTTTAGTATAGGTAAGTATAGGCTCCTACGTTTTATTCATTCTACACCAACTACAAAAGTTCAACAATAAAATTGCACCATGCTTTTTAATTTTTATTTTTAAACTTGCGCATTCCGCCTGATCAGTCCCCTGACAAGTTTGACGTAATGCAAGGAGCTGGCAACACCCGCGACCACACAGGATTTAATATGAAAAAATACCAAAATCCAATTTTATGCGGATTGGGATGTAGTGATGGGTGAAAATTTGTGGATTTTTTGATGGTGAGATAAGTGATATGCAGCTGCGGTCTTGAAAACAGTAGGTAAAGCTCAATCGATAAAGATTTCACAATTTTCATAGTTTCAATCAAAATGGCCGTTAGCTGTTGTGGTTCAAAATCATCATCATTCACCTGCCCTTATCCCACGCAGCCACGCTAGGTGGGGTCGTCCCAATATGTTTTTTCTTTCATTCATCTCTATCAGTTGTCAACTCCGAATTCACTTCTCTCACATTCATTATCCTCGTTCACACAATCCATCCACTGTGTACTTGAGGTACCTACCTATATTTAGCTAAAAAAATACTCGTATTCAGCGTCCATACTCAATCATTAATCGTGCCTTAAGTTCATAATTCAGTTTCCATACAAAGGTAACTGTCAAAAAATGGTAAGCAAGCAATAGGTAATATTCTTTACTTAGCGAAGACTCAAGCTTAAGTGTAATCGATACTTGAAGGCAAGTTGAGTGTAGACTCCGAATACGAGCCCTAAATTGGTACAGAAGCAGTAACCCGAAACCCCACCCCAACAACCATTCGAGGTAAGTACCTACCTACCTCTACCTACCCACCTAAAGTAGCCAAGTCAGAAGCACCACAAATCTGAGGGTAGTTTCCGATCTCGCAAAATTGATTTTAGTTCAGTTAGGTATTCGAATCTGGTTTACCTACGTATTTGAAAATATTTTTAGGTAGGTACTTAGATACCTGGGAAATGCCTGGAAGAGATCGCTTCTTCGCACCCCTAAGGCCGCGCATTGTAAGTACATATATTGGTTTATCTACTGATTGTTATTTCATAGAAATAAAGGTGTGCAATACAATATGTTCATTCATTCATTCATTCATTCGCCTGCCAACTTAAGCGCTCTTGCCTCTTGGCGTAGCTTTAATTTTTGTTAGATAGGGCGTTTCCGTGCATATGAACTGACTGGACGGTCCCGGCTTTTAAGAAGTTAAGCCATGAAGAAGGCCTTCCGACGGCTGAAAGTTCTGTCGCTAATAATGATGTAGCTTAGTCAAAATTGTCTATAATTAAACTAAGCTAGGATAACGGTACAATGTAGTGCCTGGGACATAGTTGAGATAAATTAGGCTTGCCCAGCATCTAAACTATCCTCTCAGCTTAGCCATATCCACAGGAAAGACTGGCATATTCTGTGATTTAGTTACTAACTTTGCTTTAGTCTGTGGCAAGGGGAGACGCGAAACGTATGCTCGCTCGATGTTGGATGGTTTTATGCAATGATAATAATAATGAAATTAATATTATGATAATTAATGAATGAAGAGGGGTGGTGGCCAAGTGAACCGCAACCTATGCCAGCAAAGCTTACTGTCTTGTAGCTTATACCCCTGAGCTCAATTCATCATCATTTGCGATCCACTCGCAAGTCGCAACTACCCTCACGTGAATCATGGGCAGTGAACATTGTAGTGTAGGTGTACCTATGCTTACCACGGTGGGCCACGGTCATTTACGCAGGATAGGAACGTGGCGATTCGCTCTCAAAACGTGCCTCATAGCATAGGCATTAAACGCGTTAAGCTTTTCCCTTCTTCCCCACGTGCCTCATAGCATAGGCATTAAACGCGTTAAGCTATTTCCCTTCTACCCCACGTGCGTTATAGCCAAAGGCAGTAAACGCGTTAAGCTGGTTCCCTTCTACCCCACGTGCCTCATGCAGTGAACGTGTGAAACCCCGCTGGTTCTCTCCTGTACACTCTCGTCCACAAGGTGCATACCCCGAGCAGTCACTTACGCAATTGTTCAAACAATGCCCGCCATAAAATATCGCGTTACACGAAATGAGCAGTCATAGGGGCGAGGGCTGAATGTCTATAATGATAGTTTTTGTACATCATTGTGTTTTATGGTAGAAATATGCTTGAATTATTATGCATATCTAATTGATTTGGTTTTTCGTGATTTATATTACTTAAGTAAGTACTTAGGTTCCTAATTTAATTACTTAGTATAGGTCTAGGTACTTACATGTAAGTACCTATGTATTTATAAATATTAACGGGACTTCATCGCGTATTGAAATCATATGAATATAAATAGTAATATAATCATACTTATAAATAGTATGTATGTAGTTTTAATGAGGATGACTTTATTATCATCTCTTCCTAAAATCTCTTTTTAAAATTGAACTTACTTACCTATCTATGGCATTTTAGGTTTTGGTGAGCTTCCGTCCTATATCTATCATTATATTCGTCTAAAAAAGGGTCTACGCTCTTCATTATAAAAATCTAATGAAGTGACTGTGTATTTCAACTATTGTATTGTAGTGTGTGTGCACCCGTGCGAATATTAGATCACTATCTTCTTGTCATTGGAAGTACAAAGACCTATTTGACAATCCTATATCTATTAAAGACATTCGATATTGCATAATGAAAGTAAAATTCAAATGAAATGGGGCGAAGGAATTTTGAGAAAGTGTAATTTATACAAAAGAACACTCGACTCTCGAAAAAGCCACAAATAGCATAATTGCTGGTCCTTCGCGCATTCCTGCACTCGAAATGTGTCGGCCATTTTGTGAACGCATGGATGAACAAGATGGCTGCATTGTTGTTGGCGCCAAAACTTGCGTCACGTTTGAATGTCTGGACAATTGTTTTTCCGCAACATTAGGCATAAAGGGATCTTGTTTTTCTGATGTGCACTTTTTGTCGGGTCTGTAAAATAATTGTACCTACTTAGGTACTTACCTTTGTCTGTACTTAATACGAAACTATCCTTAATTATTTAGACTTCTGCTAATTTTTACCTAAAGAAAATTATTATCGGCCGTCGCAGTTAAATGTCAAATTTCCTCACCTATTATGTAGGTATAGTAGGTATACCTACTTATTAGCCATCGGTATTTTCATATTGGTCAAGTAAACTAACTAAAACATCTATTATAGGGCCTAAGCTAAATCGCTTTTAAAGGTCATAGTAAGTATGAAAGCGTTTTTTAACAGTTATTTTGTCTGGGTGTTTTCTATCTTTAATATGTATGTATTTACAAAAAAAAAAAAAATGTATCTAAGTATTATATCAGTCATCTGGTTACCATAACACAAGCATTAAATTGCTTAGCTTGGGACCAGATGACGCTGTGTGAAATGTCTAAGGATATTTATTTATTATTTATTATTATTTATTTATAGAAGTAGGTATTAAATTGACTCCAGTAAAGCCACAGACATCTAGTCAAACAATTTCCACCCCTCTACAAACAAACAGAACTTCCTCATCGATGTGGCCTCCCAACCCTTCGGAACTTAAACAAAAAACAAAAAACGGAAAATTTATACCGACACAGAAACCTTTTAAGAAGCCCCTCCCCTAAATAAAAAGCTTAAAACATTTTCTTGGGAAAGTCTTTGTAGACTAGCAGAACGTACTGGCTTTGCACGGGTGTTTCTACTTATAAAAATTACCGGGATATAATATACCTAGCCTATAACCATCCCGACGACGCGACAGTATTCTACACATAGGTGAAAGTGTTTTTGACGTCGGCGGAGTAGATGAGATTACCTCCGTCAAACAAACAAACCAACATTACCTCTTTATAATGTAGGTAGGTACTTTAATAAGTACCTATAAATTTCTTTGTTATGGTGATATAATAGATAGAAAATACTTTGTTGCAACAAAGTATTTTCTATCTATTCACGCTTGAGTATAGTCTCTTAATACGAGCCTTAGATACATTTAACTGACTTATTCAGTTGAACCGAGAAGCTTAATGAACTTAAAAGAGTAAACAGAATCATAACAGTTAAGTGTGCTCCGCTGACGAAGCTGTCTTGTACAAACACAATCAGTTTCGGTGCAGCCAAACAACTCGCACTCCGTAATGTGCGGTCGAGTAAAATGCTGCTTCATATTTAAATAGGAGGCTTACCATGACGTTTTATTTGACAATTCAGTTTAGGTTCTAAGGCCCGTATTCAGAGACTATACTCAAGCGTAAATCGTGTCTCAAGCGGTGATTCATCATAACTCAGTTTTCATAGTGAACTGTCAAAAATCGATGCTTAAACCACTTAAACGTAGACCCAAGTTTGAGTGAAGTCTCTGAATACGAGCCTTACTGTCCGAACTTTACGTCAGCGCCTTGCTTACGTCAAAAGCAGTTCCTTACTAGGACGTAAAGTTTAAGTAACCGTTAAAAGCGATTCAAACTGAAACTGAAAGTAGGAGTAAGGTCTTACTCTCACTCACTACGTTCCGTCGTCGGTCGTCGTCCCTACGACTCAAGCACTTGCCCTTATAAAAGCAGCATTTTACCACCACAGAACCGGAAAGACACTCAAAATCAAAGACAGGGCTAAGTCGATCACAATATTGACCGAGCCGGGACTCGAACCCGCGACCGCAAACACAGAGGCAAACAGATTAACGCGTAGACAATGCAGGTGAAAGTATAAAAACAGTGGGAATAGTTTTTATTTGTAAGTACCTGATTCTACGAAGTGAAGCAATAAGTATGACCTCTGTGGCGTAGTGGGTGAAGGCGCGGGATCAATTCCCGATGTGTTTTAAAATGGATTTAAAAAATAAAAAGTAAAAAACGAATGATTTTTTACAAGCCATCAAAAATGTACAGACCTACCAGGATTTTCACAAAAAATTACCTACCTACTTAAATCAGCTTAACGAAAACACTTTCAAAATCATAATTGCTTTCGTCTAAAATATTCAAAAAAATGGGTTACCTATGAGTGTAAATCTTTTGGTATCAATAATAAAATATCTAAGTGAAAAACCTTCACTTTTCATACAAATGCGTTTACCAACTGAGCAAATAGGTACTTACCTTATTTCTCGGCAGTATTTTTTTATGTGTAAACACTGCAAATTACCCGCAGAACTAACAAATATTTATTTGCGCTTACGCTCAGAAAGAGAAAATACTTTTTATTTTGTTTTTTACTTAAGTACCTAGGTACTTAGGGTGGGTGTACCAGTCCCAAACCACGTACCAGTGGTTGACCACTTACACATTCAATTGAATAAAATAAGAAAATGCGGGCATTTTTAAATAGATAATCCGTTTTGATATCTTGGCCAGACTGTTACCAACCACCCGATAATAACGTATGAGTGATTGCATCAACGATATCGCTACCATACGCTTTTAAACAGACTAGTGTCTCGTTCACTTGCTTTTCGGCCGCCATCACAGTTAGAAGTGCATGTGGATATGGTAAGTATAATCTTGAAAAATTACCTATTTTTCAAAGTCATTGTCATAAAGTTATATTATTTCGATAATTGAATGTTAACTGATGAGCTGGAAGCTATTTTTTCTATAGATAATGTCAAAATAACGTAATTTTAAGAGTGGTTAACTACTGGAACACGCTTTGTACTGGGTTCCGATTGTTGACCAAGTGGTTTGCTACTGGTGATCGGCAATAATTTCTTGCTTTCACTATTTTTTTCATGGTGATGCTTTTGTTTGACAATTCAGTGCGTTTTAAATGTAATTCAAGTGGCATTTTGCAGTGTGCGCCAGTAATAGACCACTGGTTTGTTATTGGTTCTCAGTTATAAAAAAGTGTTCCTAAGGATGACCAGATGAGAGTTTTATCGTTTTGTCTTATTGTTTTAGGTTCAAAATGCCCACCCAAAAAGGCAGTTAAGTGTCTAGATGAAATTAGTAAAGAAGCGAAGATAAGGGAAACAAGTAGAAATTATGGTGTCACTCACTCGACTAGAATAAAAAAACTAAAAATGAGACATCTGGCACAAAGGAAAATGAGATCACAAACCATCTTGACACCACAATAAGATTACTAATTAACGAAGTATAATAAATGAAAGTATTCTATAATAAAATTGTTTTATTATCACCCAAAAACTGGTCAACTACTAGGACAAAATGTGGTTATTTATGGGAGCGCGCTGGTCAAACTTAGGTACATTCCCGTTTTTGGTATTTTTCTTAAAATAACTAATAAACTCACATATTTATGTTGAATTTTTGTATTAATATTGCATTATTAATAAACAATAAGCATATATACAGTTACTCTTCTTCGCTAAAGCTATTAATTACCAGTTTAGAGACTTTCAAAGTCAAAATCTAACCTTAAATGGTTTGGGACTGGTACGTCCACCCTACTTCCCTAATTCATTTTTGAACTTTTATTTTGCTTTTAATTATTAGTAGCTTTTATTTATTTACTACTAGCACTAGGTTACCCACCCGCGGATGAAAAGTAGCAAATGTATTTCAAAGTGTTAACTTCTTGTCTTTTTCCATTGTAGGTACCTATACTTACCCAAGTTAAAATTACCTACCTTGCAATTTTCAACTAAATTCTGATTCAAGATCGGATTTATTATTTGATAGACTGTAGGTACCTACTGCCTACTTAGATTCAATTAAAATCTATAACTTAAGCCCATTATTTCCCACTCATTACAGGCTTACTCTAATTGGACGAGCCACGCGTACCTTTGTTACTAAACAATGCTTATTTAATAAATTAAAACAACCCCCTTTTTAAAACTCACCCTTAAAATGATCGCAGTAAGGACGAGAATAAGTCTAGTTTAAGTTTGACAGCAAACGTCAAACGCGCTTTCGAAACACGCGCCAAAATACCTGTCAAACTTTTAATGATGACACGCGACACCTCATTTTGGTTTAAGGTAACATAGAAGTTGAAATTAATGAAGTTACTCTAAAAATTTAGACAGTTTGGTTAGGACTTGGAAATATAGTACTTGTACACAATATTAAATAATATGTAAAAAAAGTATTTACTTACTAAATTATCGATATTGACGCTCAGAGCAATCATCTTCTCTTTAAGTATTGACGTTACGAACATCACATTCTAAATTCAAACCTCGCTAATTTCTAAATCGATAAAGTCAGTAACTACTTACAGGGTGGTTGTAAGTTACTTATCTTTAGTTGCCTGAAATAAAATTATATTATTATTATTATTATTATTTTTAAAACTAAGCAATTGGAATAAAATTATGACTTTTGGCCGAATACGTAATGCTATTAACGACGTAATTTTTTCGCCCGAATATTGGTAAGCGATTCTTATCTATGTCATAATTTGACATTTTACCATACAAATCGGAAAAAAAGAACTTACAATAAATTTAATTAGCGTAAGAGTATTCGGGCAAAAGTCTTTTTACAGCTGCGATTTCATTAAGTCCTTAAAAAAATGAGACGACAAATCCGTGGGCCGCGTCGGTGTCAGGTGTCGACCGCTACGTTCCGCCACAATCGCGGTCTGCTACACAATGCTGAATGTACACACCTATTATTTTTGCAGTACTTAACTGTATCATTGTGATGGACAAGGTCAGTTGCAGACTTACTATTGAAACTTGAGTACTTTTTTTGAAAGTAGATATAGTATTTTTAGTTCATTGTAATTGTTTCACTTCCTGCTCTAGTTGATAAATTTAAATCTAGTTTCAGACTTTAAAAACACATCAGTCAATCAATAAAACTGAACGTTTAATTGTCGATCCTGGCTGGCTTTTAAAAGTCGTTAAGCTACCCGGAGTCTTTTTTAGGCGGCCTGAAAACTCCGTCACCAGAGTTGGCCACTTACTCATACTAACGAAGGAACTAATGAATAAAACCTTTATTTCTTGCCATTGTTACTGATATAGAGAATATAACTAGTAGGTGGCCACATCCTGATCTCGTCTGCGGTTTCCCGGAGGAGCGGCTTGCGGTCACGAAACTGAGAACTAGCCTCATACAATGTATTCATTGAGTAGGTGATAATGCAACGAGTAGGTACCCACTCGTATATTATTTGAATTGACTTTGTAGCTTAATGTAATAATGTGGGTACATAATTAAAGTTAAATAAAATAGCCTTAGCGTCTTGTGTTATGGTAACCAGATGATAGATGATAATCGTCAGTGTGACCAGATTTGAATTGACAAATCTACTGTAACATAGGGTGAAAAATTACCGAAATCTACTTATAATAAGCTGGAGTCTACTAAAAATCTACTACAAAAATTAACTGGGTTATCAATCAATTTAACATCAGGAATTCAGTCACAATTGGTAGGTTTTATTCTCAATGAAGGTTCATTTATCACAATTACACAAATCAAACAAAAAAATCAAATAAATTAAACATCAGAGTTTCATCATAATCACACAAATCAAATAAATTTATCTTCAGGAATTCGTCAGTCACTATCACTTAGGAATCTTCATTTATATTATCATACAGATTTTTAGCTTCCATTAATTTTAGCATATCTTTGTCTGGGACAAAATTTGCGCAACCATCTTCAATTTGTCGAAGACCTTCTTTCCCATGCATGATTGCAGCTACATTTTTATTGTGAAAACGGTTCCTGTCACGAGTTTTAATTCTATTAATATCAGAAAATATTCGTTCTACTTTAGCGTTTGACACAGGCAGGATTGTCATCTGTTTTGCAAATCGGGACAAATTTTCATACTTCGGTTTAATAATCGAATCACACATCTTGCCAACTTCACTCCAAAACTTATCAACGTTAAATGTTGCAGTGCAGAAAGAGATAGACTGATTCCGATTCACATAATGGGGGAATTCCCATAAAAGAATAGATTATAGAAGAGAGTTGCCATCTTCTTTCGAAAAAATACTACCAATATACCAAAAAATTGCTAATTCTACCAAAATATACTGATATTTTTTTTCCTACTAGCAGCTGTTGCAAGTTCCTCAAAATCTACCGAAAAAGTAGAAATCTACTAACTTTGGTCACACTGATAATCGTATTCTTTTTTTATATAAGTACATTACAACAGAATATTGTATTTGTATCATTTTATTTCTGTTACGCAAACATGTCCCGCGCGGAGATCGAACCCGCAATTTCCTATTCACTGAATTAGCATTCTAACGGCCTAAAACATCGTCATCAGATTTGGAAATGCATATTATTTTAGATTTCTCTTCGTAGGTTAGCAACGATCAATCTATGGAAGACTTACCTAATCTTCGTAATTTTATGAAATACTACCGGCTTACTAGTTAAGATCCTATAATGAACTGCTTTTGACGTAAGCTAAGGCGCTGACGTAAAGTTAGAACGTTAGAACCTGAATTGTTTGAATAGGTCATGGTAACCCTCCAGATATCAAAGAGTAAAGATAGAAAATTTTCCTCACTCACAATTCAAATGAAATGTCATGGTGTACTTTTGCACGACAATGTACTTATATCAAAACATAACGTGCATTAGCGTAATGCGTGGCGCGTGTCCGCCGACACGCGTCGCGCTGCGATTAGGAGCCTCTTAATTTGGCATCCCCCTGTATGCTGTAATTGTGATTGGTGCTATTACTTTTGGCGGGTAAATCTAAAATCTTTATGTATTTTCATAATATTTTATTTAAATAAATCTAAAATTGAATTATTAATGTTTATGTTTTAATCTTTATTTTGTGGTTTTACTTCAATAATGAAAAAAATGGAAAAACGCTGGTTGAAAAATACTTGTCTAGACAAATATCTCTAGGGATTTAGAAAAAAAAACTGTCTACACTTCTCTAATAACCTACGGGACTATTTAATGCATTTTCGTTTTTTTTGACAATATCCCTACTTGCCATACCGAGTCATTTTACTTAGGTACCTACCTAAACACAACAGGCACTTTTATTGTTGTAAATAAAACTTTAAAGACTAAACTTTTACCTATTAAATATTTATATCTAGGTATATTCAATAGAAACAGGATATAAAAGCCATATACTGTCAGTAAAAGGCCAAAAATCCCGAATTTCTGTGAAACCCTCCCCAAATGGCACCCCATTACCATACCCTATGTTTGCTAAGCGGAGTGCCGTCGGGAGTGGTCGGCAAACATCGGGCGCCGTCGTGCCGCTACCACCACCTGCCTAATACCACCTCGAACATTGAATTCACTCCGTTTTTCTTCGGGCTATTTTTTTGGTGTTTGATTTTTGCGGCGTCACCTAGCGGCGTTTAGGCTTCCGACTGCATGCTACTTAGCACTAGATGGAGTTACTTATTTTTGATTGCAGGCAAGACCTAAAAGCCAAAGTCCAGTGAAATTATAAAGATTCCAAAGACAACTTAATAGAATAGCCCGCCGAAAAAGAGAAATAAAAAGAAAATCGAAAGTTTTTTTTAGTATTTCTTGCAAAAGCTCTACTTACCAACTTGTTATCAACTTACTTAGTTTTTTTTCAAAAGTAAGAACCTACTTGGTAATAATTGGTCGTCTTATATTTTATTGCATTATATAATTGAGGGGTGACCTTTGACTTGAAAGTTTACAATAAAACTCTTCAATAGCTTAATTCTTTCTTTGTTAACCTTTTAACCTTTGCAATTGTTATTTTTTTCGTTTTCCTCAAAATTATCGTTTTTGACCTATGAATTATAAGGTCACGACCTAATTCTTTGATTATTTGCTTTTTCTCAGATTTTTTTGTTAAGGTTAACCCTATCAAAGTTATATTTCCCAAATTCTTTCCTATTCAATACCAATTAAAAATATTCTTAACTATGCTTTGTAAAAACTTCATTGTTAATTTTTTTATGTATTTTAATGGATTGTGGTTTTAAAAAGCTATTGTCAATGAGTTTAATTTCATAGAATATAGAAAATGAATGATATTCGTGAGACCGACGCGAGCGGTGTACCACAACGAGGCGATGGATTATAATCTATAAATAGAGTAAAGTGTCTCTTATGCCGGCAATTTTAATCACTCTTACAAAGAAACATCAGGCGACATGAAAATTTGTCGAAATGTAAGCAAAGCTACGAAAAAATCTTGCTTCAAAGGTTTTTCAACATTATTAAGGTACTTACTTTACTTAATCTAAAGTTGTCTACTCAAATTCTTTTCAGACAGTTAGTGAGACCAAAATAAGAGTCTTAATCCTTACAGCTTCACTCGATCAATCGATGAAAGTTGCCACCAATACTTGATTAAAAGTTGCTCGTACAAATTAATCTTATGTAGGAGTAGACAATTCTCTTGCGGTTAGGTATAGGTACATAATCCTCAGTTTTATCTAGAAAATAATAAAGTAGAGCGTGACGAGCTGATGAGCGAAACGAAACGTCAAAATTAACTGTCATTCTTGTCATTTTACTTAAAATTCTTGGATGATGTATGAGTGAAAAGTAATACTTATTTATTAAAATTGCACAGTGTAATGAACACCCACGATAGCAGTTGCTAAAAATTAAAAGACAACAAAAAAAAAGTTTTGTAGTAAAACAACATTGGTAACATTCCGCTACAATATTTCAACACCTCAAAACTTTTAAAACCAAACTGTCACGAGGACACAAAAACACGCGAAAAATTATAAAAATCTCCACAAATCAATGCATTACGTTTGTTCGTACAAGACAGGAGTGCTTGAAAAGGCGGGATGTCTTGTTGACGTTTGATTGACATCTCACTCGCTTCACAGCCGCCATGTTTATCTCATTGCTGGCCACAAAATTTCACATTCCAAATTCAAAATTTGTTAACAACTCTATTTGAATGGATTACGGATGAAATTCAAATTTTAAATTTGTAATGGAAAGAAAATGCAAGTTTGTTCTCGTTTACTAATGTAATGAATGACTAACAAGACAGAACTAAACTAAATAGTGGCTAGAAACGGCCCAGCTGTGTCCGGTGACTGATTGCTTTAGTTTTAATTCTAAATGGGTACTAATTGAAAACTGTCCACGGGCGTGAAGATGTCATTTTATATTAAACTTGTAGCATCCTGTAAAAGAAAAAAAGTTTAATTTTATTTAGGTATTTCTGCATTTATCCGTCTCTAGGGAAAATAAAAAAACAAAATAATGTGTCAATGTGAACCTACCAAAGTTATAAGTTATAAAAAGGAAACTATTTTACAAAATCTTATTTAAGTATTGACATTTTATCCTGCAAAATGTCAAAGGTCAAACAATTGCCAAAATATAATGTAATTTACAAATTCCCAAGGGGTCATCCGTGAAAGGGTTAACAAATGGCAAATCGAAAAATTCATAAAAAATAACAAAAGCTGACCCTTTCTACGATTGTGTCCATATTTCAAGGTGACAGGTAATAAAAAAATAAAAAAGTTTTCGACAAAAGAGTTTTTGTTCTCGCCGTAACTCAAAACCGCACGAAGCGATTTGTAAGAAAAATAAAACTTTTTTTACAATATTCCCTAATTTCGTGCAAAAATATCGAGTTTCCTCGGTTGTGAGTTTTCGGTCGCTGCTCGATTTGGTACATGTGTTCTTGATAAGGGTTTTCTGTTTTTCGAAATAATAGGGAAGTGTCAATCTATGTTAGCTTCTAGAAGTTTGAAGACTTGAAACGGTCACGGTCCTGCATTTTTTAATCATTACAGTATTCATTAGTAAGATTCAAGACTAAAACATAAATAAAAAGGTATTTATTATACTTAGGTACTTATATCTTTTTTGCAGACTTACCTACTGTAGGTATAGGTAGGAACCTAACTGAAAATCTAATCTAAAATTCTCATACTTACTTAATAGAGGTTTAAAATGGCTAAATTTCACGTGTGACGTCAATTAGGAAGCTTATAATTAGCGTTCTATTTTCAAAAAATCCATCTAAAAAGGTCCATTCATAAATGTCAATTTAAAAAGGTGCGTTCTAATTTTAAATCTCATTAGTTAGAATGGTTTGAACTTCGAATATATCTCGCTGGCAATTTGGACGTAACGACATCGGTGTCGAATGGCAAAATATTTGTCGTGTCAAAGGGTTCAGGATGTTTTCTGTTGACAGACTAGACAAATATACTTAGTATAGAAGATATTTTAAGACTTTACTTTTGGTCCTTGGTTAAGAAATAAAATTGCAACTATTCGTTAGAAAAAGTGAGTAAGTAGGGACTTAGGTATAGTTGTGGTTCCGCTTTTTAAGTCAATATGCCGTAAAAAACAATACAGAAACAAAAGAAAAAAAATAAAAAAATGGTAGAGTGACCTATAAAATTATTTAGTCTCAATTTTATTGGTAACCTAGATGAATAATTGAGAAAATTAGATAAGTATCAGTCTTAATAAGTTGGCTCTATAACTTTGTGCTTCTGTTTTATTAAAACCCTTTTAATCCAAAAAATCAAACAACAAATTAAATTAGGTAAGTTAGTACCTTTTTATGAAGCTTACCAATAAAAAAATGCCTACTTAATTTCACGCTATTCATGAATCCCGATTATCTATCGATCAACCATAATCCCAAACTACGCACCACCGGCTCATCCAAAACAATCGTCAGATCACACACCCCACAAAAAAGTTAAAAAAAAAACAAAAACTCCCTTTGACGTTTCAACATCGGAATAAAAAAGAAAAATTAAAAAGAAAAGCGCCGCCATACTGTCTGCTATCCGGTTTCCGGATCAAATTACGTTTCGGGTACGTTGAAAAAATATTAAATTCGTTATTGGTTAAAATAAAATGGATTTCCACGGAAGGATCTTTACATGGTTGCGTCGGTGTACTTTAGCTCTGTTTTTGAACGAAAAAAGTATTCCACTTTCAAAACCATCGTGAGTTGTAGACTCTACATTTAGGTATAATTATTAACACCCAGATGAAGATTCTCCGGAAGAATCGAAACATTGTCGGCATCTAAATAGACAATATTTTTACGTGAGTAATTTCCCGTTGTATTAATATAATGAAAACGTATTGTAAAAGTTTATTATGCAGGCCGTTGTAACAAAATAAAATGAAATTGTTGGTTTGTCTTTAAACTTGAGAATGTCTGTACCGATTTGGCTAATTTTGATCTTGAAATATTCGCAAAAAAAAACTAGGCAGTACTTAAAGCAATTAATTTTACAGGGTCAGCTAGTTTTTAAATATAAGTATTTAATTGATCACCCAATTATATGCATGAACTATGTGCTAAGAAAAGTTAAAAAAACGAACATTATTAGAATCTCCTACCTATAGAAAATATCGCACGTCACAACAAAAAAATATTTCAATACCCATCCTGATTTAAAAATATAAATAGTCCAGTCAAAACTCCTTAGACAATCTTCTTAAAAACTACTTACAAGTTTGTTCGATTTTCAAAAATAAAGCAATGGTTTTTGCTGTCAGAAATGACCTAAAAAAAATTAAAAATACAGTCGCAAAACAAAAGCTTAGAGGAAAAGTAAAACAAAATATCAACAATGCTATTCGCCTACAGTAATTCGACACGTAGGTATAGTAAATTCATAGAAATATTTATTTACAAAAACTGCTCTTTTATGTAGCCGGCCATTTGCGACATTTTGCAATCTTTATTTACAATTTACGAGTTATTTATCGTAACCTTGACAGTGATTGTGAAGCAATGGACAAAGAATATTTTATGTAGAGCATGTGATTATCTTAACCGACTTTAACAAAGGAGGTGGTTGTATGTTCCGTTTCAAAATAAACATTAAGTTCCTACGCGTTCATTCTTGCCTACGTTGAAGAAAAACCGTAATGGCCCAGTGGATTATTGTCGATTTTCGATCCGAAGGTCGTGGGTTCTATTTTTTTCGAACATTTGAAATACTTGACTCGTTAGCGACGATAGTTACCTAACTAGGGCCCGTATTCAGAGACTATACTCAAGCGTAAATCGTGTCTCAAGTAGAGATCTGCCAAAAATAAATGCTTAAACGTAAACTCAAGATTAAGGCCCGTATTCAGAGACTATACTCAAGCGTAAATCGTGTCTCAAGCGGTAATTCATAACTCACTTTTATAGAGAACTGTCAAAAATCGTCCCTTAACGTAGACTTAAGTTTGATTGAAGTCTCTGAATACGAGCCTAAGTGAAGCGAAACCCCACTCGAAACGTCGAGAAATCAAATAATAAGGTAAGCATATCTGTCTCATAACTCTTTGGTTTAAAACTGCAAGCTAGCTGTTGTATTAAAGTCTAGCTCAGCACAACACCGTGGGAAAGTGGATGAGCAAAGGTTGATTTTTTATTTACTTGTGATGTACCTACTTACTTATTTTAATCCAAGGTATGTTATGAATAGTTTTGTAGCAATATTTAGGTTACTAAATAGGTTTTTCACGTTTTATTGTCGGTCCCGGCTTTTAAAAAGTCAGTAAGCCATGACGGAGGCCTTTAGGCGGCCTAAAAACTCCGTCACCAGAGCTGGCCACTTGCTCATACGAAGGAAGGAAGGAATAGGTTTTTCCTGTGCCTGGTGTTAAACCTGCCAAAACGAATGTTTTTGCTTATTTTATTTGTTTTTAATTAAGTACTAGCAGTACATCCCGGCTTTGCACGGGTCCACTAATGAAACTACCGGGATAAAATATAGCCTATAACCATCCCGAAAGTCCATTCTATACATCGGTGAAAGAATTTTGGAAATCGGATGAGTACTTTCGGAGATTACCTCCGTACAACAAACAAACTATACCTTTAATATTAGTTTTGATTTAGATCTTTTATTGCATAAACCTTGTGTTTTGAGTAGGTAGTTTAATAAAATAGTCCCTTGTTGAAAGGGAGCCGACCACATCCTGTATAAGGGCTGTTGTACGGGCTCCCACCGAATGCACCGATGATCCATACCCGTCGTAACATATTGTGACGTTGAGAACTTAAATACACAACATAAAATATTTCTTATTATGTCGGTATTGATAGTGGAGCTCGCAGGTTCGAATCCTAGTGTATTCCAAAATATTTTTTTGTAACTCCTCCTTTTTTTAAAGTCGGTTAATAGGATATCACTAAACACTATCGTTATCAAAGCAATACAACACGCTATTCTGTTAGTGTGTCATCGTGACGTCATATCACACATGGCCACAAAAACCAGATAAAATAATATGTACTTACCTACAAAAATAATTTAATGTTGAGCTTGTTGCTTAAAATAAAATGACCGAAAAAATTTACAACCAAATTGAAATAGGGCAGGGCTTTGTGGCTGAGTGGTGAAAGCAGTCCGTGTTTAAGATGATCGCTTTCATCGCTGAAAACATTCGGATCCACGAACTTCCGAACGATTCACTGAACGACCACCATCACTGGTCTATTACTATTTTATTTAATACATAAAACAATTTATTTATCTCAACAAAACTTAAAATTCCCTGCATTCCGTTCTCCGAAGCGCCACCTACATTGTCGATGGCGTCGTGATAGTAACGTAATTTATTCCGGTGTGGAGTTACATCAAATTGAAATTACCACTGACAAATCGCTCGAGGGATTTCGAAGGGGGTGTACTTTTGAGATAATTCGATAGTATGTTTTTTTTTTAAATCTTTTTTTACAGGGCTTGGAGTCACATTAGTATGTTGTTATTGAAGTTAAAACAATATGCTGGCTGAATGTGTTGAGAAAACGCTGTAAAAAAATTGTTGTTCCTTTAAATTGTATCTTTTTATTTTTACTGAACTTTACTTGATTTTAGTGAAGACTGCTGTATTTTCAAATAGTATTCTCTTTTTCATAATATTTTTAAATCTTTTAAAGATCTTTTTAAAGTCTAACGGGGTAGTCAGAAGTAAGAATATTTATAAGTATTTGGTAATCACCTACCTCCCTACCTAAATGCATTTTGCCGAAGTTAACATTAAACACGTGACAGGTTGCAAGCCCATCCACGATATTTTCGCAGAACCCTAAGTATAATCCAAAAACTATTGCTGTGACTCAAATACGTGAAATAATTATGAATCATTTAAATTTTACAAACCGAGAGCTGACAACAGTCATTTCAACTATCTTTAGTTTGGATAAGATAAGTTCGATATTAATAAACAGATCACCCATCCATACTAATATTATAAATGCGAAACTGTGTCTGTCTGTTTGTCCGCCTTTCACGGCAAAACGAAGCGACAAAATGACATGATTTTTAAGTTGTGGTAGTTGAAGGGATGGAGCGTGACATAGGCTACTTTTTATCCCGATATTCCCGCGGGAACGGGACCTACGCGGGTGAAACCGCGGGGCGCAGCAAGTTTTATACATACACCGGAAATATTTATATTACTTAATTTTGCATACCTGTCTATTAACTATTTCACTTTCAAAACTACTGTCTATTAACATTTAATAAAATATGATCACAATAATTAGTTCCTACCAATGTTTAAATTTTTAAGGACAATAGAGTACCTACCTACTACAACACAAGTCACCAAGTTGGTGACTAGTGTTGTAGTAGGTAGGTACTCTATTGTCCTTAAAAATTTACCAACTTCCAAAATAACCGATCCTATTCCGATTATCATATCTTTTGATGTATCAAGTGTAAAGTAAGCTTATAACGCGTTAGATGCGAGGGCGATACGCGATAACACGTCGTGTGGAGTACCCTTAATTGGCTAATCGTGTGGATTGAGTGCTTTAATTTTAATCTTGCAATAGCCAACTCTGGTGAATGAATTACTAGATTATTTTGAAATGTCAATTATTTTTTAATAAAGATCTGAAAGAAAATGTCTACGCTCCTGGGATCTTCTTCTTCTTCTTCTAGTGCTTCTCCATTACTGAAGGTTAGCTGTCATCTTGCTAAATTTTTCTTTGTCTAGTGCTAGCCTAAACAGATCTTCAACTTTCTTTACTCCTGTCCACTCTCTAATGTTTCGAAGCCATGATGTTCTGCTCCTGGGATAGAGTCGTGATAATATTTAAATTATTTTTTTAATTATTTTTTAAACTATCATGGTTTTGAACATTATTTAAACGGGATTATTAAAAAAAGAAACTCATAAATCTCTACGAATCATGTTAAAATTCCGTTTTAAGTAGGTAAGTGTCTTTAATTTATATTTTTTTTAATTCTGAAACTAACAATGCAGATGTAGGGTAGTCCAAAAACTAACGAAATTGCCCCTTACAATTGTGTTTTCAAGTAATTAACAACCTATGTTAGTCTTTAATAACCATTTTTTTTATTTGGATCGAAAATGAAAGTACCATCTTACACAGCAAACATAGCTATAACTTATTAAGTATGTAACGAGGGCGATACACAATGATATTAGCGACAAGTGTGAAGTGCCCTTAATTGGCTAATGTTGCGCATTGAATTATGCGGTCTTGAATTATAATGTGAGTGTGTTTGTGTATTCAATTGTATTATGTCATCATCATCATCATCCACAGCCCAACTTTACCCACTGCTGGGCATAGGCCTCCCCTAGTTTATATTATGTAGTAGAGTTTAAATTTGTAAATTTAATTAACGTGTCGTTTTTAAATTAATTTAAGATTGACTTAGATAAGGGCCTTAGATTAGTGGTCTTATTCATAAAGGTTTTTATTTAATATTTGTTTCAAATATAGCGTCAATGGGCTTGCAACCTGTCACGCATGGAAAGTTAACTTCTGCAAAAAGTGGGTTTGTACCAAATATGACATGTATTTGGATATACCTTTGACTACTCCATTAGACATATTCAAGGGATTTAAAAGAATTAAATAAAGATCTGAAAGAAAATGTCTAGCTCCTGGGATGGTTGGAAATTGGTATAATTTTCACGAAAAATAGCTAAGAACACAATCAAATAAGTTAATTCGCTTAGACACTACAATGGCACGAAACACACACCTCAAACTTATAACACCCCTCTTTATCTGTTAAAAATCTGGTAACACTTATTATTTTCACAATAGCAACACCGAACATGATCGCTCTCCTGAGATTTAGGGTTCAGTTCATTATAACGCGGAGGGAAAACCCCAGAGGGTTCTACAGAGGGTTCTTGATGTTATCTCGTCAAGTTATCACTTATTGGTTGTTTTTACGATCACAATCAATTAATGAATTTTATGTTCCTGTACGAACTTCTATCCAAGTGTTTAGAAGCCGGTGTTAAGATTGGTTAGATAAGTTCTTGGATCAGTTGAGCTATTTTGTTTGTTAATCCTTAGATGGCTGGAAAGTCGTGCCATTCAAAGGTACGATCTTGAATCAACAAGTTTAGCTAATTTAGTTATTCATTGATCAGTTGACCTACTTATTTTGATTGTAGACATTTTGAATAACCTACTTAGAAAATGTCCTAGTAGACTGGTTGCAGGCCCATCATCACCACCAATTAACATGTAGAGCCTATGTTAATTATTATCCCATAATGTAAATCGAACCTTAAATCCGAATCAATCCACGTCCGGAATTCGAACCAACAACCGAATCAAAAATTAGAATAATACAAGATTTACAACACCAGCTGTCAATATACATATTCTTAAAATAAGTGCCCCTTATTAAATCCATCGTTCCAGCCTAATTGAACAGCCCCACGCCTTCTCAATCATCACCCCTTACCACCCCCTAACACCCCCCAACAACCTACAACACCCCTTATACCACACGGGGTCCATTATCTGCAATTATTTTTAATTCTGTCATCATTTGATCCATTGTGCTTTTAGTTTGACAAATTGATTGGATGATTATAAAACATACTACTCATCATAATATGCTGCAGAATGAATGTAAAATGCGAGGTTTTAAGCTCACTTCTGATTAAGTGGACCTACTTATTGTATTGTAGGTACCTAGTAAAGTTAGAATCACATCCCACGAAACGAAGCCCATACCTTGTAAATTGTTACTCATTCTTATTTCAAACAAAAATCAATAATTTCAATAAAAAACAAAATGACTTGTATCAAATGTCACACTATTACACGTGGACAGGGACACTTCTACGAATAACATGATTCAAATTCTAAATTCGAATGTCCGTTCTAAATGACAGCTGTCAAAACGGTGTCATGGCGGGGCAAGATGGCGTCCGGTTACCGTCGATCTCAGGTGCAGAAGCGTAAATGCAAAATGAATAGTTTCCGATCACCGAAATAGCAAATAGAATGTGTCATAAATAGATAACTAAGTATTGAGATGAGTGGAGTATAAAATCAGTTAGCTTTTTAGAGATGGCATAGAATAGAACAATGCAAAACTTTAACAAATATTGGAAGACATTCTTTTCGTCGAACGAATTCTAGTACCTACCTACTAAACTAACCTCCCTACGTTACCTACTAATAGAAACGTAAACAAGAATATTTAAAACAACCTGACACAGGCCAAACAAAATTTTTTCTATAACTTGTTCTGCACTTTCTTACTCCTATAGAAATAAAATGTAGCCTTATGTTTAAAAATGGTGCCTCTCTATTACATGCCTACATTTTTCCTACAACGCCAAAACAAACTGCAAGACCAATTCTAAACCTTCTCAGAATCAATTACAATTCATTACAATTTGTAAACAAAACGCTAAAAATCGCGCAGTTTGCAAACACGCAGACGCTTTAGAAGTCAAAAAGGACAGAAACAGCTTTACTGTTGATATTGCCGATTGATCAACAATGTTAAATAGGGCTGTAGCTTGACCATAAAACGGGTTAATTAATAAATAAAATAAATAAAAAAAAATCCATGGAAATTCCACACAACGTCATCCAGTCCCAAGTTAAGCAATTAAATGCTTGTGTTATGGTAACCAGATGACTGATCGCTTTCACTGTCCATATATTCCTATGTTCTTATGTATGCTTAAATCTTTAAAACTACGCTACGGATTTCAATGCGGATTTTTTAATGAATAAAGTGATTCAAGTGGTAGGTTTATGTATAATTATTGGACCCGTGCGAAGCCGGGGTGGGTCGCTAGTATTTAATAAACTTCCTTGTCTTATTCTGACCAAACGTTTTAATGTAAACACAACAAAATTATTTGTTACCTATAGCCTATAGGTAACAAATAATTTTGTTGCTACTAGCTTCTTCTATCGTAGTACAACCCTAAAACTACAGTTAAATGTTATGAGTTAAGCCGTGTTATTTAGACTCGACCTAATTAGACATAATATTCCGAGATTGTTTGAAATAATGGGTTAATTACGTTTTACGTTTTGCAAAAACAAATTAGGTTTTTTTATTTTGAAATTGTAAGCTTATTAACATCGCGTTCAGTGCCCATAACGCGGGTGCTATTGTGTGCACTCGGCAGGGAAGGTGTTAACGTGTGGATAAGCGTGATATTGGAAACTCGTGGTTTAGTCATCTGTAAGTACATACATATTGGTTGTATTGACTATATCTTTAGCAGTAGCACCTACCATATTGATAATAGTCCCAAAAATTGAAAACAAACAAAAACATGTTATAAGTTTATCTTAAGTCTTGACTTGTTTACGAGTGGAATATTTTCAAGACTTCAGGCCTCGTATTCAGAGACTATAATCAAGCGTGAATCGTGTCTCAAGTGGTGATTCATCCCTCTAAGAACTATCATAAACCGATACTTTTACTTGAGCGAATACTCCAGTCTAAGTCTAGCTAGAATAAATACGAGATCTAAGCTCAAATAATTAAACGCTATTATATAAGTGGTACTTATTTTCGATATTATTTTGACGTTTGTCTTTATAAATAAATCTGACATGGAAGAGCGTCTTTAACAGTTAATCACGTCCCAAATTTTTAACAGAGGTTGGACAGTATCTTAAGGTTTTGGGATGTTTATAGGCTATATTTTATCCCGGTAGTTTCATTAGTACATCCTTGCAAAGCCGGGACGTGCTGCTTGTTTACAACTCAGTTACATTACAACCGTGAGCATTATTCGAATAGAACTCATAAAATAAGTATATTATTCGTGGCCCGATGCGCAGCAATAAATTAATTTTTAGCACAATTAACTGCATACCGACTGCAATGCAGATAAATTGCAATTAATAACATGATGTCATTCAATTACACTGTGAATATTCTAAAGATCTCTCCAATTAGGATAAAATGCGCGCCTAGTTTTGTATTCGGAGCGGTCATCGAAAGATCTTAGGGACTAATAAATTAATATCCTTGGACATTCCACACAGCATTAAGTGGCTTAGCTTAAGACTAGATGATGCTGTGTGGAATAGCACCAACATTCCTTTAACACGTTCTTTGCCTAGCAATTGAAATACCAGAGGAGTTAAACGTTCAGAACTTTACGGGTGACCGCTAGTGGCGTTAAGGTAATGCGAATTATCATAATAGTACCAGGACAGCAGACGTTTGCAGGAGGAAGCGTCAATAGGTGTGAGAGTGCGGCCATCCGGCCCGACACGCTAATGGTATAGCTATGGCGTAAGATGGGAGCAAATAGCGTAGCTTAGCGTTGACAAGGTAAGTTTTGAGCATTAAGCCATATCTGAATTCTTTGCTATTGAGGTAGAAAAAATTCTGACCGAAATTGGCCTATTTCGCGCATTTCATTAGAATGAAATGGCTAGTTTAGACATTTATTTACAGTATAGAAGCGAGCTAATCGCACTGTTTTGCATCGTTGAATAGAAATTGAGCTTCTTTCGTTCTTGTTTTTATTTTTTCGAGCAACCTTGATTCATTCACAAGAATAAGTATTAATTTCAGAATTGACATTAAAAACCTTATCTAAACTAACATAATAATGAGATAAAGTTTGTTTGTTTGTTTGTTTCACGGAGGTAATCTCCGAAACTACTCAGCCGATTTTAAAAATTCTTTCACCGATGTGCAGAAATGCAGAATGGACTGTTGGGATGGTTATAGGCTATATTTTATTCCGGCAGTTTCATTAGTACACCCGTGCGAAGCCGGGACGCTGCTGCTAGTAGGAAGAAAGGACACAAGTCGCTATAACCCATTACTTGGTCCACTCCACTGCTTGATGAGTCGACTAGACGGCGCGCAGACGGTCACGCGCCATGCAAATGGAAACGGCCTTTATCTATAATTCACTAATGTTGCCATTTACTGAATTAAAGATGCGCTACAACAGTTTCTTCTGCGCAATAGGGCCCATAACCTAAGTCTAAGTCAAAAACATTTATTGGCTGCTACGCTCTGCAGTGTTACCGGTGGTGTATAGTTCCCTTTGCTGTAAGAATACCGGCAGCAAAGTAGCCTATGTGTTAATCCAAGCTTTAAGTGTAACATCTAAATTTCAAATGTTTGCAGATGACCTCAAACTTTACAGATCTATTCGCTCTCTCAATGACATATCTCTTCTCCAAAAGGACATTTGCATAATTAACGACTGGTGCATCCGCAATAAAATGGTTCTAAACTCATCCAAATGCTTTCACTTAAAATTTACCAGAAAAATAAATTCCATTCCCGCCGTCTACTTCATCGATAATATCCCAATAACAGAGGTATCAAGCATGCGTGACTTGGGGGTTGTCGTTGACTCAAAACTAGACTTTCGAGAGCATATAGACTGTATCACTAAAAAGGGCGCTCGCTTAGCTGGATTTGCAATCAGGCAAGCTAAGTTCTTCAAGGACCATGAAATTCCTATCCTACTTTTTAACTGTTACGTCCGTAGCCTTCTGGAATACTGCAGCCCTATTTGGAGTCCTTCGTATCTAGTCCATATCGCCAGACTTGAAAGGCTACAAAAAAATTTCCTATACCATCTGACTTACGCCAATAACCTATGTCGCATTCTGGATTCTTACAGCAGTAGGCTTTCCCACTTTAAAATGGATACACTTGAGTCTAGAAGGAACCTCACGGATATTGTGTTTCTGCCAGGGCTTGCTACCGGTACCAATAATACCGGTACTTTTACGGTAGTAACGGTACTTTCATTTCGTTAAATTCGAGTATCGATACTTTTGAAGTACCGGTAATTTGCCTAAAAGTACCGGTATTCTAAGCGGTTCTCGCGACGTTGCCAGCTCTCCGGTCATAGCGTAGGTACCGACCGGGGGGCGAGCGCGCGTGCTTGCTAATTTGTGCATATTTCGTGCTCGGACGGAATATTTACAGAGCACAGTGTTTTAAGGCGCAGCCCTGCCTGACCCAACGTCAGTAGAAAGCTATTTTTACTTTCTAGAGAAATAAATATTACCTACACAAAATTAGTAGAGATTTTTTTTGTGACACTTGGCGACACGGGCCACGGTCTTGTCTTCTACTTATACCTACCTAGGTAGGTACTTCCAACTGTCCCATTTACCTGCACCTAACTTTCTGGTAGGTTTCTTTCTTTCTTTGAGATTGTGGTTTATTTTGAATACAGTCAACAACAGATACCTATCTACCTTAACACATTCAATACCTATTGATTGATATTGTAATGGTAGGTACTTAGGTATAGTGTACCACAGAGTGTGCCTCACCTCACCTCGAACATTGAACAAGCACTTTCCTACCTACTTATCTAATTTATCATCAAAATCAACTGTTTTGGTACCTAGGTTTCTTTGTTTAAAGTACCTACTTACAATCCAGCATCCCCCGCACATTAAAGCAAGCTAAAAACCAATCCTTCTATGTGATGATATGCTACCTACTTTTTAACTATTTAAAAAGTAGGTACCTACACCTACCAATGCAGTCAAAAATAAGTACCTACCTAGGTACCTAAATTGCTTCTGTTCATACGTCATAATAGGTACCTAACCAAGTTTAACAAATTTATACGTTCATAATAGGCACATACCTACCTACCTACCTATTGATTGATATTTTTATTGTAGGTACTTAGGTAGGTAGACAAAAAACAGATGCTTTTTGAAGTAGGTACCTATGCACATTCTCAACAAACTTTCTACCTGGGTACCTACCTACCCTTACTTGAGTGCCTATATAGTAGATTGAATTGTTTGTGTGTAGGTACCTAAGCAGCGGTGCCTCATTGAACATTGAAATCACTCCTTTTTTTCTTCGGGTTATTTTTTGGAGTTTGATTATTGCGGCTTGGCGCCAATACTTTCATTGTTGAAATACGTCACTCTACAAGCAAGTATACAATGACGGCTCACGCAGGCAGCAGTTTTGCATGGTTGCTTAGGGCGCAGCAATGTAATCAAGACAACGCAAACCACCGATAGTTGAATAGTAGTCACAGCGCAGTCCACAAGCAAGTATACAATGACTACCGCTGCGCAGTCAGCCGGCTCGGCTGTCTTTTCTAATCAGCTTTCTCTCTCGCTTGCACAAAATAAATATGTTGAAAAGTACCGGTACTTTTCGTGCATAATTTCGGTAATTTTACCGATACTTATAGAAAATACCGATACTTAAGTACCGGTACCAATGAAAGTACCGATACCATACTAAGTCCAATTATACCGGTTCTCAAGAAGTACCGGTATAATTTGTATCGATACCAAAGAAGTACCGGTACCACGTCAAGGTCAGTCGAACCGGTATTTAGAAATACCGGTATTCCAAGCCCTGGTTTCTGCATAAAATCGTTAATGGAACCATTGATAACCCCGATCTACTCAACAAATTTTTATTAGCCGTCCCTCGTTTCTCCAGCCGTCTTGAAAATAGAAAAACGTTCAGCCTTCCTATCACTCACACCATTTACGCCCAGCATTCCCCTATTTACCGTATGTCGTCTTCCTTAAACCACATTGATAAAGATATAGATATCTTTTTTACACCAATCTCTTCTATAAAGAGATTTTTTAAAAGTTCTCCAAAATGAGTAGTTTTAAGTAAATTTAAGTATTTTATGTTAATTATTTTTTCTAAATTTTACTTTCATGTTTACATGTAACATTTTTCGCATGCCGTGTTCCCATCTAGTAGGTCGAACACTCCTGTATATCTTCATGTATCCTAACTTTTTTTTTGTATGTTCATAGTGTATCGTCCAGTTTTGGGAACCTAATAAAAAAAAAAAAAAAAAAAAAAAAAGTTTCATTTAAAATCTTCCGGAGAATCTTCTTCAGCTAAGACGCTTAGACTCTGTCAACAGAATTGGTCACTTGTTGATACGAACGAATGAACGAATGTTAAAACCTGGGTCAATAAAACAAGCTGCGGTAGCTATCTTCCGATTCCAATCATTTCAATCCCCCATAAATAAACGCAGAACATTAATTAAACCAAAAATACCGTTCGGCAATGATCGGTAATTCTCGGCTGGTTTCCAATTTCAAATTACGCAGCGTGTCAGGTGGCGCCCTCGCGTTGCCTAGCAACCAGGTGTGCTTATCGATCTATCTCATCTCTACTGTTGCTAGTTGGTTTAGTTTATATAAATAATATGATACAAACTTCCGTCTGCGGCTTTGTTTGCGTGGTAACTATCTCGATAAAAGTAGCCTTCTTAAATCTTAAGAACAACTCTTGTTGGTGGAGAATAAAAATATTTTAGGTTATGATGAAGAAAAGGTCCTACTTAGATTCGAACCTACACCCTACACAGTGCAAATACACCACTAGGCCAGCGCAGTTCATTGTAATCAGCTTAATTAATATAATCCTGTCGACACGCGGTCGTAAATTACAACAATGAACTAAATTGGATGGTGTGAAGTATCCTAAAGTATTAATTGCAGAGCCCTTAGCGTAGTGGTGACATAGCATTCTATTAGGTCTTGTATAGTACCCACCTATAACCTGCTTAAGCTAAATAATTCATGGACATTTAATACCTATGTTACAATAACAACCCCATTACTAGACCCTAAAATAACATTGATGCGCTCTGAGGGATAAAAACTTTAGCATTTTTTCTTACTGAATGAATCCTACCGTTTACGTGGCGCGACTTAAAATAAGAAGGTCTCTCTCGACTTCTTCAAAAAAAAATCATAATAAAATATCTCCCGAGGTACCTTAGTATTGAATTTTTTTTGCGGATCTTCTGAGTTATAAACAGAAATGTACCTCGAGAGTGCATTGAATTGTTCTCTCCTTACGAAATAAAAGTCGGCTTAGCATTTAACTTTGCCACGACCTTGAATCTCGAACTTACATAGTTATTATTTTAATTTATCTTTAACTTACCTTGTTTTGATATTTCTTATCTTGTATTACCGAATAAAACGGCTTAAGATAATGAAAGATAACAGTTGAGAAATTTGGACGGTCACCAAATTTATTGACCGACAGAACTCATCGATGACTAACGAAAACAAGAATTCAAGAGGTAAAAATAAATATTTTTTTTAAAACGATGTTTAAACATCGGAGTAAACTCGCGGCTAGAGCCTAAAGCCCCACGTGTATTGATGTCTTTCCTGTGGATATGACCGGCTAAGCTAAGAGGATGGTTTAGGTGCTACAAGCCTATTTCATCTCAGAAATGTCCCAGCCACTAGTGTCGCAATATCCCAGGCACCAGTATCCCGTTAAGTGACGGCAAAGATTGCCCATTGATGCTGTATAAATCATCTAGTATACATAGATGTAAAGGCCGCTGAGTATGTATATTTGTATGGAAGTAATGTCAAAAAAGTAAGCTAAACCGAAGATAGATAGGTTAATGAGACTGGCTATTAAACTTTTCATTGTCCGGGACTCAAACAAGCTACATATAGTTCGTTGAGCAATGCCAGATGATGTTTATAAGGCTCAACTCACACCGAAATGGAAAAAAGCGGCGCCAACGCGCACTGTCATATCATTTTAAACTTTATCTTCATCATCATAATACATAGTATCGCTTGAGAAACTTCAAACTGAGGCGACCACGAGCGACCGTAAGCGGCGCCAAGAGCACTTTTCAAAGCGCTTGAATACTATGCATTATAGTTTCTTAAAGTTTTTCAAAATCACTTCGCTTCGCTTCCATCTTGGTGTGAATTGACGCTAAGAGTTTGTAATCTGTATGATAATACTGCGCTATGTACCGATATTGATAAGTTATCAGTCACAGGTTATTTTAACCGCGTGCAGTCGTGTTTAAATGGCGATATTGTTGTGATAGTTTTATAATAGGAGTTTATTTGTTAAATTGTAAGTGAATATTTATTTACTAGCTGTCCTGAAGCAAACTTCGTTATGCTATTGAAATAAAGTATCGAAAAGAGAAAGCAGTAGATTTGATATCGGTTTTAGCTAATATAGATTTACTGGTCCAATACGCATAGAGGGGTAAGTATGTAATTTCCCAGCCGTTTCATGGTCTAGTATGGCTAACCCTACGGAGGCAAAAATTTGAACCATCCTGTATAACACAGTGCCTAAAACACTGACACAAAAAACACTGATTATTTTTTCTTGCAGATTAAAATGTTCGACTACAAATATTTATCACAGAAACATTTAAAAGGCCTTAATAAGTACAAGGTGAGTTTTGGTCATTGACCAGTTGATAACTTCTTAAAATGTGTACTTATCTAATTGTGTAAGTACCTATGTGTACTTGAATGTTATAAAATTGCAATTAAGTGCGCTTAAGTTTTAAAAAAAACTGTTCATTCAAATTAAGAATGAAGTTTTTTTTTTAACTACTTTAAAACATCTTATTTTAAAATAGTTTATTGTTTCAGTACAGTGCGATAGACACAAGCCCCCTCAGTAACTATGTCATGCATCCGACTTGGAACACTTTAGTCAAAGTAAGTATTCAGCTGTACGGCAGTTAGACCAGTGTGTATAGGTCGCACCATGTAAAAAGAACGCTGAGGGGAAAAGCTGCAAAGCAGGCGATTTTAAGGAATTTTAGGTGGGATTGGTGGAAAAGTGACGCGGCGCACTTCACACCATTGATGTAGCGCGTGCTATTGGATCGTGAGCGAGTGATCCGTGCGCAAACATACCCCCTCCCGTTCCCCTCATCGTTCTTTTTAAGTGGCGCAACTTATACCCTGCTTTACACAGTAACACCTCAATAATTGTGATTGTTCGACAGATCATCCCAAAATGCATAGCTCCGAATCTAATAACATTCAGCGGCTTCCTCTGCATGGTGGCTGTGGTGTTTATGATGAGCTGGTTCGACTACAGCTTCCACGCGGTGGACGGCATCCGCCAGGAGTACGGCATCCCCAACTGGTGCTTCACTCTCTCTGGGGTGCTGGTCTTCATGGCTTATAATCTAGGTAAGTACTAGTAGTTCGCCTCGAACGAGATCTCGCTCGCCGGTGGTTGTGTTATATTATTAAGCTATTGCATAGCTTCTATCGCGGGCCTTAGCGTGGAGACCGAATCCAGAAATTCCGTAACGAAAAAACCTAACGCTGTCACTTTAGTTCAGTAACTCGCCTCTAGATGGCATGCAATAGCTTTACCGCGGCAGTCCCCGAGTGCCACACGTCTTTTTAACAGGCTGGGGTGTTGATATTCATGGCTTTATAGTCTGGATAAGATGGCTTCATAAGTACGATATTCCGGATTGGTGAGGAGCCTATGTGCTCGTAAGCTATGTGAATTCCAAGTTTCAGCCAAATCCATTTAAAGTAGTCTTTGCGTGACAGAGTTAGAAACATTCATGCCTACATACGCGCAAAATTTCGCTTAAATAATTTCCGAAGGGCCTACGATGAAAGAATGAAGTTAATAAACTCGGGCTTTACATCTGGCAATCTTAGCCTACACTTAACGGGACATTATAGTTTCTGGGACATTGTTGAGATGGAATGGGCCCAGCCCTTAAACTATAGGTCAGGTCATATTCACAGGAAAAATAATAGAATGGAAATGAAATGAAATGAAATGTTTATTTTGCCAGAAGCATGCTAATGATAAGATATTATATAAGCATTTGTGGTGTCACATACTATAAACTAATACACTAGGTATCTTTCAGATGGCTTAGACGGCAAGCAAGCCCGCCGTCTAGGCTTGTCCAGCCCGCTGGGAGAGCTCTTCGACCACGGCCTGGACTCCTACATCGTGTTCCTGATCCCGTTCTCCATCATCTCCATGTTCGGGAGAGATGAGGAGTACTCCCTGCCTTGTTTTAGGTAAGTTGTTGTTAATTTGAAAACATACTCAGTTTTATTGATTAAAAAAATTAAAATAAGCATAAAAAAAACTTTGACTTGTTTCCTCTCCTCCTTGTGTAAGATACAAAACTGCAATATTTTTTTTAAAAGAAACCTACACTGATTTATTTTTCAGAGGTTTTCGTATAGTTGTGAGTGTGGTACTAAACTTCTACATTAGCCATTTCGAGAAGTACAACACGGGCACCCTGTACCTACCGTGGGGCTATGACGTCAGTATGTGGGTAAGATCAACCTTTTTAAACAAAAGTTGAACCATTTGATTGGAAAATCAATCAATAATGTTTACACTTACTTCTGCAAAAAGTTAGACATACCTCTGACAACCCCCTTATTGTTTTGTACATTCCTAGTCAAAGAACGATTATGATAAAGACCAACATTTATTTTGTAAAAGAATCATTAAAAGAATAATTTTATAAATTCCACATTTAAATCGAAATTCAATTATTTCAAATGATGTTGCATGAATTGTTTAAATCCATGCATTCCTTAAAACAACTAAGTAGTTATAATTTTAATGCATAAACGTAAATGCTTTTTAAAAATTTTAGTATTATCTTAAAATATTCTTGATCTAATGAAATTGATATTTTTATTTTGCACCTTAGCGATAATAATTTTATAACACTAATTTCATCTATCATTAAATAGTTATAAAAATGTGAGGCAGCTGATCATTTTATATTAACCTTATCTGTTTTTTATAAATAAAAAAAATAAAAATTAACCTTATCTGTTTTTTAGGTGTGTTCATTACTATTCATCGCTGCTGGATTAAAAGGTCCGACATTTTATAAAACATACGTTTTGGAAAATTTAACTTTTGCGGCCATGTTTGAAATTATCGTTCATGCTGTCGGGTTGGTAACGACTGCCCCTGTCGTAATTTACAATATTTTTATGTAAGTATTTCAAAATTATGTAGGAAACTTAGATAATGTGTGCTTAGCTTGGGACTTGATGACGCTTTGTGGAAAGCCCAAACATATTTTTCATTTATTTATTTTGCTACATAAATATGAATTTTTATAATGTAGATTGTAAATACAAAACTTAACTAGGAACCTTCTTAAACCTTAAAAAATTTCAAATACTGCATCCCAATAGTATTTCTTAAACTTTCGAGAAAAACAAAATACCCCAATAAAGCCCCGTGTTCATATAAATATTTCAATAATTCCACAAACCGGACTCGAACCCGTAACACCTCATAAAAGCACCTTTTTGCACTTCCGTTTGTGATGGGCGTTACGCAGGTGCTATCCCACATTCAAGGGATATGACGATAATCCTCTGATGATAATAATCTGATGGTTATCAAAGCTATTGTTGCGAATCCATCTCACGGTGGAAACGGATCATATTTCGACTGGGTCCGAATTGTTGGTATCTAAATCTTAGCCAAATTCATTTTAATTTAATTTTGAATCAGGACGTGCAAATATCGTTTTAGATTTTTGGAAAAAGCGATTGGCAATTTCATTTCAAAACACATTTCTCGCTCCGTGAAGGAAACATGAGGAAACCTGCGTCTCGTCAGCCCCACACGTATTGACCATTGTCTTTGTTATGTTGAAGCACATATAAACTTTTCGATACGAAAAGTCTATTGATGCACCGGATGCACGGCCGAATTGAATAATATACTTGGACATTTCACACAGCGTCATCTAGTCCCAAGATAAGCAATTTAATGCTGGTGTTATGGTAACCAGATGACTGATATAATACTTATATACATTTTTTTTGTAAATACATACATAGTATAGATTGAAAACACCCAGGCACTGAACAAATATCTGCAGAACATACAAACATTTGTCCCGTAGCGGGGATCGAACCCGCAACTTCGGCGTCTCAGGCGGGCGTTTGCCCACTGCGCCTTCGGAATGAAGGTCGAAGGGGCCATCCACTGGGCCAACACGGGTTACCAAAGTGATATATTCTAGGTCTTACAAGAACCGCACGGGACGCATGCTCCCGTTCCTCGAAGCTGTTCGTCCTCTGGTCTCCATCAGTATCACGACGATCACCGTTGTCTTCTGGGCGGTGCACTCCCATAACGACATCATAGAGTACGACCCTCGCGCGTTCATCCTCTTGTATGGAACTCTGTTTAGTAATATAGCGGTAAGTTTTAAGTTACATTTTTTAAGGAGGAGTTTTAACCAGTTAGTTAAAGTTTATTTCTACTCTAATTCCTGTGAATTTTCATAGTAGCTAGTCTCTTAAGCACGCTTCCGTCTGGCAGTTGAGCTACTACTGGCAGGTTTGGATCAGACCTATAGAAAGTTTGCAATCATAATGGCGACGAATAGTCCTTCTAGAATAATAAAATTCTTACTAGATTCTGTCGTCCTAAGATTTGCAAGTACTGCCGTTACATAAAGTAACCCACTCCTGTCCTACCCGCGTTGCTTCGCCGCGGCCTATATTGTTACAATCATCTTATTAACAAAACATTACACTAAAATATCTGTAAAATTATTGTCCTTTTAAAACCATCGAAGGCACTTACTTCTACTTATACATCTAATAAGAAATTATTTACATCCAGAGTCGTCTGATAATATCGGAGATGACCCACCAGCGTTGTGACGTCATTGCTTGGACCTACTGGCCACTGCTGGCCGGAGTCCTTATTTCTCTCAGCATACCTCAGGTGGAAGTGCCTGTGATGTACGCACTGGTAGCCATGGCCTTGATGGCGCATCTGCACTACGGGATTTGTGTGGTGAGACTTTTAGCAATTCTTTTTATGTATTCTACTTTCTTTCTACGTTTCCTTTTTAACATGAAATATAAATACGCACCAATTCTATTCTAGGCAAGTAAGCTAGTTGTACTTAAAAAGGCAAACAATGATTTTAATATTTTAATTTTAATTATTTGCCTTTGGTAGAGTACTTAAATGCAATAGTTAAAATATGAATAATAACTACTTACAAAATATTTTTGAAAACATTTGAGCTTTCCGAAAAATATTCTGTTTACAGTATTTTAAATAATTTATTGTTATTGATCATTATAATTATGTTTATTTTCAGCGTAAAGATAATAATCGCGTTGATTTAGAATTCTTTCATTCTTGTAGAGGCAAGACAAGTATCATTATATTTTTAAGTTAACGAATAATATATCATGAAAAACAAGGTGATAAATCGAAAAATATAAGAATAACCGTAGACTGTAGATGCTTAAAATATTAATAAAGTAAACATTTTATTAGGCACCAAAAATGAAATCTGATCGTCGTACGAGCGTGAAGAAAATATTTTAACAGCTCTATAATTTTAGGAGATACGTGATCTTAAGATATAACTTTTGGAAACTACTACGTTTTACAATAAGATACTAAAATGTTTAAAATGATATTACAACATCTACAACAGAAAAATTGATTTTTTAATAAAAGTTACGTTAATAAAAGTTTGTATCATCGCAGGATTTGAACCTGCGATGACACAAGCGATCGTCTTATACGTGGACTGCTAATAGACCACTCACTTTTCCTTGTGAAATACCTGTGTGTGGTTTAACAAAATAATAAAAATTTAAAACTTATATCTAATTAAAACAGTCACATAAGTAAAATTGTACCTGCTTAATATTAATTGTACTGAAACTTATTTAACCAGTCTATAACTTTTTTTTTTCCAGGTAAGACAAATCTGCCGACACCTGAAAATTAGCTGTTTTACGGTGCCTAAAGAAAAAAGAAAATAATTTGTAAGCAAAATCATTATAATTAAAATAGTTTAAGGTTTTATACGAATATTTTTATTAAAAAACATTTTTTACCACTAAATTGTTTTATAAACGATATAAAAATGTATATTTATGAGAACAACAAATTAACTTAAATAAAAATAGTCAGATATTCCTAACACTCCAACCTGCCTCCTAATCCATCATATACGTGGACTGCTAATAGACCACTCACTTTTCCTTGTGAAATACCTACCTGTGTGTGGTTTAACAAAATAATAAAAATATAAAACTTATATCTAATTAAAACAGTCACATAAGTAAAATTGTACCTGCTTAATATTAATTGTACTGAAACTTATTTAACCAGTCTATAACTTTTTTTTTCCAGGTAAGACAAATCTGCCGACACCTGAAAATTAGCTGTTTTACGGTGCCTAAAGAAAAAAGAAAATAATTTGTAAGCAAAATCATTATAATTAAAATAGTTTAAGGTTTTATACGAATATTTTTATTAAAAAACATTTTTTACCACTAAATTGTTTTATAAACGATATAAAAATGTATATTTATGAGAACAACAAATTAACTTAAATAAAAATAGTCAGATATTCCTAACACTCCAACCTGCCTCCTAATCCATCCTGATAAAAGAGCAGTACCAGGTACAGAGCAAAAATATGACACCACAGCACAATCTAATTCACAAAATAATACGTAATATTACACCAAATAGCGCAAAAAAGAGCAATCCGACATCACTATGCGAAAAGCTGCAAAGCCTTCTCCACGCGAGCGAGCGAGACAAACATACATGTCAGATCAGTTTGACAGTTCCGTCTTTAAATTATACGTTCTCATAGCCTTGCGGACGACTAGGCGTTGTCAGAAACGTCTGAACGTTCGGTACGCGCTGTCGCATTTGCGCCCCTATTTCAGTTAAATTCGGGATAAAATCAAATAGTGGTTTAGAGACTTGTGCCGTTTTACCGATGTGACGAAATACAGTAATGGGGGGTGCACGACATGGATACCGAAGTCAGGGTTTAGAATTTCAGTACAGCTTCGGATAGCTGCGAGGCGCTTTGTTGGTTCTCTAATTGTTTACCGATCCGATTTTTTTTAATTTCCACTGTGCCTACTATACATACGAAAATTTGAACCGGATTTGAGTAACTTGATTCGGATTTGAGAGTAGCGGTTATCAAATTACATTACAAGTGTATTTGTGGACATTTAAAAATATTATTGTGTTTTAAGAAGTGTGTGTTGCGAAATTTTGAATTTAGAGTGTTTATTTTAGAAGATTTTTATTTTGAAATAGGTAAGTTTTTAAGGAATGGATTAACCGGTGGTGTGGCAAAATTGGCATGACTTAACGCATGATTTTGATGAAAAATTATTATAATTTTGGACAAAATTAAAACGGTAAAAGGAATAGTACCTATTCACACTTCCATAAAATAAACCAAATAGTTAATAAACTATTCTTAACTACCTTAACATTAAAAAAAAATATGACGACCCACCAACTGAACGTGTAGCGCAAAACTTTCAAAGCTTTAGAATTGTTTTTTAAATTTCCAACTAATTAAACTGAACTAGGTTTAACCGATTTAAAAAAGACGGTGGCTGGTTATTCATTTTATTATAAGTAACCTTGTCATAGTTTAAATTGCATAATTTGAATTTGGAATATATTTTTTTATTTTTAATAGGTAATTTAATGCATCATAATCATTAAAAACATGATGCTTACAAAAATATTGTAGGTCCTGAAATAAAGTTACTATCATGTTAAAACCAAAACAATATTCAAAATACGTAAAAAAACAAAAACAGAAAACCTCCGTCGAAAATAATTACAAAACAAATTGGGGACGATAATAACCGACGTTTACTTTCTTATTGGGCACATTTACAAGTAAACATGTTTCCGAATGTCCATTCTGAGATTATGTCCGATAACGTCTAAAAAACCTTAATTTATGCTCATTTGGGACCTCTTTAATAGGTTGAACTTTTTTAAACAATCTGCGAAACAAAATTGAATGGTATTTTTAAACATATTTACTTATTTGCATACAACTTTTAAAGAATTTTTTTCTAATTAAACGAAATGTTTTAATTACCTGGTAAAGCTACTTATTTGAATATCATTTTCTTAATATAAGTAAGTAGGTAATTGTAGGTACACTAAAAATTAATTAGGTACCTAAGTAAAAAAAAAGTTTTTGTAGGGCCGACGGAAATTATCTTTACAAAGGTTCTTAGATTCCGTTCTTCCGTTTTATTTTAATTAAAAAAATTTAAAACAATACCTATACCTAATCAAGCTAGCCCTCAGATTATAACTGGACAATTTTAAACTTACCAGCATTTACAGTTTGTTCGTAACATTCGTTTTTTTTTTGTTTAATTTTTATTTATCGGTGTAGGTCCTATCTTATACCAATCATTAAAATGCAGTTTACTAAAATATATCTACCAAAATTCAAAATAAATATAAAATATACTTTTTAAGTTGTAATTAAATTAATAAATGGCCGAGAAAACGTTGGCGGGACGTTTGCGTCACCTTCGATGAAGAATGGTGGGATTCAGCCAAAGTAATGTTTTTCTTCAAAATATTTTGAAAATTCTTTTTATGGTTGAAATGAACCCATTCAAAAATTTTGAGGATCTGATGAGAATCTTCAGAGATATGAACAGAAATGTACCTCGAAAGTGCAGAAAATTGCTCTTTTTACGAAATTGAAGTCATTTTAAGTTATATTTTTTTAAATTTTATTACTAAACTTATCTATAATATAGCTTAGGTCTTACCGCAATAACTTCCAGACAACCTTTGAGCATGACGCAACGTAACAATCAAACGATGTCATCCCGTTTATGAGTCGCTTCCCGACTGATTTACGTATATTTTGATTAATTACAGACAGACAGACAGACAGAATAATTAGTTTTTGTTAGACAGATGGCACAGATGTTGAGACAACACTAATTATTATCAAAAACATTATGAAGAATTGAAGAGTTAAAAGAATGATAAATTGAAAAATATACTACCTACCTATATTAGAAAAAACTAACATTATTAGAAGACAGCAATTGCTCTTTTTAGAGGGTAAATTAATTTAATATAGCAATTATTTGAGGTGCATTTTTCTTCTCTGAAGATACAATCATCAGCTCCTCAATAAATTTGTATATGACCTCAGTACATACTTTAAAAAATATATTTCACTACTGAAAACTGTAGCCTATGTGTTAATCCAGGACGTCTTTATTCTGTGTCCAGGGTATCACCTATCTACATACCAAATTTCAACCAAATCAGTCCAGCCGTTTTTACGTGAAAGAATAACAAACATACATACCTACATTCTCACAAACTTTCACATTTATAATATTACCTATAGTAGGAGTAGGATAGTAGGAAGGAAATAGGATAGTAGGATAGGATAGGATAGTAGGATAGGATACAGGCATATTTATCACATTCAAATACACAAGTACCTGAATTTATCAACATAATTTTCGTGTAAAATATGCAAAGTGATGTTTATAGAAGTAAATTGCAATAGTTTTTACTTCTTACGACAATCGCTTTCCAAAATACACAGCGATATTTGATAAACATTCACACTCTACATATTTTAACAGATTGCTAATTGCTCATATTTGTGAGTTTTTCTTCCACTGAATATTTTTAAAAACTCAGGCTCTTTACGTCTTTAATAGATGACTAGCAGCACGCCCCGGCTTTGCACGGGTGTACAAAAGAAACTACCGGGATAAAATATTGCCTATTACCATCCTGACAGTCCATTTTACACATCGGTAATGAATTTCGTTAACACACAGATCTCAACTTTTTGTTTTTAAACTGAAGGTACACGATGATTTTAGTAAAACTACTGTAGGCTTAGGTACTATGACCGTTAAAAGTGATTCAGTTTAGGTCCTATTATGAACTGCTTTTGAACCTAAGTTAAGGCGCTGAAGTAAAGTTAGGACAGTTAGATCCTAAACTGAATGAAGGCTCGATTTCTATACCTACGTTGCTATGGTGAAAGTCCTCGACCATCCGTAAGTTAGTTATAGGCACCGGGGGTACTACCGTAGTACCCCCGGCTTACCATGACGTAGTACTACTACGTCATGGTAAACCTCCTGTAAATCTAGTATAATCTTAGAGTTTCAGTTTTAGTCTTTACTTTTGCGTACAAGGAACGCATTATCCCAACAAAATGCTACGTTCCATTTTACGTACCGCGGCTGAACCAGTTGCAACTTAAAAAGTAAAACAAAGGGCTAAGTTATTGTCAAGTGACGCGTGCACCGGCTTGGGTTCCGTGGGGTATGCTTGAACAATACTTGAGTAAGTTAGTATTGTGTTATTGACTTCATCATCATCATCCGCAGTCTGATCTCTCCCACTGCTGGGAAAAGGCCTCCCTTTGTTTTTGCCATTGCTCATTTGTTATTGACTTATCTACACCCAAATATCTAAAGGCTGCTTAGATATTTGAGAGCGTGTTAATCCATTTATTGGTTCTTCGACTTTCGATCCGAAGGTCGTGGGATCGAATCCGGCCGGGCATCATGGGGCATGGTCTATGGCTTCTATGAGACAAGATTAAACATGTATTCACAGTTACATCCAAATCAGTCCAGGATGTTAAAAACGTACAAACAACCATTATTTACAAATGGGGTAGTCAGAGGCACAATGAACCCAAAATACATTTCGCACATTTAAAAAACAAAGCTCTAAGTTATTATCAACTGAAGCGTGCAAGGTTCCCGGCTAACTTGGTTTCTTCGAAATTAGTATGTTCATTTAGCTACCCAAATGTCAAAATGAGAAAGAGATATTACTATTATATATTATTGAAATGAATACTTACCTATATAGAAAAAACTAATAATTAAATAGGTAAGTATAGTAGGTACATTTGAAAAACTTGACTCGGTTAAGTTAAGGGGGTTAAGCGAACTATTACCCCTCCTTTAGTTCATTCATATGAGCAAGTGGCCAACTCTGGAAATGGAGTTTTTAGGCCGCCTAAAGGCCTGTGTCATGGCTTAACGACTCTAAAAGTCGGGACTGACAATTTAACGTGCCCAGTAACGTGACAGGGAAGTGCTCAGCTGATAATGCCACTTGCGGTCAACCATCCAAGTTGTGACCACTGAAGTCTTCGACGATCTATCAAGAAAGTCCTAGCAGGCTTCACCACGAGCGCTTGAAAACTCCATCCGCCCATCGATGGGACCCTATGCACGTCCATATGTCTGTCTGCTACCACGGATGATGTAGCGTAGTTTAGCAGAGCCACGTCGCGATCACTTAGCGCAGTGAGCCGTGGTGAGGGATGTATCGATGTCGATAGAACTATCGACTTGAGACCACTCTCAGGCCTTTACATCTTTACTAGATGATAGTGGAAATATCGGGATAAAAAGTAGCTTATGTCACTCTCCATCCCTTCAACTATCACCACTTAAAAAATCACGTCAATTCAACGCTCCGTTTTGCCGTGAAAGACGGAAAAAGAGACAGACACACACACGATTTATACAGCGTTAGGAGGCAATCTTTGCCTACACATAACGGGAAACTGTAGTGCCTGGGATAGTGTTATTTTATTTTTTATTTTTTTTATTTTTAAGATTTTAGGAAAACTTACAGCTAGATTAAGGACATAGTTAACAATATTAGAAGCGTGTGCCTATTTGCGTAGACACATGTTTGCCGATGGCCAATTAAGATGGAATAGGCTTGCCCAGCACTAAACCACTCAGCTCTCAGCTTCGCCGGCCATATCCATAAGAAAGACAATGGTCAATACGTGTGGGTCTGTGGTTCTTACTCCTCGTTGAAATCACTATATCTATACCTAACTGCGCGGGGCCATTAGACAAGAAAAAACTTCATTAAATCAATTATTAAAAGTTTCAGAGATTAAACAAACAAACAGACAAACAAACCAACAATACCTTTTTATAATGTTTTGTAGGTGATTAGTACCTAGTAGTAGATTGTGGTCCGGAAAACGATTTGTGGAATGGTCCCCTGCGGTGAGCCGGTGACATTGTAAAAGTAAAAGTGGGCGTAGGATGGACGTAATTATATTTAGACCAGTTTAAGGTTGGGTTATTGGTTCTGATGATGATGATAATGATGAAATTATCTTATAAAAGTAGGAGCATACATTAGTTGCTATAGAATGGACTATCGGGGTGGTTATACTCTATGTTTAATCCCGGTAGTTTCATTAGTACACCCGTGCAAAGCCGGGACTTGCTGCTAGTGTAGGTTGTTGTTAGTTGTTGTAGTAAAATATTTTTTAGTCGATCAGAAAAAATCAGGTGCCGATATGAAAATAGAAACCAAAATTCGGGTTTACGATCAACACTTCAAAATGATGGGGGTTACAATAACTGTTTACGTTTTTGATGATTGACATCGTTATTAAAGTTATAGCGATCGTTATTACTAACTTTATTTTGTCACATAACATTTTTAATATAAAAAACATTAAATTCTAGCTAGGTTAATAGTTTTACAGTTATGTTCTATATTTATAATTACTACGTCGTTATTTATTTATCAAAATGTTAGTTTTAAAATACTTTTTTATTATTTTCAGCATCGTTTTATACGAAGTCATTTGTAAATGACATGGCCGTCATTAAAACTTATATTTTTACTGCTGATATTCACACTATAATGTTTATTTTTACTGAAATTATCTTGTTAAACTGCATTTTATATTTTTACAACTAAATAAACTTTACTGTGCCTTAAAATAAAAATAACTATTTTACGATTTGCTCTAAACAGGTTAATAACTCTAGGTGGTCAAATCCTGTTCCAGAATATTAAAAAGTAAATAGTACATTGTATTTTAAAGTCACAAAACAAAAGTAGTCTGACCCAATATGTATCGAAAATGACATTGTATTTTATCGATGAAACATTGTCGATGTATCGATAGTTACTATCAACAATATCGATAGTTACATCACTAGACCGCTCGTGCCTGTAAAAAGAGGAGACCACACTTCATTATTAAAAGGTTAAATAATGTTAAGGATTTTTGCATGGTCCGACTTAAACCTGGTTTTAAGTTTCAAGTTCGGAGTAGGCTGAAGACACGTGACAATAAAAATATGACAGCTTCTACCAGGTGGGCAGTATTTGCTTTCTTTTAATCACTGTAGAACATAAGGGCAGTTATAAGTTTGTACTTAGACTTGAGGCAGGGTGGCTTAGGTATGGATTAATCGATTTTGAATATGTTAATTTAGACTGAAAGTTTCATCGAAAGTGTTGTTATGGGGAATCGATCTGGCTTACGCCTTCTAAGATCATTCTACTAAGGGTCGCATGTAGAGTCAGCACTGCACTCAGTCTTGAGTCGTCTCTCCAGTAAGTATCAATTTTTTGACAGTTCTCGATAGAAACTGAGTGATAAATTACCGCTTGAGACCTATTGACGCTTAAGTTTGAACTCGGAACACGAGCCTTGGTCTTGTTACTCACCAATTAGTACCGACTTATGAGCGCAGTAGCATTGCCCACAATAAAATAAAATAAACAAAACCAAACCACTTCAATCCGTTAGAAACCGAATGATATTTAGCGCCTTCGTTCCAAGTTCAAATATTTTTTTAAGAACGCACAACACCCTCTTTGTGGCCAGTGCGTCGGCTTCGATTCCAAGAATTAAATTTCGAAGACAGACAGGGACAGACATATGGATTTAGAACAGTGAGAAAGAGACGGTGGGAAGGTGGATATTAATTTTGTTTTTCTTTTAGTAATCTGTGGCCACATATGGCGATTGTTCTCGGACCTTACGGTCATTTAAGTTGTTTTTGAGTGAGTGTTGGTTTAATTAATATGTTGCTAGCTTGTTTGTTTAACGGTTCAAGTGAAACAGGCAAAGGGAAAGTAGTTAATTTGACAAATGCCATAGCACAGGAATAGATTCAATTTTGAAAAAAGATAGAGAAATAGAGAAATCTTTTACCTATTTCGTTATGACATCGAGGATCATCGAAAAATCTTACAAGCTAATTCTATTGGCTGTTCTTATTTTGTTAGGCTGTTTTAAAATGTAGACAGAAAAAGTTATTCCAATAAAGGTAAGTAAGTAATTTGTTTGATACGAAAAAAGTCATCCCGGATAAACATTTTATTTGGGGTAATAGTAGATTGCTATACAAGGGGGCAAAGGCATTTTTTCTATGCACGAGATGGTTTATCGCGCGAGCGTCAGCGAGTGCGATAATAGTTCGAGTGCATAGAAAAGCCTTTTCCCCGAGGTAAGCACTCTGCTTTTCATTACGAATATGAGGAAATTACCAAAAAAATTGATGTAAAATTTAAATTTCACACACGAAAATTAGCTGTCTCGCTTTTTTTTTTAAATCGACTAGTTTAATATTGACTAAAAGCAGCTAACGATGGCATGGCATAGCTGCGTTCCAGATTTAAAATAATATACTGACTGGTAGAATGGCTATAAAAGTAGTAGGCATTCTACCGGTAGTTTTTTTTGATGATGAAAAAATTTAAATAAATAAAATGAAATAAATAAATATAATATAATTAGTGCTAGAGAAGCACAAATTCGTGCAAGAGAGACATAATATCTAGCATCTGATTGAGTTAGAAGAACTTGAACACTTAGCATGCATCGACATGCCACAAAAGAAATGTCAAAAATGAAGTTGACATTTGACAGTTATTTACTTTCCTGCCCTAGGGCAGGAAAGGTCTTGTTTTCCCTAGGGACAGAAAATGCTACTTTGAACCCTATAATCAGGCAACTTCGTGCGTACTTTCCGTGTATGAGTAATGAAAACATATTTTTTGTGGCTTCTTCAACGCCCTAGTAGGATTACCCTTGTGACGTTTCTGTGTTTAAAAGTTGTCTTTTGTCTTTATTAAGTAAGTAAGAATTATTTTCTTTCACAGTTATTTTAAAAGACAGCATAACGAAACTCTACGAGAATTATTGGTGACCATTTTATGATTATTTGGTAATCCTTCTATGTGTAAATCACAGATTTAGCGATTCTTTTGGAGGCAGTCATTGAATCACTGAATTGGAAGATAAAAACGAAAAATATTTATTTTCATAACTTAGAAATCCTCATCCCTCAGATTTTTTGAGAGAGTTTTCAAACAAAAAAATAATTTTCAAAATCGGTTCACTAAGTACTTACGGAAGAATCGGTAAACAAACTGAACATTACTTTTCTTTTTTGAAGTCGGTTAAAATAGGATCTAAAATTCGTTCGCTTCTTATTAGTGTACGGACTTATAAGTAGATAAACAATTTAAACTATGAAAAAGAAGTCAAATTATGCAAGTTACATGAAGATTAATTAACCAGCATATAAATTAATGTGATTAATGATTATGTTGTAGATATTTTAAAACATAAACACAAACAAAACGTTTTAAAGCATTTTATTCAAATTATAAATTCATACAAAGTACCAGGCGACCATAAATGTACAAGATGTCTCGTCAGATAAAGATCTGGGCCCGTCAGCGTGGCTAGTTATCCCCACATCTGTATTCATGGGTTTTTGTATGGGTTTGTATGAGCCAACAGATTATCTGGGCATTATTTATGTAGCTAGTTCGATTTGGATTACCTTTATCTACTATTTTGTATTGTAGTATGTTGGAAGTGTGTTCAACTACCAGCTAATCTTTTATTTTATCTGTAGCGACAAGCAAAAAGTTTTATCTACAATGGTACCTATGTTTGAATGTTCAGAATCCATCAAACATTCGAAATTCAAAATTTGAATTCGGAACTCTATCAAAGAACAATGAAATGTTTAGGAATTCTGATAGAGACGAAAAGGACGTATGATTCTAAAATCCTTTATCTTTGTAATATAAGGTTACCAATAAAAAAAACCTATTCTGACAAACGTCGTTACGTTATGCCCTCCTAGTTTTTCTCTCACTCTGTGATGCCTTGTAATAAAACCTCAATAAAATCTGGAACAAACCAAATTCATTTCGTTTCTGTCAGGGACTTGTGCTGTCAAATATCTGAGTTATATCTCGTTTGACATGAAAATCGATTCAAACGTTCTCGACTTATAAAATACTGTCTACTTCTTCCCACCTAGTTAATATAACTAAGTACTTATAACCGTAGAACAAACTAATAAAAATTCGCTACCTGCCATGTTTACGTTGCAAAATGATGACATCATCGTATCACGACCACCGGGAGAGCATGAAGCTCAGGCGTTAGTCCGATAAGGTAACGTAAACAAGATACCTAGCGCTAGGTACCAGGAGCGAAGAATGTGGTGTCATTTTATAAGGAGTTACATTACAGGGTTCGAAGTTCAAAATCAAAAAGCCTAAAGCCAACCTATAATATCTTACCGCGTCATGTTTTGAATGTCGTCGAGAATCGACATCCTGTGATTCAAAATGGGCTTAGAAGGTCTTTAGAGCTTAGACGATTTTTGTTGTCTCATAAAATACAAAAAAAAATGTAGGTAGAGATCGAACAATTTCACACTACTAAGAATACCTTAGATATGTCTGTTTTATCATCATTATCAGCAACTTTTATCCTACTGCTTTGCAAAAGCATCCGTGTTTGCCATTCGCCTGGGTCCTGCGTTAACCTCATCTCAATAACATTGTCTTTCACCACACTGGCTATTTCTTAGGTATATTCAAGAATTATATTAGGTCGTCAACCTTAAGAAAGCGCCATTACAGACATATCTTATATCGATATCATCGCCATATTTTGTATCCACTCATCTACACTAATATTATATAGAGGAAAACTTTGTTTGTTCGTTTGTTTATTTGATGGAGATAATCTGCAAAACTACTCAGCCGATTTCAAAAAATCTTTATTCAATGTGTAGAATGGACTTTCGGCAGGGTTATAGGCTATACTATCCCGGTAGTTTTATTAGTACACCCGTGCAAAGCCAGGACGTGCTGCTAGTTACATACAATACAAGTCTCTAGAACAATTTCATTATGTAAACTGCGTAATTGCTTACATGTGCTATTTGTTAGTGCTAGGTTATAGAATGCGTGGGCTTTATTGCCCAGAAACTTTGTAAGGTAGTGAAGGACTAAGAAAGGTATTGAAATGGTCGACACAAGATTGTTGTGGTAAAAATAGGCTTCTGTTTAGTACCGTTCAATTTACATCTAAATAGTATATTGCAAAATGTTATATTTGGACCTCTACCTACCCCATTAGATCATCTTAGGATCTAAACATGTCTAAAAATATATTTGACTGCATTTTTTGCAGACGTGATTACTATTTAATTTTATTTTGTCAAAGGAATAAAAATTAATTATAGACATTTTATAAATTTTACATGCTTAAAATGTGTGTTCATAAAATGTATGTTTTTTTTCTGAAACATAAAATTTCTTATAACAAACTTTTTGCATTTAGTGAAAGGAGTTACAAGACCTTAAGACTTATAATAAATCTATTAGAAAATTTGAAAGAGCAATAGTATTTATTTTGTTATTGTAGAGTATTAAATTACGTCTCAAGTTCCGAATACTAAACATTGGCGCCATCGGCAGGCCTTTGACAAATATTGCAGAGTTCGCTGCTATTGTTTATAGCTACCTCCTCAAGTTATGGACTCCGGATACCTACTGTATCTAACCGACATCAAAAAAGGAGAAGTTCTATGTTCCACTGTTGTTGTTCTGTAAGCTTACTATGACCGTTAAAAGCGATTCAGTTTAAGTCCTACCTATAATATGAATTATTTATTGTAAGTATCTACTTGTTATTATTTTTGTTCGCACCGATATAGTGTTATTTATTTATCTTATACCTGAGAAAGCACCTCATTTTTTTCAAATCTTCTTAACCCAAAATCTTATAGGTTATATTCGTCTCTATCTTTTGACAGTTTTTCCTAGTCTCTAGAAGAAATTATTTTTATCCTTATAATAATTTTCTTAACTATAAGCTGTGTAATAAGTCGGGTTACTTCATAATTTATGTACACAGATAGGTTATTTATTTTATTTCTACAGTATCAAAATATCAAAATGGTTGTCAATCACGAACTATAATAATTTTACAAAGTCTGCATAAAATACAAGCCGTGAATATGATTGGCAGACGCGCTCTACAAATTTACGATCATTGCCATCAAGTTTATGATCGCCTGGTAGAATTGAATTATTGACACCTGGACTAGGGCTTCATAACTCACTCGGAACAAGTTCAGGGCACAGTGGGTGTCGTGTTGAATCATTCAGAAAAGGCTCGTATTCTTAAACTAAACATAAACAGTTTTAGGTGCTTATTTTTAGGCACAATGTTAAACTATGTATTCTTTCAGATTTTTCATATTTAGATCGTAAGAAAATATTCAAAGGGGTAGGTTTTGGTCAAGTTTAAGACTTCTTTTCGATTTCGTACCACGTCAAGACATGGTTATTTGGAGAATGAGGGCGGCTGGTCTGAACGTATCAGACTGCGCCCACGAAAATGAAAGAAACGTTCACGAGACTGGCGGTTAGCGATTAATCAGAGACAAGACCAGTTGAAGAGCTCCTGGTGTGGTTTCCTCAGATATTTCTGATAGATAGTTGTCCAGCAGTGGACATAGGCCTCCCTCAAAGATCTTCAGTTGTTTCTGTTGGAAACTACGTTTATCCATCTACGGCTCTTACCAAATCATCCATCCTTGTTGGTGGACGTGCTACGCTGCGCTTTCCGAAATGCCGCCTTCGTCCAAGAACTTTTCGGTCCAAATGGCCATCTGTTCTGAGTATTACTCATACGAGTAAGTGTACCTAACTAGCTTGCCCATTGCCATTTTAACGAGCTAATCGGCTAGTATGTCTTAAAGGAGAAAAATTATTTTGCCACAATTCGATTTTTAGACACTCGGCCTGTAAAATGAATAGCATGGCGAGCCATAAAGATTGCATAACATTCCGTCTCTCGGGATATACTCGTACTAGCAGATGTTTCAGCAAACACTCCCCTAATTCACTTCCCATTAATAGTCCGCAATTATTCCAACAGATTATCTTCAATTGAACATGAAATTGTTTGTTCAATTCACTTGAAAAGACCAACCCTCTATACCCAACAGCCTTGAAACTGTAAAACGAAGCTTATGACGTCGGTATAAAGGTGAATATCGGAGCTTTTGTTAGAACAATGTTTAAATTTGGAAGGAAGGGGGCGTGTCAACAGGAAGGCGGGGCTAGAGAGAGATAGGATGAGTCGTAACGCTTCAGCTGCGTTCAATTTTCAAATTTTTAAACTTCCCCACATTTATAGTTGCCTGGTAGGTTTTTATAAATGGCAGATGAATAAAATTATATTGACGGTAAATTGTTTTAACATGAATGATAAAAATCTTGATAATAAATTCTATTTGACTTTACAACTTTACTACTGGACAGGAAGTTTAAGATAATCGTTAAGAATTATTATCTTTGATAGTAGATAATATCTAATCGATTAAATATTCAAGGCCAAGTTCCATTTTGTCTAAAGATGGTTGACGAAACACAGCTAAATTGATTTGTAAAATGTTTTATTATTCATTCAAAGTTGTATAATTTTCGGTTTAAATTAAAATTGACCATATCAAATCTATCAATCTCTAGTCTACAAGTTCTACAACTAGTCTACCAATAGGTACTTAACCTACCAACTTAGCTACTTTTTTTTAAATAAAATTGATGAGTTAGGTAATTTTAAATCAATACCTACATTTTCATTAAAACTGTTCAACGAATAAACACTCACTCAAAAGGTAAAATAAAACACCTATAGTAAACCTATAGTAGCGATTCTGATGTCCCCAAAACGAAAACTAAATTAGTTTATTTGACAGTGCTAAAAATGTGGCCGTCGCTTTCATTAAAATCGATATAGAAGGATAGCATCCATCAATCATTTATTGAAATAAAACAAAGCATAAAAAATAACAAACGTTATGTAAGTAGGTAAACATAATAAACAATTGTTTAATTCATTCATTCAAGTACATAATACTAGCTTTATTTATGTCATTTAACCTCTTATAATAATACACTAGCACGTGCTGCTTTGCACGGGTGTACTAATGAAACTACAAGGATAAAATAGCCTATTACCATCCCGACAGTTCTACTTTTAATTCTACTCATCCGTGAAAGATTTTTTTAAATCAGCTGAGTAGTTTTGGAGATTACCTCCGTCAAACAAACAAACCAAAATTACCTCTTTAAGATATTAGTCTTAATTACATTCTCACTGATGGTTTTCTATTAAAATGCAACCACAACCATAGTTTTTGTTGATTTGACCTTGACATTGACATTTCAATAGGTTCATTCATTGCAATCCGTTCATTCTAATGTAAAACCGCAAATACTTAACCAAAATCCAGTTTGAAATGGATATCGAAGAGTATCAAATTAAACTCTTCATTGAAAATGAAATTAGTTTATTAAATAAAAATACTTTCTCCGTAGACAGACAGGTATCTATGTGGGTTATAAAACCTAAAAAATTACCTAATGATTTAGATGTCGAGAAAAAAATATTTTAATAAATTAGTTTAGTTTAGTTTTGGCTACATCTGAATCATCACTTTTTTATTTTATTTTTTTATTGTAAGAATTATTAACTTGGTGTTTCTGGTTTTGCTTAGGTACTGTCGGTCGGTAGATATTTTACTAATTTTGTATGCAACTATTTAATGTGAAATATGTACCCAAAGTAAGCTAAACCAAAGATAGATAGGTTATTAAGACGCCTTTCTCCTCGTCCATAACTTTGTGGCGATGGCTGCAGTATATTATGACACTTTCAAGTAATAAGGTAAATTGAAATTCAAATGGGATTAGCTAAATTAATTTCACAGCAAAAAGGTCGTGTATACTGCTTTTAAATTTCGAATATTCAAGACGTTCCGATCTTAGCGAATGAATTTAATCGATTAATTTATGCCTAAATTCGAATCGACTGGTTTAACTCGATGAACTTGTTTTAAAATGTATAATACTGTTAGTTATAAGTAATTATCGAAAATTCGAAATTGTTCAGTTTTATTTAATCCTGATATCTTATTCATCTCTTATAAACTTAAGTTTTATTGGGTATTCTAAATAAGATTTAAACATCTTTTAATAATTCTTTCATTTCCACCATAGCTACTTTTAAAATGCCTTATTGCTTTAGCGTTTCATTATACGGGCGTCGGTTTTCGAAACTTCAATACTCAAATTCAGCTCACCAAATAAATTTAAATTACTTACAAAAATTTGGTTAAACATCTTATTCTTCATACTTAATTGTAAAAATCTTTATTTTTAGGATCGCTCCAATTTCAACCATATCTGATGCATAACTTTAGTTTACACCCGTGATATAATCCAAGATGGAGGTCTTATAGCAGCCTAAAAACAATCAAGAAAGTCCTCTAGGTCATTCAAATTTAGTTCAAGACACTAATTAAAATCCAGACCACCCTTTTCTGTTTTATATTCATTTTATTAGCCATTACTTACTCAAATATTAATTAAACAAGCGGAGTTTAGTTCTAAAACCAACATGGTGGTAAGATGCAATCCCTACAAAACCAATTAAATTTTAATAATAATCAAAACACGATTACGAATCGATTCTAATCTCGCTAAATACGAAACGAGAATTTGTTTCGATGTGGTCGGAGTACAAGCAATTGATTTTAATTCGATCGTAAACATATTGAAATAATCGATACAAACGAATACTGCGACGCGCCGTCGCTTGCCTGTTACGTTATGTGTAAGGTGTTATTTATTTTACTTTATCGAGCATGAGATATTTGCGAAAATGCAGGTGCGATGTTTTGATTGTAGAACGATTTGAATTTCGAACTAACTTTTTTAGCGTTGATTTTGTTTGGTAGTGTTTGGTAGATTATTAAGTTCTAAATTCAAATTAGGTACCTACTTATTTGATAAGCTAATGATGCATTATCAGAAGTTAAACATAAGAAAGTGTTAAAAAAGGGACTACTTACTTATTTTGATGATCGTTCTCTTAAATCGTTTATTAATACCTACTAAAATTATTTATTATTTATTTATTTAAAATTATTTAATGAAATGTGTGGTATTACCACCACTTAACTATTAGGCATAGTAAAACCTAATGAAATTGCTAATACCTACCTACCTTCAACTAGCAGAGGATAAAATTTAGCGCAATTTTATGATAATCTTTAGGCAAATCCCAAGTTGTATCAATGAAGATACTATTTTAGGTATATTTTTATACATTATCATACATTTGTATTAAAATAGAAAGGAATTTCTTAAATAAACAAACTAAACGGAGTCCCATTAAAAACCATAGTTTTAATTCATTTCCTATTGGCGTGTGGCTTTTAGATGGCAATAAAACTATATTATAATACCATTGCATTTGCCCTCAAAACCATTCAAAATTCGCTCTTCCTGCTTTCACAATACAGTGCAAAGATCTTATAAATAATGATTTACGAAGATTTACGCAATCTAATATAGACCCTAAACTGTTAGTGATAAGGATTAAGTTGAAATTATAAATGGATGTCATAGGTAGCGTTTACCCCCCGTGGATAAGGTACAAAGGACAAAATCGTATTTTATACAATTCTAAAAGTAATAAACTGCTAAAACAAACACGGTAAGATCATATATTTTATTGGGATATTTATTTTAATAACTTTGAACTTCTGTTTAGAATACATTTTGAAATGGTTTAAACTTTTACGTCGTAACGTCACTTTGCTCACCTACTTTAAGTTCTGAGTTATTTAAATACATACTTACTATGTTTTAACTAACCTAAGTACTAAGATATTATAAGTACCGTAGTTGTAGGTACCTACAAAATTCAAAAGTTTTTGCAAAAAACTTCTTTCAAAACTAACAAAAACATACATACACCTATCTTACTGGCTTTTGTGCCTCTTGATAATCTGTCATCAGTTCATCAGAGATAGCCAAGCTACAAACTCGTTTGAATTTGAATGTAGGTCTTCTACACCCAAAAATAATACCAAACTTTACAAATAATAACTTTGCCCAAAATATTTAATAAATACTAAGGTGCTACTTCCCACTACAGCGCCACAAAATTCCTTAAAACTAACTGTCGTCCAACTAACCTCAAATAAGCATGAGAAAAAAAAATCACTTACTTTATTTTTAATTATATGACCCTACGACCACCATGGTTCGTATCACGCTGCGCTGCCAACGCTACTGTTTAACCCCCTGCCGGCAGAAACTGGCAACCAAACAAACCGTAACTTTAATTTTTATTTTCACTTACAGCCTTTATAATGTGAAACGTGGAACGCGTTATCGGACATTCGAATTTCGAATCGGTTAATTGAAGCGGAGGAGACAAAACCAAAATGTTTGTTTTTATCTAAAAGAAAACAGATTTTTATAATTAGTTATATGTTGGTATTTTGGTTTTCAAGTAACTAAAAACTATGTTCTCTATAAATAAAGTACCGGGGCATTTAAATTGTGATTATTAGCGATTTTAGATTTGCAAAATGACTACATAATATAACGTTCTCAAACAAACACTAACATTTAAACAACAAACAAGAATAAAGACGCACAATATATCACAATGACCTAAATAATCTTAATCAATCAATCTACCATAGAAGCCACAAGCACTAATAAGTTGGTACTTACAAAAAAGGTCCGTTCATTATGTCAAACTCAATTTGACAACTTGATGAACACGTTTTCGGTTCGACATTTGAATTTGACGGACCTCTGTGGGTGGTCCGTCGCGCGTTATTTTTTCTTTTGTTTTTTTTTTAGTTGATGACTAACAAGCTTTCAATAACTAGCCACCGGCGAAGCGTTGTAATTGTTCGGACGAGTTTTTGGCAGAAGTTATTTGTGTGACAGTTGTTTTTCCCTGATTTTACCCTTGATTTGATAAGTTTTAATCGATAAACAATCAGCATTCATCGCTTAATTATTAGTATTTACTAATAATAGGTTAAAGTAGGTAGGTACTTTAAGTTTTAGGTTTCTTAAATAAGATAAGAAAACCTCTCCGTCACCTATTTCGGTAAATAAATCAAGGTAAAACATATTAAAGCGCCTAGTTTTATAATTTTAAAAAGAACTAAAATAGAGAACCATGAAGCCACTCAATGAGACATAATTAAGTGTTAATTTACCAAATTATTATCTACTCTGACTAACGAATACAGAATTACCTTACTTAAGTACTTTTATGTTTAAAAAAATCTGTGTTGTGTTATTGTAGTTATTGTTGACGGTAATTTAAAATAAACTCTGTAACTGGCTTAATCAATATAATTAAACACATTCTCTTTATCCAAGGTACTCCAAAACTATGGATTGTGAAAAATCAACAAGAAAAAAACTTTTATCATACAACTCAGACTCTGTGTGCTCAAAAACAAAATGATAAGCGCAAAAAATGACAGCTCAAAAACTGTTTCTCGCTCAAAAAACTGTCATAGTGACATTGACGTGTGGTGTGTCTCAAGTTCGGAAGTAGAATGGTGACTCTGATGCCGTGTAGCTACCTCGGAGGAGGTGGCTCCCCGCGGTGCAGCCTGGATCACGAACCGAAGGTTAGAAATTCATAGACATTGAAATACAAATAAATTGTACTCTATGCACCATCAGTAGCCATAGCCATTCAACCTCAATCATTCTGCCAAGAAATTTCACTTCCGAAAAAAATAACAATTCTAAATTTGAATCTTGAGGTTTGATTGAGATGAAAATTTAAGATGCACCTTACTGTTACTGCACATAAGCACACTAGTTATGCAAAGTTATTGCACCTATTTGCACTCGCACGGCACGAATATTCTAAGCTTAGTTTGCATGTAAAATAGTTGCATGAGCTTTAATTTTCTCAACTGCCTCGACCTTAAGCTTGTTTATTATTATTTTTAAGTTATTTGTATGGTTTTTAAGTTTAATGGTATAGTCCAACTGAAAGTCTCCGTCATGGCTTAGCGACGTAAAGCCGGGACCGATAATACGAGGAAGCGTTCAGCTGTTAATACCATTTGCAGGTATGGTAGGTGACCCATAATTCATCCGCAAGCGATAGGTACATTTTGTTAGTCATTTATCAAAGCAATTATTCATAACTTTTTTTGCTGCCAAGTACAAAATCATTCCCGACAGCCAAAGCATAAATTAATTGACCAAATCCGAATTTTATTGTCCTTAGCATTACCGCTTTGTTTATGTTGGCAACACTGGCAAGGCGTCAGCTCTCATGTTACCCATTCATACGTTAATCTTTAGGGGCCCATTAAAAAGTCGTAATGCTCTGTTGTACCTACGGGACAGTGGATCATTAGGTATCTGATACTGTGCTATCATAACCGGTGTTGGCTTACGTTGATGAATTAATTTTGGAATGTATGTATAATGGGTGTGAACAATGCCTTAGGTGTCTGGGAGCTTCGCGTGAGTTCGCGCGTTCTCGGCTTTAGATGTCAATGTCAAATGCTTATGAACTGTCACAATAGAACGCCGTAGCTATTTGAATACAGCTATCTTCTCTCAAAGGTTTACTTACAAAGAGGGCATAGCATGGGTATAAAAATGTCATGACGCATTCTATTTCTCGCCAGAAAGCTCTCTACCGTGCTTCGACGTTCTTATTCACTAAATTCAGGCTTCATGATAATTTATGATAAGATTATAAGTCTCTGAAGATCTGCCGAAGATAACACAATAAAAAGGCTTTTGGTAGATATGTCAAAATTAGAGATAGACTTGTCATAAGTAAATCTGGATAAATAATGAGAACCAGATTCTACGCAACAACAACTCTAAACCTAAAAAGACGTTCCCCCAATTGTTCACGCATAAACATCTCAAGAATGTTAAATAAACAAAAACATTGAAAACATAAAACCACCCAGAGATAACACCAATAAAAAGGAAAATAAAAAAAATAAAAGTCGAGTTGATAGGTCGGCGCGATTTATCGGCCGAGATCTCTTGATACAAGATTGTAAGAAATCTTCGGTGACCATTGTTGTACTTTGTTACTTGATCGTTGACAAATTGGGTACGGAGTGTGTACAAAATGGCGCCAATTCGGATTTTGAATTTTGAATCGTGAATTTTATGACAGTGACATTTATCGATAATTTGATCAATGATGAGGGCTGTTCTAGAAAGGCTGAAATTCGTCTTTTAAAAGACGGTTCAATTCATCTTTTGATTTTAGCAAATAAATTTTAGATAAGAAAAAATATTACCTAAAAAAGAAATAGTTTTGGCATTACTATCTTTGGTTTCTTATTTTATCCACGATGTTATCCATCTACGCCTGGGAGTAGGTTATATTAATATTTTGACCAGTTGAGTAAGCACCTAACTCTATACAAGTTGTATAACATTCCTAGTTTTCATTTTGCAATCGTAGAGAGACAAAAATAATCACAAATATTCGCAAATAACAGCTCCAGAATTTTCAGTAGTCGTAAACAATAAAGAGAAATAAAACACAATAAAATTGTCCACTACTGTCAAGCTGACAGCTGTCATTCACTTAACAAAATTAATGGTTCCGGTTTTAATTTCAGAATAAAAACTTTATTGTTTGAATTTCGAACACTGTCCTTGTAAAAGACATAAACGCGCTCTAAATTTTTGTACTAGCATCTGTTTACGGTTTCTCTCTAACTAGACTTTACTTTAGTAGTCTCTAGCTAGGTCATAGATTTTGATATTTTCTTGGTCATTCCTATCACTGGATATGCTAAGCCTACTAAAATACATATTGTTAGCGGAGTCCCTTGTTGATGACTAATCGACAGACTGCACCTACATAAAAAGCGAGCGCATGGCGGTGCTCGCTCACTTTGTGCTTGGCTTTCGAACGAGACGGATGTCTCGGCTTCCTAGGGACTTTGTGTTGTTAGGTCGTTTTCTTCTATTTTGTAATCGTGTAGCCTATGTCAGTGCTTATTTTGGTTTAATGGTGTAAACTGGTGTTTCCTTTGCTTTCTTTGTTTATTCTGTAACCTCAAATTGTTCGCTTATAAAGATAATTTAGTTTTGATGATTTGACTATTCGTGTTAATAAAGTTGTTCTTCTATTTTTTTAAAGATTTTCACTTCTGGTTTCCAATATCAGAAGGTGGGATTCTTGTCCACACCCACTTAATCATTTTTACGAAGGGTATCAGAATGGAATCGAAGTAAACACCAATTTTCTTTGTTCGAGTTGTCTAATGACCTACATAGGTTTCGTCGTCGCGACAGGAGTGATGATTCACGTAGTAACACTCGTTCTCGAAGCAGAATTCGTGCTAGGGGTAGATCTAGTTCGCAATGTAGGTCAAGGTCGAATCATAGCGTGCTTTGGGCATTGCCATCCATCATCTTGACAATAGTTTTGTTCCGGCGTTGTGTTATTTTCGTGGTTTTGTGTTCGTGCGATTAACAAAAATCGTAACTACCCTCATTTTGATAAAAATGTCTGGACGTTCGTCGAGGACTAGAGATCGTGAAAATGTACAAAGGAGAGATCGTTCAAGTAGTGGGAGTCGCAATCGTCGTTGTCTGACGTCTAATAGTCGATATGTTTGTTTGGTGACGCAAAGTCGTAGTTGAGTGGTTGTGTCTCAGGCAACGGGTCGAGGAGTGACTTCGGGAAAGTTTGGTTTAGTTTTCACTTTGTCCTCGTAACATTGACATGGATAGCGTCTTGTTTGGGGTTGTGAGTTCTGTTCGTGGTACGAACATCAATGGGTACTTCCATAACTTTTTATTTGTTATTTTGTACGTGTTTATTTAACCAAGGTGCATTGTGCACCGTTATTGTGTGTTGTTAGATATCGAGATGAGCCGCTCTCGGCACGTCACCGACGGCGCTCGTCCGGGTTGCGGAGTGATCGCTCGCGGGACATACCCTGATCACACGTACCGAGTAAAGTGGCGAGAGAGTGCTCTCGGCCGAGCGCTCGGTACGTGTGAACACTTTGACAGATCCCTCGGCCGAGCCACAGGGCGAGAGAGTCACTCGGACCCTCATCTTTTTTCCCGGCCGAGTACCGCCGAGTACCCTGCCCCCCGCTACTCCGCTCTGTCTCGCTCGCTTACTCGGTTGGTCTGAACACGCGCATGACGTCCACTCGCCACTCGGTGCGATACGGCCACTTTTTTCAATCGAAGTTTTGCTTGCAATTTACGATCCATCGTGTCCCACTTTTGTAGTCAACTGAACTACTGACTGTGCATTTCAAAATACGTGTGAACGGCCGAGACAGGATTGCACTCTCTCGGCCGAGACACATTTCACTGTCTCGCCATTTTACTCGGTACGTGTGATCAGGGTAACAGGAGGTCCTGTGGCCGGCGGTCGCGCAGCCACACGCGAGATGGATCGCCGCACCGTCGCTCTCGCGATCGGAGGTCGCGCAGCATCGCGCATGACGTTGAGGTACCTAGCTGCCAGGTACGTGCGGCGCGGTTACCACCACGGAGCAACTGTGAGTCTTTTGATACTAAAACGTTGTGTTGTTTGTGATCGAGGTATACGTCTTATGCCTTCAGATTTTGTTGCACTTTCTTAGATACGGAAGTTGAGTATCTGGACTGACTAATTGAACAAGGTCAGGTACGGCCGAGCTCAGGTATGATTAGAGCTCGCTCTGAATCACCAAAACTCAGTCAGATGTTTCATACTAGACATCCCTAATACTGACAGACATTTAGGTCATGAGAGGTCATTTCACTACCAAGCTCTGATAACTTTGTTGGACCTTTGATCTTGTGTGTGCGTTTTTTTTCTGTTCAGGGCGCTTGCTTCTGTGCGACCGGTCCTGCGGACGAGCGGTCCGGTGGATGAGCGGTCCGGTGGACGAGCGGTCCGGTGGACAAGCGGTCCGGTGGACAAGCGGTCCGGTGGACAAGCAGTCCTGTCAGCGTTCGATCCGTACTTGTCTTGGTCTGACATTGCTTGCGTACCTGTCAATAGCCACCACTACGTTCTTATTCAACTCGTTTTCTTTCTTTCTTTCTTTACTACTTACACTTCACTCACACTTAGGTAGGTCTAGGTAGGGTTAGGCATGGGCTGGTTATGGTTATTGATGGTGACGTATGTAATGGATGGATTGAGATGAGTCGGACAGATCGGTGGACGTGTCTTTCGATACATGTCGAGCGGTGAGACCCTTTGTACCGATACCGATAACTGTGTGGACCTTTAATCACGCGTGCGTTTGCTTTTTGTGCAGGATCCTTGCTCCTGTGGACGCGCTGTGGACGAGCTGTCTTGTGGACAGGTGGTCCGCGCACGTGCGGTCCTTGAGGCATGGTTGGCCCCTGAGGCATGGTTGGCCCCTGAGGCACTGTTGGCCCTTGAGGTACAGTTGGCCCTTGAGGTACTGTTGGCCCTTGAGGTACTGTTGGCCCTTGACGCACTGACGCCGGACCACCAGTCCCAGCAGCTCCGCCCGCAGGCGATCACGCAGTCTCTAGAGCAGGTTCCGCCAGCAGGCGAGCACCGGCTCCGCCAGCGGCGAGCACCGGCTGCGCCAGCGGCGAGCATCGGCTGCGCCCGCAGGCGAGCACCGGCTGCGCCAGCGGCGAGCACCGGCTGCGCCCGCAGGCGAGCACCGGCTGCGCCAGCGGCGAGCATCGGCTGCGCCCGCAGGCGAGCACCGGCTGCGCCCGCAGGCGAGCACCGGCTGCGCCAGCGGCGAGCATCGGCTGCGCCCGCAGGCGAGCACCGGCTGCGCCAGCGGCGAGCATCGGCTGCGCCCGCAGGCGAGCACCGGCTGCGCCCGCAGGCGAGCACCGGCTGCGCCAGCGGCGAGCATCGGCTGCGCCCGCAGGCGAGCACCGGCTGCGCCAGCGGCGAGCACCGGCTGCGCCAGCGGCGAGCACCGGCTGCGCCCGCAGGCGAGCACCGGCTCCGCCAGCAGGCGAGCACCAGCTGCGCTAGCGGCCGAGCACCGGCTTCGCCAGCAGGCGAGCACCGGCTCCGCCAGCGGCGAGCACCGGCTGCGCCAGCGGCGAGCACCGGCTCCGCCAGCGGCGAGCACCGGCTCCGCCAGCGGCGAGCACCGGCTGCGCCAGCGGCGAGCACCGGCTCCGCCAGCAGGCGAGCACCGGCTGCGCCAGCAGGCGAGCACCGGCTGCGCCAGCGGCGAGTACCGGCTCCGCCAGCGGCGAGCACCGGCTCCGCCAGCGGCGAGCACCGGCTGCGCCAGCAGGCGAGCACCGGCTGCGCCAGCAGGCGAGCACCAGCTCCGCCAGCGGCGAGCACCGGCTGCGCCAGCAGGCGAGCACCGGCTGCGCCAGCAGGCGAGCACCGGCTCCGCCAGCGGCGAGCACCGGCTGCGCCAGCAGGCGAGCACCGGCTGCGCCAGCAGGCGAGCACCGGCTGCGCCAGCAGGCGAGCACCGGCTGCGCCAGCGGCGAGCACCGGCTGCGCCAGCGGCGAGCACGCAGTCCTGCTAGCCAGCGAGCGCGCCTTACAACATGGAATCAGTGGAACAAGCATCAGCCTTGTTCCTAAATAAGTATCTGAGAGACGTCTCAATAGTGTTAAGAGAGATGGTATGTCTTTGTGGATGAATTTATTGTTGTAAGACGATGTATGAATTGACTGCCAGATCGTGTGTAAGAAGAGTATGGAACACTGGGTGTAAACTGGCAGCCTATCTTAAAAAGCTTTCGTTTTCAGATGAAGACGAAGATGATCAAGTTTCTGACACAGGTCCCTCCATGCCTGTGTTAGGCGCGATCCGGAGGCGAGTTCGCCGTCGGCAGCTGTCGCCGGTTCCAGTGGCATCACATCGCGTTCCCGGGTCGAGGACGACCCTCTGTCAGGAGAGGCCGTGTTAGCGGAGTCCCTTGTTGATGACTAATCGACAGACTGCACCTACATAAAAAGCGAGCGCATGGCGGTGCTCGCTCACTTTGTGCTTGGCTTTCGAACGAGACGGATGTCTCGGCTTCCTAGGGACTTTGTGTTGTTAGGTCGTTTTCTTCTATTTTGTAATCGTGTAGCCTATGTCAGTGCTTATTTTGGTTTAATGGTGTAAACTGGTGTTTCCTTTGCTTTCTTTGTTTATTCTGTAACCTCAAATTGTTCGCTTATAAAGATAATTTAGTTTTGATGATTTGACTATTCGTGTTAATAAAGTTGTTCTTCTATTTTTTTAAAGATTTTCACTTCTGGTTTCCAATAATATTATAAATCTGAAAGTCTGATTGAATTACGCCAGTTAATTTTGGTGAAACTTTGAAAAGGAAACCTATATACCTAGGAAACTTAGGTTTGACTAGGTATAGATCGTGCCGATCGTGCGTGCGTTACCTGATGTTAACTTGATATATTTAACCAATATAAGATTGGTCTTGTCTATACCACATGAGCAAAGCCACGGATGGATTCTTCAAATGAAGAGACAACTATGTAACTGTGATGTGCGAAATCAATATGTCGCCGTCACTACTAAACGATCAAGTGACAGAAAAAGTATTAGGTTTAACGGTAAATTTGGTTTACAGCCACATCTGACAGTTGTTTTCTCAATATACTATCATTTTTCTTGATGTCTATGACGTTTGCGTCAAATTAGGCAAAAGCCCTGCGTTGTTAAAAGCTCATTTTACGGATAATATTGTGTCATCTTATGACCTGTCAATGTTTTAAAAAAGTACCCAGTCATACATCCCTTAAATAATAACCATGAAAATGTCCCATAATTACTCGCCGATGAGCCAAGTACCAGGAAAGCAGACGATGCAAGGAGGTATCTCACATTCCAGTCGAGGTGTGAGGCCGATCTCGCGATAGCGCGCGTCTAATTTATACGTTTTACCGGCGACAGCGCCTGGTACTCTTCGGTTATACAGCGTGTTCTACCACATTAAAACTTATAAGGCTTAGCATTTGTTTAATAGGTTTAAGCTAATTTTTTCCAAACTTAAAAAGTTAAAAGTTACAGTTAGAAGTAGCGTCTCCTAATAAAATTAAAAGTATTGAGTACGAGCTACTATCTACTGCAGACTTTCCTGGATAAAGTAAGCTTATTTGAAGTACATATTCATATTTTACATAATTATGTGTAGGGTACCTACACATTTTATCGATTTAATCATCTTATTTATATTCCAATGTTTCAACTATGTTACAATAGCCGTGATCGTGGACTGATCAGTAATTTCAGAGACAATCAAACAAACATATTTTAACATTAGTATAGTTACTATACATAAGTAGTTTCATGTTCAACATTTTCCTTTACTAATTTAGACCATAGACAACCTCATCAATCTTCAAAACTTTCCCCGAGCAATAAAAATAACATTAATCGGGTAATTTACAAACACCCTGTAATCTAAACATGCATCGGGACAAAACGCTTCTTTATTTAAACGTAATTCGTTTATTGTTTTATCTCGCTTTTTATTTATGGCCAGTACCTTCGTTCTGCTAGTGATGTGTCAGGTTTTATATTAATCCGGCTTTTTAATATATAGGTGGAATAAAGAAAGGAAAATTCTGTTATATTGGTAGGAGTAGGTAGTAGTCTATATGGCTGGATGATTCTATTGCCTGGGATTTGTTTTACGATTTCATCACTAAATGTTTTACATTAATTCTATATGATATAGTAATCGTCAAACTGCTTTGAAAATTAATATTGAGCTTATAATCTCTTTTCTTACTTAGCTTTATGTTCCTTCGTCTTAACTCGCATTATTGCGTGGAGAGTTCGAAGTATGAGCTATTCTGTGATGACCCTAGTATCCACACTAGATAAGTCTGGCTCTAGGTCCACACTCTAGATTCTTAATAAACTCTAAAATAAATAACTATACGATAAACATGTAGGCACAATGACAATATACAGCTATTATTATAATCTAAAAAATGAGCAGAAAACCAAGTAAATTATGATTTAAGTACCTACTTATTTATTTATTTTTATTAAAAAAAGTAAAATTTAGGTTTTGGTACTTATGGGAAAAGTTTCAAGAAGCTTTTGAAAAATTTGAATATTGGTACAACACTACACAGGGATAAAAAGTCACAGATTAAATAAGTCAGTCCATAAACCCTCGGATTTATCACGGGCTCATGTTGATCACGAGATAATAGCGCGATATTAATTTTAACGTTTTTGAATCATCGCGTGAAATGTCAATTCTGTAACCGATTCATTTTGTGTTTGAATATCGAACGATTTGTTGGGTTCGGACGTTTAAAAATAAAGTGTTCGATGTTTGAATTTTAATTTTGGAATTTAGTGGCGCGTTGAAATCTTTTACAGGTGAAACTTTAAAAAAATATTAGTAAGTATAAAAAGTTCGAGTTCTTTCTTAGATTTTTGCTCGCTTAATTATTATTATTATTATAATATAGTAAGTGAGTGTAGTAAGTAGGTATACGTACGTGGTATGTAATTTTTTACAATAAAATTTAAAACTTTAACCAATAATTAGTGTCTTATCGATATGACCAGTCAACTCGGGGTTAAGCTAAACTTATAACACACTACTATAAAAGAAGCAAGCTTCTTGTAATCTTACCGTGACGAAATCTGATGTACAGGGTGTTTTATAAACTGAGTAGCTTGTTATATCTTGCCGTGACGAAATCTACAGTACAGGATGTCCCAAAATAGTTTTCATATGTCAGGTAAAAGGTGTTTTAATATTGGAAGCTGATAAGGTAAGTAATATACAAAACATGTTATTATTAAAACTAAACAGCAGATAAAAAGTACTGGCAAATCGATCACTTTTGCAAAGATTTATATTCACTTTTGTTCAGAATGACGATAACCCTAAATGCTTTTGTAATTAAATGTAATTAAACCATTTAGGTAAATGCGGAAAAACTGAAGATGCGTAATTAATGAACTTTTTGCTATTGTACTGAGCATACGTGGATGCACAAAAAATATTCTCAAATTTCTCAATTATTATAATTTATTCTCAATATCCTACAAATAAAAACATCCTATATACGATGAAGCGTGCTTACCATCAATCCGACCCTCAACCTTACCTAATTTTTAAAAACAATTTGACATTCTAAACGCATAAACAGTCTAAAACAGCACCTTATTCCAACGGATTAAGGTTGCAAATCACTACTGATTCTTAAATATCAATTTCAGACTAAAACCAGATAAGAGTCTAAAATACAACCTTATCTCAAGGTCTTAAGGCTCTAAATCAAAGTTTTAAATCTCTCTTAGACCCACTGGCGCCCTATTAAATCCAAAATTATAAGTTCCTTGTTTGTTTATTATTTATAACAAAGTTTTATCAAAATATCTACAGTCGTAAACGTGTAGGAATTTCTGTGATTTGGTGTGATTTTGGATTTAATTAATGAGGGTTTTGATGACTGATCATGATTTTGAATGAATTTTGTAAATTTGTCTTTCGTCATGGTGTCTTTATGGAGAAATTAATTACATACTTATATTTTAACTTCATATCTTTACAACTATATATTTTTATTTTGCTTTCAACTAAATAAAAAGTAAATAATGATGACGATTGTATCTCAGAGAGCGGTAGACATTTCTTTCAGATATTTATGTTTTTCTTTTTTTGAGATCCTTATTGCTTTCGACGATTAAGTATTATTTAAGTATCTACTTATTAATTTTTTTAGTATCAACGCATGGTAGTTTTGAAATATACTTATATGTATTTTATTTTGTTGTGTACGTACGTATACGTAGGTACAATTAATAATTTAAGAAAAGCAATGCCTAATAAATATTTTTGTTTCAGGCGAAAAAGGCAAGAACTGAAGTGGGCACCGATGTTTCAGACCGGTAAGTTGATTTATTTTTAAACCACCCCCAAATTTACTTGAGTAAATATCTTTAGTTCAATCGAGTAATTATAACAGTGCAGTCCGTACTTCGGAGGGCACGTTAAAATGTCGGTCCCGGCTTTTAAAAAGTCGTTAAGCCACGACGGAGGCCTTCAGGCGGCCTAAAAACTCCCGTCACCAGAGTTAGCCACTTGCTCAAGGAAGTGCAGTCATCTGAAATACAAGAGTGATACAAGAAGTTCTTAAAACTAGGGGATTCTATTGCCTGTTTCAATTCAACGCGCATAAGGTAGGTTAGGCCTTTGTGGCTAAATGGTAAAAGCAGTCCGCGTTTAGGATGATCTTTTTTGTATCTTAGGTTCGATTCTTGTCAGGAGCCGTAACTTTTATTAAGATACCTATTACACTAAAAAAGTGCTTGAGCCTCATTCAAAGACGCACTCGATATTTCCGCTCGATAGACATTGCAGGGTCTATTGTACTCAAGGGCTTAATCCCTAATATCGGCACACGACAGAGTACTTACAAAGAAATTCGTGACAATATTTGGACCAAGAAGTGCACTTCAAAAAGGTGGATTATAAAAGTGTTGCCAGCTTTAAGTTTGTTTACCTGATATCGTGCTTAAAGCTTTTAAGTTCAACTTAACTTAAGTTTGTTGAATCTATGAGCGATTGAGTTATAACTTCCGCCTTTTGCATATACTACTTACTACTTACTTCAATGTTTATTGTCATTACCGAAACTGATTAGAAATTCAGTACGTACAAAAATCAAATTTGAAACAGATAAGCCGTTTTTATAGCACAAGCAGCTATTTATATAATTATATTCTGTAATCTGTGAAACTAACTGTTTTTTCATCTCCACAAAAAGAACAGCCACTGGAATGTAACATAAAACCATTGTGCCCCTGCCTAGCCCTTTGTGACGCGTGATAATGCACCCTTAGGGTGTGTTTGTGATCTAAATCCGAAAATGGGCAAATTGTAAAAGATTCTTGTTAAACCAAGTTTAGATCCGGGTCATCGCAGTTACTTGTCCGCAAAATTATTTTTTCATTCATCTTTTAAGTAAGTACAAGTACCCACTTAACATTAATTTACTTATTAACACAGATATGTATACTGTGCTTATAATGAGGAAGTACCTATCAGTATTTTTGAATGCAACGAATAAACTAAAAAAACTACCTACGTTTAACCATAATTTTATTTCGTAATACATAGTAATCATTCATTGAGTAGGCTAATTGATGATAATCCGGGGGATGATAAATGAAAACTCATTTTGCAGTGACGTACTAAGTTACGTGTATACCAGGCCAGGAGCTAACTGAGGCGCTAGAAGATTATTATTATAGGAAAAGTCATAAAATTAGGCAATTATAATTAGCAAAGTACATAATTATAATGATTTGAAAGCATACTCGTAGCAATTAGGTAATGCATAGGTTAGGTGCCCTCAACTCAAACCTACTTACATAATTAAAAAAAAACATTTTAAGTATTCCAAATTCGAATAACCGTACAAAATAACACAAATTCCTTTAAATATCGAACACGGCAAAAACAAATGAATGATCGGTATTCGAACACATTCTCGACGGATTCCATTCAAAACGTTTCGGGTCAATTAGTGGCAACATTCATTCAGGTTTGACACATTATCCATGTTTTTTTAGAAAACTTTGAAATGCCTTAACTATGTTTTAGAAAACAAAGATATTAAAAGTCAAATTATTCAATCTATTTAATTTTTATAGAGTATAGTATGTATCTAGGCAATAATGGCAGGTAACAATACGAAAGTCTAAGAGGATGGATGGATGTTAATATTTTTTGGATTGATGGATGTTGAAACTTGAAGTAACTATACGGAAGTACTTAGCTTCTGGCGTGGAGTCCATCTTATCTTACATATTTTTTATTCGAGCAGCGGGTGGATACTAGGTACTCAATAGTAGATAGATACCTACTTATTTAATCAAAAGAAATATTTCATTTTTGGAACATGCCAATTTGAAAAAAGAGCATTCATTATCATCATTCATTAGGCACGCTCCGCTCTAAGCAGGGTTAATTAGTTGACGCGTTCTTTTTTTCAAATCGTTTTCTATTTTCAAATGTTTTGAGTGATATAAATCAATTTTTTGAGGCGATTCCGTTCCGTTACACGTTTTTTAAGATTTGACGGCCGGATTTCGGGTGTCGAATTCGGCTATGACTCTTACCGTTTTTGTTGTATCCTGTTTATACAATGAGTGGTGTAAATACGGTGAGTATGGAACGTATGAGTGTTTTAAAAATGGTGGCCAAAAAAACAGTTAAAATACTGGTAGAGTCGTACTTAGAGATGAAATTCCTCGGTTTAAAAAAGTTACAGTCATTATGGAAAAATTATAAGGAATATAAAATGAAAAAGAAATAATAAGTACCTACTAGGTACCTGTGCAATCTCTTAAATCTTAAACTCAAGAATAAACGAGTACAGTGAGTGCGCACTAACTTAGCTAAATTAATTAAAAATCTTTTTTTTTCTATCCTTTAAAACAAAACATCAAATTAACCATCATCAACAATAATTTCAACTTAACCCTTCCATCCATCAAAATGGCGTCGAAGCCCTTTTGACAGTTGTCAAACAAAAACACAATTAATGGCCAATGGACACGTGTAGCCCAAATGACGGTTGCGAATGGCTTGGGTTTCGGGTTCCGCGCAATTTGGTAAAATTAAAACCATTTAGGTAGCCAGTTGAGGTTCTAAGTTTTACGGTTAGCAATAAAAAAGAAATAAAGAATCAAAAAGTTATGTATTTCGCTAGGACGCTCAAGGATCGCATCGACATAGTCTTATAAGCTAGGTGATTCTATTGCCTGTTCCAACGCATAGGGAGACCTTTATGACCTGGAATAACAAATAGGCTACTTTTTATCCAGGTCCAGGACACCTTTAACCCCCATGGTACCTATACCATGGGGGTTAAAGGTGTCCTAGTAAACGAGCGGGGTGAAGCTGTGTGCGAGTTACAAATCGTTTTTGAATATCAAAATGTAGTAGGTACCTACTTCACTGATAGTGCTTTACCTGTATTAAAATGAAATTCATTATTAAGCTATTTTATTGCATAGCTTCTATCGCGGGCCTTGAGCGTGGAGACCGAATCCTGAAATTCCGTAGCGAAAAACCTAACGCTTGTCTCTTTAGTTCAGCAACTCGCCACTTGGTGGCATGCAATAGCTTTACCGCGGCAGTCCCCGAGTGCCACATGTCTTTTTGATAAAAAAAAAACACTTCAATAAAACAACAAACTGATAAATCTAAACTACAGAACCCACTCAAACAAACATCTACTAAGCACGGCTTTGTTCGTCAGCTGCATAAGACCTTATTGTTTTAGAATTTATTATACAGTGACGTGCGTACAGACTGCATTGAGAACTTTCTTTCATAAGCTATGACGTAAGCCATCAAAGCTATGACGGAACCCTTCAGGGCATCTTATAACTCAGTCACTAGCTCCACACTTGCTTTTGTGAACATAGAGCCGACTCTTGACGAATTTTCAAACAATTATTATTACGTCTTAACCGCTAAGCCGCCGAAGTTCATGCGCTAAAGTAAAGCGCATGAACTTCCAACAAACGACGAAGCGTAGTTTGCCAAGTTTATTCCATTGTGAATTTTGTCATCGCAAGAAACTGCATTAGGTAGGTACTTTCAAAAAACATTCAAAATTAAAATACCTAATGAAGCATTATCATTTTAATCAAGGTTTCACATCAATTAATACCTTTTTAGCCACCACACTACGGCTGGTAGTATCAGGAAGGGCTAGGTAGTAGTAGGTTAGGTACCTTTTTACCTATTTGTCTTTGTGTTTGTAATTATTTCTTTTTTTTGTATCTACCTACTTGCTTTGTTTTTCTAAGTCTTTTTCTGTATTCCTACCTATTTGTGTGTGTGTCTAAATAAATTACCTACTTTCTTTCTTTCTATAAAAAAAATAAAAAACAAAACCAAACAAGCAAGATAATGAAGTAAAGTAGAAACTACGCTAAGAAGAAATTGATACAAAAAACAAAGAAACAACCAAAATACTTTATTTAAATCTTGCTAAAATTCCACAACACAACCACCACACATTTTCATCTACAAAAACAATTCGCTACGAACTTAAAACTAAAAAAACTCCCGCCATATGGATTGTCATATCGAAACTATTAAACGTTTGAAGTCTTTGTTCCTTTATTACGACTACCGACTTAAAAAAGATGCCGAAACAGTAAAAAAAGCTTTCAATTAAATAGTGACAATGCTGCCAACATTAAAAGTTTAAAAGGAGGTTGTTTGATATCCGATATCTTTGAAAGTGGCGGCAAAAAGCAAAGTGACACTTGAAAAAGGCGCGAACTAATATAAACATGGCCGCTGGGGACACAAAGGGTGCTTACTTCCTGACTTTATCGTGTTATGTGGAACTTGATTGATTTATTAATTAAATTGTTGATGGGTTGTTGTTTTATTTGTTGAGCTGTTTTTTATTAACGCGTTCACTGCCAATGGCGCAAGTGCAGTGCTAATGAAATACTTTGGTAGATACATGTAAATCTAAACCGACTTTATTTTGTAAGAAGAGAGTAGGTACCTAATTTTCTGAATTCTTGAGGTCTATATTTATCTGAAAATCCATTCATTCAATTAAACAATGAAACATCAAATCGGTTCATCCAGTCTAAAGTTCCGAGGTATCAAACATAAAAAATTAAATTAGTCGAATTGATAACCTCCTGATTCGAAATCGGGTAAAAACAGCACAAAAATTTCTTCGCGTCTTATCTCAGAGATTTATCAAAGAAGTCTTCACTAAAGTATTTCAAATTCCAAAGTCAGTTCCAACCTCCCGCTGTTTTAAAACATTAAACAGAGTTTTTACATAATTTTGTTGGTCAAACGTACGGAACACGTCATCGTGATAAGCCAATGATTTTTACAAATCTATAAATCTATAACATTATTTTATCACTATAGAACCGTTAATGTTTGTGTGTTTGTCATATTTTAGTAAAACATGTTTGAAGAGTCATAGAGTCACATATTTTGGGCTCAAAAACATACTTAGGTCACAGAATACAATGGTTTTTGAAACTTTAGAGATGAGCAAATAACTTCAGGCCACCGATTGTATTGTAAGGTACCTGCGGCAAATAAGGGCCACTTAATTTCAATTCAAAATATTTTCAAAATCAGACGGATATGAATGAAAAACAGGACATTTTAAGAATGTTTACTTCATAAGCAGTCTGAAAAAGTATGATTTATTTGGTTTTAATTGAAATTTATCATCAATATTGAGGTTTTTCAAAACCCTTCCTTTGGTCCTTATTAGCCGACGGGAGTTTAATATGGGCCACTTAACAAAAACATTCATTTTGTCTTTTATCATTGTAAACTCTAGCTATACTATCTCTCGCAGACTTTTAGATTGATTTTCTAGTGAGTTACGCTTGACGATTTATTTAAATCGCGGAAAAAAACAGTGATGGCCCTTATTAAACTAATGAAACGAAAAGTTTGAAAAAAAAGCATTAATTGACTAAATTTGTTCAAAATTATCATATTCTTGAAAAAGTTATTAGTTTCACTACATAAAACTCAAAAAAAATCAAAAATAGCATAATATTTTCTTGAAAATTTTCTTGAATTGGTGGCTCTTATTAAACTTATGAAAGTTTACGTTTTGGAACTTTGCTCTATTATGTTTCCTCCAAGTTTCTAGGAGTCCTGTGAAGTATTATGTACTTATATTGGGCATACTCACTCAAACGCAAGATATACCTAATCTTTTGTGTTGTGTGTGTGTGAATGTGTGAAGTATGTGTGAAGGCCGGTTTCGATCCCACAAGCTTCAGAACTAAAGTCAAAGTAAAAAAAAAAAAATATTTTCGTTCTTATTGTTCTTGTTGTTTTTTTTGTTCTTTTTGTTCTTTTTGTTCTTTTTGTTCTTTTTGTTCTTTTTGTTCTTTTTGTTCTTTTTGTTCTTTTTGTTCTTTTTGTTCTTTTTGTTCTTTTTGTTATTTTTGTTCTTTTTGTTCTTTTTGTTCTTTTTGTTCTTTTTGTTCTTTTTGTTCTTTTTGTTCTTTTTGTTCTTTTTGTTCTTTTTGTTCTTTTTGTTCTTTTTGTTCTTCTTGTTATTCTTGTTCTTTTTGTTCATCAGTCGTCAGTCGTCAGTCGTCAGTCGTCAGTCGTCAGTCGTCAGTCGTCAGTCGTCAGTCGTCAGTCGTTAGTCACCAGTCACCTTGCCCTTTGCATCTGTTTTTGTGTACCAGTATTGCTAATAACCAGTCTTTGTCCTTCATTATTATCAATCGCTTCTAACTGAAATAGCAAAAAAAAGAAAGAAAATACATTCATATTTTAACCTCAGAACACGTATACACAATAAAAACAGATATAATAGAACACGACTTCGAAAGAAGACCTGAAAGCCTTGTAATTGACGGCCCTTACTACCCGCCTTGGGGGTGGCCCTTATTAGCCGCCTGCGTCAAGTTCGACAAAATTCACTGTAAAATCATGAAAAATTTATATTTATATTCAAACTTAACTTAATCAGGAAACATGATAAATTTATGTTATATTAATAACAGCAGATTAAAAAAAAAAAGTCTATGGTACTCACAATTAATCAGTTTTCGTGGAGATTTTTTTCTAGTAGAGCGATTTTTACAAACATCGTTTAAATAAATGTGTCTACTGACATGAAGGCGAATAGGAAGGCGATACCACCGCGGATATTAGCCTTCCTAATGGTCCTCTATAATGTAGGCTTGGTTTGAGTCTAATAATAATATTGGAAGTATGTTAAAATAGAAGTGGCCCTTATTACCCGCCGGCCCATATTTGACGCACCTACCCTATAACTTGTATCAAATTGTTGCCAATCAAAAATAATCAGTAATAAGCGTAGGAGATTTCGGGTTCGATTCCCGCCGTTTCAGACGTGGAAGTCCCGTTCCCGCGGGAATATCAGGGTAAAAATTAGCCTATGTCACTCTCCATCACTTCAACTATCACCGGTGCTCTCACAACTTAAAAAAAATCACGTCAATTCGTCGTACTGTTTTGCCGTGAATTAAGGACAAACAGACACACACACACAGTTTCCCATTTATAAAATTAGTATGGATTATTATTAATATAATCTGGTAGCAAAAACAGGTGTTACATCAAAATATTGACATAATCTTTTAATTTGCATAAATTAAAGCATCAAACTTAATTATTTATTTAAATATTAAGTATTAAAAAACTAGGTGTGGTGCATGTAGCTTTGTTTTATTAAGTTTTTTTATTTAAGTATTTGATTAAATTAAAAAAAAAATCGATTAAGAATTATTTATGTTTGTGCGATGACAGTTCTTGAAAGTTATAATTTATTATTATTATCTATTACTTACGATTATCGTTTTTATATTAATTATTGGCTTCTGTCAGTGGTTTTGTTCATCAAAAATTCTATGGACGTGTAATCGTTTTTTACTTGTAGATATTATTTAATCAGTAGGTTCCTGAAAATTGCTCTATTCTTGCAAAATTTAAGTTGATATTACATTAAAATTAGTTTTGTCACATGTTCCCTTACGGAACCCTAAAACCATAATGACAGTTGACAATACCATCGATTAAAAGGCGTGTATGAACCACGTGTCGCAGATAGCGACATCTGTTCCTTAATCGCACTCATTTAGATCATTTTATTTGAAAAACATGCCCTAATTAGTGCAATCTGGACCGTGCTGAAAGATTTATTGATGTAATTAGCTGGACAGCGATTATTTTATTTTGATGTTGTTTGTGTTTTACTTAGCTTGTGCTGGCTTTGTTCGCGTTGAAAAGTGTCGGTCGGTCTTATCTAGAACGGTGAGAGGGGCGCTGTTGCATTTAGTGTTAGACGACCAAAAGTCATAGTCAAGTCAAAATTCAGATAGTTAGCCGATTTACCTAAGTATGTTTAAACGGAGTTTATCTTGTATTGTGTGTCGTAAACGCATTTTGACAGTTATCGAACCAATAGCCCCTATCAAATAGATAAACTGCCACTAGAGACTCAGAAACCGGGCGTCAGACACAGGGCGTTAGGGTTAGACGCGCTTTTCTTAAAAATAAGGGATTCTACAACTGTTCAAAAATGTGACACACCAAGAACAGAATCACGCAACACAAGTTGTGGATTAGCTTTCATTGATCCACATCGATTTCTTTCCCATTTTGGTCAATTAGTAGATACGGAGTTGCGTTGGAATAGGCAATAGTCTCCTAGCCATTCTTGAGGTCATTAAATAAACACATTTTTCTTTCTTTCTTTCAATTCTCAATACATACATTTTTCTCTTTCAGACTATCAAGCGAGGTCAACCCGAGCCCCACCGACTCTGAATCCACCTCCTCCCCCCCCTCCCTGCAGGATGCCCTCCCCGCACTGTTAGTGCCCGGCGCCACCATCTTCACCCCGCCGAGCTGTCAGTCTGACAGGCTGACTGACAGGCTGACTGACAGTCTGCTGACGGAAGACTGCGCGCTGACAAGTGGATGCAGTGGGTTGCCGGGACTGACTGCAGGCGCGTGGTTGATGAATGAAGATAGTGCAGGTTGGTGATAGAATCGAGGGGTTCCCATTTCATACTCATTAAACTGGTACCAGGGGTCATAGAATCTATAGGTAGGTACTAGATAATATTTTAAAGAGGTTGGTTTGTTTGACGGAGGTTAATCTCCGTAACTACTCAGCCTATTTCAAAAATTCTTTCACCGATGTCGCTGCCGATGTGTAGAATGAACTATCGGAATGGATATAGGTAGGTACTTAGGCTATACATATTTTATTCCGGTACCTAGTTTCATTAGTACACCCGTGCAGGAGACAATAATAATATTGTATTATCCCAGGAGGTGGCGTGAAGAGCGAGGTGCGAAGCCCCGGCCTCTGCGACGCAGACGTGGCGCTGTACGGCGAAGCACTGCCGTACGACCAGACCGCACTGCCATACCAATACTATAACAGGTATACATTCACTCATTCATTCATTCATTCGTTCTTTCGTTCATTCATAAAATAAAACGCAAACTAAAAATTTGGTACCTACCTAGGTATTCAATAAGATCCGCCGTTTCACTAAAGCATTTGTCTGTGACTAAAGTAAGCTCTAAAGTTAACGGCACCCATAAGCCTACAGTTAGGAAGGTTTATTACTTACTTAGGTACCTACTAGGTATTAAAACGATACAACGCACGGAGCTATATAGGTAGATTATAATTATAATTAATAGATAAATATTTTGTGTAGGAAGAAATCGCCAAAAATTACAAGACTAATGTGCCTTCTCCATGTAGGAAGCTAAATGAGGACGATGACCTCCGATGGATTTGGAAGCCATAACAAATTTAATCCTTTTTACGTGTTCACGATGTTTTCCAAGTTATTGGGATCACTATATTAGGTTGGTAGGTACTTAATTAGACCGATCCTATTTTGGGGACACACCTGCGCAGGCGTAAAACGCCGCCGACTTTTTTAGCATGTACCTAAGCCTTTTTTTTTTTATTTGTTACCTTCTCTTGTGTTACTTGTGTACTTCTTTTACTGTGTTCGTCTGTGCTGTGTGTTGTCAAAATAAATTCATTCTATTCTATTCTAATTACCAGTTTTAGGTATTTTTAACTAGTAAATGCTAGTGGGTTCACCTGCTTCGAGTCGAGTTTAACTTAACAAAATTCAACAAACGAATATCTAGCAAGCATAACAGATCTTAAAATGGTCAACCGTTTCATTCCGCGACTGTACCTACCTACCTACTTGTCTACCAGCCCCCGATTGCCTAACTTGTATCAAATTGTTGCGATGTGATGTGTGTGTGCGAATCAAAAATAACAATAATCTATAGGTATCTATATCTACTTCTATAGGGTGAACATGCCAGTTCACGACCAGTTAGTGGACTTGTCATCTTTGAAGTAACATAACTCTCAAATGTGACATTGTTTTGATACCAATTTTTACCTAGGGTTGAAGAAAAAACATCAAGGAATCGAATGAATGTAAGTTTTAATATAAATTATTATTGTTTCTATTAAATAATTAAAGATATAGCAAAAAGTGCTGTTTTGTTAGTTCCCGGACACTTGCGGCCAGCTTACGTCCGACATTTTCGTCAGTTTGCGACCACTCAAACGTTATTGAAAAAAGAGCCTTAGCGTGTAGGCTTTAAGGTTCAAAATAAGAATATAAATGAAAAGTTTACATTGATTTACAAAACTGGCTTGTGGAATCATTAGACGCAAACTAACCTTCTTCAAAAGAATCTAGTTGGTTTACGACCTCGAAATACGAGACATTTTATATGTTTTTATTTGTGAAAATAGGATTGGTCGCTAGGTGACCGATTCCCGACCACCGAAAAAGCGTGATTTAAAGTCTCTGCATTTTAGGTTTAGGATTAAAATTTTGCTGGTCGGAATCTGACGTGAACATAAATAGACCTTTTGGAACAAAACTACAAGGTTCAACATGCCATACTATGGAGTATAAGCTAGAAAACGTAAAAAGAAGATAGGTCGAAAACAGTCATTTGCCGACCATGCGGTCGTAAAACAAAGAAAGTGCCATTTCAAACGCTAGTTTGGCGACCACCCATTATTTTAATTAAAAACATACATTTTTAAATGAATTTGTTGCTTACAATATAAATACATGTTTTTGTCTACACCCCAAGCTACATTTCGATGCGTAAATCTCAATAAAACATATATTTTCTTACGTTTGAAAAAGTGTCCTCTCACTATTTTTTTTGTACTGTTTTCAACCAACCTTCATGTTTTCACTACTGCTCATGTTTGGAGGCTCCCTGATGGGCACCACGTATCCTAGGACAGAAATCGAGATGCAGGATGGGTTAAGGCTAGACTGATGTTTCATTTAAAAATAAAACGAACAAGATCATTAGTCAGTTTGACTTATTATAACGATTTTACGAAAAAATGGTCGTGAACCGGTGGTGGTCGGCAAACTGGCATGTTCACCCTACCTACTAATATTATAAAGAGGTAAAATTTGTTTGTTTGTTTGTTTGACGGAGGTAATCTCCGAAACTACTGGTCCGATTTCACTAATTCTTTCACGGGTGTGTAGAATGGACTGTCCGGGAAGTTATAGACTATATTTTATCCCGGTAGTTCCATTATTACACCCGTGCGAAGCCGGGACGTGCTACTAGTCCGTGAAAAAAACGTTCAGATTTTACGCTACATACCTACGTAGGTAAGTATGTAAGTTAGTACATAAGTAACTTACATACCATCATATTCCGCAGTTGTTTTCGCGGATTCCGGATTATTTTTGATTCGCAACAATTTGATACAAGTTAAATAAAATTTCCGTATAATAAGCTAATATTTATTGTCAGTATGCAGCAGTATGGCACGGGCAGCGCGGCATCTTCGTACGTCAGCTCTTCGCTGTACAACCAGCCGTACGCTGCCTACCCCCCGGCGCACAACGCTAACAACAGGTAAATGGTAACAATGATAACAGACCGCGGCGTAAAAGAACGTTGGGTCTTATTCATAAAGATTTGTCAATTCAATATAGGTTACAAATTACGTTTCTTGTATGGCAATGAAAAGAAATAGCAATCCATTTAATATCGGTTTTAGCTAATATAGATTTACGGGTCCAATATGCATCAGGGGGTACCTACCTACGTGCTTTTAAGAGGACTAAGGTACTTACAAATACCACAGACCACGTTCTAATTTTGTCTATGCAAATACTAAACGTACTTATAAATAAGAAAATGTATTAAAAAAGAAAATTTTATTGTATCAGGTCATCATGCAAAGCAACGCCGACCTACCTTAGCGCGTACGGTGTGAGCGGAGTTGGAAGCGTGCCCAGTAGCGGGTTCGGTTCCCAGCCCTCTCCATACGCATACTCCTCCTACAACGGCGGGCTGGCACAGTCATTTCCTGCTACGCAACAGGTTTGGTACATTTGATGCAAAAATAAAAACATGATACTTTTTACTGGTCACGCCATCTAGCTGAAAAAGAGTGAACCGTTTTTAAGCGCCATCTTGTAATATTTTGGGGACGAATGTTTGCATTTATAGTTACACTACTCAACGCTAGATGGCGCTTACTTCTAAAAGTTTCATTGAAATAATAAAATACCACACCGAAAAGAACAATTAATTTTGTCTAAGCTTTAATTAAAAGGTTGTTGTTTTACACAGGATTACAGCAGCTATGCAGCTGGCTACGACCACAATGTGGCACAATACAGCGGCTACTACGCTACTCCTAGTTATTCCCCCTACGTCAGTTCTCCGAGCAGCAGCGGGAGTGCTGGCCATACCTCTTACCACCTTGGTGGTGGTTTATCAGGTAAACATAGAGAAAACCTGCTTTAATAGGATTGCAATAGGTAGAATGACTTTAGCCAAAATACCTTTAAAAAGTATGTTTTCAAAATGTCACTATATGTTCCAAATTCTTGTGTGTTAATTTTTTTTCTAAATTTCACAGCATTAGTAGTATTTGCTGTCTTTGTCTGTAGTAAGTTAAATCTTTTTCTTTCTTACTCTGTCCTATGCAACGCGCGACCATTTGGAATTGGAACAAAAATTTAGAAAACAAACAAAGATGGCGCAACTAGAATGAAATTTTTAAAACATTTTACGTATTTTTGTTATGTTTCCTGTCTTTAGTGTTATCACATTTGCTCATTTTATCAGTGAAATACTTAGACATTCCGTGATAAGACAATTTGGAAATGAATAAAGAAAACGAGTGTAACATTCCAAGTAAAAGGCGAAGGGTCGACGAAAATGATTCAGATCATTCCCATTCTCAAAACACCAGCCAAAATGATGATTCTGACTACTGGCCGGACTCTGACAATGAACCTGGTTCGTTCCACATCCAAATTCCTTCAACATTTTACAACATTTTTTTTATAATACCCGCTCAAACCATGATAGAAATTCTAATATAGAATCATGGGTATGTACTTGTTTTTCTTCTAAATTCTACGATTTTCCATAGAATCACCATCATCAATGCTGCCTTCGTTGAACGATACAAGCCCTCTATCCCCTATCAAAGCTGAAATACATCCAGCGAGTCGAAGATGTAGAGAAAATTCAGGGTAAGTTTAACTTTGTATACCTTTTATTTAGGTATTTATGTAATAAGTTTTATCTAACATTTTTCCCTAACTAAATAAAAACTATAAGTAGGTACATGATGTTTCCATCTTTAAGAGTAATCTGATCTAGTAAAGACTGTTCTAGCATTACCATTGCCCTGTTGGAATTTCTGCCCTGCCACTTCATAAGCAAGGCATAAAGCAAGAGATAAAGTTAAAGGCATGTATAATTTTGGCAGCCCCTCAGTGCTGCTGTACTCCCCTTTGTGCACTAATACTTAATCATCAAAACTACATCAACAGTTCTGTTTCCAGAGAGAGCACAGCAAGTAGATCCCGAGGGCGCGGCCGACGCAACACCTCATCCTCCCCCGCTCAACACGTGCCGGAACCCGCCACGGATAGAGTCTTCATCTGGGACCTGGACGAGACTATTATTATATTCCACTCGCTGCTCACAGGGACTTACGCTACTAAGTATAGTAAGGTTAGTAATAAAATGTGTTAATTTATGTAGGACCTCAAGGATCACTTAAAAATGTTGAAAAGGATCTACAAATTATACAAATATCTGAAAGAAATATCTACTGCTCCTCGAGACTTTTGTGATGATGTTTTAGTTTGCCTTTTTTCATTTCATCTTAAATTAAATTTAATGTACTGGTTTAATCTGATTGCAGGACACACAACAAATAGTGCAATTGGGATTCCGGATGGAAGAGATGATATTCAGCTTAGCTGACACACATTTCTTCTTCAATGATGTTGAAGTGAGTATAAGAGTTTGGTTATTTAATAACGGTAGCAATCACAGATGTCAATGTGTTGTACCGTAACAACATAACTTGGTACTGGATCTGTGTAGAATATCCAAGGATATTAATTTATTTTAATTACATCTTCAAAGTATTTAAAGAATCACACACAAAGATCTGAAAGAAATGTCTACCATTCCCTGGGATACAGTCGTGATCATATTTCATTTCATTTAACAACTGTCAATTTAGATATTCACATTGTGCCTGCTTAAAATGTTAACTTCAATCTAACAATGTTCATTTTTAAGTTTTTTACCTAATGCAATCTCCAGCGTACGTAATTATACTAGTTAAACTACCTATGTATTTGTACTACCTATGTTATTATACCTTTATAAGGACCACAGGAAAGAGGGGACTCTTATAATACAAGTTTTTAACTTAACTTAAGAGCTCCCAAAACTATGTATTATGTTAAATATAAGTATACCTCAGGTTAATAATACTATGTTCCAAAAAAGTGCTTACTATTCTTCAATTAAAATTTACAATAAGTTACCTTTGCCTCTTAAATTGCTGAGTGGTCATGCTTTCGGCAATAAACTAAAAACCTGGCTTATTTCCAAAGTGTATTACGATCTGGAAGAGTTTTATAGTGATGACCAAAATTGAATACTATATAGGACCTTTAACAATCTACTGTACTTATTATTAAATACCTGTGTCGTAGTTTGTAAGTACCTACATACCTTAAATATTGTACGTCCGAAAAGGGCAAACTGTTTGTACACCTCTAAAAACAACCTACCATCTTTGTAACCATGTAACAGTTTTACAATAAATATTTACTTTACTTTACTTTACTTTACTTTACTTTACTTTAAACTCGTGTACCAATAAAAACATTTAGATTTTTTGTTTTTTTTTTATTTGGTTCCGAAAATAATCTTATCTTAAATTATTAAAAATTTTTTTTAATTAATATTATCTTATTTATATTTAATTTCATTGTCAGGACTGTGACCAGGAGCACATAGATGCGGTGGCAGCGGACGACAACGGTCAGGACCTGGGCTCCTACAACTTCTCAGCGGACGGCTTCCACGCGGGGGCGGCGCCCGGGGCGGGGCTGTGCGCCCCCGGGGTCAGGGGGGGCGTGGACTGGATGAGGAAGCTGGCCTTCAGATATAGGAAGATTAAGGACACGTACAACAATTATAGGAATAGGTAAGATATGTGAAGATTAACCCCATTATGCATACGATCTAAAACCTGTATTAAACCTGTATTAGCTAAAACGCATATTAAATCTGTTGCTATCTCTTTTCGTTGACATATGGGTGGCAAGAAAAAAACGTTCTTAAAACCTGTATTAAATTGTCAAGTTTTTATGAATAAGACTCTAAGGTTTTAGTTTTCATTTTTTTGTTACTACATAATTATGTATCTGATTAAAGCTAAATGGGCTGATTGCAGATCTTCAAAACGAAAAAAAAAAATACTGTGTTACACAACTCATAGGTATCGGTGCTGGAAACCGATAATTTGATCTTAATAATAGTTTCGAAAGGTCCAATAATTATACAAATAAACCCACCTCTTGAATCACTCTATCTATTAAAAAAACTGCATCAAAATCCGTTACGTAGTTTTAAAGATTTAAGCATACACAGACATGGGATATAGGGACAGAGAAAGCGACTTTGTTTTATACTGTGTAGTAATAGTGATAATATATTATGTATTATAATATCAGTCATCTGGTTACCATAACACAAGCATTAAGTTGCTTAGCTTGGGACTAGATGACGCTGTGTGTGTGGAATGTCCAAGGATATTTACTTATTTATTTAATTCAGTGTGGGCGGTCTCCTCGGTCCAGCGAAGCGTGAGCTATGGCTGCAACTGCGCGCCGAGCTAGAACAGGCCACCGATAACTGGCTGACGCTGGCTTGCAAGTGTCTCAACATGATCAACTCTAGGTAATTATAATTATATTCTAATTTATAAAAAACTACAGCTTTAAGTGAATCACTTTGTCAAAACTAGCTACATCTTCAATAGATTGAAGATAATGTTTTAATAGACCTTTATTATATTATTTCCCGAACTGTTGTGTCGATTGCCCGAGACCACGGTTGTTGTAACACAGCCGAAACGTCGGGAAATAATATTAAAAAGGTATATTACGCGATAAAATCCTGCTTTTAGTTTAAATTATTAATTGTGATCGCGAGAGTTTGAGAAAGACTATTAGACAAACTATTCGTGATGGCGACATTTTTCATTTAAATCACATGTGTCTATTTTTGAGACCGATCCTTTTTTGGGGACACACCGGCGCAGTCGTAAACTCTTTTTAGCCTGTAAGCCGTTTTTATGTTACCTACTTCTACTCTTATGTATTTCTTGTGTACTTACTTCTTTTATTGTGTTCGTCTGTGCTATGTGTTTTTAAAATAAATATATATTCTATTCTATTCTATTTCCAGGGAAAACTGCGTGAACGTGCTAGTGACGACAACACAGCTAGTGCCGGCGCTGGCGAAAGTACTTCTTTTCGGTCTGGGAGGAGTGTTTCCTATTGAAAATATATACTCGGCCACCAAAACAGGTATGTAGCTTAAACTGGATAAAAATATCTTACGATAATCTTACTTCCTAGTAACAAATACAAAAGAATTGTAAGTAGGATGTTTGGATGGATATACATACATCCATCCAAACATCTATCCATACGGACTATGGAAGTTACTTTCTCAAGTGAAAAGTAATGAACAGGTTTGAATGAAATACATAGGCTATATAAATATATAGCACCAGGATAGCATATATCCTGGATTTACATAGGCTACTTTTAGCTCGGCATTCCGACGAGTTAGTATAATTAATAAAACAAGTAAAGAAGTCTGACTTTGCGTTAAAATAGTAAAAAAAAAAGTCCAATTTTTTTCGTACAGGCGCCTGATGCCGAATAAAAATGCAATTGAATTCTAGTTTCGATTTGAATATCGTTCTATATAATTTTAATAATTAATACAGCCAAAGATTTTATTTTGATTTTATCTTGCGCATTACTTAATTTAAATTAAATTAATTACAGGCAAAGAAACCTGCTTTGAGAAGATAAAACAGCGTTTCGGCGAACGATGCACATACGTCGTTGTCGGCGACGGGCAAGACGAAGAAGCCGCTGCTAAAGCGAAGAATTACCCCTTTTGGAGGGTTTCCAGCCATTCAGATATAGCTGCGCTGTATAACGCTCTGGATATGGGCTTTTTATGATCTAGCTGGGCTATTTATACAGAAGATAAGACATGGGGCATGAAATTAAAAAATTGCCCCTCTTTCAGGGGGCATGAAATTAAAAACTTACCCCTTTTACAGGGGTATTTTATTGAAATGAAATGAAATATTATCACAAGTGTATCCCAGGAGCGGTAGACATTTTCTTTGAGCTCTTTATTTAATTCTGTAGATCCTTTGAAAATGTCTAATGGGGTAGTCAGAGGTATGTCCAAATACATGTCACATTTGGTACAAACCCACTTTATTATTTACGTTACAATTTGTAATACAGAAATATGGGGCAGAAATTAAATAAATTAACAAATTACCCCTTTTAGAGTAATTCCAAACATTCATGTCGCGTTATACAACGCGCTAAGTAATGTCTTAAAATCTAGTTGGGTTACTGTTGTATACTTAAAAGTGCAGATTTAATAAACTTATTTGTAGAGTAAGAATTATCCTCAGAAAAGTTAAAAAGTCGTATAAACTTTGTGTCAAGCGCAATTCTAACAAATGGGGTAGAATTAAGAAAATACCCTTTTACATACAGACTTGTCAGAAATATATTGCCTATCCCCCTTATGCATATTCGACTAGTAAACCTATATTAGCTAAAGCGCATATGAAATCTGTTGCTATCTCTTTGCCATAGGAGCAACAAGAAAAAAACATTCTTTAAACCTATATTAAATTCTCAAATCTTTATGAATTAGATTAGATTTTACTGACAAATTAAATGGAGTAGGCATGTATCCTGTAATCATAGCCAAATCGGCTGAATTGCCATACTTATAAAATATATCAATGTCCATTTTAGTTTAATTGAGCTCCATCAAGTACATTTTAATTAAACGGAGCATTTTCTATATTATTTAGTTTGTAAAGCTCAAAGTTAGCTCAAAACCAACGATTTAACTTTTGTAAATAACTTTTTTTAGATTAACTAAGTCCATTCCTAAAGTAATTTTTATATATCTATACTTGTACAGTTTTATAGTCGGATTTCTGTCATTTTCATCATTATGCTTGTCAAACTGACAGCTGTCAATGTGACGTATAGAGTCGGTAAAAAGTTAGATAGAATTGTCAATAAGTCGAAGTTATTTTTTACAGTTTTTCATAACATAAGTATCAAATTGTTATTAAGCACAACTTTTTGTATGCTTTTAATTTTGTATCTCTTTACTAAATGCTGTTAGTTCAATGTTACATTACAGATGGCACCACTCTCTTTAGGTTTTGTTAAATCACTTTTACTACTCTATACTAATTTGGTCTAAAGCAAAACATGTTTTAAAAACTGTCTTAACTTTTCATTAAAAGTTAAGCATTCCATATCTCAATATTAATTTACCGACCGAAAATCTATCGCCATAGTAGCATTGGTTATCTGTCAAAAAGTGTCACTCATTTTTTGTTGTTCAAAACAAAGTTGTTAAGGCGATAAATGTATGGTTGTTAGTGAGATTTTATTGAAACTGGGCATAAGTTTAGCTATGGTGGAGGCCTTCAGGCGACCTAAATACTCTGTAAAAAATTTAGCTCATGCGAAACTATTTCAATGGTCTATCACTCTATCTAAAGCAAATTTAGTCGATTTATTTGATAATTTAAATGTTTGTCTTTAGACCTCGTCGATTTATGGCGGTTAATTGATATTTAACTATAAAGTATAAAGACTATTATTTTACGGAACTTAGCAATATTATAAATTAATTATAGACAAAATTGTTGTACATATAAATACGGTAGATAGAAACTGCACTAACTTTAGTTAGAAGATTTATTCGAGTTGTAAATAAAAATATATTATTTGAAGATTTATGTTATTGTTTTATTATAATTAGTCAGCCCCACACGTATTGTCTTTTCTGTGGATATAGCTAAGCTAAGAGGGTGGTTTAGGTGCTGGGCAAGCATATTCCATCTCAACAATGTCCCAGGCACAACCCCTTTACGTGTAGGCAAATATTGCCTTCTGACGCTGTATAAATCATCATGAGTAAAAGATGAGGCCTAAGTTTACCTATTTTTGTTCTTTGCATTTCACCATGAACGGCAATGCCGTTACGGCATATATTATGTGACAAAGACAAGGGAATTTAACATTTCATCTGAGGAAACAACTCTTTGTAGGTATATTTTATGGTTGCTAAGCAACGAAAATCAAAACAACATAACTAAACGCAGTTTATAATTTGTTTCCGTGTTTATATTCTCTTTGTGGTTTCCTTAGAGAAATACGGAATAAATTAGTGATTTTATGAAAGAAAATTAGATACAAATACAAGGGATTAGAGTTTTTTTGCAAATATGAAGGTGGTTGATACGATATTGTTCGATATTTCCAAAAATGAGTTGTTCAAAATCAATGAAAACTACAAAATGTTGCATAGAAAGCTGAAATCTACTTGGAAGGTTATGATGTAAGTGCATTTTTTATCTAGACTATCATAACTATTATACTAACAAAAAACACTTTTTAATTTATTTGAACGAAAAATAAAATTAGCAATGTAGGTACCTAAACTTTATATTTCATTAAAAAAACTAATTTATTGTCTCAATAAACTAAAAAGTACTAGGCTTGCAGAAACCGCGAAGAGCTAACCCCCAGCATCCTGCAAGACGTGAAGCTGCTCGTGGTACCAGGGCCACAGAACGTGTTCACAGATGACGAGCTGTCCAGTCTGAAGAATATGGTGGAACGGGGGGACTCCGTGATGGTGATGATGACGGATGGGGGGGAGGAACGGATGAATACTAACATCAACTTCTTTTTGGAGGAATACGGCATTGTTGTTAATAACGGTAAGGATTGTACCTTATTTTGCTTCTGTATGACTGACTGAGTAGCCCTACCTAATAAATATCGGACATTCCACACAGCGTCATTTAGTCCCAAGCTAAGCAACTGGAGCAAATATCTGCAGAACACACAAACATTTGTTCTCTCGCGGGTATCGGACCCACAACCTCCGCGTCTCAAACGGGCCTTCGCCCACTACGCCACATAGGTCATAAAAAGATAATTTCTTAATAATATTTTTTTCATAATGATTCTTATAGTGATAGTTTTGTTTTGAAGACTGTGTTGTCCGCGCGAAGTACCACAAGTTGTATCACCCGAAGGAGTGCCACGTCTCTAACGGCGTCCTGAACCGCGCGCTCACCAAGCACCTCATGAAGATGCCCAACTACATCAGCGAGTCTGATGACTTCCTGTAAGTTTACCTAGGTATACTCTAGAAGACACAAAATAATAGTATCTACTTGTAGGGTGTAACTTGTATCAAATTGTTGCGAATCAAAAATAAAAGTAATCCGCGAAAACAACTGTGAAATATGACATGTACCTACTTACAAGCTAGTTAGCTTCACATACCTAAGTATTAATCAGTCAGACAACTTCTCGGTTAAAGCACCGATTTAAATTTTTTTCCAGCGAAGAGCCAGCGACACCCAACTTCGTGTACCCGTACGGCGCCACTGTGACGGTCAAGAAGCCAGCCGCCGCCCTCCTGTCCAGCAGCGATGTCTGCTACCCTGTCAAACGACCTGTCGCTGCACTTTATACTTCGGAGCGAAGTGGCGGTAGGTGTTATTTTAAACGACTTCGTGTAGACAATTTTAATTTCATGGGATAAAAGCATTTCTGCACTTTTGAGGTGAAATTCTGTTCATAACTCCGAAGGTCCTTATCAGATGCATCAGATAGAGTAACTCCTCCTTTTTAAAGTCTTTTAAAAATAGCATAGGTCTCTCACCTTGTTTTTTTTTCAGGGAAACTCTTCGTGATCGGCTCTGGCCACTTCTTCGCGGACCAGTACCTCGAGAGCGAGTGCAATGACCTCATCAGGGAGGTGGTGTTCAACTACCTCGGCGGGGTCGCCGACCTCCACCTCAACCCTGTTGACGTCGAGGATCCTGATGTAGGTTTTAACACTTTTATGGCGCAGTGGGCGAAAGCTCGCTTGAGACGCAGAGGTTGCGGGTTCGATTCCCACAACAGGAAACACAAATGTTGCATGATCTGCTAATATTTGTCTCGATTCTGGCTTTTTCTGTATGGGTACAGAAATAGGTCGTTGATATAGCCGTCACGTAGTTTTTAGGCTGCCTAGGCCTCAAGTGTTCTTTTTTTAAGTGATCCTTGAGGTAACAGAAATAAATATTTTCCTACTTTCTTCCGTCAATGTCCGTCATGGTTTAACGGTTTTAAAAACCGGGACCGACAACTCAACGTGCCCTCTCAGCGCTTGTTATAATGCCACTCATTAATATCTGTAACACTTACCTATGACGTTACCCTAACATTATTAATTAAGTTTAATAACTGTTGATGTTCTTCTCTTTCATTTTATTCTATTCTATCGAGGTGAACGAGTACAGGACTCTGGGTGACACGCTATGGCTGAGCACAGTGCCTCTAGTCCAGCCAGCCACCGCCCCGCCCCCTCGCCTGGCGCCACTGCATCCACACGCGCTGTTCACCTGGCGCCTGTTCTCTTTGAACCTGGCACACTGTGAGTACCTACAGTACCAGCCACCGCCCCGCCGCCCCCTCGCCTGGCGCCACTGCATCCACACGCGCTGTTCACCTGGCGCCACTTCATCCACACGCGCTGTTCACCTGGCGCCTGTTCTCTTTGAATCTGGCACACTATGAGTGTACTACACAGGTTCGATATCTAAACGAGACGGTTTGTAGCGAGTTTCGTTGGATAAGAATTTTGTAAGATTGAATTAGATTTTAAAGATAATTGAAGAAGCTTGTAAGATAATGTCGATGTGATCCATGAGGTCCTACCGAAATTTTCTATCTTTCTTTTACACCAAAAACTCAAGTTAAGAATTACCCCTTTATGATGGATTTCTTCACTTAGACACAGTTTGATTCATCAGATTGATTATTATGGATTTAAGTTCGATGTGTATTAAATTGCGTTTCGAACAGGCACCAGAATCAGTTTTAAGGACTTGACGTGTCAAAGTGCTCTATAATAATCTTATTGATTGATGATGCAGTTTTGAGTTTGAGCTTGCTAGGTTTTTTTGATTTAGGGACTTTCTATGATACTGTAATATAATTAGGTACTCTTATTCACAGTACCCGAAGTACTAGGACTCTATGACGCGATAGGAGTGAAGCACGAACCTCTGCGACTCATCGCGCCACAGTTTGAAACTCCCTTCCCGCCTCTGCAACTGGCTGTGAGTATCATTCCATCTCTTTTTATTTCTTGATATTTGATCGCGTCCTGTAAAGAGAACGCTGAAAGGAAAACCTGCGCAGTAGACGTCAAGCGTGCTATTGGCTGCAAAGTGTAAGCAGAGATCCCCACACCACTTTTTTCAGCGTTTTTACGTAGCTACACAAATTACACAATTAAACTTGAAACGCAATACTGCAAATAACCAGGGCAACATGTATACAGAGAACAAAAACTGCCGTATTTAGTTAGACGACCTATATAAAACTAGTATATTTGTCCAGGTGTTCCCACCAACGTTCAGGGAGCCACCTCCTCCACCGCTGGAGCTGTTCGACCTGGACGAGGCCTTCAGCTCGGAGAGGTCCCAGCTCGCCAGGCTCACCAACAAGTGCCTGCAGCCCACTAACTCGACGATGGGCCAAGGTATGTAACTGCCAGAAACTGCTGTGAAAGAAAGAAAGAAAAATATGTTTATTTTTGTAGGACCTCAAGGATCACTCAAAAATGTACAGTCTTATAAGCTAGAGCTGACTCTCTGTGACTCTATTGCCTGTGTTGACGACCTTCAGAAGAATGGGCGACTATAAACAACACCAGTGTCGACCTTTAGAAGAAAAAGCTAATATGTTTGTGTAGGTATGCAAATAATCATGAAAGATTTACTATCCTTAGTCTTAAGACCATTGATTCTTTACACAAACGAGCAGAATCCTAGCATGGCACACCTCTCGTTATTTTGTGAAATTGATCTGTTGTCTCGGATTAATGATAATTATATTGGGAACCTCTTTAAACTGATCAAATGGGAATAACTAACCCAATTCTAGGTGTAGCTGTTCTGCGAATAAGAAAACAATGGCTTCTATGTTTCCAGGTGACAGTCGTACGTTGGAAAACGAGCTAGAATACTACATTCGCGAGTGCGGACGCGTGGTGCGCTTGTCCAAGGCACTGCCACCGGAAGAAGGGACATCAGGGAAGATTATACTGCACCAGCTGGCACTGCAGTTAGCTACGTTTAAGAAAATTGCGCCAAGAGACTAATTCTTTTCGACTTCTGGTCGCCTGGTAGTTTATATTTTGTTATATCCCGTTTTTCATAGAGAATTGTCAATTTAATAAGGGTTTTAAAAGTGTGCCTTGCTCTTACGTCAAATGAAAAGTTACAGCAACAGATTTAATAGCCACTTAAGACCAATGTAAGTTAAACTGTTAAATTGTACTAAGACCGTTTACATAACGTTATGATTATCAGCGTGAAATAGCACAATTATTGTTACTTCAGATCTGTAAATTGGTATTAAAAGTTATTGATAAAATAAACTGAATGACGTTTTTTATTGTGCACCTAGTACTGTCGGCCAAGAAAATGGTCCAACCAACAATTCTAAAATTCTACCACCCTTACAATTTCTAACCATCGGACATGTGGTCTGCCCCGAGGTCATAGATCTTTTGGTCATCATTTGGTCACTCACTGCCGTGGTCTATTATCTGCACACTTGGGTTGGTTCCATCTCTATTTTATACCTCGCAATCCGTATACCTACATCCTCGACTTTGGTGCGGGTCAGATCTCGTAGTCCCAATAAAATGTTGAGGATCTCATGAGGATCTTTGGAGCAAAATGAAATGTCTGAAGGAAATTGCACTCTTTTCATATAATTGAATTATTTTAATATGGCCACTTGTATGTTCCGGTAATAATTTTAATATGAAATTTTCTTAGATCGGATCTGATTGATTTCCCAAAAGCTTTAGTTAGGTAATAAATTCAACCATAAAATTGAACTATAAATTAATTTCATGGTGAAATTTGTAACTTAAATAATTTAACGAATCGTATCGTTAAAACTCCAATAAAATACTATATAAAGACTTTCGCTTTATTGTTTCTTAGAAGCAACCAAGTGGCAATCCATCATGAAGCTGTTGATTTTCTTTTTTTTAATTTCCTTGAGCTACGTTCTCTCCGATCTACGTGAAAATGACAAACCGAGAACCGAAAATGGTTTATCTGCAACAATTGAACCATCTATCGAGCCGAGAAAGGGTGGTGGTGGTAAGCCGCCTCCGTACCGCCCTCCCAAGCCAGTAAATAAACCTAATAAGCCAATAAAAAAGCCAGACAAAGGCAAGTAACAACTGCAAACGGCAAGCACTCGATGTCTAAAGAACAGACGCCGAAATATCAAAAACCCTTGAACTCAGAAATGGAAACTAAATTGGAAGTAAAAAATACGCAAAATTATTAGAAAAATAAAACATCGTTGGCTTAAAAGGTAAATATTTTTATTTAGAAAATTTAATAAACAATAAAATAAATCCTTAGTTTGATTTTATTCACCCTAGTATAGATATAAATGAGGATTAGATAATAAAAAAAAAACAAAGTTTCAGTTAGGTCATAAATTCTACCATAAAATTGAATACCATTTAATTTCATGGTGGATAAATACCTTAACCTCATTAAAATTTCAATAAAATACTATAAAAAGACTTTCGCATTATTGTTTCTTAAAGACAACCCGACATGAAGCTGTTGATATTTTTTTTTTTAATTTCTTTCTGCTACGTTCTCTCCGTCTCCGATATAAATGAAAATGACAAAACGAGAATCGAAAAAGGTTTATCTTCTACAATTGAAACATCAGTGGAACCGAAAAATGGTGGTGGGAACAAACCACCCCCTTATCACCCTCCCAAGCCATTAAATAAACCTAATAAGCCAGAAGTCAAGCCAGACAAAATCAAAAGTGGTAAAAAATTCGAACGTAAAGGAAAAACTTTAAGGAACAGGTACGAACCAAAGAATATACCCATTTTTCCAAAGAAAAAGGGCTTCCAAGATGATAAGAACGAAGTTAAACCGACGATCTTAAAAGTTTTAACTTAAACAGACACCGAAACTCAGTCAATGAAAACTATTGAAAGTCAAAAATGCAATTAAAAACAGAAAGAATCATCCTTGGCTAAAAAGGGAAATATTGTTATTTTGAGAATTAAATAAACGATAAAATAAATATGTTTGTACTATAAGCCTGATGTTTTCTACCGCAGGGCAAAGGCCTCCTTTCCCTCTTTTGATGTCATATTTTAAACTTTATCTGCATAGGTACATAGTTTCGCTTGAGAAACTTCAAACGCAGGCGACCACGAGCGACCGTAAGCGGCGCCGAGAGCACCTTAGGTGACCTTTCCCCTACAATAAAATTGACCATTGGTACCTAGGTACTTGCTCACATTAAATAACTTACAGTTAGCGGTCGACGAACCCTGGTATGGCATAATATTTTCATATTCACTTTTTGAAGTTGAAAAAGCCCTTGAAGTAGTCGCCAAAGTGTTCAAAGGCAGAAGTTACCGCGTACAATAATCTGCCCCGGATAAAACACTAACCAATACAGTTGACCACTATGCAAAATATGATCAGGAAATGAGAACAATGTAATTTTTACTCCAAAAGTTTTAGTTACCTTAGGTCATAAATTCTACCATCAAATTAAATTTAAAATTTACAATCCTCTCGAATTTTATCGTTCAAATTTCAATGAAAATGCAATAAAACGGCTATCGCATATTGTTTCTCTGAAGCAATCCAGCATGAAGCTACTGATTTACATTTTCCTAATTTCTTTAAGCTACGTTCTTTCCGATATAATCGATGAAAATGCCAAGAAAGTCGTCAACAGATTCCCGAAGAAAGTAAAGCCTGGACTTTACAAAATAAACAACTCAGGTAGATATTTCAAACCGAAAACTTTAGCTACGAAAAAGCACAACGACAAGAGTGAATATACACTGTTCCCAAAAATACATGATGAAATGGTCAACGTTCCTGATAGTCCTTACTTTCAAGGAGATAAGAATATCGAAGTTAGACCTAGAGTCAAAAAAGTTTTAGCTCCGAGAATTAAAAGATCTGTGGTGTCAGGTAAAGGTGGTCATAAAAAGAATCCGCCACCGCAACACACTACCAAACCAGCCATCAAACCTACTAAAGGAAAGCCTGGCAAAGACAAAAACAGAAAGAACCCACCCAAGGGTGATAAAAAAATAAATAAAAAACAACAAAAAATCAAACCTAATCGTCAAAGAAAACGTCTTAGAGCTGGTAAGCTAAGAAACGGGCCAAACAGGTACAGAAATATCAAAAACCCTAGAAACCAAAGAATGAAATCGGGAGACAAACACGCAAAACGGACTCAGAAAGATGAAAAATCCTTGGCTAAAAAAGGTAAATAGAATATAATTTGAGATTGAATAAACGATAATAACAAATAGTCTGATTTTATTTACCCTAAAATATATTATGATTAAGGATGAGCTAAGCCAAACTACATGGCCTTCAAGACACTGAAAACAAGGTACAGTACATAAAGTGGTGCTAAGATTCAAAGCTTATAAAATTGAATGTCAATTCAATGGTAATGATAACTTTGAGTAGTGATTGGGATGGGATATCAAAAATTTTATTAAGAAATGTGGAAAACAAAAAAAATTAACTAGGGACTTCATTAATGAAATGATAGTACCTTACCTACTTAATAAAAATTTACAAAAAGAACGTGGCTGCTAGATAAGTCAGAGGCCGTACAGACGGGATCAAAAAAAAACCACAAACGAAGTTTCGTGTAAATTTTCAGGGGTCAAATAATGGCGGTGAACTGCTGTGAATTTTAGTATCCATCAACATAGGCTGACCCCGAAAATTGTCACGAAACTATGTACCGACTTCAGAGGTATGACTCACTATCGCGAAAAACTGAAATTTCGTGTCAATTTCGGTTGGATACTGAATTTGTTACAGTTCACCAACATAAGCTGCCCCAAAATTGTCACGAATTTTCTGTTTTTCGCGATAGGCAGGTCCTTGATAAATTGATAATGATTTGACAGTTGGCAGAAGACTGATAGCGGCACGAGATGCGATGATACAGGACTATCCGTATGTGGTCTCCATTCAGAAGGGGGGCGAACATTGGTGCGCGGGCGCACTTCTTAACCCACGGCTCGTCATCACTACGGCAAACTGTCTTTGGAAGTGAGTCTAAGCTTAGTTTCAAAACAAAGCGTCAGGGAGTCGTGCTAACTGTTGGGCATAGTCCAGTTTATGTTCCAAAATAAAATAATCATTTAAAACAAATATTCTTCTATTCCACGCTAAGTCAGGGTCAGCACAACATATTTTTATCTTCCACTCCCTCTGTCACACGTCAACTTTAAATTCACTCCTCTTTCAAACAGTCCGTCCACTTCTTCTTCTGCCTTTCTCTACACACATCCATACTCATAAAGTGATCAATAATAATCTAGGTCTAAGTCATCAAAAATCATATTTAAAGGTTGTTCTTCCAGAGGTAAACGCGTCAGCCGTATGTCCGTCCGTGCTGGCTCCCGGCACACTGACCGCGGTGGACAAGTGGCGTACATCAGGGAGATCATGAAACATCCCGGCTGGAAGATACGCAAGGCCCCTGACAACGATATCGGAATGATTCTGCTAGACCGGAACATCCAGTAAGCTATCTCTTCTATTTCAACAATAAAGTCACCAGCTTATAAGACTGTACATTTTCAGGTGATCATTGAGGTCTTACTGAAACAAACACATTTATCTTTCTTTCTTTCAACACAAACATGATATTTCACTACAAAAATTATGGGCTTTATTTTACACGAGCTTTAAATAGAAATAGATAAGTAATATTTACTGTCCATAATAAAGGTAGATGGATACATTAAAATGAGATTCTGTATCCTGGAATAGCGTTAGCTGTGGCCCAGGAAACAGTAAATGAAGGAAAACATCATGAGGAAACCAGTTTTCTCATAGTGTCAATGGGCTTGCAATACAAGGCGGCCAAAAATTCCATCATCAGAGTTGGCCACTTACTCATACGAACGAATATCTTGAACGGCATCTCTTGGCAGGTTCTCCAACGAGCTGCACAGCGTGGACCTGCCCAACCGGGTCATGATGCCGGCCTTCGAAGACGCCTGGGTCACCAGCTGGGGTTCTGAGAGGGTGAGCACTTATGGGTTAGGAGTTTGAGACTACACCTTGATTTGGCTAGATAGCGGTCATCTACGTCTTTGCTATCACTTTTTTTTATCGAATAGCACTGCACTGTCGATAACTCTTATGAATGATGAGCGCTGGTGACGAAACATTGACACGTTCTACCGGAGCCGAGCGTGCAAGCGAGAGCGCGGAACAAGAGCCAGAGACTATCGGCCTAAGCCACAATGTTTTCCTAAATTACAAGGTACGACTCGAAACCCTTCTTTACTTCCAATTTTTTTTTAAACTCCCTTTCATTTTTTAAAGTTTTTATTCCAATAGATAGGTTTTACAATATTCTAAACAACAATGTGTTCTCAGAGAGACGGCTTGTTCGAGGCGAAGAGTGACACACTGCAGGTGTACCACGCGCGGGTCATGGACCGGCAGAAGTGCAACAACGTGACGTCACGGTTTGGGGTCAGAGTCTCTGATAACTTCATCTGCCTGGCACAGGCGGGGAGGAGGGCGCCTTGCACGGTGAGAGTTCTTTGGGAGTTCAAAGTTATGAGGATGATGTGGGTCCAAATAGAATAGAAGATAGGTATTTTATTCACTCTCGGTTCCTACGAGTATAAACAACTTACGGATGGTCGTAGGACTTTTGCCATAGCGATGTTGTTATCTGTCAAAAAGTTCCCCTCATCGTTCTTTTTACGTGACGCTACGTTTTCAAATACCTACCTGCTGATATCTCACATAAACGTGAATATTGGTGACAGTAGGCGTGATAGTGACTCCTACTGATACATCAATCAATGGTACGGAAGATATAGGTATCTTCCAGCTTATTCCACTGTTCAAATGTTAAATGAAATATGGAGATTCAGCTTGGAGAATGAATATAATTATTTTGTTATAGAGAGACACGGGGGCACCGGCAGTCAGCGACGGAGTGCTGTGGGGCCTGGCGTCGTGGGGAATAAGGAAACTGTAAGATGCTCTTTTAAACTCTTTTAATTAGCATTTAAAATAGTATTTGAAAAATAATGTTTAGTAGGTACATAGTAACAATGATATTTTAAGGATATGGCAGATACCCATCTACCAAACTGAAATCAAATAAACTTTTGAACTTTGAACGAAAACATGAAAAAATCAACATAAATATGTGGCGATTCTGACGTCGCCATAGCTTTACTAAACTAACTAAAGATGTTGCCGTCCTTTTTATTTCGATCGTTATGAAAGGGACGGCAAGATGATGCCGTTACGGCATCATCTTTAATTAGTTTAGTTTATGTTTTGGCGCCGTCAAAATCGCCAGTACATTAGATCTTAAAAATTCGTTTCTTGTATCAAATTCTATTTATCCAAGTATATTTTCAGATGCGGTACAGAGCGCTTCCCGGCCATGTTCTCGTACCTCGCCTCGCAGACAAACCTGAACTTCATCATCAACGCTACGCTCTACCTGATGTCTGATGAAGTCCACTACCCTTACCTAGATCGAGTACAGATTCAGAAGCGATTTAAGGCTACCTAGGTATACGTAGCTAGTATACCTATGACCTAGGTAGTAGGTGTATCCAGGACAAGAGGTGGCATTAAATTTACGATTCCAACCAAAAGAAGAGAGTTTTACTTATTTACTTTTATCATATTCATTTTAACAATGAAAGTCATCGGTGCTGAAAAACGATTATTGATGGTAGTTTCGAAACTGTCGGGCTACGTGGTTAAATTGGTCTAAGGCAGTCCTTGCTAAGGACGATCGCTTGTACCATCGCAGGTTCGAATCCTGAGTCGTAACTTTTCTAACAATGAAAATTTGATTTGTTTCGAATACGAGTAAGTACCTATTTTATTTATTTATTTATAAATTATTTATTGCACACAAAGTAAAACTAAAATGTACAATTGGCGAGCATAATGCCGAAGGCATTTTCTACCTGCTAACCAATATCACAAGTAGGAAAAAGTATAGATATTACCTATGTATTGTGATGGAATCTACAACGGTAGGTACACCTAACAAAAACATTTTAAGAGGCTAATACTTAATAAAGTGTAGAGATCAGGAATCCTAAACCTAAAATAAAACAATGAATAGTATATGAGCATATTTAATATTTTCTTTTCAAAATTGTAAAACTCACATTTTGAAATTGCAAAAATTATAACTAAATTTCTCATATCGTTAATAGTAACAATCGCCATTTTGTATTTTTTTGTAATCCTCTCGAACTAATAATAATAATTGTAAACCATTTATACATCTCTAATAATAATATATTTTAATGTCTAACAAATTCATTTTCTCAACGTTTTTTACCACCATTTCGTTTTTATCTCTATCCCAACATTAACTTTCATTCCTAATCAACTTTTTTAAATTCTAAACATACTTTTTACATATCCATATACAATGACTACAGCTGTTCTTTCTTAAACGCACCGAATAAATTTTAAATTTAGAAAAATACTGGAATGACTTTGTGTAAACAAATACTAACTTAAAACTACCCACAAATTAATTCAAATAAGTAAAATTAATGCAGCAATTCCACGTACGCGTACACAATTCAATTGAGTAAATCAATTCGATTCTTTGGCAATTTTAGTTTATGAATTAAATTCAAAAGTGAATTTACAATTTTATATTGAACTGGCGTGAAAGCGTTCATTTAATCCTATTGAGAGAAACTGGCAAAATTCAACTATTGTATTATATTGGTTAAGTCCAACTTGTCACCACTGTGTCCAAGCCCCTACGATAACAATGCACCTGATTGGTTCAAAGAAGATCGACTCTGTTCTACTACGCTATCATTGGCTGGTTTTTACAATAAAGCTGTATTCACAGTGGTGAAAATTTGGAGCTATTTGAGTGGCAACATAATAAGCTTCTATGTTATTGTAATTATTCTATTGTATTATGTGTTTAATTAAACCTTAATAACAAATACTTATTATTATAAAGAAAGTGAATCGACTAACACTGGCCAAAGGGAAATATAACAACAAATACACGAGGTACACTCAAAACTAACTTTAAAACATAACCTTAGGCCAAAATGTAATTTTCGTAAGCGGGTTCTCATTTTGTACACAGAAAGCAGACTCTAATATTAAACCTACCTAGTAGTTGGCCGTAAATCTATGGTAACAAATAGATATACAGTCGAAATTTAATGAGCAAAGCGATCTTTAAAATTAATAGTAAACTTAAATGATTAAACTTACCAAAGAGGTTAGTTTGGATGGAGCCGATCGTATATGCTAACGGTTAATATAAATATATTACTCGAAACTACAGCACTAAACAAAAATAAAAACAATAAAATAAATTCGTGCTTCTTAATTCTAGAATGCCACAAAACTCTTAGAAACGTGTAAGTGAACTAAAATTAAGTTTCTGCCGCCTTCGTTTAAGCATTTTCGATGAAAATTCAATTACTAAATCTAGAAATTGTCGCACCAGGCAAGAATTTTTAAACTTAAATCTAAGACTCCCTGATTTTTTTCTTACACCTAAATATACACAAAAATAATTTTGTACTCTTCCAACGAGTTTTAAATGGCAACACGTAATTTTTATATTATAAATTATGGCAGATCTGTACGTTTCGCCGAATTAGACAGATCTATGAGATTTGAGATTTTGACAAATAGAATAATCAACTTGAAGTTTTATAGGATCCTATTTGTCAAAATATTTTTGTATTCCAATCGATTTCTAAATCTTACCTACTTTGTTGGAGAATATAAAGATTTTCATTAACCACGCATAAAGTATGTAAAATTCAACAGTGATTACAAATTCAGAAACATTTTGAAGGAACGAAAAGTTTGCGTCGTGAGAATAATCAGAATTACCGTTTGTAGCTATGATATTGACAAGCAAAGTGTATCTATTGGGGTTACCTACACAATATCGAAAATTATTTAGCCTCAACTTTTACTGTAAACACTATCTTGTCATTTAAATAGTGAGTCATGACTTCCATGGTCAAAAACGTAACATCGACAAAATAAGGTGAATTATACCATTCAAGTACTAAAAGCTGTCGATTAATTATGGTCGAAGTAAAAAGTTTAGACAAAAAAATTCGATAAAACGTAAGTAACTTATCTATTGTATTAACTATTGTAACTGTAATGATTCAAAAACTGTAACACTAAATGTGGCTATTGTGAATATTTAAACTACTATTATCAAAGACAAAAACATTACTTTAAAAACAATTATTATTAAAACTAATTTTCGAAACGATGTTGCTAACTTGGCATATCCATCAGTCATGATTTCGAATTTTCGACACAACATTCTCATACCAAAACTAATTTTTGAATTTCGGTAATTTGTCACCGATTGAATTGACAATTCGAAAAAAACTTCCAACAATCATTATCATCAATAACTAGAATTGTTAACCATCTAACGTTGAATTTAGCCATTTGTTTTTCACCTTTTCTGTCACTTCTGCATTCAACTATTTTTAATAAAGAACGTCAAGTTTAATGACGGCCATCTTAAAATCCATTCTTAAAAAAAATCTTGCATTTTCCCAACATTTTCTATAACAGTCAAAAATGTATCCCAAAAGCAGTCTAAATATCACGTTTCAAAGAGACATTTAGTCGGTTTTTAAATCTTTAGACATTTAGACGGCTTTTTAAATTTTGGAAGGCTTTTAGAATCGTTAAAAAAAATTGCCAACTTATTTCTTTAGCCAAAACTTTCAAAAACCGTCTCAAACTTTCCCATCCTTATTAAAAACAATTAAAAACATCCGAAATCCCTAAAATTTCATCAAGGTTGGTTCAGCAGCAAAGCTTCCAACTCATCAGCGGAGCGCAGTAAGAATGCAGCCGACTCACGATATCCTGTAATGAGCTGCCTTACCGCGCCGACCTCTGCTCCAGACAACTTGTGGGAGAGGAGAGGCTTGGACGGCAGAGTGGAGTGGAGCGGAGTTGGAGTTGCCGTGCTCTTGAGAGATAGATCGGTTGGAGCTGAAATAGAAATTGGATTTCAGTTTCATTTTCTTTTAGGAAAACTTACAGCCAAACAATATGCAATTGACAAAAATATACATGTAATTATATGCTGAAGGCTAAGTGGATGGATAGATGTTTATGTTACTCTTTCACGCTAAAAGTATTTGAATGATATTTGGTACCATTTGGCCTATTTGATAAGTCAGGATATAAGTTACCCGTTTATATTCTCCATCATACAGATTTAATAAACCCAGATATTCCTAACATAATTTTATTTAAAACTATTAGTGAAACTACCGAGATAAAATATAGACCACCCCCCCAAAAAACGGAAGGAGGGGGCTTTAACTTTCATACCATATAGCCCCCCCCCCCCGGGGGAAAGAAGACGGTGTAACTTTCATGCCTCGGGGACCCCCTCCCCAGGGAAAGAAGGGGTGTAACTTTCATGCCTCGGGGACATCTTCCTAGGGGGGGGGGGCTAGGAAAGGTACTTATATCTACGTGCGTGGATCGATACATACAGTATCCAGACATATCCTGTCTGTACTTGCGAGACTCACCCGCCGTGGGAAATGTATGCGTGTGCGCCGCCATTGCTGACAGTAACGCGCTTTGGTAGGCCGCCATGGCTGCGTTCACGCCTACGCCTGGATAAAAGGTAAGACGTAGAATATGCACATACACAGTCAAACCTATAGAATGATAATAATCATAGATTACATAAGTATAGTCGACAAAGAAATTGGTTTACCACTTTTGATAACATCTCCCAGTAACATAATTATTCGCTAAGGATTACTGAATGACAGATTCTGACGTAGCAGGTCAATCTGTCAAGCGAAAATAGCCCTTGATGTTTTGTACGTGCAAATGATATTCAGCCTTAGAGTGGTAAACCAATATCTTTGTCGACTATACATAGATACCTCATCTCGAACATAAAAATGACTCCTTCTTTTTTCGTCGGGCTATTTTGGTGTTTGATTTTCCGGCATCCCCTAGCGGCGTTTAGGCCGACTGCATGCTGCTTAGCACTAGATGGAGTTACTTATTCTTGATTGCAGGCAAGTTAAGATTGGTCTATTATATTTACCTGTAGGCGGCAGAGAAGTCAGGGTCGAGAGCAAAGCACTGCTGGACAAAGCAGATGCCTGGTTTGAGTTTGAGCTGGAACAAAACCAACATTTCAGTCGTATTACAACACATATAGTTGTCAATATTGAATATAATAGTCATAATCATTTCCCTGCCCTTATCCCACTAAGTGGGGTATAACATTTCTTCCCTTTTTCTCTATCGCTCGTCATCTTAGTACTCACTCCTTTCACACACATAATCTGCATACACACAGTCCATATATCTATTCTCGGGCCTTCCTTTGACTGACAAATCTGCCAGAAAATTACTTCCATAACGGTTAATACGGCTTTAAATATTGAACTATCGTTTGTGTAGGGGTTCTGTCTGTTACTGCCATGAATGATTATTATGATTTTGGGTGTTTTAGATACATACTTCTGCCGGGAGAAATTCTGCGGAGTTCCGAACGTGTTCGGGAACGAAGGCCGGAATAGCGGCGCCGGCGACGAAGCCGGGCTGGGGAGGAAACAAACGTTAAAAAAACTATTTACAACTGATCACCATCATCATCATCATTCTCCTGTTCTTATCCCACGCTAGGTGGGGTCGGCATAACATGTCTTCTTCTTCCATTCATCTCTATCATTCGTCAACTCCGAATTCACTGATGTCAAAATTTATTAAGAATTTGTTTTTCTTAAACTTTCGCGATCACAATTCATATTTTAGAACTATTTTTACACAGGTTTTTATCGCGTTGATTACCTTATTTATATTACCTTATTTTTATGCGGGTCTGCCCGCGACCACGACTATTGTAACATAGTCGAAACGTCGGGATATAAATAAGGTAATCAACACGATAAAAACCTGTGTAAAAATAGTTCTAAATTATTAAGAATTTCAAGACCATCAGAACAACTTTCGACATGATTCAGGACAGTCTTCCGATATACTTTAGGAAAATCTTGATAAATCTACCTAAAGTCTGCTTGGTGGTACTGGTTTCCACAGACTTTATTATGAGCTTGAATTTAAGGAAAGTTCTCATAGAGAATTTAGCCAACAAAGTTCTTATAAAACTTACCTGGCAGTCTTGCTCCCAGCGCTTCCATTAGCATTATCCAGCTTCAAGCTGTTATTGTTGAGCGATCCCTCAATAGTCGGGCTGGAGGAAGGACGCGCGTCCTTATGTACTGAGGACAGTGTTGTTGTGGCCGGTGTTGAGGGGCTGCTTATAGCACCGCTGTACATGTTGAGGAAAGACGCGCCTGAGGTCGAGGTTGTATCGATCGCCTGGAGCAATAGAGAGAGGGGTTTAGAAGGGCTTTACTTTACCCAGCACCTAACCATCAATGTCCCCACTACTGTGATCCGGTGTGTTGGCTAAATTAGACAATTTTGCCAACAATGCTCCAAATGGTCTAGTGGGGGATTTGCACAAACCATTTACAGATAATCGTCCAGTATAGGGCCTCCTGACATTGTACTGATCATCTAGTACAAAAGTAAAGACTTATTTTTTAAACTATTAGAAGCGGACACGTATTAAGAGACCATTAGACCATGTGGACCATTTGAGACCTATTGAACCATTGTTTCGACGCAACTGGCTTCGTAGTTAACCTATAAAGTATTTTAAGGAAGAAAATTCTTGATTAAAGTTTGGGGAATGGTGCTTTTTTTTGGTCCTATTAAGTTATGTAGGTACTAGATCTAGCGGCATGTACATTGTAATGTTTCTGTGGAAATGAACATTCTATTGTATCTACCAAAAGTCTGTACTTACCATAGGAGTAGGCAGTACAGTCGGCATCGGCTGGCTTACCGGATCGAGTCCAAGCCGCATCCTCTTAGCGTTAAGACTCTCGTTCTCGCAAGCTTGGGCCAGGATATGTTCCGCTTGTACGGAGGTCAGGTGCGCGGGCGTCGGCCTTACCTGGAAGATAAATCATCATCACAATACGGCAATCGCAGGTCAGCTTAAGTGGAAACTGGGTCTCTACTCTGCACAGCGAAAAACTAAATTTTGGCATCAAATACCTATTTAGAGTTAATGTCCTAGTGTCTGTCTTTTGAACCTCCATTTTGTCCTATTTTTGTTATCAAAAGTTTTCTTAAATATAAAAGCGTCATTCAGATCAGACCCTCACCGCGCTATCCCAAGCGTTAGTAGCTCCAGCCGGCGGCTCGCCCCGCACTTTCTTATTGCGCCTGCAACTCTTCAGATATGTTCTGATACGTTTCCTGGCTCGTTCGGCGAATTCTGGGAACTGGCGAGTGCAGGAGTCTATGATGGCTTGGATCTTCTCCTTGGGCTGTTTGGATATTGGGACTATCCGGTCGAGGTTTTCGTCTACGAAGAGACGGACGAACATCTGGAATTAGAGCAGTGATGATCTTAAATTAATCTATATTTTTGCTTCTGTTTTGTATAGTGTGATGAGGTTTAATTCATCCAGCATACTTACAACAATTAAAACTTGAAACATTTTATTTTACGGTTGACTATGATCTAAAATTCTAAATGCATTGTTTTTATTAATTCACAGTCTACTACGTTATCTTGTTCTTCGTAGTTATTTTAAAAAGCATCAATAGATTGACAACATAATCAATCATCTATATAAACGAGCAATTCTTGTACATACTTATATAATAAATATAATCTGAATCTTGGAAACGGTTCCAACGATTTTTTAGAAACTTATTATGCAGGCTTAGTTTTGGAGGCGATAAATCAATCTATCTAGAATTCATATTTTTTTTTTATTAAATCCGTGTTCTGAGGTAACAAAAAAAAACAGCAGAGCTTGGTTATCCAGGTAACTTACATTAAACGCCTTCAGCCTCTCCGGATCGTGGTGCTGTGGATCAACGCGATCATCACTATCATCATCAGAAGCGCCTCCATCATCATCATCCTTCGTCCTGTCCGATGATGACGTCTCATCATGATTCGAAGGTTCCGCGCCGGGAGTGGCTGATCCGATGTGGATAGGACTCTGAAATAATATTAGGCAATAGAAAATTTGAGTGATTTTACATTGATTTACTAGTATGTTTGTAGTATTGATTTTCTAGTATGTTTTTGTCTTATAAACATTATCTATAAGTATTTTTAAACCTACAAGAATATATTATTATGTTTTTTGTTGTTTTGAACTACAGCTAGCTATAGTTTGAGGCTTGGCACGAAGCCCATATAGGGACCCTCTTCTATACATTAATTGCACGTTTAGTTTGTTTTAAGGTTGCGTTTAGACCATTTAGATTTGCTTTACCTTTTTTATTACGTTATAGAATAATGATTGTAAATAAAGTAGGTATAATTAACTACCGGGATAAAATATTTAGCTTTTTTAGCTTATAACCATCTAGACAGTCCATTCTACATATTAGTAAAAGAATTTTTGAAATCGGCTGAGTAGTTTCGGAGATTACATCCGTCAAACTAACAAACTTTACCTCTTTATGATATTAGTATAGAAGTATAGAAATATAGAAGTATAGATATAGATAGTATAGATGAAACGCTGCTCAACCTTAAAACTCACCGAGTGGCCCGTGGCCATAGGCGTGGGGGCCTTGGGTGGCTTGCTGCCGAGCCCTAACGCGCTGTGGTATGAGGCCCAAAGGTCCGCCATACTGTCGCCTCCAGATTCGGCTATGTCGCCGTTGCGGCCTGAAATTATATGAAGGCAATATGAAATAAAACTGAGAATTACACTTCTTTCATCGCACATTAAAAAATCTACTACGAGTATATACGTAGCTTATTTAAGTTTTTTAGGATTAAAATTTAAGCTAAGATGGATTGATCCTTAGCATTTCATAGCACTGATTAAATTATTTACAAGAAACTCACATGAAATACGACTTAAATCTTATTGATTTCAATTAAAATGACTCAATATTTCAATTAAACAACGAATTTAACCGTTAAACAGTTACATATCCTGCCATTTTTCACAAAAAAATACACAGAAGACCGACAAAATGTCGCCCCAAGGAGCATTTCAATCCACATCGAAAAAAGTCCATTCCCCACCCCGTAGCTAGTAATTTACCCATTCCGTATGCAGTTAGGAGGTAAAAATTAATGAGAGGCAAGGTGCGCCATCTAAATGTCAACGGTACAGGCCACAGCCCCCCTGGTTATAAATAATTTGAGATGCCTTGCACGGAGACGGCGGACAGACTGAAGGTGGGGGTAGAGTTTAAATAGGGGCAAAATAGGCAGTTCAAACTATGTAAGTGTCAGTTGAAAACTTTGTTGGAAGAGTTCTTCAAAGAACAAAAATTAAGAAATGTGTCTATCTACATTTTTTGATGGTGGTGAATTAGTAACTTAAAGTGATAAAAAGAATCAATAAAGTAATCAGTGCTTTAAGTTATGATAACCAAAGGAAAGGATTTTTAGTTTGAAGAAAAGGACACTCATAACAGGATTTAGGTAACCATCAAAACAGTACCATTATGATGTGAATTTAGTTATTTCCAAGAAAATTTGCGATTCTTCTTGTTTTTACGTGTGATGACCTTAACCCCCCCACCTCATTACACCCCCTTGTCCCTACGAGGGCTCTCTCGATATGGCTTCGTGTAAAAATAGCCAGTGCCAAGATGCGAAATTATGCAAGTTGGTGTAATAAACTATTTGGACGGCTTGACTAGTACGACTACGGGCTCAAATGTTCTTGGGGGAGTTTTTGCATTTTAAGTTGTTTAACGTAAAAATTAGTGTTCGCATCTGTCATTGTAAAAATTATCAGATAAGTTTAAGGTTACTACGAGCATCCTAAGTCATTGTATTGGACGAGTTTTAATGGTTTTTTGTGTTGTAATATCATACTTTGAGAAGATCACCTGAAGATGTCTTAAGGCCAGTCTCAATAACGCCTATCTCTTGTTTTGCTTACTGCCAGTAACTATTTGTATTTTATTGTATGGAAGAACTGTAAAATATCTGTACTAGCAGTAAGCAAAATCAAAGATAGATATGTTATTGCCGTTAGAGGGTGGTCAGAGGTGCTTCCATATATGTATGTCATTGCAGAAGTTAGCATTCCATACGTGACAGGATGCAAGCCCAACACATATTAGAATAGCTAACTGGTATCCTCATGTTTTCCTTCAATGCTTAGAGCGTTTTTTCCTCATTTATGTGAATTTTAGGCTGCGTTTCCACCAGAGGATGTTTCGAGAAATGTGATTAAGTATCAGAAACCAAAAGAATCGCCTTATTTTAATGACTAGTGAATACGCAGCCTTAAAACTGTTTTGGTAAAATTATACTTTTTCATAATATCAGCACGATCGTATGCAAAAGACGTGCTGACATAGAAAATTTATTTTTCCCAAAATATCAGTTTTTCCATGGAAACAGATTTTGGGAAAAATATATTTTAGGAATATAGATATAGGCCTAAGCCGCCTTAGGGTTAAATAAATTGTTTACCTTGCCCTTGATTCTGGTAATTCCACGCAAGCAACATCATTTTCAATCTCTCCGCATCTTTGTAGCCATTACCTGCACCAGATCACATGAGCCAATCAAAACAAAGAATTTTGTGGTTTTTTAAACAAAGAATTCAAGTAGCCAATCGGGTGGGGTGTTTTATTGTTTTTGTTATAAAACACCGTGTGATTGATTTGATGCAAGTGGCCGGGATTTTTATTGAACTTACTGCTGTAGTTGTCGTCATCTGTCATGTCCGATGGTTCTGGGGTTAGGTTGTCCTGGAACAAGAAAAAATAAAGCATTTTAGAGTAGTCCTTTCATTTTAACAATTGAAAAAACTATCACTACTCGTGGGTACTTGATTAAAACATTCAGTTGCACTCACATCGAGCAGAATAGATTCTGAATTATTTTTAGACGATGTTAATTATTCAATTTAATTTGTAAGTTAAAGAAAAAAATAAACAAAAGCATACACAATTTCCTGTGGTTTTACGTAATGATGTACAGTACTGCGTACTACCTAATTAAATAATGAATCCTCATCTCATTAGCGTAACCGAAACGGTATCTCTCTCCATCCGCTACCAGGGCATCATAACCGAACAGGAGTAAATAATTAACAAATTAGCGAAATGGTCGCGCGGGGTCAACGGCATCGCGGACGCGAATCGATAATGCTTGAAATGGAACTATACGTATACCTTTATATGTATGTAGTATATAGGACTTGGGGGGCAAGACGTATAGCCCCCTCCCTATTGCGGATGTAACAGGACAAGGGCCGACAATTGATGATTGTCTAATCAACATACGCATAACAGTGCTGCGTTGATTGAAATTATGTTAAGTAATTAATTTGTAATGGGCTGAAGAAAGCTGTTTTGAAAATTACAAGTTCGTACAAGAAAAATAATTGCATTATTAAAGTGTCTAAAGTCAACGAATTATTAAAGTGTCTAAAGTCAACCAAAAGATGGCGAGATGAGCTACCTGGGTACTTACGGAAATTAAGCGTAAATTCAATTTAATTATATTGAACAGACTTGTAAAATGCACAACACAAAAGAAAACAATGAAGAGCGACATCAAAGTTTTCCCTCTAAAATCCACACTCCAAAAATGAGTTCTTTAGATATTTTGCAAAATAAAAAAGTTGTACAACTATCGGAATTTAAAACACGAACAAGGAATATCTAAGGTTTATGTAACACCAAGCATTTGTAGAGTAATTTACAGAAATTTAACTTTACTTTAAAACTCTTTAGATAAACCTATTTAAATTGAAAACGGCGGTAAAATTCCCAATTCTTTATTCAAACTTTTAAATATAGAATGAGGAAACGCCATTCATAGATAAATCTCCGCATAGAGCGATGCACGCCAATCGAATAGAGCGATAAAATGCTGCATTCACTTCGCCATTTTCATTTCAATGCTATGCTCTCAAGCTAAGTGGTTTTCGAATTTTTGGTTATCATCAGTAAGGTTTTATGAAACGCTACATTTATGTATTGGGCATTATGTGAACTTGAATATAGGCTAAAAACGCCGTCAGCGGAGTTGGCCACTTGCTCAACCTAGTATACCTAGAAACACTACTGTAATTAATGTAATCAATACAAAAGATAGTCTTTTACTGTTAAATAAAAATACTTAGTCAAAGAGTGGAACAAAGTTGTGTGATATGTACGCAATCAATAGGTACATCATAAACTGGAAAATATAAAGCAAAATACTCGTTCCGCAGCTTAAAATTAAAGCATCATTTTAATCGCCTCCCATAACAGCTGACTGAGTCTTTACGAAAACATACGAAGATTTCTATTCAACAAGTGGCCTGTCCATGCAAAATATATTTCAAATTCAACAAAGGATACAGAACTCTATGTTCTCAGATATAAGTCGTATTTTTGAAGTTGTGTAAAAGCGACAAAGGACAAAACAGTTTTTGTTTTGAAAAGTTCTGTCGCGTCGAAGAAAATAACATAGGTAACGATTTGATTTAAGTTTTATTCAAGTTAAAATATTAATATATCCCTAGGTTTCAGTGTTTTTAGTCTAAGTATAACCAACTAGCTCATTTTCCTGTAGACGTAGGCGTATTCCTAACCACATTATTTTACTCACCTATTACATATTTTCTACAAGCTAGAAACCTGGAAATTCTTCAAAATTTTACCAATTTAGTACTTACAGGTATTTTTGCCTAGGTCTTGTCGAAATAAGAGAGTTGAAAGGTTACACTATAATATAGTATTGTATTTAAATAAGAAAAAAACCATCTACAAAAACTACACCACGTAGGTACTTTTAGGTACTTATAGGCAAGCACGATGTAGTAAACTCGTGGTAAGGTATTTCCTAAGTAAATAAGTGAAAAATATGCACAGTTTTCAAGTTATCGTGTCAAAACTTTTTCTAAGTAACTCGAGCTTTGTTGTATAAATAGGTAGGTAAGTAAGTAAGTACTGGGAAACTTTGCAGTTTTGCAACTTTGCTTCGCTGAGGGTTCAACTATCTTAGTACTGGCATTACGAAGTTGATTTTGATAGACGCTTGCTCTAAAATTAGTATTTTCAATAAAATATTGTATTAATTTTTAGTAAAACAAGAGGCAGTTTTTGTTATTAAACGAAGAGAGCTATTTCCTGCAATCTCGATTTGAATTTCTGTTAGTAATTCCGAAGATTTTTATAACTATTACCGCTCTTGCAGACGCTCGCGCGGTAAATCATCTCGTGCGGCGAAAATGTGCCTTTCTCACCTTGTACAGCAATCTACTACTAAAATCGGTTATTGACGGAATAAATCAATGAACAATTGATTTCATAGTAGGTATAACATAAAATCTTCTTTTTGCAGTCGGTTATTTAAAAAGAAATTGCAATAAATTGACACTGTCAAAAGTAACACACGAAGCTGCAAAGTACCAGGTGCACATAACCAGTTAGGAGTTGGGGCGAAGAAGACAGGAGACTGATTAGTACTTATTTCTTTTTAAATAACATATTATTACGAGATAGTGTGAATTTTATGGATTTGTGTGGAAGATGATTATATTTAAATAATATTTTATGATTATACGGCATCAATGCATTTATTTTAAAAAGGTTTATTAGAAGGGCTTGTGCGAGACTTGCTAAGACATTTCTTGATACCTAGCTTTTATAGTTTTATTTATTTCTTAATAGATCTTTGAAGTTGAAAAAATGGAAACAGCAAAGCGCTCCCGTGTTACGGTGGGTAACTTTTTTCGGTACCGTCGTTAAGCCCTATCGGAGGCAAAGTATGCGGCCTAAAAACTTCATCATCAGAGTTGGCCATTTGCTCATATCACTCATACATACTTTTCTTATACTTATAAAATCAAGTTATTCGTCAACTCGTCACTTTTATCACCATAACACACTAAATATTACAAAGGTCGAAGTTTGTGTATAAGTGTGAATCTTTGTTACTCTTTCACGCTCAAACGGTTGGATGGATTTGTTTGAATGAAATTCGGTACCAGAATGTCTTATATCCTGGATAACACATAAGCTACTTTTGATCCAGGTATTATTTTATTCGTGAACTATTCACCGCGGGTAGCACCGCGTGGCGCAGCTAGTTATATGACCACTGTCAAAAGCAACATACCGCAGCTATAAGTACCAGGTGTACATAACCAGTTAGGAGATGGGGTGACAAGTATCGACCGTCTTCGCCAAAGCGGCTCGCGTCTACGATGACCCCATACGCATGGTACCGCAGTGACGATACCAGTGAAGCGTAGCCTGAGAAACGAGAAAAGCAAGGTGCTTGTTAAGTGCCCGGTGCTTATATTTCCAAGGGTCCATAATAATAAATAGTTTGCGCCTGGTGTCTGTCTGCAATTATTGTACTTTACCTTCTTCTTATGTAGGTAATCTGTGACTTTACTGTCATTTTTTTGCTATTTCTGTAACTTTTACCATTTTCTCTAATTTTTGAGGCTATATATTCTGTCATCTTATCCATCTTATTTTGGACATTTACTGTCATCGTTGTAACAAATATACTAGGAGACCATACATGAGTAGGAGACGATACTGTATAAAATAGTAAATTATGTTAATGGTACAATAGTACAAATCATTGTTACGACACCAGTACGGGGATTGTCTAACTTGTATCACATTGTTGCGAATCGTAAATAACAGAAATCCGCGAAAACTTATTTTTTGTTAAGTTTATCATAATTAAAATATTTAAAGTAAAAGTTTGTAAGAAAATCCCAATTTTCAACGCATGTGTTTGACTGTACTTAATTACTAAATGTAGTCAACACTACAGCGATATACCTAGCAATTAATTATGGCCGAATGACAGATAAGACGCACTCATGCGTGTATATATGGACAGTATATAACTACACAATCTATAATAGGCAGAATATATACCTATATCTATAGCTAGCGAGACGATATAAATGTAGGGACTTGCGGAAGGCAGTTCAGCAGAGGCCCTACTGCCTATCTTGTTTTTTTTTTCTTTCATCGTGCTACTAAGTACTTAATGTTATTCTGTGTTAATTTTAGCAAATAAAGTAATTTACTCTATTAAAATTACAATGTAAGTAGCAATTGACACATACCTTTGCGTGTAGATAAATTCAAAATGTCATCCTATCTGACATTTCACGTTTTTAACACGTCAGTGTCAAAGAACATCTGTTTGAATTTAAGTGAGCTTTTATTGAGAAAATTGATCAAATTGTAGCTTTTACATTTTGAAAGTTACGGGTAAGTAAGGAGAGTAAAGCAATCTATCTTAGATTTTGCTAACTGTCGGTTGATTTTCGACATATTTTGTATGGAAGTGATGTCTAATTTCTACCAGCAGTACCTACGCAAAAGCAAAGATGGACGGGTTATTGAGATTGGCAGGAAGGCTAACCTGTCGAAGTTCAGAGGTAAGTACTTACATTCTTGAGAAAGTTTAAGTTCAAAAGTTTGCGTTTTTGTCTTACGCCCGGTTCCTATACCTAACTAACTTGCGGATGGCCGTAGGACTTTCGCCAAAGCAACGTTGTTTTCTATCAAAAAGTTTCATATTATATTTTATGTTGTACAAACAAAGTTGCTATGGTGATGGACCTACGGACATCCGTACGTTAGTTATAGAATTCGAGCATAAGACTATTTTCTTTGACCGGACGTTCTTTGAGTAGACGTTACTGTTTAAAGGGATCCTTTGGTATTTTCAAATAGCTTTGTTTGAGAGACTTGCGTAAAACTTTAATTTTCAAGCACAGTACAAAATTAATTGAAAATATACATAAATACCATAAAATAATTGGAAATGCAGTGGTCATCCATAGAAACGAATCAGCAAATAACCTAGTTTTCCATACAAAATAACTGCAAAATTTCGGGAATCCCAACGCTTATGTACCAGGGGCTGGTATGTGCTGATACATAGGCTATATACCCCCTTTTACCCCCTTACACCCCTTCACCCCCCTTTCACCCCTCCATCACACTACACGGTGTAGTCCCGCCACCCCGCGATATGGCTATCTCACTGGAAATGGGAGATGATGTAAAATATACTCTATTATTAAGGATGAAGATGCAGTTTACGCAGTAGGCTTTTCACCAAAACCGCGAGTTTAATTAGGTAGGTACTTACACCTACCTATTTGTTTTTAAACATTGTGAAATGATGTTGACCAAGCAGTTCTTTATGTTTCATATACTAGCTTACGCACGCGGGTATATAGGTATGAAAATATAAAGTACTTACAAGTTTTACACGTATTCAAAGTTTCATTCCAAGCGCTACATTCCTGAAGGCGCACACAAACTTACTAACATCCTGAGATCCTACCAAAGTTTCATCATACATAGAAGACAGCCATACTTTTGATTACTACTGAAATCTCATAAGTATGTGAAATTAAAATGAATTATTTTAGGAGTCACTTCTACACCTTTTTCGTTCCATATACTATTACTTTTTCGTTCCATTTATTCTACCCAACGAACGGGTCATTCGTTGGGATGTCATTAATTAAAAAAAATAGTTCCATATTCAAACTACCGAAGTGATGTATGCACCGAATGATAGTGCTGCCGAAACTACATGAGTGCTCGCCACCCCGCGAGTCATCGCTGCGACACAGCCAGATTTCATCGATACTCGATACATCGATAGATCGCGATAACTCGAATCATCGAACAGATGAAAAGCGAAAAAAAAATCGAATGCTTTTAGGGAATTTAATTAATATGCTTTCATTTGAAACGTATTCGAGTTAAAATAGCGTCGATATATTTTTTAAAACTTTTACCAGGAATATAATATTGTTAGTTATTTTAGTTGAATATGGTAAAGCTGGTTATTATTTTAGAGTGATTTTTTTCGTAGGTACTCTCGAAAAACTATTAAGTACTTAAAACATTTTAATTTACCATTCGTTATATTTTATAACATCGAGGTATAAATCAACAAAAACAAAAAAAATTGACTGCCTAATCGTTATTATTCACAAAAAAGATACTTTTCATGCCGCAAAATGGGTTAAAAAATGATCATCATCCACCACAGTGAAGTAGCGTCGGCACTAAATGTGTCCAATTTCAATTTTCTTCTATCATCTGAATGTTAAATCTTTCATACGTATATCCGCATTAAAACAAAGTAAAAAAAGATCGATTTTTATCTCGATAAGTAACATTCATCGACGTCACAGCCACCAGGCAGTCAGCGTATAATCATTAAATACCAACGGGGGCCCGCGCGCCCGCGGCAACCCCCCAATTATGAAATACAAAATACGCGTCAAATCCCACTGATTTTGGAGTAACCAAAACTGACAAAAACGCATTCGATTATCAATCGTAATTTTAGCGTTGTTGAGTTTATATTGCTAAAATACAGATCATTGAGAATACGGCCTTAGGCTATCGTCAGGAACAGATGCTAGGGTAAGGTCATGGAATACTGATGTTCTAGGCGGGACTTTGTTTTTAAACTTTTAAAGTAAATGTCAAAATGTTATTCAATAGCACAGTTGCAGAAACGATCATTAAATTGAAAGGAGCCATTAACGTTTCATTAAATCATTATTGCTTAGTACAAAATTTTTATTGAGTTCTAAATTTCTTGAAAATTTTGTTTTTGTCACTCTTATGTCAATGAAAAGAGAGACAACAGATTTAACAACCATTTTGGTTAAAGTTTACTTACCGCCAGTCTCAATATCTTTGGTTTAGTTACTGTGGGTAGATTGACATTACTTCCATACACATTGCGTCAAATATCTACCGAAAGTCAGCAAAGCCAGAAGTTATTGAAACTAGCCGTAGATTATAAGATCGCTTTAGAACCTTACTTACGTGACAGGTTGCAAGCCCACGAACGCTGCTAGAAAGCTAAATATAGCTCGCATTCATAATTCTATCTGAATACAGTTATTTCGTTCTAAAATTAGCGTAACACGCCGTCAAAGGCTCGCGGCCCGGCACCGGGCGATCTTGCCCTGTACCGGTTACTTCACCTTGACTCGACCATTCAAGAAAATCCGAGTTAATAAGTACATCTGTACTGAACTTTTCGATATTATTTAACTGGTAATTACTGGAGTCCTCATCTCCAGATTGTAACCTCTCCAGTCAGTTGGCCACGTGCTTATACGAACTTGGTTATTTGGATTCTCATTATTTCTGTAAGTAGACTAGACATACTTTATGTGATAACTTGACATAACTTGACTGTGATATCTTGAGACTTACGCGCAAGTCTCAAATTATCACACAACCCTAAGTAACCTATAGCTTCATCAGGTAGGTACTACATATATCTATATATACCGACCGTGTAACAATTCTATGGCTATACGTTCAATATCGCCCTCCTTGATTGATTGCGAGGGTGAACTTACAATAGAGGGTCCCAGCAGTGGGACGTGGGAATATATTGTTAAGATATAAGTGTACTCGATACTCATATTAGCCAATTTCACTCTGGAGACTGATGAAATAGTTATTAATAAAAATAATATCTATGTAGTATAAGGAACCCGTCCAGGCTTTGGACAGGTGTACTAATGAAACCCGTGGTTCTACCGTGATAAAATATAGCCTATGTCACGACAACTTCAAGTGAACCCTCTGTTCTGTACTATTAATTACTCTAGAAGGCTGGGGCTGGCCGAGACGGGAAAAAGTTGTGAAAATAGCGTAAAAAATCCTTAGTAAAGTGGAAATGTTTTCGGGCTTGAGTCCGGAAACCGGGAGTTTAAAGGCTTATAAGTACTACAGATATTACTCGTATACCAAACTGTGAGGGGCTATGAAAGAAAGAAAAATGTGGTTATTTTTGTAGAGGATCACTTAAAAATGTATTTATATCGGGACTTAATAGCGTATGAAAAACTGAAAGTATTTTCCTACACTGATAATCATATACCTAACAGAAATAAGCCCCTCGAACAATGGTGCCGAAAAGGTCCAATCTTAGCGTGATCCTACTTCCAATGTTCAGCTTCTATGACATGACATCAAGCAAGCACACCGACAAAAGCTAGTACTGTCCCAGTATTTTTAAAGCCCCCCCCCATCCCACCCCATAACGGGAGCTATCAGATTATACAACGCATGTACAATATGTACATACATGGTATATAACCGATGACGGTATATAAGCATTGATTTACCGAGCTCCACCTGACGCGATGACGCCGTTTCAAAAATTGAGTGATGATTCGCAAAAGATGCATTTTGACCTGCTTTGGGGCTCTGGGCTAATTATTCTTATAGTTTTACTTATTATTATTAATATTTAAAGCGTGTTGTGTCCCACTGCAAAGGCCTTTCTCCTCTCCTTCCACTCCTCTCTATCTTTAGCGATGTCCTATTCAATTCGTCAAGCTCTTCTCGCCATTTCCGCCTGGGCCTTACACGTGGCCGTCGTCTATCCGAGACCTAGTTTGTGGCAGTTTTCGCCTACATCTGGTCGGACACACGGCTCACGTTATAATACTTAATGCTATATTTTACAATACAATGATGATAAAATTCTGAGTTAAGTATAGTATTGAAATATTCATTTTCTATATTACGTCCATAAAGTCGAGAAAGCGAAATGACATCAAAGATTTCTCAAACAACTCACGATGACGCTAAAAATTCGATTCGCCTGTCATGATGCGTTTAATTAGACGTTGGTTGAGCCATTCACGATAACTAAACGTTTTTCTAGTTACTTCAGAGTCACGGTGAGTGAAAACATGAAAGGACATACCAGTAAATTTTCCAAAAAATAGCATAAAAATATTTTGTTAGGAGGCCACTCAAAAAATGACTACATTACACCCAGTTTGTAACTTTCTCTAATTCATCAGTAAATTCATTTATTTAAACCATAGTGTTACATCTCATAACATTGGCAAGTCAAAATTTACAATAAAGTCATAGAAATAAATAGAAGTCAATTCATTACCATTAACAATAATAATCATTTAATTAAATTATAAAAAATAACAATTAATATGACCATGTTAATGACTGCAAGTCTAACAAAGAACTAGCTTAGATTAGTTATAGCAATAGTATTTACATTTTAACTTTCGCGATTAGCGGCGGTTAGCTCGAGTACATCAGTCTGCCCGTGACTACGAAAGCTGTAACGCTTTTGAAACATCGGGAAATAAATAAAATAAGGTAATTACGCGATAAAGTCCCCTTTGGAATCATTTAATAGCAATAGTAACTCTGAAACCGAATAGTCATATTAATAAAAATGTACAATACAATTAAGCTGAGTAGTATCGTGATTTCAAAGTAACTAAAATCAAAAAGGCCTCACCGTAAGCCGTAGTACGCGGACTTATAGTAACAACGAAAATGGTCACAAACGTTTGAATACTAAACACGAATTAAAGCAAGTGGTGCTTATCTACATAATTTGATCTGTCAAAGACGGACTTCCTTAATGGTTAATACGGCCTTAAAAATTAATTAGCGTTTGAGTATTCGGGTAAGAGCCCCAAACTCGCGAGCTTACTATATTACAATTCCGAAATTTCTAATAGACTTGTATTAGAATTTTCGGAATTGTAATATTTTCCTATTACATAGTAGATTTAGACATAAAACCATCACTATAATGCAGCATTGTGCACAAACGTAAAGATTACCAGTACTAAAAATTCTCCGCACACTGAATAAATAATTAAACACCCACATTTAGAGCAAACTAGGTGCAGAAACCGCGTTAAGTACCAGGCTAGCAGAAGCGCTGTGGAGGTACTCGCATTACGAGGGGGGGCGACCTCGAAAAACCGAATGGGGGTGCCTCGAAAAGCATCGCGAATTTCAAAGCTTACTAGGGCTCCATGGGGTATCAGGGGGTGATGCGGTTAGCAGCGCCTACACGCTCTTTGAAGTGTGATAAACTGAGCGCGTACTAAATATGGATGTATTCGTAACTCCCCTGTATCCTTATATTGTAAAAGTTTGTGATGTCTGGATGGATGAAAGATATTTTTGGTAGATAACAAAATAACGAAATATAACGATTGTTCGATATTCGCTGGATATGAATTATCAAACGTTTATCCTAGTAGGTAAGCCTAGTATGGAAGTAAGACCAACTTGGGTTAAATGATCCAAAATTATTAAGCTATTGCATAGCTTCTATCGCGGGCCTTGGCGTGGAGACCGAATCCAGAAATTCCGTAACGAAATCACCTAACGCTGTCACTTTAGTTCAGCAACTCGCCTCTAGGTAGCATGCGATAGCTTTACCACGGCAGTCCCCGAGTGTCACACGTCTTTTTTATTTTTTATTACAGTTAGAACAAGCTATATTAGCCCGTGTAAAGACAGACAAGTAGTATATCATAATCATAATCAAAATATTATCTATATTGTAAACATCAGACGGCTTATTTTAGGTAGAACGCGAGAAAAGCCGCGAGCGTCAACCTCTCATTTATGAGCCTCAATTTATTGGTACGTACCTTTGTCGTGTACGTTCGAAATTAATTGTGAATTTTGAAGTACGTACGAGTAAATCTGCTTGTTGTTTTGAGAGGGATGTGAAAATAAACCCAAGTTAAGGCTTTAGTTAGAATTGAAAATATATTAGGGTTATTAAAATTGTCTTACAAACTTACGTCAGAAAACGCTAATTAAAGGACTTGGTGCTTACCTGTAAAAAAATAGGCTTTATTTACGAACTGTTATTTAGAGTTAGTGTATAAATTTTCCGTAAAAATCCATAAAACTTGTCCATAAAGTCTTAAACCTATTCATAAAATAGCTACAATACAAAATTAGTAGTATCTAAAAGAAATAATCATAGTAAGCTACTTCAAGACATTAGTCTACAAAGCCTAGATGACTCACGAACAAAAGAAAACTGCCGAAAAACCGGGAAAAACTTTCGCCGGCGCTGGCAACTTCCAACAATGGGGAAAAGTCCCAATCCTCAGCAAAAAAACAGTGATCTTTATCACATCGGCCCTTCTCACAAGTGACGTGCCGTGCCCAGATTAAGAAAAATACGGAATGTCACTTAGAACCTGGCTGAGTCACTTCGGTAGTGGTTTTTAAGTTCTGGCCCCTGATTGTCTAACTTGTATTAAATTTTTGCGGATCAAAAATAATAGTAATCCGCGAAAATTCACCGATGATGTGTAGAATGGACTGTCAGGATGGTTATAGGCTATATAACCGGTTCTTAGTACACCCGTGCAAAGCCGGGACGTGCTGCTAGTCTAAACATAGTAACTGTTAATACTTAATGAATTCATTAGTAAGATACATAATTAGTATGTTGGGGGTGTATGCCTTTGTTACCTTATTAATTAGTAATTAGGATCTAACTTCCTATAATAATTATAACAACAGATTTATAGCCATTTAACATAAGCTTACTAGAAACATGAGTTTTTGATCTAAGTTACTATCTATACTACTAATATTATAAAGAGGTAATGTTGGTTTATTTGTTTGAACGCTGTCCTGTCTTCAAGCCGGACTTCCTTAATACTCGGCCACGAAGCCCTAGTGTCGTAGCTAGTAACTATCAGTAAGATGATATTTTCAGTAAAGCACCGACTAGCGCCATCTACAGGGATCCGAGATAGAGATAACTAACTACTTCCTTACCTTTTTTTACTTTAAACCGAAGTTTTTGAGCTAAGTTACCATTTAAGTACATCAAAATATTATTTTAACCATCAATGAAACTGCTACCTCTGTACTCCTACGTCTTCTGTGCCAGTACCAACCCCAGTGGGTTCGTCTGGCTCAAGTAATTACACCCCAGCCCACCCCCTCGGAGGATAAGTAAAAACAATATTTTTACGCCGACCAAGGCACCACGAGTGACAGATATAAATTGGGGGTGAAAATGGAATTAGTGCGTGTTTCGTGACTTTTCACATAGAGTAATGATTTAGTGAACGTTTTGTGGTGATATGAAGGTGAAGTTTATTATTTACATAAGAAGGTGCCAAGTACCTACGTACTTATTATATCAGTTACCATAACGCAAGCATTAACTTGCTTAGCTTGGGACTAGATGACGCTGTGTGAAATGTCCAAGAGTATTTATGGAACTCTTTTTTTTAACCGGTTAAAATTGATACAAAATTTCCTAAATAGGGCTACAAAACCCACTCTATGTATATACCACTAAGGTACTAAGGTTTCTTAAAAAGCCAAATATTGTATATTTAGCAAAAGCGACTCAATGCTCTGAAATAGTTATTTAATAATATTACACACTAAGACGAAGTTTTCTAAAAATATCGAATACGCCATGAAGTTGTACAAATGCACTCGAACCGTACACTGGGACAGTCAGCAGGAAAAGTTTATAGCAAAAATGTTATACATGTAAGGAATTTAATATACTTAGGTTTAAGTAATGTTTTTTTCTTGCGCTCCAACGGCAACGAAAAAAAAAGCAACAGATTTAATATCCGTATTAGCTAATAAAGGTTAACCGGTCCAATATGCATAAGAGGGTACTTTTATATGGAACAAATGTTTGCATGATCTGTAAATATTTGTCTCGAGTCTGGGTGTTTATGTAAAAATGTATGTATTTACAAAAGAATATTTATCTATGTAGTACATATATCAGTCATCTGGTTACCATAACACAAGCATTAAATTGCCTAGCTTGGGACTAGACGACGTTGTGTGGAATGTCCAAGGATATTTATTTATTGATTTATGTATTTATTGCTGACTGTACTTAGGTACACAATGTACTTAGGTCCGAGTCAGCTTGAATACGAAACCCACAAATAAAATGCAACAACGTTGTTCTGTCAAAATGCTGACCAAAACTTGAAACAAAACATACTTCAGGTTGGAAGTCACATTTATTGCGTAAATATTATTTACGAAAACGTGAGTAGACACGTGCATGGAGGTTTCGCTAAAGACGCAAAAAGTAGAAAAATAAATAAATACTTACCAATGCGTTTTGGCAGCTGAGAGGATGGTTTAGGTGCTGGCCAAACCTAATCCATCTCAACACGCTGTAAATCATCGATTACAAATGTAGAGGCCTAAGTTTGAAAAATATTAAAAAAAATGAAATATTATCAAACTGTATCCCAGAAGCGGTCGACTTTTCTTTCATATCTTTATGTAATTCTTTAAGCCTGAGTTTAAATCATCAAAAGAAATAAAATTGTAGGTAATTACAATAATATTGATAAAATAATATTGAAATCATTTTATTTACCTCGACGTTTCGACAACGATTAAGTCATCATCATCGATTAAGTCCCGATAATATTTATGATTCTAAGTCGCGACAGTTAAAAAAGTGTTTTAAATAATGCCAATGTTTAATTGCTAAAGAAAACTACAACATTGAAAGAATAGGTTTTGTAAAACAAATAATATGATTTTCACTCAAAACTAGGTCGTATTTATGCGTGCTATGCTTATCAGTCTGCGTACCTGCGCAAAATGAAAACCTAAACATTTATGCTTAAAAATTACCGATAGAAGCTAATTTCAATTCTGTAAATAATGTAATATAAAAGCCGTGTTGGCCAAGTGGATTACAAAAATTGTATATATGCCAAATATGTATTTGGATTTTGGACATACATGACATACATCTGACCCCCTTAGACATCTTCTAAAAATCTAAAAAATTACATAAAGATCTGCCAGAAAATGTCTACCGCTCCCTGGGATACAGTCGTGATCATATTTTTTTTAATTATAACGATTGCAGATACTCAAACTAGGTTGTCAATGAACCCCTAGCGTGCTGAATGTTTCCGATAGAGTTACAGATAACACGTTCACTTCTCGGTCCCGGCTTTTAAGTCGTTAAGCCATGACGGAGGCCTTCTGGTCTAAAAACTCCGTCGCCAAAACCACTCTTTGTATTATTTACTCTATATTATAGAATTACCTATATCATTCTTAACAAAAACAAGATTTCTTTGTCTGTGAATCCAAATTCACCGTGTGTTCGTCCGGTCTTTAAGATCCAAACGTACTGTTTTCTTAGACAAGTGACACAAACGTTCATAAAAACTAACAAACGAACGCAACGTTATCGCTCTACATTACGCTTGTGTATTAACCTCGGAAAAGTTTTAGGCGTCTATGGATATCAGGTGGCCATAACAAAAATTGAGGATCTGATGAGGATCTCTGGAGTTATGAACAGAAATGCACCTCTGGAGTACAAGAAATTGCTCTCTCGACCTTCCTTTTTCGTTATCGAAATTTAAGTCAGTGAAATTTTGTGACTGCAACATTATCGCTTGTCACTTGTCTATGAGCCAGAGGTTTAGGCGTCTCGCATGGATATCAGGTGGCCATGCAAACAATGTACACGGAATGCAGGCGGCGCGCGTTGAATAATGTAGCGGACACCGCCTTGACGTTATGATGCCCTGGTACCTCGGGCGTGGGTTGACGTTTGCGGGATGAAGTCATGATGTGACAAATAACCCTACTGTCTTGAGGCTTTCGGAATCACATAAAAGGAAAATAAAAAAAGGAATAAAGCGTCTTTCCGTAGATTTTGTAGGTACCTTTCAAAGACCAAAATCTTGTATCTGTATGTCAGTATTGTATTGTATTGTATACTATTAGGTATCCTATTAATCCTACTTAAAAAAATGCAAAAGTTTGTAACTACGGATGTGTCTTTGTTCGTCTTTCACGCTCAAACCACTGAACGGATTTTAATGAAATTGGCTACCAGGATAGCTTATATCCAGACTGTTAAGCCAATATGTTAATATTGGCTTTTTTAAATATTATACTCGTAACGTAGTGCCTATATCAGTCATCTGGTTACCATAACACAAGCATTAGGTTGCTTAGCTTGGGACTAGACGACGCTGTCTCCGAAATCAATTTATTTTGCCAACAGTACCAACAACACTCCTTAAAAGATCGATCAAACTAAATAACAAAATGGCCATATTGAATACAGCTATCGATTTAAATGTCCTATTACGGTGACAGTATGACAGCTGGCAGCGGTCAAGTCGAATTAAATAAATGACAAACCTACTGACTATGGTATTTAGAATTATTAAAGAATTATTCACTAGTAGCTGCGCCCCGCGGTTTCACCCGCGCAAGTCCCGCGGGAATATTACAAACTCAGCTGCTAGCTTAATATACAGACAAGGTAGTGGAAGTATATGGTACTTCTTAAATAGGGGTTTGCAAGAATGTAAAAAGCATCAGGTCCACGAATACACTAAGATTCAGTTAAATATTTTCAAAAGCAACAAATAGCATTAAATCAGCACATTCATCCACACATAAATTAGGCAAAGGATTTTTTTTCGTCAGAAGCTTTTTTTAAATCTGTACCTAATCGTTTTTTTGTGCAATTTAGGAAGAGTTGCGAAAGAATTTTAGTGGCCACCAAGTGCAACATTAATTATGCAAAATAATCTTGGATATATCTATTTTTCCACACCAAATGCCTTAAGCTGACTGTACTTTCAAAAGCCCAGGTACCATAACGCTGAAACCTTTTAGAGTCCACCTCAGTTCTACCATTAAGGGTTTAATTATGCATCCCAACTTCAAAACGTGACCTACTTAGGTATATCTAGTACTCAGTTATGTGACTTTTAATGCGTCAGGGAACGTGACGTAGTTAACCGACTGCGAAAACGGAGGGGTATGTTTCCTAAAAGTAGGTAGGTATACTCATTTTGTAAAACGCAATAGGAATTTTAAGCACGAAAGATGATTAAAGTTTTTTTTTGTTTATGCCATTGTTCTTATCAAGTTTACACTTTCTTTGATCTTTGATAGAACGAAGAAGTCAAGCAACGTTCTGAGCGGTCACTTGAATGGCAAGTGGCATTAACACCTGTGCTTTGCGGCTCTTAAAGTCGTTAAGCCAAGACGAAGGCCTTTAGGAGGTCTTAAAACTCCGTCACCAGAGTTGGCCACCTGCTAATACGAACTTACTCAGTATTTTTATTAAATAAATACGTATTGTTTGGAAACTTTAAGTTCAATAGAAAACGGTCTATTACGAGAATAGAGTGATACGAGAAATTATAGACAAGAATCATGTAGGTATGTTATTTTATCGGACTTGTCCTGACTATCTGTTATCTGTTCAAAAGATACCTCTGATGGATTAGCTTGATGATAAATTCAGCCTTTAATACCTATTTATTAGACTTTTCAGATTCTATCCAAAATTATATTTCAAACAAAATTCCGCGGTTGTTTGAAGGCAAAGCTTAGTTGGAAAATATAATGCAATTTCTGTACGTTTAAGAAACCACTTCGTCTCTGTCACGTCGAGCCTAAAGCAGGCTTAACCGCTAGGTCTAGACTAGGTATAGGTTAGGCACTAGGTATAGGCTAGGTCCTATCTATGTTTAGATACAGCATACAAGGTCGTACGGCGCCTCATTGGTCAGTAAGCGTTAGTATTGTATGGATATTATCTTTGTTGAGTATTTTACATCCATTTAGATGATTTGTACAGAATTTAGAGGCTTTTTTTTTGTAGTTCTGATGATGTGGTAGTCAAAGATAGATGGATAAGACATTAAGCTTGAGGAGTGAAAATTAGCCAAATGTATTGGTGAGACATACCATTAACTAACTGGTGTTCAATATGAGCAAAAGACTGCAAAAGCGGGATGGAAAATTATTGCACAAAGATCGTTCAGTTTACATCTATGTTTGAAGGTATGTCCATCCTAATCTTATCAACGTCTCGTGTCATTCGAGACTCCGCCATTTGCAAGGCGAACCGGCGCGGGAAACTGACTTTGGCGCCAATTTCGTTCGATGCAGCCGACCAACACGGCCATGCGAAAATAACCACCCACTTTATTCTCCTACAAGAATAACGCTACCCAACACAAATCGGCCACGCTATACGCAACGGGTGTCATTATAAATTCCTTTAATTATACCATTTTTACTGCGCTTTATAGTGGTAGAAGCCATGGCGGGAACTGGCCATATTATTTTATAAGTGGCATCGCGGCGTTCTCAGCCTTGGCATGTTTATCGCGACTACTCAAACTAGACCCCTCTTCCTGTTGACGGCACACGAGCGCAGGTCTCAAACTTCACTGGACAGTTCCTCCATACAGGATATGAAGTTTGCGCTATCTAGAATCTAGAAAAACTGTAAAATAAAAGTTACCTTTGGCAGGACATGCTGCAGTAAAGCGCCGGCTTTCCTCTTTGCAGCCATCTTGAAGTTTTTTTGGTTCACTCACAGCACTTTTGTCTTTGGTTTTGTTTTTAATTAGTCGCCATTTCTTTTTGGTGTTAGAGCTGGGAGCAAAGGTTGGTTGTTTCGTAATCGACAAACATTTTCGTAACTAGGTGAATGCTGACACGGAAAATAAGATCAATGCTACGCAAAATAAACTGAAGCCGATGAATGTTGAATAATAAAATATGTGAATGCTAAGTGATGCTCTTGATTTTGCTGGATTGTTCTTCACTCTTCACAATAAGCGCGAAAATAAACAAAATGTCGGGAATAAAGGGGTGAGCACACTACGCAGGTTTGAATTGCGTAAGGTCAGTGCCGTTCACATCTGCGAGCACAGGCATTCCATTTTCGAAAAGAGGCTACTTTTTGCAGAGGGTGCAGCAAGCTCCCTTATTTGCACAATACTTTTCAATGGACCGGCTCATTGTTTGCGAGCTTCCGTGCGATTCCGACTTTGCTAGTTTCATAAGTAGTTCTCGAATAAATAAATACTGATATTTTATTTCACTTTCTGAACTGTATTTCATTTTCGACGCAAGCTATTCGATCGGAATAAGTCGTTAGATGTTGGCTCGGTAAAGGAAACTGGTAAAGAACGTCTAATGCATTTTAATTCATTAGCGGATCTACCTACATGGAAGGAACTGAGAATTAAAGAGGAAAAAAGCAGCAAACAAAATTCCGAGAAAAAACTACCAGGAGCCCAGAACTGCAGCGGAGCTTTGAGCAGATTAAATCGTAAAGGGGCTCTTTCTCATGGCGCTCGCGATAACAGGCTAACAGATGTAACTGTTTTTCACGTGCAAGCACCAATTTCAGTTCTAAGCATAAAAACTTGTAAATTAAATTAACTTTGCAGTGGCTACCTATTACCCTAATTGATATATTTACTGAAGGAAGAAAAATTTTAATAAAATTCGGCTTAACTAGTAATACTCGTAGAACCTACTAAAAACCTATCATTATTGCATCTGGTAGGTAGAGAATATACTTAAAGAAAACAACACAAGATGACGTATTGCAACAAAGAATAAAAGAAAAATAGAAGAATTTTTCTTCTATTTTTCAGAAGCTAATACACAAGTAGCGAGTAATTACCTGACACTTGATATTGACTTGATGTATAGCGCCCGCCGGCGAATGGCGGGTCATTAGAGATTTGACATCTGACATTGTCAATGTCAAGATGACCGAGTGGCGCCAACCTCTTTAGAGATTCTAAAATTACACGATAGATTTCAATTTATTGCCACAAACTTCTTTCTCATTATTTACAGCTTCTATTTTAAATTTACCTACTTTCATAACTTAAGCTGTAAACTAGATAGAGACTGACTAATTTTCTGTGAATTTTACTACTTTTATGACTTCTGTTTTTTGTTCAAATCATTTTTACTTCTTTTTAATTTTGCGCTTATACATTTTGAAGATAAGTACGTTAATAACGTCGTTTACGAGTTTGACGATTATTGCAACATAACCAATACATCAAAAAAGGTTCTAAATTCAAAAATAAAAAAAACGCGGTGAAATTGTACACCATAACAAAAAATACATTTTTTACTTATTTAAGCACATATAAAGAGTTTATGCAGCAAAGAAGCGGGTACACTCAAAATCTTAGCTTTAGGTCTTAGATTTATGCAACAAAGAGGTGGGTGGGTACTGGGTACACTCAAAACCTAAGGTTTATGCAGAAAAGAGGTGGTTACACTCAAAACCTCATTACCTCGCGTGCAAGTGCGCTGTGACGACAGGTGAAAAGCCTACGGTCAGTGCACCGCCAGCTATTTTCCACCGATAACAACGAGGCCATTTAAATGGCTTTAGGCACGGCTGAGTTTTTATTTAGCTAATTGATTTTAAGGGCGAGGGTTAGTGCGCTTTGAAATGATTATGAGGATATAAGGGGGGATATAAGGTCCCAATTGATGATAACGATGATAACAATTTTGACATAAACTCGAAGGTTCGGAAAATTTGGAAGAAAACTCTCAACTCAAAGTTAAATAAAATACATTATTATATACCAATATCATGCGAGAATCACTATCATTACCTGCCAATGTAGTATCATCATATTTAAAAAGCTATAAATGTTTATAATTAAAATTTTCGGCTTTGAAAACTTAGCATATCACAAAACAATACACTACCCTAAAAACTAGCGTGGTCAAGTAGAATATAATGAAAAATCTGTCAAAATCTTCTATTCTAGTCACAATTCGAATCATTATGACTTGTCATCCGAACCAAGGGGTCTTTCTCATTACCCCTCCCTATATTGTACTTTGTCGGACGCCTCAGATTAAAAATAATCACGTGCTATTGTCAAAGCAGTGTTGTATGTTTCATTGTATGAAATTAATTAGAATCTTCTTATTTTTCCATCTAAAAGATCGTTGCAGACTACATTTTAGTTTTAGGACAAATCCTTGTAAGTTAGGAGAATGATTTAATTATGATGAATTTATAATTAAACAATAATTTAAACTTGATTTAGATATTGTAGTGTTTTAATTGATCAATTACATGAAATGTAAGTGAAAATGGTCGAATTTTCGAACATTTTATCAAAAGAAAGTGAAAAAGTCTAGCAACAGGAGCAATAAAACCAGCTCACTACCACCAGAGCAACATACCACAATAGGAGTACTTGGGCGGTGTTATCAGCGACAAGAACCGTGAACGATTTGATTAACTCGACGCGGGCTTGCACTCCGAAATTACTTTCAAACTCTTGCTGAAGTCTGCCCGCCTGGTATCGCAAAATTGTGCGTTCAAATAACCAGTGGAATTTGATAGGTTTGTTCTTAATTAAAACGAGAGGTAGATAATTAACTTTTAGAACTGAGAAACCACTATTGAAAACTTTACAATGGAAGTACCAGGACTACATAGCATAAATGATAATAAATAGCATTCAGCAAATGCAATTGGTTCGCAGGACATAACTAACTTCAGTGGTGCAAAAGTATAATAATGTGTGTGCCTTATTTTAAGCGACAACTTAAAAAAAAATTACAACTATGAGGTCGTAGTTAAACCATGTAGGTACTCTCAGAAAATAATTAAGTGATTGCACTAACTACCTAAGTAGGTCCTTATATTTACTGCTGAATAAGTATGACAATCACTATTTACTAGTTTTGCAAATAATCATCTAATTTTCAATACAATTTTCCACTTTACAATGTTCTTACAAGAATGACTAAATTTATTCTTGTCTTTTTTAAATTCTGTTAGATAATTTTACAATCTTTGAGGATAAATAAAAAAATTCAAATTTCTAAACTCGATCCAACCTTGATAATCGCATAAAAACCAGGAACTATAATCTAGGACCTGTCACAGTGTCGATTACTCTAATAAATTCACTAAAACAATGCCTGTCGTGACAAAGACCAACCATCTTGATAATTGCGTTTTTTTTACCGCCAATACCAAGGCCCTACTTAGTACTTACGAGTTCCTATGTCCATTCTTGTCTATGCCTTGCAAAAACTTCAGCTCCCACACACATAAAAATTCGAAAAACGAACAACCAACCTTTGCAGATTCCAAATTTGAAGTTTACGATTCGAATTTCTAAGGAAACGATCGAGAACGCGTGTAAGTTGTCGCGTGGTCGGGCAAGCGACCGTTCAGTTCGAAGGTTCGGCGCACACTGACTGAGGAGAGCGAATAGCGTAGGTCGGTCCGGTCCGGGGCAAGCCCAAACTGCCTTCCCCATAGCCCCCCTGACTCACACCGAGTGCATCAATGACATACACGCACATTCCAATCGCTCAGCTCAATATGGGGTGGATAGGAAAATATATTTTTAAAATGCTTCCAATGAACAAAGAGAATGTGCTGGCTTAAAACTCGAAGCTTTTAGACGACAAAATCTATTTAGTGCATTAGCGCTACTCTATTGACTATCATGAATTGAATTTTTTTGATTTTTAATACATTGAATATCGATCAAAAACAAGCTTTTCAGTCCACCTTTGAACCGTTTTATTTTATTATAGTAAAGTCACGAGTTCACGACGCATTTAATTCAGAAAAAGTTTTTAAAACTTCAAAATCGGAGAAATTTGGACAAACTTTCCATTGTGAATTAAGGTAAATCTTTTCCGTATGCAAACCAACTTCTAACATGTGCCTTTTCGCAGTACACACTAACCCATTGTCAATAAACAGTGCCCAATTCGGAATCGTCCAAAAACAGTCGGCTATCGAATGAAAATATAAAAATAGTAGCACCAAAATGCGACACCCGCTCTGCATTGATCGGTTAAGCTTATATACCTGTGGATGTGTGGGTATATACCCCACCGAGGTACATAAAGTAATGATATACCTGCCCGTGATCCATAATGATACATGTTTATTGTGTAGGTTTGTGTGTGTGAGTAATTATATCATCATTATCTGCTTATAGCGTGACTGCTAAATTGATTTTGCCAATCAAGACGAAATAGGATATATGCAAGACAGCGGCCATCCTTTCAGCACACTTGTCATTTCAATATCTAGTTTTGTTTTGCTCATTCTAAGTATTCAAATCTGTTTTGAATTATCTTAGTAAACTTCATATCATTATGGTGTTTCATAGGACATTTTGGGCACCTTGAGATTAGCTGAACAGATTTTGATTTACAAAAATATCATATTTAATCTCCATATTTAATGCAAATAAAGTTAGATGATGAAACTAGCCAGAAGCGCAAAGATATTTAGCGTGAATAGTTGAAAACTCCTGGTATGAATAAACCAGCTGACTAGGAGCACATAAATCAGTAAGAGGTGGAAAGCTTCCGACGGGAAAGACTTACCCCAAAAATAAAGGATAAGAAAAGATCCGTAAAGAGTTTTTAAAAATCGAAAAAAAACAATAAATCCACAGCTTTCATTTGCAAATATAGTGATGAAATGTTATGCTTTTTCGAAAATGAAATAAAAATTATGGTTTCTAATTCCTGAATGAGGAATTAACCGTATGTATGACAAATTGATAGATAGATAGATATAAGTTTATTTAATTGGTGTCACCTCAACTTCTTTACCTTCATATCCTTTATTGGTAAGGTATATCCAAATACAAGCTTACTTTAAGGGTACTTATAAGACCTTCAATTCTTGCCCCTGCCTAGCCCCACCTGACTAGTTAATCATGTCGCATCCTGCAAACAGGTATGCACACTATGCACAGCTGTGTCACTGTCAATGTTTTTTATTGTAATTTTGCGAATTAACTAAACATAATTTATGTTCGTTTGGGACAATACGGACATTTACCAAATAAATATTTAGGCCTACCTAAGACCACAGATTACCTACATAAACGCCGCTACGTGACGCCGCAAAAATCAAACACCAAAAAATAGCCCGAAGAAAAACGGAGTGAAATCAATGTTCGAGATGAGGTACCCGTGCTAAGACAAGAAATGGAAGAAGAACACCATGTTGTGCCGACCCCACATAGTAGGATAAGCGCAGGAATTAATAAAAAGGTACAATATTTCAAAAAGACTATAATATTCAACTGCTAAAGAGATAAAACATCTGACTTATTGGTTACTAAAGCACAAGACCAAGAAAGAACCACCCACTAAGCTAACACATAACCAATACCAAGACGTAATATCAAATAGTAATTAGGGCAGAAGTATGGGTTTAGGCCATTGACCCCCTTCTGGCCTTTTGGTACTTTAAATCGTTACAAATAAGTCATAAAGAATTATATTCTTCTACTGTTTACGGTTTTTTAAATAATAATTCATGGCAATTCTGCTACTGTTGACAGCTGTCATGTGTCGCACTTCATTCTCATAAAACCCGCTAATTTCTGTAGCCGGGTGTGAATTTGACTAAAATCTTAGCAAAAACACTAAGGCGAGCGGGTTAGTAATTAGTTATAATTTTCGAAATCTTTGTTTATAATCATTAATGTTTTTGTTAATTTTATAGGAAAAATATATTATATAAGTAGATGTAAAGCTATTTTGTTGCTACACTTTTAAGAAGTAACGTTATGAGTAGGTGGCCACAGGTGACACCACAATTTTACCATTTCACCACTTCTGGCCATCTATTTTTGTCATGCGCTTTTTAACACGTTGGAGGCCCCTGACCGGCGGCAGAGCTGCAGCACGAGCCGGACGGCTTGGGCCTTGAATGGGTTAAACACCAGGCTTGGGTTTAGTTAAAGGTTACAGGCTTTGAGAGATAAAAATTATCAAATCTAGTAGAGTTTTGCTTCCTGATTACAAATCTACCACTTTTATTTCTAAGAGATGATTGGTTTTCGAGAAATTAATAAAAACATTTTTCATTCAATTTCAAAGGAAACGTGAAACGAAACAGGATAAAAATAACTCTACCTGAATTTGACAGCTTATTTGTCGCAGTTTGTTATCTATGGTGTAAAATGGCGCGCAAAAACGATGAAAGGAACGTAAAATTTTCCAATCAAAAAATCTGGTGACCTAAGACCCTAACTTCCATAAGAGTAGGTTAGGTTAGGTTGTTATATAAAAAGGCGAGCGAAGCGAGCCCACTCATAAAACTGAGGTACAGTGGCGTCTCATTAAGAGGTTTTTTACACAGCAAAATTACAACAATAGGGTTTATCATTGAATCTTTAATGATGGAATATTTATAATAATAATAATAATAAATATTCTTGGACATTCTACACAGCGTCATCTAGTCCTAAGATAAGTAACTTAATGCTTGTGTTATGGTAACCAGATGACTGATATATACATAGATACATTTTTTTTGTAAATACATACATTATTATAGATAGAAAACACCCAAAGTATATGGCGAAGAGAAGTGGAATGAAAAAAAAAGATCCTTTTGATGAATTGATAAATTATGTAAGTAATCAATTTCGGTTTCATTAAATGAAAAATTTATGAAAAAAAAATTAATCTTTACCTAATTTTTGCCTTACCTACCGCTAATCTTAAAATAAAAAAACTAAACCTTAAAAAATTTACATTCCGTGCATTGTTTTTGCGCGCCATTTTACACCATAGATAACAAACTGCGACAAATAAGCTGTCAAATTCATGTAAAGTTATTTTTATCCTGTTTCGTTTCACGTTTCCTTTGAATTTGAATGAAAAATGTTTTAATTAATTTCTTAAAAACTAAGCATCTCCTAGAAATAAAAGTGGTAGATTCTTAATCAGGAAGCAAAACTCTACTAGATTTGATAATTTTTATCTCTCAAAGCCTGCAACCTTTAACTAAACCCTTACCAAATATAGCCTACTAGTTGCGCCCCGCGGTTTTACCCGCGTAACCCGCGTAATTCCCGTTCCCGCGAGAATATCGGGATAAAAAGTAGCCTATGTGTTAATCCAGGGTATCACCTATCTACATACCAAATTTCAACCAAATCAGTCCAGCCGTTTTTGCGTGTAAGAATAACAAACATACATACATTCTCTCAAACTTTCACATTTATAATATTATATAGTAGGAGTAGAAAGTAAGAAATAGGATAGGATAGTAGGAAGTAGGATAGGATAACCCCCAGGACAGTCCATTCTACACACCCATGAAAGAATTTTTTTAAATCGGTTCAGTAGTTTCGGAGATTACCTCCGTCAAACAAACAAACAAACAAATTAAAATACGTTATTATTAGTTCCTTATGTTGAAAAATATATGAATCTAAGATGGTTAAAAGAGCACGGTGTAGGTATGTATCCTATCCTAGTGTCCTACTTCCTTCCTTCCTATACTACTTACATTATAAATGTGAAAGTTTGTTAGAATGTATCAATGTATGTATGTACGGCTGGACCGATTTGATTGAAATTTGGTCTGTAGATAGGTTATACCCTGGATTAACACACAGGCTACTCTTTAGCTCGATATTCCCGCGGGTACGGGATTTACGCGGGTGAAACCGCGGTTCGCAGTTCGTATCATAATCTTAAACAAAATCTCTCTGCAATTTGTTACCAAACAGACTTGAATTAACTTATATTTTAATACTCACTTCAATTTTAGCTTTAATTGTTGTGCAATATGCCAATAAAATGGATTATTTTAATATATTTTGTGTTTTACTTTGGATGGCCAGAACTGGCACATGAGGTATGGCCAGAAGGGGGGTTAAACTGGCCAGAAGGGGCACAAAGGACCCTTTTTTTGCTTTTTCTTATAAATAATTGTCTACGTGTGTTTGATTTCTTTTTTTACTTTTCGTTTATCAAATTAAATATATTTTGAATAACTTTATGCAATAATAACGTTCTTGAAAGCATTAATTATTAAATTATAACGCCTCAAAGTGAGCAAAACTCTTAAACTGGCCAAAACCCATACTTCTGCCAATATATCAAGTATCCGATTACACGCTTGATCTGCAACATACCGAACAGATCATAATAATTAACTGCTACACACACAAGACAAGCCTTATCCTCTACAAAATAGAGCTCAATTTCCCCATTCATCTAGTACAGCTATATATATAAACTAGCAGCACGTCCCGGCTTTGCACGGGTGTATTAATAATGCTACCGAGACAAAATATAGCCAAAATATGGCGCTAGTAAAAATGACCCAATTCAAGATCGCGCTGACGAAAACGCGCGGCGCGGAATGACCTCCCCATACAAACAAACCAACATTATAGTATAGATATAGATAAAGATAAGTATGATGTATCTTTCATGACCACCTTAAGATGTAGAAGTTAAGGTTGATATTATATCAGCAGGTATAAATGTAAGTTTATTGATTATAGTAATTACTTCCCGAATGAACGCCGCTGATTTAGATGTAGCGTTAATAGTTACGTATTATTACAATGGTAAATAGATATATCTAGTTGCGCACCGCGGTTTCACCCGCGTAAGTCCCGTTCCCGCGGGAATATCGGGATAAAAAGTAGCCTATGTGACTCGCCATCCCTTCAACTATCACCACACAAAAAATCACGTCAATTCGTCGCCCCGTTTTGCCGTGAAAGACGGACAAACAGACAGACAGACAGATGCACACACTTTCCCTTTTATAATATTAAGTATGGATGGATACTAAATCGATTGTAATGAAATTGATTGTAGAGATTTGCCTGTAACTAACACTGTTAACGTAGACAGGCTCTTTAGATTCAAAGAAAGAAAGGAAAATGTGTTTATTTTCTGTAGGACTTCAAGGATCACTTAAAAATGTAGTCTTATAAGCTACATGACTCTATTACTGTTCCAACGCTTACCTATACTATCTAAATTAATGTATGGACTCATATTATAAAGAGGTTAAATGCTGATTTGGACACCTATTTGGGACACAAATGTTTTGTAATAATCATGTTTTTTTGTGGTTTATTTATTATTTATTCTAAAGTTTGAAGACGAATTTAATATACCTAATATAATGTTTTTTCTTGTCGCTCCTATGGCAACGAAAAGAGATAGCTACAGTTTTAATATAGGTACGTATTATAGGATGGCTATAGGTTTACTGGTCCAATATGCATAAAGTAGTATGTCTTTCCTAGTTAATCAAGGGGTATGCTTTCATTAATGTAATTCTTACCTACAAATTAAGCTGTTCACATTATTACGTTACCTTTGCAACAGAAATACTTATTATTTCTAATATCCAGTTACATTTGGTGTGAATTCTGCCACATGCTGTTACTGACCCAACTATTCTACACAAACTATCGATTTTTATATTTTCTTTCCGCAATGACGAGTTTTCAATTTGCATTTAAAAAAAAATAGTTCCCTAAATCGAGATGCAGAGCTTCTACTGGTATTTAGTGTCAAAGTCAAATGAAAGATTTTTTTTTTCACTTTTTCATCGTGGACGTTTTCCCAAAACAAATTCGGGAGAATAAATAACAGTTATAAGTACGATATTAAAATCAATTAATGAAATGGATTAAATTATTAAAATGGTAAGTGCTAATATTTTAATATTTAATCAGCCTATTACAAAATACACTTACCGATAACTATTTACCACTACATTGTATTTTTCTATCACAAGGTGCGACTGTATCGCTAAAAAAACGAATGCAATTTCCATAACTTGAACAAAGGTCAACTGTCAGACTGTCACAAAAAACATCCTACCCCACAAAACGTACCAGGATGACATAACCGCGAGGCAGTTAATTAGTCGAGGAGCGGCGAAGGGCGAGGCGCGGGCGCGCTCGGAAATTGTCGTTTTTATACGGCTTCCCCCTCCCCCCTCCCGAATAATGTAACAGCATAGTTACCTTCATCTTATAAGCACATGTCGCCCTGGTAATAAAGAGAAATTAATATCTCTAGGTTAGGTATCGGCCCCCCGCAGATGATAAAACGGGGTGGCCACTTCACCGTTCGGAGGATGTGATTTTAAAACTCTATCTACTCAGCCGGTAACACCCACTGCTGGGTAAAGGCCTCTTCTCTATCACGCCACTCTTGGCGGTGTTGCGCCAACCGGATCCACTGCTCTCCTATCGCCCTCACAATATCATACGACCATCAAGCAGGTGGTCTGTATAAAACTCTGCTTAAGAAAAATTTATATAAAATATACGATTTTGATTAGATACGTTAGGGAAAATGTCGAGACGTAAGTATTCAGCAATAGCACAGATAATATAATACTCTAAATAGTTTAGTAGGGGTTAAACAAATATTTCAGAAATGAGTTTCACGCCTACAGCTTTGTTCGTAAGGTAGGTACTTAAAGGTACTCAAATGAAAAGTTTATGAACTAGCGTGTTCGTGAGGCACTAACATACGAGTAAAATACCCAAGGGTACCAATGGGCTGAAAATTAGATATTTTCAGCTCATGTAATTATCTTCCTTTTTTCTCTATTAACAATCCCTGTTTTTAGGGTTCTTAATCCTTAACAATTTATTTTCAGCCTTTTTCTGTCTCTACATTTCCATCAAGTCGTATAAAAACCATGAAATCGGTCATTGACAAAAATTGAGTAGAAAATACGTAATATCAAATCAACCATTTTATCCCGCAAAATCATAGCCAAGATCCCCCCATTTTAGGCTAATTCTCTTTACACCCCTATTCACAAGTTTATCGTCTATACTGGACTTTCGTTTCGTCTAAACATTGTGTACGAGTACCAGGGTGACATAAAAGATAGGCACTACTAGTTTCGGCCCGTGACTTGCTTTGCACCAAAATTTTAAAATTCTGTTTATACTACGAAGTACATTTCACAGTTAGCAATGTTCAGTAGTAACGGATGGGTGACAGATACTAAAAATACATACATTATACATCAAATTTCAGTTAGCTTAAGATTTTAATGGATTTTTCTGTCAGTAAACAAATGATTTTATGACTAGCAAGAAGAAGAAAAGGTATTTCCAATCGTTTTAAATTATGCTTATTATGACAGACAGACAAACAAAACTAAAATAGTAAAACTTCAAAACATCGTACAAAGTATAAGGGCAGCATACCCACGCAGTAGGTATCGCATAATGCGACCGCGCCGGCCCCGCTCGTAACAGCACGCTAAAACTGGGCGATTCGGTTTTATACACACCCCCTATAAAAGCAAAAGGACCGGGTAAAGGGGCTGTATCTTTATATCCCCCCCTACATTATGGGGGGTCTTTGGACAGCTAAAGAAATATCCGGCCAGCGGCGCCGGCAAAGTACTTTTCTATAGCTTCGCTGATTTTTCGTAATTAAGCGTTGCCTCCTGCGGTCTGAACCCCTGGTGGGTACAGGGGCTTCTTGTTGGACGTTTGCGTACATAAGATGAACATTTTGGTGTGACTACGAAAATAACCAAATCCCCATCATCATAATACATGTAGTCCGTTGAAATGTTTCATTTGCTTTGCATTTGTTAGAGGACGCAATTTTATTATTGGGGCATGTGTGGGGGGTCAATAGAAGCTTAACCTCAAGTTTGTGGGGTCGCCACCCTTGTTTCCCGGCCGCCATCTTGAAAATAGGGGTGAACACGATATCTCAGAAACTATGCGTCTTACAAAAAAATTGTCAAGCTATCATTTGTAGTAAATTGTTTTGCCTACAAATATGTTTCTATAACTTTTTGCCCTAAATCAAATATTTAAGAAGTTATAAGCAAAAAAGTGAGAAAATCTTTCTATTTTGCTCTATCACTTCACGCAAAAACGGCTAAACCGATTTGGTTGAAATTTGGTATGTAGATAGGTGATACCCTAGATTAACATAGAGGCTACTTTTTATCCCGATTTTCCCGCGGGAACGGGACTTACGCGGGTGAAACCGCGGGGCGCCACAACCTAAACCGAATAAAAAGTAGCCTATGTGTTAATCCAGGGTATCACCTATCTACATACCAAATTTCAACCAAATCGGTCCAGCCGTTTTTGCGTGAAGCTATAGAGCAAAAAAGAAAAAATTTCTCACTTTTTTGCTTATAACTTCTTAAATATTTGATTTAGGGCAAAAAGTTATAGAAACATATTTGTAGGCAAAACAATTTACTACAGATGATAGCTTGACATTTTTTTTGTAAGACGCATAGTTTCTGAGATATCGTGTTCACCCCTATTTTCAAGATGGCGGCCGGGAAACAGGGGTGGCGACCCCACAAACTTGAGGTTAAGCTTCTATTGAACCCCCACACATGTCCCAATAATAAAATTGCGTCCTCTAACAAATGCAATACTCGGCCCTCAAATTGTAACATTTCAATGGACTAATGGTATAGATTGAGAAACTACAAACGCAGGCAACCACGAGCGACCGTAAGCGGCACCAAGAGCACTTTTCATAGCACTTGAAAACTATGCATTATACTCGTATAATAATTTCCATAAAGTTTAAAATCACATTACTGAATCTTCGCTTCTGTTTCGGTGTAAATTGACGCTAAGAGCCAGTTTCTCGAACGTAATTAACTAAAAAAACAGAAAAATTAACTAATCAACAATAATTAATTGAATAAAACAATTCAAATAAACAAATTGGAGATTCTGCGACAGCGCAGAAGCTAAATAAGTACCATTAGTACTCCAAAAACTATCTCCATTACTCTACTATTATTTTCCTGCATCATGCATTGTGTACTCTACTGGCTACCAGGAGTATGTTACACCGACAGTACCAGGAATGCATCGTAGCGAAGAGATTTTGAAATTAGAAACTCAACAGAACAAAGTTCCGAGGAACGAAGGAACAATACAATGTTTATTTATATAATAAAGGTACTCATAATATACATAAAGGTGTGTTTGGCCGAGTGGGGTGTGCGTGCATGTCTTTCGATCTTGTCTTGTGATGAAGGTCGCGGGTTCAAATTTAAGATTTCGGCATTTTTCTAAACCGAAGGCAAGGGTTGTCTATGCATATTTAGCTAAAACCGATATTAAATCTGTTGCTATCTCTTTTCGCTGACATAGGAGTAACGAGAAAAAAACATTATTAATTGAATCTGTACTAATAAAATTTTCATATTTTTATAAATAAAGACTTACAAAATTTTAATATCTCTATAAAATAAATACATTTTAATTTATTTATTTTTTTAAATCAAATCAAATCAATTTTTTTAAAGTGTTCTGTCATCAAAACCTAACAAGTAATGCCATATACATAATTTTAAATATACAAACAAGTATTAACCTTTAATCTTAATTCTATGAGCCGTAAACTGAGACCTCGCCCAAGGCGTAGAGTCGTGTAAGCCGGTAAAATTGGCCGGATAAAAGCAATATAAGCATACTTAAAGGCCGGTTTACAAAAAACATCTCTGAAGAAAAATAATATTCCTACACTATTTTGAAAGTTGAAACTTTTGTCTTTTTTAAACTTTTGTGATCAGAACGCATGACAAAACATAAATTGCGATAAATAGTTTTTTAATTTTAAAGCATAAACATTTTTTTAATAGTTGTCCGTGGATCAGGCTGTATCCATGAACAAAATGTAGATAATTATGTGCTACTGTTGTAGTAAACATTACAGGAAGTAATATCATACTTTGAATTAGGAAATATCTGATCACTAACTAATTTGAAAGGAGTGGAAAAATTAAAAATTTCAGTAAACCGACATCAATTTCGTAAATAGAGACCAATTTCCGGCACTTTCGAGGTACATTTCTGATCATATCTCCAAAGATACTCATCAGATCCTCAAAAATCTTTTTTTCATCTTTAGCCTCGGCAGTGTGTTCTTTCAAACAAAAAAAAATATATCTAAAAATCTGACTATTTCATAATCAATGGTAACATCACTAGCCGCGTCTTTGGTTATAAAACGTCTTACCGCCTCTAAACCGACATTCTGACATCCGGTATAGGTACTTCATTTAGATTTGCTTTTAAACTTTTACAAGATTACTTCACTGATCGTGTGAAAGAAGCCTAATATATTTTGGAACTATTTTATATTACCTTGCTTCACCATCCAAAAGTTAGAGTTCTGATTAGATTCGAAACATGTTGACCTCTGTGGCTTAGTGGACGACGGCTTGAGATTTATAAGGTTCCGGGTTCGATCCCCGCCGTGGGACAATTTTTTGTATGATTTGCAAATATTTTGTAAATTAATTATTCCTCGTTGATGTACAAAATGTATAAGGATTTGGCTCTGACTACCTTCTTCAACGAAACTTAAATGCTGGAAAGTGTGCCTGTGTGGGTTCTGTCTAATTTTGAATGATAATAAATAAGTGTAGGTATAAGTATTTAATAATCTAAGTAAGTAGTCCGATATTATATAAGTGTATATTTAAACTAAGTAATCATTTTTAAACATTATTTATAAATAGTTAATTCTAAAAAAACATTAATAAAATCAAAAAACAAAATTACCCAATTCCCTTTTTTCCCCGAAAAAAGCACGCGGTACCAGGAGACCAGAATTCCAAAGATATCGTCAACTCGTAATCGCGCGCTTGAATTTTGGGGTTTTCCCAGCTAAAGTTGGGCTCAAAGACGTCCTTAGGGGGAACCACCCACAGGGTGACTACCCCCGGCCGAGGGAAGACAGGAGCTACTTTGCCCGCCTTTTGGTTCGTGACAGCGGCACTTAAGGGACGTACAGGCTGGCTGTATTAAAGCTGAATAATCCGAAAGTTTAAGCAGCAGTCACACCGGTTTTCACGTTCAAAACCTACCAACACCTATCTGCCGCCTTCCTAATTTTATGTCAGCGCTTACGTCATTATAGGACCTTAACTGAATTGCTAGCAGGCAGTACTCTGTTCTAGCACTTCCCATTATGATTCGATGGGCTTGCAACCTGTCACGTATAATGTATTTTTTTTTATTTCGGATAAAAAAACCACATGAACTAAAGACAATGAAGATAATACCAAACAATATTTTCCAACATAATACCTATAAATACAAGTAAAATAATAATAATATATCCTCTCCTTAATAAACGGTTCTATTCCGAGTATACAGCAGTAAATAATTATTATTAAGGAAACATAATAAGATTTCACCGTTAATATTTCTTTTCTGTAATTATTTTCGGTACTAACAAATCTAATAAGTGCAAACGATAAACCGATTATAATAATTTTTATTAGTACTCACGTTAAGCGGTTTAACGGTTTTGGGAAAATTTAACAAAATGTTAACACTTCAAAATAACTCGAATTTTTTAATTGCCTTCTTTTATTTTCATATTGAAACTAATGTTTTTCTAGCAAATGAGTTGGATGGTTGGTTTGCTACTAAGAAAAGCTGAAAACCTTCTTATCATTATTTATTGTTAGTTCTCAAAAATCTGTTGTAAGTAAATTTAATTGACTTTTACAAAAGTACAGTGAATGTTCTGTAAACTATAAGGTTTAAAAAGCATTGAGGATGTAAAAGAAGAAAAATTTAATTTTTTTTTTTCTAATCCTCTAAATATGTCTAAGTAGATAACAGGAATGGCATGTCCAAATTCATATTTAAGTACTACCCACAGTATGCAAAACTTATCATTCCATTCATAAATAACAGTTTTGCAGTCGCTAAATGATGTCAAATTTTATGCAACAAAATCTATGTACCTACCTTTTATGCCTTTTATCATTTTAAAAGTGAAGAAATAAGAAATGGCAATTTACTCGTAAAGAGCCATCGTGAGTTATGGTGACCCACATTTGACTATTGATGTCAATGTCACTGCGCCCCTGCTTGAAACTTATTGAAATAAACCGGTCAAAACCGGTTTTCAATAAAACTACGGGTTATTTGAAAAAAAAATTGAATGAGAACTCATGTTAATTTTACATAAATCCTGCAAATATTTAAGCCAATTTTAACCAATATTTAAGCCCATGTTAACTTACTATTTATACATAGAGTTTTTACACGTCAAAATAGGTAGTCACTTTTAGACAATAATAGGCTTTTTTATCCTTTCGTTACTCATACTAGCTCTTTAGTACATTGTTGTGAAAAATCTGGATTCACTAATTTCTGTCCCTTTCAACTGTAGCAAATAGTCTATGTCCTACAAACTATATGGATCTGTCACATACATAAGTATTTACAATTGTACAAAACAAACCTATAGTTCCCTCTTTATAGGTACAGCTTTGCCCTGGTGACGCTAAATCATATTTCTTGCAATACATTATTAAATTAGTAACAGTGAGTGATTTTATCCGAGCACGGATTAATCACAAAAAATCCCCATTGCCAAACTATCGGGGAATAACAGAAACAAACCGCCTAAATCTTCACAAAAGGTCGGCCCTGAAAAGGGAATATGTAGGTCCCTAACTCGAGGCCCTCAAAGGGTCTGGTCGACCCTAGAAAAGTATATAACCGTCAGGGTGGCAGGCAGGGGCCAGCTTCAGGGTGATATGGTCAAGCGTGAGTCTTACCATCGATTCAGCTTAGCAATGCTCTATTTTAGCTTGAGATTTAAAAATGATCACTTTTATACACAACATTCAAAATCCTTAAAAAATTCAAAACAATATTTTCAATGTCCAAAACGTTTAGGAACGTGCCTCTTATAATAAATAGGTACTTACGTATTTTTTGGTTCAATTTGAATGTGTGTCATATTGAATGAAATGACTACATCAGCGTATTCAGTCTTAACAACGAAATTAGAACATAATGTTTAACAGTTTTTCGAATGCACTGAATCATCGTTCTATCTATCGACGATAAAAACAGTTCTATTTTCAAAAACCCGAGCGGATATAACAATAAATATCATTCTTCCAACCATTAGTTTCAGAGGTACCCTTGCTACGGCTCTGAGAACGGTTCATATAAGCGTCTTCTGTGCCTCGGAGCCAGGGAAATGTTAAGAAGGGTCCGGGAGGGACAGGAAACCCCCCTTTCCTGTGGGGTAGGGGTGGGAAAAAATTCAGGACCGTACCCTTGGTCCGACCGACGCCGTCTGCGCCCGTAATTAGTGATGAGGTGGTGGGTATCAGTCGATGTGTACGCTCGATATCGATAAAATTATTTTTGTTCTCCGCATGCGGCTATTTCGGAGTACTTAATTCGCATAATTGTTAGTGGTTTGAACTGAGATGCGGTGAGACTGTTGTGACTTTCTGATTATTTTTGTAAGTCAATTAAAGACTTTTCATTATTAATGTTTATCATAATAGAATGCATTTTCAGAATTAAACTTTTCACAACTTTTGACACTCACTTTAAATTATATTAGTTTATCTGTTAAAAATAGTTTATTTATATATTAAATTTGCTTTCAACATGTCAGGCACTTAAAAACCATTAACTTAATTACTTAAAACATTTGAGCAAACATAAACATTTAAAAAACATGCCTGAGTCAATAGAGTTAACAATAATAAAATAATTATAACGAAGCAATGATAACAAATGATAACCAAAACTAGTCATATAATCATGCTATCGATAAAAAGGCACAGCACTAAAGATTATGACAAGATACAGCGCAGGGCTGCTAACGACGGCGGGGCTGTCAAAAGAACCAACATTAATGTTATTATAACTTTTTCTCGACACCCCTGCCATACGTGGGGGCCCTTAGCGCTGTGTGTATCCCAGAGATGGCGAAAATCCGTAATAATCATCGGAACAAAAATTCGTAACACAACGATCGGTAAAAATACAGTAATATTCAGAACAAGAATACAAATTAAAAAGTTTACTTAATAATTTTACCTATTTATTGAACCTAGTTTCAACACTATGTTTTAACGCTAGTTTGGTTGGTGTAAGATGACATACATCTTTATATAGAACGCATGAACGCACGCAACAAAATTATTAATATTTACCTAAGCAGTTATCATTTTGAATATATCATTTTAATATTCCAAAATAAAATAAAATTCTAACATCCAGCAATTTCATGCACAAAAAATACAATACATACATAACACACACATGACATAAAATCAGACGTACATTATTTACTTCTACAATAATTAGAAAAATCCGTTATCCTCACCCGCTCCGTCAATCTTTAATTCCATCCAACCCTACGACACGAATACACGACGCTTAATAAAATACTACACGCACGTTTCGCCTTAAGAAAATAGTGCTTACGCCTACTTGGAGGGAAAAAAAGAAAACCGGTTTTTATTTCACTGTCGAAATGAAAACCGGTTAATTGAGATTTGAATTTCGAATGCAATATTTTGAAAGCATTCTAAACTCAGTATTTGTTCAGAAAATGTATTAAGTATGCTTTATTATATTACACTATTTTTTTTTAAATTCCTATTACATCAAAATGTGACCAAAATCAATTTTATACCAACAAGGTATAAATTGTCTGTTGCATGTTAATTTTAATTTAATTAAAATAATGCTTACCAAACGAGGGACACTTTTTCAGAGTTATATTGGTTCTTACCTGAAAACAAAAAATATTTATAGAAAACAATCAAAAATTATTTATTATCAGGTATGTCTATAATCATTTCTAAAATATTATAATCTAAGTGCAATGGTTTAAAATGGTTTCGTATAATCATCAGATCCCTCCAACTATCTAACGGCCCTTTTCAATAACCTATCTATTTTTTGTTACGTTAAGATATTTGGCATGGTATGGAAGTCATGTCATGTCCGCAAGAATCACAGATAAGGTATTGAGAGTGGTCGTAAGTGGGGTCGGTACAACATGTTTCCCCTCATTTTCATCATTCATCTCAGGCTGAGAATTTTTTATTTGTGTGTATGTGAAGTGATTACTGAGATTATAACCACTTAAAACGGGATATTTACCATGATTCGTAGTATTTAGTTTAACCGTGATAATGGCGCATGCAACTGTGCCGAAATATTATGAAACTCATACTCGTAAATCTAAAAATCATGGTAAATACTCCGTTTTAAGTGTTTTTAATGATAAAATCGCTTTCTTCTTAAAAAATGGAAGTCTGTAGTATTCTTTTTAATTTTGGCACTTGTTTTATTTGATACATATTTCGATTTAAAATCACCCAGATAATTCCGAACAAATATCTGCAGAGGTACAGGCATCGAAGCTACAACTTGTCTTCCTTTACCCACTGCGCAACAGTGGTCATCCTAGTACTCGTATAAACTCACTATCATTATAATATTAAAATCTTTTCACAGACGTCCTGGTGTTTCCACTCGGAAGAGTATGAAAGCGTCGAACCTCCGCCGGTTTGATGGCACGGCACTTACATAATCACCATACTAGACAACAAACTTGTATATTTACGTCGGCCTAGGTACCCGGGAGACCCTTGGGGCGCGAGGCGGGTTCTGGACATTTTGTGTAAGTACGGACCCCTAGCCCGATCCCGAGGCAAATCCCTTTCGGACCCTTTTCGGAAAGGTCTAGCGACCGTGCCCAAGTCCCGAATTTGCGGATTTTTAAGGTAAAATTTATAAGGGAGGGTGGGTCCTTTACCCCTTTATGAAATGTGGCGGTTGGATTATATTTTTTCGGTTTCAACTACCCATTTCACATCAAAAACATCTTCACAAAGAACCAGAATAAAAATACTAGGATAACAGGGACGCTAATTGGTATCTGCGAACACAATCCCTCAGCGGGCATTGCGTATCGTTTATAAATAGTGTGGGGGGCTATCACGCGAGCCTCCTGCCTACCTATGCGGTCCTGGTACCCTTCGGACCCTCGTCGACCCGGCTAACTAAATAACGACGGGTATCGGGCGAAACTAAAGGAAAGTATAGCTAGTGTGGAAACTGGAATTAGGGACGGAGGGATACTGGGAAATTAACATGTTTGCGCTGAGTGTGTACTTTACTTTATTGAGATTATGTTTATGAGTCGAAAATCTCACTATTTATTTATTTGTTCACTCTGCAGTTAATATCTAGTTGATGCAAAGAGTTAATTATTTGAGACTCTACCCACCGTTATTAAAACATCATCTACAGTGCCTACACTAAGTTTTAAAAAAGACAATTAGTGGGTACCAAAAGCCTCTGAAACTTTTTACTATTCTGAAGGTCTTGGATTCCATTTTGCCCAAGCAAAATAAACATCATTGCATAAATCTTAGAACTCTGAAAATTGGCATGAATATCATCATCATCAAACTATGAAAAGTCCCCATCAATCCCATGTACGCTAAAGTTTTATTTAAGGTCAAAGATGTTGAAACTTGTAGTTTTTTCTTTAAACGGTTACATCATTTATCAAAGTACTCGTAGTTTCGGTGTAAATGTAGATCATTCAATTTTTCTGAAGTAAATACGCTTTTTTCCGTGGATTCAGCATTTTTTCAGAGAGCTATTTTAAATTTTGACTGGGGTCAATTTTGAAAACTCGCATCACACTTTACGGCTACCATCGGTATCCTTTATTGCTACGTGTAACAACTTAATTCTTCGTGAACTTCTAATACCAAAACGATAAAGCTTTTTCGACCATCCAAAGCTTTCATTTCGACTATTTACTATTAGCAAGCCCAGTTTTTGTAATATTTCGTTCAGAATCTCACAACATACCTAGGTACCAAGTTTCTTCGTGAAAAACTTTTACAAACACTCCCCTTACCCCTTTCCTTTGCATTTTGGCGCAGTTTTTTCTTAATTAATTTAAGAGTCACAAATTGATTACTTCAGTACGGAAGGTATAAAAAGCGGGGTGTACCAGGAGCGCAGCGGGCGGTAGGGGGTGCCGCCTTGCGAGTAATGTGGAAGCAGACACACGAACCCCGCTGCTACCATGCTGCCCTGGTAATGGTGGTAAAACAGGGAACATAAAATGAAGTAACATTTTTTGTAAGAGTGTAACAAAAAACTAAAATAATTTAAGAAACAAATGAAGGAGATTTTTAAAACGATGACTGTCGAACTGTCAAATTTTGTAAAATGCAACAAAAGTTGAAAGGACATTTCAGTTTTTCTTCTACCAAAAATAAAAAAAAGCGATTAATAATTAGCAGTCCATCTTTTTTCTTTTTTTTTTTTCACTAAAGCAAAAAATTTCGGTACCAACATAAGGCACAGTAGGTAAGAGGCACATCATCATCATTTTTTTTTTTTTTTTGTTCTAGTTTCATCTGCAATCAGTCTTCTGACTATAAGCAGGTTTGTGGAGTGCGTCGAGCTTGTTCAGGGAAGTGTTCCATCGATCATTTCCCGCTTTATTCAATATCATATTGTGTCTAGTTCTATGATGTGTTGTCTTTTTTCAGCCTTTTGGGATAGTTAATGGTAGTTAACTGTGCGGCTAAGGCATTGGGATGATTGTGTAGGCGTTTCTTGTATTTAGCAGAATAAAGCTTTATTTCGTCGCTGACGGTGTTGGTGTCTAGTTCGGTCTGTAGCTCATCGATCTTTATGAACCAAGGTGCATTGGATAGGTTTTTATCATTTTCTTAACCATCACCTTATATCAATTTTCGCAGTCCATACTGAGAAAGTACCAAGAAGGTCAGTTTCACAGCATGTATTTTTTATGTATGTTCACTGATTTCTCTTCTAGGTTGATGATGCAACCCATCTAGTACCATCCGAAAGTGCAGGAAATTCTCTTTTACGATATCGAACTTGGTTAAATAAAAAACTTGCCTCAAGTTTTTTTTTTGGTGACACAGAACTTCCAAGCTTGTTTTGCGCTCCGTACATTAGACGGGCGTACTAGTTATTATTTACCGGCTTTATCATTTCGAAAATTTCATATTCCCCGCACTTGGACGCTTGAGGTTCAAAAGGGGGAGGTAGTACTTTTTGCCAACAAACAGTTCCCTTAGTTTGTGCCTTTGACAAGGACGAACGGATTTTTGCATTTTAATTTTGTTTTAAGACTGATAGTAAATATCCTTGGACATTTCACGCTGCCTCATCTAGTACCGAGCTAAGCAATTGTATGCTATGTTTTATGATAACTGACTGATATCTATCTATACTAATAATATTATAAAGTTGGTTTATTTGTTTGACAGAGGTACTTAATTACTCTAAACTACTCCTAAACTACTCAGCCGATTTCAAAACTTCTTTGACCTATGTGTAGAATGGACTGTCGTCCTTACACCCGTGCAAAGCCGGGACGTGCTGCTAGTAGTACATAGATACATTTTACTCAGACATGAGGCAAATATTTGCAGATCTTACAAACATTTGTGTTTAGTATTGGTAATAGAATAGCTATGTACAGAAAACAGTAGTATGTTGCGAAAAACGAAGTGTTGGTATTCTTTTATAGTGTTGGTTTTTTTTTATATTCGTTTATTCCTCATACAACGAAACCTAATCTAAAAACAATAAACAATACCCCAAAAACCATAACATTCTGTAATTTCGGAAAAAAAAGGCAATTCTGCCTTGAAAGGCTGCGTGTTGAGCCGACATGACCAGGGGGGCAGAGGGTGAAAGAGGCTAAGAAATAATAACTACGGCACATGCAAGCGAGGGTTCGGACATGTACTCTTTGTGACTGATGTGCTCCTAATGAGTGCTTTTTAGGCTACCTAATAGTTCTGCGCTCCTGGTAGCTGAAGCTAGCTTAACTTGTAATGAGCTCAGCTAAAAAGGCCATTCTCCTCACCTCGGATGTTAGTCAGAATGGGAATGTGTCCTTAGATCCCTCAAAATCGCTAAATTCTAACTCCTAACACTTGGCAACACTAGCTACGGCGTAGCACGCCCGAAAATTGCGTGCTACGCGCTGCTACGAGAAACATGCTACGAAATATATTTTGGTCTTAAGTTGAGATTTAAGATAAGTTTAAATTATTGTGTTTATCTTGAAGTTCTTATATTAAATTATTATTTATTTACGTACATTTTAAAATCTGATTTTGTTATGACTATGTAGGGTTATAACAAATTATAATTTTAACTTCAATAGTAAAATAATAAAACGTAAAGGAAAATAACTAACAGACCAAAACAACTAAATACAGAAGTTTCTACTATAACAAAATAAAAGTGAGTTATAACAGAAATGGAATTCTTCAATGCACTAATCTCAATACTATGCAAGTGCATTGTGTTTAATTAGTGCGACTAACAGCAAAATCTAAATAAAACCACAGCCGAGACCGGAGGATGCGCTAGTCAGCCCTCACTAGGGTTCCACAGGAAATAAGATAAAAACCATTTGGTTACACTTACAATTGTGTAGTCAAACTTAACAGGCAAAATTAAAAAGAAATATGAAACCGACTTAATTTTCGTAAGGGAACAATTTTCTGCACTCTTATCAGATCGGGATAAAAGTAGAGACGACATAAATTGCAGTTTAAAGTACAAAGTGTCTTTTCCCTTACGCATCTCTTGCGAGATCTGCTAGCCTAGTGGTGCCAAGAACACAAGTGGTTTTAGTATATTTTTCGTTAAAACACTACACTCACAACCATCCAAAATCGTATGTTTTCCATACGTTTGTTTCACATGACTGTCAGACCGAGCACAGAGACTGATGTATACGTTGCCTAATATATATTTTTATCCAGTACCAAAACAAAGTTATCTTTACTTTAGTAAACAGTGTTAACACATACAGAACCCGTTCCCCGGCAGCATTACTCCCACATGGCCGGCTTCTAATGAAAGCCGCGGCGTCCGTACAGTATTAATCTTACGGACGCACCTCTTGTGGGCCCTGCTACCCTGGTAGGTGGTGCCAAGAACCAGGGGGTAGGGGGTGGTTTCCCTCGATTTTTCCTACTTTTTTCACTGCATGCATTATGCAGGAAGGCTAAATTTATCGATGCCGAAATAAAAGTAATGTAAGGTTGTTTCTATTATTTTGTTTAAATGACAGTATTCATTTTGTTGATAAACGGAAAGACAATAAAATGAGCATGGCAGCAGTTACCTATATCAACTTATTAATGGTATTAAACTATATCTAGAATGACGTGAAGGAAAACATCGTGAGGAAACCAGTTAGCTTTCTAGCAGCGTCGATGGGCTTGTAACCTGTCACTTAAGGAAAGTTAACTTCTGCAAAAAGTGGGTTTGTACCAAATATGACATGTATTTGGACATACCTCTGACTACCCCATTAGACATCTTCGAAGGATCTAAGAATTAAATAAAGATCTGAAAGAAAATGTCTACCGCTCCTGGGAACACAGTCGTGATATCATTTCATTTTTTATTTTTTTCATTTAGTGATCATACACTCGTATTTTTTACCACTTGGTCACACCCTGTAAACGGTTTAATTATTATGAGGGCTCAAAACTACCCCGTAAATAGGTCAACCGTGATAGGTAGACTATAACGAGTGCCCATTATTTTGACCAATCCTGAATCCACAAATTTAGACCGTTTGTTCTTTGGAAGTTTCTGGAAAAACTGTGATAGTTATGTTGCGGACGTCATTTTGAGAATAATAACTTAAAGTCTCATTCATAAAAACTTGACGCATTTAATATAGGTTTAAAGAATGTTTTTTTCTTGTTACTCATATGGCATAGGCATAGGGATGGAGGGTGACATAGGCCACTTTTTATCCCGATATTCCTACGGGAACGGGACTTACGCTTCCCGCGGGGCGCAGCTAGTATGGTCTTAAATCGGACACCAGCCGCCTTTTTCTCCAAATAACCATATCTCGACGTGGCACGCCACGGGGCGGCGTGGTTATTTTGAAAAATGCTACGGATTTCAGAAAACAAAAGACAGATAACGTGCTATCTCTTACCGCGTCATGTTTTGAATGTCGTCAAGAATCGAGCAGCAGGAGGTTTACCATGACGTATGATTAAACAATTCAGTTTAGGTTAAAACTTTACGGCAGCGCCTAAGCTTACGTCGAAAGCAGTTCGTTATAGGACCTAAACTGAATCGCTTTAAGCGGGCATAGTAAGCCGGCAGTTTTTCGGCTCACCTCCCGAGAAACGGCCAAATTACTGGGGTAAAAAAATACGCGATCTTGAAAAAAAATGCCTAAAAGGAAGCGAGCGACCATTAGGGTATTATCGGGTGGGGGAAAAAATCTGAAAAAAAAATGTACCACCCCTTTCCTTTCGAGTTCCGCCTTACCCCTGAGGGGTAAGCTGGGTACCCCGAACCCCGTGTGAGGAATAAATAATAGTGTTTACTACAAGTTTCACTGGAAAGCAGTACCTAGCCGTGTAATATAATGTATCAAATAATTCAAAGCCAAAGTTGTCTGGAAGAAGAAATCGCCGTGAGCGATAAGACCGCCGATTGATGGATACTGTTAATAGTAATGTAAAGCCCATTTATATTTGTGTCGCTAACTGTGTCCTCAATAAAGATATTTTGATTGATTTGATTGATTACATGCTACACGGCTAGGTGGGTCTTATCGAAGCAACTTAAAGTAAATCATACACCAAGGCAGTAAAGCTCACTTCTCAATAAATTCGTATTACAGTGACATGGCTAGTCCGTGCCATGCATGGGGTATGGCAGGTGGGTTTAGAAATTAAAGTGTGAGCCCGTGGACTTAGCACTAGTTTAAAACGTTCTCGCATTGGTAGCGAGTCTGCTGATCACTTTTCATAAATTAAAAATAATCTTAATGACTGTATCCCTAAGGTGCGGTAGACAAATTCTTTCAGATCTTTTTAATCATTCTATATCGTTTGAAAATGGCTAAGGGGGTTGGCAGAGGTACATATAGTTTATACATGCCAAAGGAGATCATTCAAGTTGGACCAAAAACTAAAAGTGCCGGCCAGTAAAAAATTATGTTGTTTCCTGTTAGAGCATATTATTCTTGAGATTTTTTGCTATGACACCTAATCCGTACAATCAGTAGTTTAGTCGTAATATAGATTTTAAAAATATTATTTTTTTCAGAAATAATTCTTAGTATTGACAGTTTAGTAGTACAATATGTCAGAAAAATGTTTTACCACCATGCTTCAAGTCAAGAGTTCAGAAGGTAAAATTCCATTCGTGACAGTTTGCAAGCCAAGCGACGCTATAACAAAGCCAGCTGGTTCCTCACCATGCTTCCCTTCGCCGTATAAAGCGCACTTTCGAAACAAAAAATCCATTGATACACGTCCGGATTCGAACCTACAACCTTCAAATCGAGAGTCGAGGCAATTTTAGATTGGTTGTGTATTTGGATAAAACTTATCAGATTTACAAATGTTATCGGGACAATTTTTTTTATTATTTACTAGCTGCGCCCCGCGGTTTGACCCGCGTTAGTCTCGTTCCCGCGGGAATATCGGGATAAAAAGTAGCCTATTTCACTCTCCATCCCATCAACTATCACAACTTCAAAAATTACGTCAAATCGTCGCTCCGTTTTGCCGTGAAAGACGGACAAACGCGCTACGCGATTAAGTACCGTTATAATTTACTAGCTGCTCCCCGCGGTTTCACCCGCGTAAGTCCCGTTCCCGCGGGAATATCGGGATAAAAAGTAGCCTATGTTACTCGTGGATAATGTAGCTTTCGAATGGTGAAAGAATTTTTAAAATCGGTCCAGTAGTTTTTGAGCCTATTCATTACAACCAAACAAACAAACAAACATATATTATAGTGTAGATAAATATGTATGTTTCCAAGTCGCGATAGTTTAAAAATAATTTCAATCTTATCAGAAGCATATAAGGTTTTTTTCAGATACACTGTGATACTACAAACATATAACACGCCCTTTTTCATCGGGGGTTTAAAACTAGTGCTATAAACTCTGGTCAATGTTATTACTAGCCCGGATAATTGTGAGTGGTAGGCACCAACTATACGAAGTACTGAGCGCCCTTTTTGGATAATGAAATCACGTGTTTTTGAAAAGTTGTAACGCTAAGTTGACATTTTATTTGATATTTTGAAAATTATCAGTCATATCAATATTATAAAGAGGTAATGTTGGTTTGTTTGTTTGTTTGTTTGGAGGTAATCTCCGAAACTACTCAGCCGATTTAAAAAATTCTTTCATCGGTGTAGCACTCAGTTGATGATGGATGTCACTTGTACAACTGACAAATTCCTAGAATAAAGAATCCATTATACCAACATACTGTTTATTAGCTTGTTCTAAAAATAATTGAAACAAATAAATTTTACTGAAATAAGGAACAAATTAAAAACAGACAGAAACAAAAAATACCTACACTATTTAAAAACTAATTTAATAAAAATAAATACTGTATTCTAACCTAGTACCTAGTCGAATAAGTGAAACTATATATTTGAAGAAAATATTTTAAAAAAAAAATCGTTAAAATCTGTTCATAAACACAAAAAATGATATAATATGCGATTAAATTGAAAAACCTTCACCTTTCTTGAAGTCGGTTAAAAAGACATATGATAAACTGGAACCCTAGTTCTTTAAAGGGGGTTTTCGTAAAAATACCACTCAATTTACTTGTATAATTTCCACCTAACTTAATTTCCTACCAACTAAAAATAATCCCGCCGTACCCCACTCACCCCCTTTTAGGGCTGTAATTATACTCACATATACCTAAGTAGACTGCGAATTCTTTTTGTTTGTTTTTTGATACGTCATAACGTTGAAATTCTAGATCGGACAAAGGACAACGGCTAACGCCCGCTTTCTATAACCAACTTATACTTCATTTATTGAAACGAGCAAATAGGAAGAGAAATAAACACACGTGATTGGTCGTGGTATTAAATGAAGTATGTATAGGGATGTCCGTAGGAATTGCGCCATAGCAATGTTGTGTTATCTTTCAAAAAGTTTCATACATTTTGTGTTGTAAACAAAGTTGCTATGGTGATGGACCTACGGACATCCGACTTGTCAATGGAAGTACTAGGGCCGACAGAACACATTAAGATTTATTCTGGGAAAAATTACATTCCACAATCGAAAAGCTCTTCTATCGAAAGTTTTAAAGTAAGCGAAAACTTTTCCAACGAAACTTTTGTTTTTATTGTCTTACAGAAAGAAATGTAATCGAAAGAGTTTTGGATTCAACAGGTTTACTATCCCCACATTAAAAACCTATATCAATTTAAATATTTAAATCATGTATTATAAGCGGTTTAATGTGGTGGGTGGACAAGTAAAGCTCATATTTTGAAGTAATTTGTTCTTAATTATTTATTTTTAGAAAACCTTTATGATGTTTTTATTCATCATTTTAAAGCATAACAATGTTGAGCGATTTACAAAAGGTTTTTTCAAAATTGATGTTTATTTATTTACTCGGTTCTCTAGTCAATGAGAGCTCAAAGTACCAGGGCAATAGAACACATAAAGATGTATCCAAACTACTGCAGTATATTACATACTTCGAGTAGTAGATAGCTGAGCATCCCTCGGGTGCCTTCCGAATACCGTACAGCTGTACTAGGACTTCATAACTTGAGAAGAGTAAGATAGCGTTAGTAGTGGGACCCGTTTAGCCGACTGTGTGAGAAGATGGGTTTTAATTACCCCATCTCTTAAAGTAAGAATTAAAAAAGCTAATGATTTCATGGGAGCTAAATATGAGAGCATAACACTATCCTGTAATGTGTGTATAAAAGTTTAAAATAAAAAATAAAATACAAATAAATAAAATATGATAGGTCAACTATCAACATTTTATTTAGGCAGCCTTAAATGAGTCAATGTTTTTAAAATCGATCTCTAAACGTGAAGAAAACTCATCACGAGGAAACCAGTTAGCCTTTCTAGTAGCGTCACTGAAATCGCAAACTATCACGTATGGAAAGTAAACATCTAACTAAATCATATCATTTGGACCAAAAATGTAATTAGACTAGAGTATAATGGACATAACTCTGATTTAATTTAGTCATATTCAAAGGATCTAAAAATGCCTAGAAATAAGATCCTATAACAGAATATATATAATATACCTATGGAATACCAGTATAAATCATTTTCATTCATAATGTTTTATCAATTTCTCTTTTGAACTTTGACGGTTCTCATTAAAACCTGAAACAGAGTGATATTTTTCTAGTGCTTTTTACCCTTCTATTTTCACCAGTAAAAGACTTCAAGGGTTCAAAAACATGACCAAATTGAGTTTGGAAGAATACGAGTAAAATAAAGGTTTATTATAAAAGCTCGTAACTAGGTTAATAAACACAAAAAGTGCCCCCTACCCCCTGTTTTTGCGGTCGCGTGTATACGAGCTACCAGGGGAGTATAGAAGCGAGGAGGTGGGCGCGCCCCGCTCCTGGTACACGTGAGCTCGACTAGGAGGCGCAACCGCAGCCTAGAGACGGCTTAGTCTTAGTACGTTTAATGTGAAATTATTAACAAAATTCTAATAAGCAATAGCAATTTTCTATCTATATTATTAGACTGATTTATATCTTACCATTACCATTTAGTTACAAGGCATTTTTAAGAATTTTTTTTCGATTTAGCACAAGAAAACTATCGTGAATTATTTTTAATCTATCTAAGACTCGTATTCAGAGACTTCACTCAAACTTGAGTCTAAGTCTAAGCATCGATTTTTGACAGTTCTCTATGAAAACTCAGTTAGGAATCACCGCTTGAGACACAATTTACGCTTGAGTATAGTCTCTGAATACGGGCCTAAGTGTATAAACGACTCGTTTTTGTAAAAAAAAAGATCTATTTAGATACCTGAAACATTTCGAATTCTGAAAATACCTACTAAGCCTTATTAGATAACCTAATTTAATGAAAATCAATACAAAACCATTTCTTGAATTTGGTACACGTTATTAATTTCATCACATAAGTACCCAAATTAACCCTAAAGATATTAATTAAGAAACAAAAACATTACAACCTTCTTTCTGGGAATAAGTAGAGCCCCCAGTACTACCCATATGAGAATATACCAGGCGCCTCGGCGGCGACTCCCGACTAATTTAGTTAAAATTCCTAGCTGTTATGCTTGCCTGGTAAGTGCGGAGTAAATGACGGGAGGGTAGCGAGACTAACGCCGCTCCCCGGCTTGGCACGCGCATTGTAAAAGCTTTGTATGTACTTACGGAATAATTAACGAGCTTGTAGCACGGGTTTCTGTTTTAGGAAATTGTTATTGAGATGGTTTTTGCGAACCCGCAACCTCTTCCGTCTCGTTGTCATTATTAAGAGACTAGCTGCGCCCCTGTACTACCTGTGGTGAATAGTTCCCTTGGTGATTACCGGAATCAAAAGTAGCCTATATGTTAATCCATTTTATAACCTACCAAATATCATACAAATTCGTTCAGCCGTTTGAGCGTGAATAAGTAACAAATATTTTATTTATTTCAATGTATAATGTGACAAAAAAATAGAACAATACCATTCACAATACATGAACGCGTAGCTTCGTGTTCACCTTAAAAGCGACTTATTTTGCATTACTACAATAGTTTCGTGCTGACAAAGAGAATTCAATATTTTTTCTCTCTTTCACACTAATGACCTATCTTCTAACTGACCTACTTACTTTGTGTGACGTCGCCCCATAACATGCACAAAATAAAATTACCACAACACATTCAATTTTAAAAGTAATTCATATGCCTCTACATACAAAACTCGTATCTATCAACGTGAAGATACAGCTCAAATTTAAATTACAACAAATAGTTTAACCCTGTAAATACGAGGGGTCGAAAGGACCCCTGATGAAATATATCGATCGTATGGTATTTAATTATGGTGAATCTGATTCAAGGTCGCTGTATGCAAGGGGAGCTTCGAACTTGCAAGTGAATTTAAGATAAATATACAATTTTTGAATGTCAAAGTAATATCAGATGCTGACAAAATAATGAACCGGCATTGTAAATTTACCTATATTATCTTTTGATTTGCGTATGGGTATTTAACAAATGAATATTATTAACTACAGAGTCTATCTCTGTGGTTATTGATAAACTATAAGAATTTATAATTTTCTAAAATAGGTACTTAAAAATGACTTTGACAGTTTGGTGATGAATGAATATGCAAGCATTTTATTAGGTATTCAGTAAAGTTCGAGAAAGTGTATCTTAAATGATGTTGCACTTATTAGAAAAACCAAACAGTGCAAAAGCTCTTCTACCGCGTCTTACACTTCGCTTGTCAAAACTTAAAATGTATTACGCAATCATCATCTCCCTGCCCTTATCCCACTAAGTAGGGTCGGCACAACACGTTTCTTTCTTCCATTTGCCTCTATCACTCGTCATCTCAGTACTAAATCCTTTCACATAATATATCTGCATACACACAGTCCATCCATAAAGATGGATGATGTGTATGCAGATTTGTGTGTGAAAAGAGCTTGAGTAACTATTTGTATTTCGTGAGGAAATAAAAATTTGGATAATACTTTAAGACATTTTAAGTCTTTTCTTAAAATGTCTTACGTAATCAAGATGGCGATCAAAAATCCGGATAATATGCCTCACGAAATACGAATAGTTACACAAGCTCCTAATCTTCCACATCAAAGCGGTCGCACGGTCGCGACTGGACGCCGACGAATAAAATAGCTGTTGTGTTATTAACGGCCCCCGAGAAAAAAGGGGGTGGCATGGGGTACGTTTCGATGGAAGCGGCTAAAGTATACTTATATTTTATTTGGGTATAAGCGACCCGCGTCGGCTTCGCCCGGGTTAATGCTTTCACTAGCTTTTATACTTTGCGCCAACGCCCAAGGGTGGCAATGAGAGCGTTGTGTATTAAAACACTAAGTTATTCTCAAAAAACTAAAATACTTAAAGAATCCGAACGGCCGAATACTAAAACTCTAACTAACGTAAGTATCTGAGATACAGTCGTGATCATATTTAATTATTTTTTTAGTTTACGTCAGCCTGAAACCACATTAATTGAGGATACGGTTTACCAAAACATGTCCACAACCTTAACAGCATCAATTAAACCAATTAATCCATAACGTATCCAGCCTCTTTACCGAAGTACCCGAGAAAAAAGGGGGTCGAATATCCACACAGGGGGTCGGCAATGGACTGAAGGAGTCCCAATCAATCTTACAAGTCGCTGCGATGCTTAGGGAGAGGGGGTAAAAAGGCCCCGCACTTTTGGGGCCGGGTAGGGACGATACCCTCTTATGGTACAAACTGACCCTTAGGGGGGTAAAAAGGTCAGAACATAAAGTTTTTGTTGCCACGATATTACAGTGGATACGGTTCTGTCATTTTATTTCTGTATTAATGAATGTAAGAGTGATTTGAGGGGAAATTATAGAGATACTCTTGGCTTGTGAAAATAGTAATTATATAAGCAGACATTTAAAATATACGAGTATTAACAAGAATAACTTGAGTAGGTACCTTTACAGAATCATTAAAATGTATGAAAAACCCAATCAATAAATAAATATTTATAATAAGTAAGTATCTTGAACTCAAAAGTGTGTTACTCATAGTGAAAGGAAAAAAAAAGCAACATTTAATATGCGATTTAGCTAATATAGTTTCACTGGTCTAACTGGGTAAGAATCGTCCATAGAACTCAAAAACATAATCATTATCAACATCATCTTTTGACTGTCGTACCTTTAGGCACTTATGATCTCATTTAAAATACTCTTATGACAAAAATGCCAATGGTTTTCCCAAACTATCTATAATTCGAAGTCGATAACGCAACAAAAAATAAAAGAAAAACCACCATTAGAAAACTTAGCGTCGGAGCCCCGTTTTTGTGTCTTGTCTAACACCGTAACACCCTCGTGGGGTAGAAGGGACCGGGTGGCCACCCCCGCCCTGAGCGAGAAAAATGAGTTAGAAAAGATGCGGTGGACGATTATGGCGTGACGGTCCTTTGTGAGGCATTCGTCTCCGAATCAATCGCACGGTCGATCCGACCCACGGTGTCAGGTTGTTGGCTGTAAATCAGGTGTGGCTCTGATGGGTTAGATAGATATAAGTGTTCACTTGAAGTTAAATTCTTAACATACCTAAGCAATGTTTAATTTTAAATGTGGTCCGAATGATGCTATAATAATTTCAATAGTTTTTTGCTACTAGGAACCTACAAGTAGATAATAGGGTAACAGGTAATCACTACATAGTATAAAACAAAGTCGCTGTCGCTGTCTGTACGTCTCTCTCTATGTATGCTTAAAGCTGTTAAACTACGCAACGGATATTGTAGACTACAGATCATCGTAAAATACCTAAAAAAATCCAAAAAAGACTAATGTTTCGAACAATAATGACAGAAAATAAACAAAAATTTAAAATAAATATTAATTTTAACATTGAATTAAAAGAACATTTTCATTTATATAACCTACCACTATTATAGTAAACGATCGAACTAGTTTCAGACAAGTCCAGATCAACTTGAGGTCACATCGACCGCGGGTCAAACCTACCCGCGCACAACTTTGCACGGTTACAGAGGTTAAATAATAGGTCCTCGTAGAGGAGCTGCGCCGCCGCGGCGGCGCAGCTCCTCTACGAGGACTGAAATACTACACTGTCCATTGTTTATACCACGAATCATCATTGGTATTTTCTTTTACAGATGATTTAGGTGGCGTCAGTTAAATTAAAGAATGCTATGACGTATTATTATACAATTCAGTTTAGGCTGTGGTTTAGGTTCTAACTGTCGATTCTCGACGACTTTCAGAACATGACGCGGTAAGAGATTGCACGTTATCTAGCTTGTCGTGTTTTCTAGCTTGTTGTGTTTTAAAATCCATTGCGTTTTTCAAAAAACCACGCCGTGTCGTGCCAAGTTAAGACGTGGTTATTTGGAGAATAAGGCAGATGATCAATTTTTTTTTTTCTTAAATGATTAATTTGCTTACAGTTCGTACCCGACTCGTTCCTACAAGCAATCCATACCATCACTACTCCATCTTCGATTCATACGTTTATTTTACGAAATTGTTTGCGCAAAAATAATTCCGCTGCGGTCTGTGTGTTATTGTTAAAATATCTTTTTACGAAATTCTCTAACTTTTAAGGTTTGTGGGTTGTACCCCTAAAGGGCTTTTGTTATCCCTAAAACGGGTGTTGGACCTTTCCATTGGTCATATCAAAGGGTTAAATAAATGATGAGCCCTTTGGAATGTCCGAATGTGAAATTATTGAATCGTTTTCAACCAGTTGATAACAGCATTTTAGATTACACGATGTATAATTATTATAAGCATCAAATCAAATCTGCAATCATTAAATATAAGATTAACTTCCTTTGTACATGGGGCTAGTCGGAAGGAGGACTACTTTTACAATAAGGTCACACTATTTTTTTGTTTTACTGTTTGTAAGTCCATTATCGATTGTATTTGAATACAAACTACCTTGATTATTTTATGATGTTGTCTCTCGCTATTTTATGTGTGTATCATAGCTATGTCCACACTGTGCCTAAGTATCTATCCCTACTTTACATCAACTAGAAACGTTCATGAAAATGCTCTTAAAACTTTACCCTCTTTTGTCTTTTGCGTTCCTAGTATTAACAATAATCTTACCTTATTCATCTCCAGTCGTTCTTGGAAGTTCATCCTCATACTCTTCAGATAGGCCGTCGTGATGGGCACACTATATTCACAATCCTCATACTCCGACCTCCAATTCTTCAGAAACCGTCCATAACCATCAACAGGCAGCAGTTTTCTACGAGAAGGCGACCTCCTCGGCGGATCTTTACTGGTCAGATTAGCGACATCTAGCGGATTGAACTTTTTCTTCTCAGTCGTATCGCTAGCGTCTTCTGCTGCCCCAGTACTTTCGTCTAAGTTTCTCTCTTTTTCGGACGGACTGTCAGCTTTGACATCTTCGACGTCAATCAAGCTGTCATCTTTATCTATTTCAGGGTCGGTTCTGATCGGCTCCCCTTCTCGGAAAGCTGGGTCTACCGGAGAATTTCGACTGAAGTTCGGACTGAAGGTTTTCTTCGAGGTTAGTTCTATATAAGTAGGCGGGTCTTCCACTTCCACTGGCTTTGGGCTCTCTATTTTCTTAATAGGTTGCAGTTCGGCGTATAATTTCGGTTCGTAGTAGGTTGTGGCGTCGATTTCCGATTCCCAGTTTCTGTATTCTGGCGCGGGGAGGTAGGGGATGAAATGGCGGGTTGGTGAGGGGGAGGGGGTAGGCAGTGGAGGAGGGGAAGTGCTGCGCGGGCGCCGGGCACATTCCGCACATCCTGTCAGGAAGCGGGTAACGGCTTCTCGAGGGAGAAAAGCGTAAGTTTCCGTTATCTGGGGACAAAAAAATTAAGGATAAAGACCACACACGTAAGGTGCACAAGATGCACTAATTTGAAAAGCACTCTAGTGTACCTACTACTTATTTACCTAATATGTAGAATGTAGATCTATACGAAGTTACCATTAAAGATTTCCATAATATTCCACTGTTATTATTTACATCAGTAGAAAAGAAAAATATTTGAATTAATTTTAATACCTAAGTACTTAGGTACTTACTTATCTTAAAGCTCTAATAAGAGAGAATCTAATTTTTTTTTTTGGAATAACTGCAATTCTTATGACATATTTTAATTTGACAGTGGGTAATAAAATAGAAAAATGCAGAAAAACAATAAAAAATATTTTCAAGCAATGTCCAACCAGCACCATCTGGCGGTTGGGGAGAGTATCAAACTGCAAGCCATATTTCTTTGTCCGTGCTTTAGGGAGCGCCTTTTCAGTTCGTTGACCAACAGTTCAAATAAAATATACTAGATGGCGCTGTTGTCAATTTTAAGACTTGGAGAAAATTACTAGTTAGCTTTTATTTATGTTGTTTAATTAAATATTCTACTTACAGTTCTATATGTTCGTTTCTGTCCTGCATGTTTCCCTGGTCTGCCTTCAAGTTCCACGTGAACCGTATAAATGATGTCGAAGAAGTTTTCAACGATTGCCACTTTTCGGTAGACAGGCTCTTGGTTTGGCGCGTTCTGGAGCAAAGAAAAGTATTTGTTACTTACTAGGTACTGGATTGGAAGTAGTAAATGGTTTGTAGCTTATGGAAAACTACACAGTACCTGAATCTATTTATATTTTAGATCAACAAAACAATAAGTTGCAATAAACATGAAAAAGTAGAAAGAAAGAAACTTAGTTTGATGAATGCTCATAAATAGCTGTGCGCTGTGTGACAACGCTTTTCATCTAAAATTATCATTAATTTAAGTAGTTTTTTAGTACCTAATGTCGCACCGCACACCAACACCGCATATTTACAAAATAATTCATAAAATAAAACTTAAAGACCGCACTATGGCGCCATCTATACATGAATTTGCAAAACTAAATTATGTTTCAACTAGCCTGTAGATGGCGCACGGCAAGCGTCACAAGTGTTCCACATATTCACACTAGGTGGCGCTATCAGTCCAGTTCAGTTAATACTGCAAATATTATAAGATTTAAACGAAGGCGAACTTCGCCTAGCGAAGTACCTAGGGAAAAATATAAATACAGATGCTATGCTGACAACTTCACTGTCGAAATAGGTACCTAGTAACACACAGTAAGATTAGATTGTGCCCTGCCAGCATAAGCAATTCAACAGTAACATGACAGGTCGGCATTAATGAGCACCGTGCATTCTATACCGGGTGCAAGCCATCAGGCGCGCGGGATATCGTTACCCGGACATAGGGTTGCCAAAAATATAAATAAATAGACCATAGGTACATCTTTATTAGATGATATAATACACTGTCAGAAGAAAATCTTTGCCGAAATTTAACGGGACACTGTACCTAGTAAGTAGCTGGGACAGTGTTGTCATATTAAAAAACAAAACATCCATCAATACCTAGGTAGTACATGACCGAGATTTAGACCGAAATAGCTATATCTTTTAACTTTGCATACATTTACGTACCTACATAGAGGTAGTAGACCGGTACATTATGTGCAAGTTTGTAGTACCAATGCCTCGCATTTGGCAGCCCTGTCCCTTACCGGACGGGACGGTGATTAGTCGGCCGGTGTAATTACCGCGTCCCGACTGGAATCTGGCGACTAATGGGCCCGCACCTAAATAAATTGCAATGCCGATGATTTGGCCGGATCATTCGGTTCAAAGAAACATCAGTTGATTTGAAGTTTTGAACCTTAGAATAATATAATGCCTAGCAGGTACCTAAGTGAAATTAGGCTCTCTCTAAGTAAACTGATGGATGAAAATTGTTTGTAGTGATCACAATACCCATAATCAATTACCTAACAAATTCTTCTTCTTTTGTTTCTGGCGTCTGTAACATAACAGGGTGTTGTCTTGTCACAACTCAGATGAATGTCACAATACGGACGGAGACAAACGCGACACTGACAAGTTGTCAGTGAAAACTGTGTGTGACAAGTGTAAAATTGGTGAAAACCACTTGTCACGTAATTAGGCGGGTCCACCGCGCGAAGCTTACTGCTTCCTCATTGGCGCGAAGCAACTTCTTAATTTTGGAGATGAACTGTCTTCGAGAAAAGTTAAGCGTCATCATCATCATCCACAGCCCAATTTTACCCACTGATGGGCATAGGCCTTCCTAAGCTTGTGCCATCCACTACGATCCTGCGCCAGTCGCATCCATTCCCATGTCAAGCGTCATCTCTCTTTTATCTTCTCTTTTTACTGACACGACATTAATGAAAGGAGATAACCACAGAGTATAGCACTAGGTAAGAACTAATGGTGCTTGCAATTACGCGGCGCCACGCCACCATTCCCGCCGAGTTCGCCCGTTCGCGCCAATTAGAGGCTGCCAGGCTTGCGCCACTTGCGCGCCATTACGTCTTGGCCGATGGGACTTCAAAATATAAATAAAATAATATGAGGATAGAAAATTCTGACGCAGAGCCTTCTGCCCTCGCCAAAGTTTTGTGAAGTTACAAAGATCTCAGAGAGCATAAAAATTCATTCGAAAAAAAGGATAGAATAATTAAATAACCTGAATAAGTAAGTACTTACTCACTTACCTATAAAAAAAATAAAGTGGCAAGTAGGTATTAGCTACGTTACCAGAATTGACAAAAAAGCTCGAACGCACTTATATTTTTTGGATGAAGATGTAAGTTCGTCACCTCTTGCAAAGTAAGTCAAGTCACGGAAAGACCATGTTTGACTGGGATAGTACCTAATTTTAGGATCCGAAAGGGAAGAGAAACGGAAGGAAGAAGTTAGTATTCTAAATAAGTAGCGATAGGCTTGAAATTACCAAGGGTGTCAAAAACTAATTTCTTCTAATGCAACAACTTTTCAAAATGGAATTAGTTATTTTGCATTTTATGAAACTGGCCATTTTTATCCAAACCACAGAATAAAGATGAACTAATCAATCTCCAAACACCATTAAAATACCACTCGTCCGATCATTACCGTTGCAGATACTCACCGGCGGTACCAGGCGATCATAAATAAAAAGAGATTGGATTAAAAATTACTCAGTAAACAGTGGCTTCCTTAGATTACAATCGACAATCGGCAACAGGTGGTGTTGTTCACCTGTATTGTCTGGGAAGTTTGTTTTGGTTAGCATTTTTACTTTGATTTAGAATGCCAGGGATCGTAGATTTTGTATGTGGCTCTGACTATCCCTAAGATACTTGTCTTATCTGCAATATTGAAGATCAGTGTTTGTATTATCAGTTTTCAAGTGGTAGTAAGTACTTACTTATAGTTAACATTTTCTTGCTACCGAGTCAAGTAAGTACCTATTTCAAATACTTATACCTACATAATGAATAGTTTATTCTGGTTACTGGGACTGTCTGGCCACGCTGCACTAGGTTATCATAGGTCCTAACTCCGTATCGAGGATACTACCTGATGTAAGTACTTACCTATTTAATACATACTACGATAAACTGGTAACATGACAGGGCCCCAGACAGTACCTATAGGTTTTCTATCGTAATCCCATTTTATTCCGTTGAGAGCCTAGCTTTGCACATCTGAAAAAATACGTTCAGTGTTCCCGGCACGTTCCAGATATTATCATTGATCGCCTGAGCGCTATGGGCTCCTGGTACCCGCGGGACGGTGCGACCCGATACCGCAACGATCCCGGGTCCGGTTTGCGGGAAATAGAAAATATTTAGCGCTACAGAAGAAAGTATGTAAAGCTTTTGACAAAAACTGAAAATCAAGTTTTATTAATTGGGTTATTTTCAAAATAATTGTACAGAGTGACACAAAAGAAACACAAGAGAATTGTTACACACAAGAAAAATGTTACACAAAATAATTATAAGCCACTGTTCATAATGATTTTATTTTTACCTATAAAATTGAGTAGAAAGAAGCAAGTACAGTAAAAAGTTTTTCTGACGTTCTGCTGCAGTCATCCCCATTATTTTTCGTCACCTAAAAATAACCCATTTAAATTAATACTAACATCCAAGTTTTGCACAGGTTTACTTTTGAAAGGATAATAAAAAAAAATCTATAGGTACAAACAAACGAACGAACAATCTAACTTCACCTCGTTATAGGTAATATTCCTTAAGTATAGAGGGCTAGTTGTGTAATTTGTAAAAATTTACACCATTATAATTTATAATAGTATCTAATAGATTATTCATCACATTTTCTATTCCCAACTTAAAATAGTTATTTTATGCTTTGTAAATGCAGCTTTACCTATGATTTTACGTCACACAAAAGAAATGTAACGGAGTATGTTACACATTGGAACGAAAAACCAAGATGGAGACACAATAAAATATTCGTAACAAAAATTATACCGTCAATAGGCTAGTTGACTTATTTTTAAAGTGGGTCTTAAATAATTGATAATTGTTCTATTAGACCAAAATAAACATTATTATGTTTTTTGAACCATGAAAACAGCGAAATTTGATTTTAAAGTTTAACTTTTCATAATCATCCAAAAACGCTGTCAGCCATATTAGTCAATAGACTATCTGTGCTGTGACGTCATACGTATCGTAAATAATCATTTGACATTTTAGAAATGTATGAAAATGACAAAGTGACATTGGTTTGTTTACATCACATCCGGGAGTTTAATGACATCACATCCGGCTTTAATGGCCGACAGCGTTTTCAGCTTTCGAAATTAAAAATATAAACAACAATTTTGCAATTGAAAATATGCAACCATCTTGAACTTTAATTAACTGAAATCTATATAGTGTGGTTTCGTAAGTCAAAAACCGCAGGAAATACCAACTTATTGTGCTAAATTTGTTATGAGTCAAGTAGCCTATTATTGCAAACTATCATCTTTACCATAATGCTACTGAATAAAACTATACAATACATTGTAATGCTTGTGATTATCATCAGAACTTAGCAAGATATCTCGTTACACAGACACAATAATTTTTTTCATTAAAAACCTGAACCACCACATTTCGTCGAATAACAGATAAACCACAAAGGCTGCGATTTATTTTGTTAGGTTGGCAGTTCCGTGCAGTGTTGCAAGGTTTGAAAAATTATGGATGCGTTCACTACTCGCAAAATATTTCGATTGGGAACAGTTACAAACTCCGTTACACAAAAGAGCGAAAAACGTGACCACAACTTTAAACTTAATTAAATATATGACATTTTAATATTTTAACACCTTTGTTACCGATTTGAAATAGAACAACATTTTGACTAATGGTTTAAAAACTTTTTACAGTAATATTAAAAAAAAAAATATATTAATTCATGCATTTAAGTCGTCCGCACCGACGTGACCAACACAAAATTTGTACTGAGAGTAAAATTGGCAAAATTTTCTGTGTTGATTTAAATATAGTAATTAATAAAAATAAAACTAAATAATGCATTAGATTTATAAAACGATGTTCAAGCAACAAGAACCTACAATTTTGAAACCTGTACACCACCCAGTTTTTTTTTTATTTCAAATTGAATCCGTGACCATAATTTTGTGTAACTATGTACAATTATTTTGAAAATAACCCAATTACAGAAGTTAATTTCAAAGAAAATACTGAGATACAAGTCGCGCCACGTAAAAAGAACGATGAACGAGCAAACCCCCTTTGCATATTGGACCTCGTAATAACTAGTGACAAGTCCAACAACCTAGTAATAAAATTGTAACTTACAGCGCCAGCAGAACGGTACCGATAAATTTCCCGCTAGTACCTAGACTACCTACATACCTAGACTGTACTTAGGTCTAGTGCCGAGCGCCAACAAGCATCGTCATTAGTGCCGAAACGAGAGGAAACCTAGATATAGATGCTATAGGTTCTAACTATAGGTCTGTTTCTGCACATATTGTACATCTTTGTATTTATTTTAGTACTAAATTACTATATTTTCTTGATGATATAAGTCGGCTTGTTCATAAAAAAATGAAAATTAATCCAGGTTTAATGTTTTTTCCTTGGCTCCTTTTAAATCTGTTGCTATCTCTTTTCGTTGTCATGAGTAATAAGAAAAAATCTTTTAACTTTTATTAGATTGACATTTTATAAATAAGACCACTAGTATACAACCAATTCTAGTTCACGTTCCACAAACTCCCAACTTCTACAGGCCTTGAATATAGAACCCTTTCGCAATAAGTTTCACGGCAGTCAGTTCGGCGATAGAAGTTCAATCACAAGGAGTTACTGCGACAAGATTCCTGGTAATGAACTGGAGAAGTGCGCGGGTGCCGCCTGCTCGAGCGATACGATACGAACTTTGTAGGGCTGTCTCAGCGATTTATAATCACTTTTTACTCTTTAACCGACTTTGAAAAGGAGGTTCTATGTAAGTACGTCATACTAAAAAATACGTCACAACTATCAATGATAGAAAAAATATCACAGGGAGCGGTAGACATCTCTTTCAGTTCTAAATGTCAGAGGTATAGTCCAGTCCAGATACATTATTTAAATTTTGGGTATGTATGTACTATGTATGTACCAAATATTATTTGGTACCATACATACCCTCATTTTGCAGAAGTTTACTTTCCATTCGCTCCCTGGGATAAAGTCGTGATCATCATATTAAATTTTTTTAATAAATAAATATTTTTCTATTCTATTCTATTTCTTTTTGAATCAATTTTGTTGTGTCAGCCCTGCGGTTAACGCCCTCAGGCGGCACGCCCGGCATCAACGCCGGAATCACCTGGTCTCGGCTCTCGCAGTTTTACGAGCCGCTGTCTCGGCCCGCTGCCACCTGCTAGTGATGGGCGTTTATCGATACAAATAAAGAAATTAATATCGATACTATAGAAATGCGGTCTTAGTCATAGGACCAGTAAACCTATATTAGCTAAAACTATAGTTAGCCACTTATACGAAGGAAGCTAAAACCGATATTAAATCTGTAGCTATAGGAGGATTTCGTTGTCATAGGAGTATAAAAAAAAAACATACATACTTATTAAATTGACAAATCCAATTAAAATGAAAAGACAGAAAGCTTTCTCCGAATTTTGTGGCAATAATGTACTCGCGCGAAAGTTGACATGAGAAAGAAAGGGGTGAATGTTGATGGTTGATAGAAGGCAATGAAAGAGGAATACTGTTGTACCATTCCCATGTAATGTGAGATAAGGCCAAGAAGATGATGACCAGACCATTCGCTCGTCACTCGTCACTCAGTGCAAGACACGACAGTCGGAGACGGCGCGGCAGACTTGGAAAAGATGGCGATACGATCTGGCATTCAAAATTCGAAATTGGAATCTGGTATCATAGGGTATCAATGAATTTTTCGTTTGAAAAATTTAGACATCTTCAAAGGATCTAAAAGATCTATCGCCTCTTGGGAATAGTCGTGAAAGCAGGATTTTCTTTAAACTTTGTTAAAATGTGTAAAAATTAAACATCGACATGCACCCCTCACTAGCACACTCAGCCGGGACTCGAAGTGAGGCGATGGAATTAAATCGCACGCACGACACCCCCTACCTCCCCCCACCCCCCGCTGTTGCCTTGCCTTTCATACATAGCAATATTTCGGTGTTTGTCGGTGCTACAAGCACAAAGGCTTGATAGCACCGTGTAGCCCGTAATAATGACTTTGTATTTAGAAATTTTGTTTCCATATTCGTAATTGTTGAGAAACGTATTGCGTAGCTTGTCGCGAAACAAATGCTAATGAATAAATCAAATGTGACAGAATCGCGAAAAACATTTTCAGTTTTGAAGGTAAGGACATGCAGAAGCAGCGTCAAATGTGGTTTACTGTCAAATGTGACACTTTACTGTCAATTAAGACAGTTTTACTGTTGTATTTTTAAGTTTACAGCCAGTCTCAATAACCTATCTATCTTTGGTTTATCTTACTAAGTGTAAGTACAGATTCTTTAAAATATTATTCTGCGAGTCTCATCCAAATGGATAAGAACAAACAGACTCTACTCTCAGTTATTGGCTTCACCCGGATTCTTACACAAACAGTGATTTTTCAAATGGATTTTTGCCGAAGAATTAAGCTCTAGACTTATGTTTATATTGCTCTACAATTATTGTAAGTTGTAACATTGTCCGTCCTGACTTTTAAAGTCGTTAAGCCACGACGATGGCTTATAGGTGATTCATAAAGATTGTCAAAAGAAATGATTTTTTAGTGAAAAGAATGTTATTTTTTTCTTGTGACTCTCATGTCAATGATAAGACAGCAACAGATTTAAGAACCGTTTTAGTTACTTTACCTAAAACGGTTTTTTATATTGTCTTATTTTCAAAGAAACATTGTCGGTATCTAAATCTTCATTTTTTTACTCTAGTAATTTACCGTTCTGTTAATATACTGTCATCAGCTCTAGTTTAATCTAGACCATCTAGACATTCCCTTTGAAAAACCCCGAGGTATGTACTAAATCAGATTAGACCACCACACATAAATTATGCAGGACCTTGTAGGGTGAGTGAGGGACCCACAGGAATTTATAAGTCAACAGGGGGCATGACTGTGTTAGATGACATCTTGAAGGAATAAAGGGATGACAATGAATATCGAATAAAAGAAAATTTTAGAAAACTGACCGAGATCTGAAACTACCGGCTTTGTTTTTTCATGCCTTACTTTGAAAGGAAGAAAGAAAGAAAAATATGTTTATTTCGTAGGACCTCAAGGATTGCTCAAAAACGTACAGTCTTAAAAGCTAGGTGACTCTATTGCCTGTTCCAAAACAACTCCCTACACCAGGGAAAAATCAGGCAAGAACCTGGTGGTCTGGGCCTAGCTTTTTTTTAAGCAATCTCTGTTTGACTGGCTTCTCACCGAAGCTTGATATTAGATTGTCAAAGGATCGCTTTCAAAAAGCCAGGCCTACAGGTTTCTGCGTGATTATAATTATTATTAATCCCTGGTGTAGGTAAAATAGCCTTTTTTTGACTTGGTCGCTTTTCCGAGCTCAACTTTAGTATGGAATCGTTGAACGATTCCGTAGTAAACTTAGCTTCTGAACATTTTTATTTTATAAGTCGTACAAATCATTGTTGAATTCGCGAACAATCCTTGCTTGTTTACAGGAACATACGAACCCGTAAGCCACGTGTAAGAAGACGTGAAGCCAAGCAACCCGTGCTATTAGCTGTTTCGGGAATATTGAGGAAAATGTAAATGAGATGTCAAATAGAATTCGAAGGTTCATTTTCTCTTTGTAGCAAAAACATGTTATTAATTGTGGTATTCATTTTTGTTTACTCCAATTTCGGTAGAGCTTTTTACAGCACTCTCGAGATGTAAGTATTTCTGTTCATTGTTACGAAGATTCTTGTCAGGAGGCTTACCACGACGTACGAGTATTATTAGGTTCTAACTATTCTAACTTTACATCAGCGCCTTAGCTTACAACAAAAGTAGTTCATATTAGGATCAAACAGAATCGCTTTTAACGGTCATAGTAAGCCTCCAGATCCTAAATTTTAAGGTAGTTAACAGGAACTGTTCACTTCGAGCAGGTAAAACTGCGGGGCTAAGCTAGTAGTATTTGTATTTTTTTCCTAATCTGATTTTAATTACTTGATATTAAATGCACAAGCCGTGTGAAGTCAAAATAAAGAAAAAGAGCACCGTGAAAACACAGGCCACAGAAAGCTTAGCAAATCCCCTAACACCACTATTAACACCGGCAGGAACAGGAGAGACCCTACTTCAGAGCAATGAAAACGAAGTTTCCTGAGAATATCATCACGAAACTTCCGTTTATATATGTGAACTGTTACGAATTCAGTATCAACCCAAAATAATATTAAATAGTATTTAACACAGATGTGACGTTCATTCATAGTAATTTATGTTTTAAATATGTACTTATTTATACTACCAACAATGCCATGAAAGCAATTATTATTTTTATTTAGGTACCTAGTGTACCTACCGCCCGTCGTCATCTCGCTCGACGCAGACTGATTACTTACAATAAGTCCCAATTAGAACGACCGGGATAAAAAGTAGCCCATGTCACTCTCCATCCCTACAACCTATCACCATTTAAAAAATCTTTTGATCCCAAGGCCTCACTCAAATGGCTAACAAATCATTGCACAGAAGTTCGTATAAATCGATAATTCGCGACGACAATCTGTATAATTCTCGCCTGGCAGCGATAATTCACGCTTCGCTTCGATAATTGAATGATGATGGCCCCGGTCGCCCCGAGCGGTCGTATTTGCACCCGGCCGGCGTAGAATACGAGTATAGTACAGGGTAGATTAGATTTGATCGAGGTACAGATAGTTAGTAGTAACTATACTCAGCGTTAGCGGTACAATGCGGTTTATATGCGCTTTAACACAAGCTTTAAACGGTGAAGGAAAACATCGTGAGGAAACCCGCGGCTAGTCAGTCCCACACGTATTGACCATTGTCTTTCCTGTGGATATGGCCGGCTATGCTGAGACTGCTGAGAGGGTGGTTTAGGTGCTGGGCAAGCCTATTCCATCTCAACAATGTCCCAGGCACTACAGTGTCCCGTTAAGTGTAGGCAAAGATTGCCTCCTGCCTGACGCTGTATAAATCATCTACTATGAATGCAAAGGCCTGAGTTTTTTAGCGGTACAATTAACCGCCCACCTCGATTTTTCTAGTTTGAACTTTACCGCTGCAGTATGCAAGTGCTTTACAAAGGGCTCTTGGCGCCGCTTACGGTCGCTCGTGGTCGCCTGCGTTTGAAGTTTCTCAAGCGATACTATGTATTATGGTGATGAAGATAAAATTTAAAATGATATGACAATAAAACTGCGCGCCGCTTTCCCTTCCATGTCGGTGTGAGTTGAGCCTTAGTTGCCCTTGGCATTGGCAGCCCCTTTGCCGTATGCCTTGCAGCCAATCATATAATGTAGAGACATCAAATTGAGTTTGGTTATATTTGTTTCAAGGTACTGAAACTGCATTGACTTTTTCCTCAAAATAGTTATAGATTTTAAGAAGAATGCATATAAAAATTAATATTTTACATGAACATTTTATTATATTCAACAAACTGAAAAGTTTGACTAAAAACATGCGAAATGGAAATTAAAGATAATTTAATGATTAGGAAAAGTAGGTATGGACATTTTGGTGACCTGAATGGAATAGAGAAATTAACCACATATTTCTTTATATATACTTATAAAATAATTTTCTATTCAGATTATCATTAATATTAATAAATATCAATTTAAAACCAGCCTTGACAAATAGACAGTTACAAAATATAAAAAAGTTGCTATCACAACCTTGACCTATGTAAGGGCTACAGAAAATCAATAATTGCAGGGTTGCACGCAGGCGCTGTCAAAACTATCTACCAACAGAACTTCATACACACAAACCCAAACAAACAACATACAATACCCTAAAAATAGATCTCAACAACAGGTCTTAAGAACAACCCCTGGACATCGAGAACTCGAGAATCGAGACCTAGACTTCCTTTCCCAGATTCTGGACCTAGAATCCAGGGGTGGGCAATTTCCAGGAAGCCTAACGCATGCGTGCTAGAGCTTGCATTCCTTGTATGTCCGGTAGTAATTTACGACCTGTATACCGTGTATCATCCCAATAGATAACTAAATTGGACTACACAGATTTTACATAATATAGGTATATGTAAATGAGTTCAAGTTGTTACTACAAACTGTAAAGTGATTTGCAGTGTAACATTTTCAAGTGCATCCAAAGTGCATCCCTCCCGCGACCGTGCATTGCCTAGCAACCAAGTGCAGTTGCAACAGGTGAATGGAGAGGGTTTGAAGAGAAAATACCAAATTATTTTACAAATTAGGCTGGTGAAACAGGCGAATGGAGCGGAAACAGATTTGAAGTGCAAATTCTAAAATATTTTACAAACTGGACTGGTGAAGCTGGTGAAATGGTAAATTCCAAATAATTTTACAAATGGACTGGTGAACGATGCTTTGCCCGAAAATGTAACCAATGATTGCTTTAGTGAAGATTTTTTTGAAATTTTTTAGAAAAATTATGATGAACCATGATATTTTTGTATGATGATACGTGAAAAAGAAAAAGAACATCGCATCACCTGTTATGAGGTATAAAGTGAATGTTTATGCAGCGTACCTGATTTTCTTGGGCGTCAGCTACGCCGGACATAATGTAGTGTAGACTACAGGGATTTTTAACGTGTAGTGAATTTTACCAATAATGTTGTGCTCGTTCTACTTTTAGAAACGTAAGTGCCCACTTATGTCTGTTACATATCACCAGATTACATAATTGTACAATCATTTAAAATGTCTAACAAGCCCTTTTCACATTTTAATTTTAAAATATTCTGTATTGCAAAGAGGAACTACAACGAGGGTCTACAACAATGGGCGAACAGAGTCGAAGTAATGGCTGATTATTGTTCGTTACTCGAATTATTTGGAGAAACCAAAGGAGATATTTTGATCCGTGATAAGTTCGTAACTGGGCTCAGACCTAGCCCTTTAGTAGACTATCTCGGATGCCAAGATATTAGCCAGAAAACTTTCAAAGGCGTCTTTGTCATAGCTACGAATTTCGAAGCTGGCGTCACTCCTAACAGAAAAACAAAAAGGTATATAAGGCCGTACTCTTTAGTCCACAGACGTAGATTCATAGAAGCAATGTCTCGAAAAAACGAACCTTTAACCGAATGGGGAGAAAGGCTGCAGTTACTTGGCCAGTATTGTGATTTGAAGAATGATTTCGGAGAAGATTACGATACACTTCTTCGCAATAAATTCTTAGTGGGAATGAAATCTGGTCCACAACTTAGCTTTGTTCTCAAACATGAAACCAGCCTAATGACGTTTGATAAAGTTTATAACAAGGCACTGTCGTACTCTAGCAAACTTAACGAAATTGGAGATCATGACAAACCAAATGCTCTGACCCAAATTGGATATTCTGATAAACCAAATGTTCTGAACCAGACTCGATATTTTGACAAACCAATAGAACTGAACGAAATTGAACATTCTGACAAACCAAATGTCCTTAACAAAATTGGATATTTTAAAAAACTAATTAATCTGAACGAAATTGAACATTCTGACAAACCAAATATTTTGAACCAAATTAAATATACTGACAAACACAATGTTCTAAACGAAACAAGATACTTTGACAAACCAAATGTTTTGAACCTAATTGAACATTCTGACAAACAAAATGTTCTGAACCAAATTGAATACTCTGATAAACCAAATGTTCTAAATCAAATTGAACATTCTGACAATCCAAATGTTTTGAACCAGATTGGATATTTTGAAAAACCAAATGTCCTGAACAAAGTTGTATATTCTGACAAATCAAATGTTCTGAACAAAATTGGAAATTCTGACAAACCAAATGGTTTGAACCAAATTGAATATTCTGACAAACGAAACAATCTGAACGAAACAACATATTTTGACAAACCAAAAGTTCTGAACAAAATTGGAGATTCTGACAAACTAGATATTCTGGCACAGGCTGCTGAGTTGTACAAAAAAGTCCCTGTTCAGAATCCTATTCCGGTCCAACAAATTCAAAGGGCTACTCCATTTGAACAAGCCCTTTCTACTTCACAAATTCCAGTCGAACCAATTCAAAAGACTATTCCATTCGAACAGGACATATCACCTACTCCACAATTTCAAGTCAAACCTATTCAAAAGGTTATTCCAATCAAGCAAGCCCCAGCAGAAACTCAAGAAGTGGTAGACCCACTGCTAATTTTAGCGAAGGCCTCGATGTGGTTGTCCAACCAGACACAGAATCTGCGTCAAAACAATCTCCAAGCCCAAATTGTAATTAAAAGTGATGGTACAATCCAGTTAACGAGCCAGGCCTCTGCGCTTAGAGGAGCATGGCTCGATCACAGCTATTCCAAACGCCTGCCTAGAATCAAGGCGAATGTCGTGGGGAAATCAATAGCTCGGCCCAGTAATAAAACAAAATAGAATAATAATATTATTTAATAATGGAATTAAAGACCGCCTAAAGCTCAATTAAAAATGAGGGACCCAAGAGGGACACAAACGGATCAAAATAATAATCATTATAAACATTATTTACACACAACGGGAAATTACTCACGTAAAAATATTGTCGATTTAGATACCGACAATGTTTCGATTCTTCCGGAGAATCAAAACATTGTATTGTATTAATATAATATCTAGTACAACTCACGATAGTTTTGAAAGTGAAATCATAATAAACATAAAAACAAGAAAATAATAATAAAATAAAAAAAGGTACATGTACAACGAACGAGCTTAAAAAAGCATTAAATCGTTGTCTATTTTAGACATAACGAAAATGACAGTAAATAAATACGAAAAGTATAATATTGTTATAAAAAAAATACCTTTATACTGTTTACACTTTATTTTTGGAATTCTACTTTGTATATTTCGTAGAAAATGAAAATTCTTTCCGGTTTCTACGAGTTTCGATCATTTTCATTGATAAACCTACTAAACTCTGAATTCCCATTTTTGATGCATGTTTTACAAAAAATTAAAATTCTTATAAGATTTTGATGAAATATTGAGTAAACTTTTAGGGAAATTAAAGGAAATATTTACTTTTTTTACTTATAAAAATAATAAATAGACAATAAAAATTCTTATTTAATTGTTCTTAAAAAGTGTTGTTCAAAAATTATAAAATTGATTAAATGAGTTATTAAATTTTTTAGTCAATGTCTAAAATATAATACATAAATGTAATTCTCAAATATTTATATTTTTATTTATTATATTCATAATCAGTTTTAAAAACACTCTTTGTTGTTGCCTTAAAAGGCAAGTTTGTTGCCTTTAACTAATTTAAGAAAAGGTGATACCTACAATGTTTAAAACATTGAAGGAACCTAATATTACTGATGTTGATAAACTTTGTTAAAAATATTGTTTTAAAACAACTGAAAAATCAGTTACTTACTTCGTACTTTGTAAAAATGTCCGTTTTAGTATTTATTTTTCGATCGATTTTAATTAAAAACATTATACTTTCTCATATTGAGATGTTTAGAGCGATAGATGAAAATGGAGGAACGAAACGTGTTGTGCCGACCCCACTTAGTGGGATAAGGACATGGAGATGATGATTGAGATGTTTATCAAATACAAAATGTGTTCTAGTAGTTACGAAATATCCAGTTAATATGTATTCATTAATTATTAATATAATTAAAGTCAGTGTTGTGATGATAATAATAAAATAAATGCGAAGCTTTAAATGTAATCAGTTTTTAAAACAATTGACTGACCTCGACCACGGAATAAATAATAACCGTTTCACGAAAGATTACTGACAGTGGCGCTAGTATCTACGTGGAAAAAAAATATTTATAAAGGGTTTCCATTAGTTCCGGAAAATTCCACGGGACTTCTTTCGTGATGCATTTTAGCACTATCCACAATTTCACTGAGCTTACTTAGTTTAGTACCGGGTAGTACCATCTGTTATTTATTCCGTGGTTGTACCAAAAAACTAACTATTTATTTATTCGGCCTTAGTAACTTAGCTAGTAAGTAGTGTTTCATGTCGTGGGTTCAATTCCCACCCAGAGCAAAAACATTGTGTTGGACATGAATGTTTGCTCTAAGTGTTAGATTAGAAGGTAGTAATTATGTATTTTTAAAATAGGTATATTCTGCGAGTTTCATTTATTTTTGGAGTAGATGTGTTTTACTTCAATATTTTAAATGTTTTTAAAATAGTTGTTCATGTCGTAATGTCGTTCAGGTTGTAATGGTGTTACACCAGCACAATAACAATTATTATTATAATAATAACAATTATTATTGGTAAATGATTATATGTACTCGTAATAACACAGATAGACGAATAAAAACCATGTATTTTGTTTGCGTATATTCTTATTCGTCTATCTAAAAACAACTGTAACGACGAATTAAAAAATTTGTAAGTAGGTAGGTAATTGAAATGTAGAATGTTTGTAGTAAGTACTAAGAATAAAATAGTATTTTGCGTATTGTAGTTTAATAGTGAACTCTATGTATTATCAAAAGTGAAGTTTAAAACCATCATGATAATTATAAATTACTTACATTTTTCTTATAATATAAATGAGGCTCCTTGAATAAAATTATCTAATTAAATATATTATAAATTCAAGGATAATAAGAATAATAAAATATGCATGTCAGTTTTTTGACCTAATAATGATAAATATGCAATTTCATTGTAGTACTCTAATTGTTATATATCTGAATGTTAGCTGTTAATAGTAGGTATACTTACTATACCTACCTGTTTTTGGAGTATTATGAATTGTAAATGTATTGTTACCTATGATTGTTATGATTTTAGGAATTAATCGTGAATGTTTACGGGCTTAAAAATTAAGCAAAATGTATGTCTGTTAGTAAATGTGTTTTAATACTTACATTGTTTTTTTTTAAAGCTTCATTCCTTTAAGCATTGTAAAGTTTGAATTCCCATAAAGATAGGTAGGTAAGTTAAGTGCTTATAGATAAGGAATTTCTGGATTCGGTCTCCACGCTCAAGGCCCGATAGTCCACGACTCGTATGACCTACGATGTCACAGAGCAACCTTACTTATAACACCATTCGTTTTGGGTCGGGGGTTAAACAATGACCGATGACGACACATGCGCCGCTGACACCGAAAGTACTAGGCTATCATAAATTACATGGAGTGCGCTAATCTTGAAGCACTTTTGTTTGTCCTTCCAACTATATGAAGTTACAATCAAACGAATCTCAGCTTTATTTCAATGCGTCAAAGGTTTAGCGCGCAGTTCTAAATTAGTAGGAGCATTTTACAAATGGCCCGGGCCGCGTAGCTGCGAATATAGTATTGAATGGGTCGATGAGGCTTTGCACTTGCACAGGATGTTGAATGAAGAGGCAAACTTGTGCATTGATTGTTATGTACCTAATTTTAACTACATGTATTATTATTTATTCCATGGTAACCTAGCCTAGGGCACCTATAACTTACCTATTCATCAGGTATCTGCACATAAATGTAGAAATAGGTTAGGCACATTTAGTAGCCGAGTTGGTGGAGAAATAAGTAAGTAATCTGCCTCATTGCCTTCATAAAATGAACATTTCGATGACTGTTTCACTCCCATTTTCCTCACGATAACGATCTTTTCTTCCTACAGTAAAATCGTCGGCATCTCAGCTGGTGTCAACGACCGCCCCGCTCATTACGCCACCCCTGATTGATTGATTCCCGGCGACTTCTTATCCGGCTATGGGCGCCTGGTAGAGAGCTTTCGATTGGGACGCGTTAACGCGTTTGTTATTCGCTATGGCCCAAACAAAACGTAACACGCACTGTGCGCGATCTGTCACCGCCTCTAATCATGTGTCTTTGCTCCTGCGTTATCAGGCAGGCGTACCGCACGTTACGAACTTACGAACTGTGAAAATTACGTGACGAAACGAGCTCAATACCATTGCCATTATGGTGCTCCCACACTGCTGTTATATAATGTTAAGTAACGTTAGTAAACATTTGTTAGCTAACATTTAATCACAAAAGTTAAAAAATGTTTTCATGTTAGTAAATGTTAATTAACATTTTTGAACAAAATTTTGTTTGTAAACATTTTATACAGGTGACGGCGGGGTATGCGGTGAGTCGTAACACTTTCCATCAGTGTAGGAGCACTTATAACATATAACAGTTCCTAACAAAATGTAACAATTGACAACATTTGTTAGTAAATGTTTTAGTGTTCAAAAATGTTTACAAACATTTTGTAACAGCAGTGTGGGAGCACCATTACTTACCTGACCACCTTCTATACCATCATCATCTATATATATACCATCTTTATTCTGTGCCTACAAAGATATGCCACAATGTATGACAATGACATGTTCCAAAGGTACAATGTGACATGCATGACATGACACTAGTTTCAAGCTATTTATGAACTCCTAGTAAAATTAAGATTTGAGTCTATCCAATAAATTTAATTCCGCGATACTACCGAGATCCGAAAACTAAACTTAATCCAACTAAAGACATCCATAAAACACGGAATAGTAGAAACAAAAAGTGCTTTGTAAATTGATAAAGGGAGGCGCTCACGAGCGAGAAAGACGCCCCTACAAACCAACCCCCTTATGCATAAAAACTTGACAATTTAATACAGGTTTTAAGAACGTTTTTTTCTTGTCACTCATATGTCAACGAAAAGAGATAGCAACAGATTTAATATGTGTTTTAGCTAATACAGGTTTACTGGTCGATTATGCATAAGGGGGTATGTCTTTATGCTCCGGTTACGGCTCGTTTCGCGTTTTGAATTTACGACACGGAACGGCTCGTCGCCGGTTTATGGGCACTGAGATACGTCAGTCAGAATGGTTAGATCGATGCCGTCCCCGCTTCAAAACGGTTATCGCGCTAGTTGATGGCTTGGAGCTAAATACTGCAAACTGCGGTGTCGATGGGTATTTTACATAGATTGTGGAGCGAAAGAAGTGAAGATTATACTTGGAAATAGTAGGGATTGGCAAACTGTTGCCTTGTGGAGTATATGGAAAGACTTTTGCCCAGCAGTGGGACCCAACGGTTGATTAATGAATAAAAAAATTAGGAAGAACGCTTGATTTCGCTCAAAGTACCTTAATACTTGCTTAGAAAATTACATTATCACAAAAGCAATCACCTATATTGCTTTTGTGATTTCAACAACATAAGTAAATTAAGTAAAGTCTAGTTCAGTCTTACCTTACATAGTTCTTAAAATGCTTGCAATTGCCTTGAAAGACGGACAAACAGACACACATACTTTCGCATTTATAATATTAAGTCTGAATGGACGAACTTTCCAGTATCGCTCTCAAACAGAAACTTGTATAATTCTTTTATCCTACTTCTTATCCTATTTTCCACTAAGTTTATAAATACTGCCGTCCAGCTTTTTAAGCGTGAAGGAGTATCAAACACACATCCATCTATCCATCCATACATTTTTAGGAAACTAGGAAGTAGGAAGGATATCCTAAAATGAAAAAACAAAACTTAAATAAAAAAAGCTTCTGTATTTTCAACTCAAGTTCAAGCAATCCCATTCACTGATGTGACTAGGAAATCATTACCGTAGGAGTTATGACAAGCGACTACCAGGCGCTGGCTGGCATTATAACTAAATTATCCGTAACTCCTAGCGATATTATCCCTTACGACAGAACTGTAAGGTTGTATTCCGCTTGTAGTATTGTATGATACGAACGTTGAAAGATAATCATTTGGCTTAAGAGCGTGTCGATACGGTTGATTTTCGCACGTGTGTATGTGGTTTACTGGATGGTGAGGTAATGGCGATTCTGAAGTCGCCAACACGAAAACTAAACTAACTAAAGATGATGCCGTCCGTTATTGCATAGCTTCTATCGCGGGCCTTAAGCGTGGAGACCGAATCTAGAAATACCGTAACGAATAAACCTAACGCTTGTTACTTTAGTTCCGCAACTCGCCTCTAGGTGGCATGCAATAGCATTACCGCGGCAGTCCCCGAGTGCCACGCCACACGTCTTTTTTTATTTACTTATGTAGCTGTACCTACCTACCTATCTATATTTCACGGTGTAGGTAGGTACATTGTAGGTATTACGATTTTACGAACATACAAAGGTACCTACTGTACCTACAGCAAACAGCGTAGTGCGCCGAACCGTGTAGTAATCCACTGAAAGTACTAGGGGAGCATATAGGTGCCGGGTAGATATGGATGCTCAAATATTGAACGAGGCGAGCATCGGGATAGCGGCAGGGGCGGACTTAGTGCAAGCTGGGGCACAGACGCACAGAATAGGCTGGGGTAAGTGAGAAAATGGGTGTGGATTGATGAAGCCTTCGAGCCGTTATTATTTAAAGAAGGTCCTATTTTAATTAAAATCGAAGCTAGATAGAAGATGGATATTATACTATCTGCGCCCCGCGGTGTTTCCCGCGGCGAATCGTTCCCGCATTGTGGCAATACCATGATCAAAAGTAGCCTATGTGTTAATCCAGGACATAAGCTAAATCAATATTAGTAAAATAGGTAAGATTTAAAGGATTTTGCGAGGGAGAGTAAGTACAAGAAATTTAAGATTGATGCAAAAATAATGTATCTACTTACTAGTTGTTGTTCGAAAGGGACAAAAATTTTCAGCAAGGCATCATACAGCGCTCTATGTCTTAGGTACCTCTAAGGCCCCAGGCCTACCCTATTATTTATTAAGTCTTACTTCCTATAAGGAAGGCCACAGAGGCCCAGACATACCCTATAGTCTAAGTCTCTAGTAATGGCTTTTATTGTCATCTCTTTTCCTCTTATCCTGAGTTTAGTTCCTCATCTTTCTTACTAGTGTACCTATCTAGGCCAGGCTTGGCTTCTTCTGCTAACAAGATTTACTTCCTCTTAGGTCTCAGACCTACCCTATATTTTTCTTACTTCTAAAGCCCCATACCTCAATGCCCTATATTTAACAAGTCCGCCCCTGCCCCATCCGCGTCATCTTGTCACCGCGCGGTTAAATGGGCCGCCGCGTGCCGTGTAAGTACCTACAGCGTACCTATATATACCGCCCCACGCGTCTTGATACTTGTTGTCTTGATTTATGGGTATGGAGCGTGATGTTGATAGGCGGTGTTCAAACTGGTATGAATTAAAGAGACATAAAATGAGATGTAGTGCTATGGAATGAAATAATATTGACTGAAATATGAATAGAGGTAAACTTGAATGGTTTTGGATTTGAAAGAGAAGATGATAGGTAAGTACTCGTAATATAAAGAAATAACATAAAATTATTTATAAAGGGTGACATTAACGGGTGACACAACAACGTCCAACGAATGAGATAAAAAAAAATGATATGAACAGAAACAATCATCATTCTCTTGCCCTTATCCCACGCTAGGTGGGGTATATTTATAATTTATAAATCTACTTTGCACTGTAGCATAGTAAGTTATTAAAAATATAAGTACTTACATAAAACTTATTTGCCCCTAATTTCAGTTTGGTCCCACCCAGACAAGACCCCGTCATTTCGGCGCGTCACGGAAACTGTCAAATTATCTGTGGTTACACTCCGTGTGCTGTGCATACTACGTCAGAAATGTTTTGATACTTTGATTTATGGCGCGCGCTTGGTTGCGAGTGTGATAATGAGGTTGAAATGGGTATTAATTTAAATGCAGATGACCGAGGTTTCTGATGGTTATGAAATAATATTTACCTATAGTAATATCAATTATTACTTCTTTCGACTTGACATTTCATGACTTCATGACATAGTCATAACATAACATGGTTACTTTCTAACTGGTATGTTTATGTATTTAGTAGGTAGTATTTGCCTAAGTAAGTTTTAGTAAATATTAAAAAGGCTTTATAAAATTAAAAAACAAATACATAGTGGGATTCCACGACTTTCGAAAGATTCAAAAGTCGAGGTCGACAACCACTCGGCCAAGACCTCTCTTTTTATATTCATGTGTTCTTATATTAAATATTTCCTAAGATCCTTCTAAAACAAACAATTGACAGCAGGATAGCTAGATTAACTGGATAACAAACTCTGGATAACACATAGGCTACATTTGATCCCGGAATTCCTACGAGAACTATTCACGGGTAACACCGCGGGGCGCAGCTAGTAAGTTATAAAGTATATCCCCTGCGGTTACCATCGAGACACGACGGGCTTCGCGCCGGGATATTTCTATACAATATACAGCTTCTATACAGCGCTGCACTGGGAACAGGGAATTGTAAGGTTTTATGAACGGAGAAATATTTACTGCGAATATAAATATGAAATTCTGAATTGTTTACTTGACCGTGCTGGTATTGTGTTAAGGCTTGTAGAAACAAACATTTTTATTTAATAAATAAATATTTAAAAACTCTAAAACAATTTTACAGGTATTTGTGTAAAGTTTTTGACGTTACAAATGTAGACTCATAGATAAAGCTGTTATGTTCATATTCGTTGTTAATCGTTGGGATTTATAATTTCTATTTGATTTCATTGTCTAAATTAACTCTAAATATCTTACTGTTTTCAGTATGATCAAATGACCACTATGCTTTGCTACCATCTTACTTCTTAAATAACCGCTCCATCAAGCTCCCAAGTCGATACAATAATGATTTATCCGTAACTGGTAGTAACGTATATTTTGCCGACACTTGACTGATTGCTGGTATAATGAGTTCTAACATTAGGCGGTAGGATATTATAATATCGGTTGCTGGGCAGACTTGTTTTTCATCTATGTATGAACGGGCTTGATTTGTTTTTTGAACAGGTTTCTAAGAAACAGCCAGCCTGTGTGCACTTACTGCTAGCGTAGTTTCAGATGATACTAGCAGCACGTCCCGGCTTTGCACGGGTGTACTAATGAAACTACCGGAATAAAATATAGATAATAATATAGAATAGACTGTCGGGATGATTATAGGATCATCCCGACAGTCTATTCTACACATCGGTGAAAGAATTTTTGAAATGATTATAGGATCATCCCGACAGTCTATTCTACACATCGGTGAAACAATTTTTGAAATCGACTGAGTAGTTTCGGAGATTACCTGCGTCAAACAAACAAACAAATTTTACCTCTCTATAATATTAGTATAGATTAGTGTAGAAATATAGATAGATAGTAGCATCGATAGTGAGTGGCTTTCCTTCCTTGATCTCATAATGGAACTGAACACCTAAATGGCTTACTAGCTTTGTTTTTCTTTATAGTAACAGGACCTAAAACATTATGATAATAATAAAAAAAAGTAGATATTTCATACTGTTGCTGTCGTGCCCTGTTCAAAGCTTGATTCATGAAAGCATTTTTCAACAAAAACAATGGCAAAACGTTACAAAGCCCTTTGTCCCGTAAAGAACGGTCATCGAAGCTCAATCAGAGTGGTTTAATTACGATGCCCTAACAATGCGGCTGACAGACTCACAAAGAGCTCACCAACCTCCAAAAATACGTATAAATTCGGACTGCACGAAAAAACCTTTATGTACTGTAAACCTACAGAAAGTAGCCTAGTAGGAAATGTACCTAGCTAACTAAAGTGTGATGTACTAGCAGCTAGTCCAAGCTTTACACGGGTGTACTAATGAAACACGGGATTAACATGGCATACTAGCTGTGCCCCGCAGTGTTACCCGCGGTGAATAATTCCCGTTAATGTGGGAATACTGGGATCAAGGTAGCCAAGGATATAAGCTTTCTTGGGACCAAATTTCTTTAAAATCCGTTCAGCGTGAAGAAGTAACAAACATTCACACTTACAAACAAACTTTCACCTTATCAGACGAATATGGTCTAATAGAAAAGTTTGCAGTGTGCAAGGCTTCTAAACCAAGTTAACAAAAATAAAACACTTGCGCAGAACTTCCAAGTAAATTGACTGGCACTACTGGCAGGCTCAAAACCAGCTTACAGTTGCCTTAAGCCTTCAAAGAAAGTCTTTAAGCAGCTGAAATTGTTCGCGTCGATAAAAAACATCGGAGTTGTGGACTGCATAAAAAATGTCTGGGCCCGGTGGCGCGCGGCGCGGGTCGCTAACGCCTCTAATGACGGCGCTCTCCGCGCCGACCCGTTTCGGTAGGGCTGCCACTTAACTAATAGTCTTTATTAATCATTTTATTAGTTAAGTTATTAGTTTTATTGGTTTATTATTACCTACCTAGTACCAAATCGAATGTTTTGTTTTGACTTGTATTTCTGTGTGACACTTATTTTATCTATTTGTTATCTGAATCAATAAACGAATTTAATTTAATTTAATTAGTAGCTGGATGATATTTTTTTATTACACACGGGAAATTACTCACGTTAAAATATTGTCGATTTAGATACCGATAACGTTTCAATTCTTCCGGATTTTCTCCCATGTAATTATAGGGTCTAGTACAACTCTGAACTGAAAGTGATATTTTTTTTTCATCGTCATTTTCTTGGCCACTTGCGTAGGAACTCTAGGAACGGTTGACATTTTCTAAGAATGAATCATAGCCAGATCAATTTGTCGCCCTGTTGGTCGATCCTCGCAGTGGGGTTATATTCGAAAGAACAACCGTTCTCAGGCATTTTCTAAAATGAAAATATGAAAGTAGGTAACATTAAGTTGCTTATCTTGGCGCTAGATGACGCTGTGTGGTTTCTAAGGTTGTTTATTAAATTAGTGTCAGCCCTAGCGAGTGCCTCCTACATATTTAATTTGGCCGGACTGGTTCTGGCGGCGCCGCGCTTTGTGTTATGGCTCTATCCAGGGCTGCCTCGCCGGTTATTGCTGTGTGGGCGGGCTGGCTGGACGCGAAATGTCTTTTATTTTGTAAGAATTTTAAGAGAATTTGCCTTCTCAGTTGTTAGTTGATTGCTGAGAACGAGGATAAAGTTTTTGAATGCCATGACTTGTTAGTTAAAATGTTCAAGTTGGTGTTAAAGGTTAAAAGCTTTCATTCTGATTAAGTCGGATGACACACTTATATATTTTCAATCACTACAAAACTTGCATAGCATTAGCATAAAATAGTTATCAACAGAAGAAAGCGACTAGATTATAAGATAAAACAATTACATTTTTGAAAGTATAGTTTTATGAATAAGTTTTTATGAGCTATTTATTAGTGGACAATCATATAACTTAAAATAATATACACAATAAACACGTAAATATAACAAATAGGTATAATGTAGAAAGGCTTTAATTCTCTATGTGTAGAAAGGTCAATTGCAAAGATTAGATGTCGATTCACAAACTGATTTTCGATATAGAAGAATTCACAAGATAACCAAGAAAATCAGAGACCACTAAATAAACAAAGGCGAAATATAATCCCTATCACGAACTGGCACATAAAAAGGTTCGAGAGATTCGAGACAAAGGAACCCCAGGGCATATCATAACTATAGGGGAGCATAATCGTCTATCAGATTCTACGAATGATGCGAAAGCTGTCGGCCATCGCACAACTAAAGTTATCTAATTCCGAATCTTGAGTGAATAAGTGAATAAAAAAAAAGACATACATACATAAAATCACGCCTCTATCCCATGGGGATAGGCAGAGACCGCGGATCTCTACACTCACAAAAAACCGATCTTGTAATAAAAAAGTCGCTTCCCGCTGTCTATGCATCTTTTAAACTAGCCAACGGATTCTCATGAAGCTCTTCTGCACACAGTGATTTAATAGAAATAAGTGCATACCTACTACCTTGTACGTACAATAGTTCAGGAGATAAAACAAGCGTTCGAGGCCGGGGTGGATCGATAGTACTATATCAAAAAGGAACGTGCGTTGGACTTAACTATTCATGGTATTACTATGTACTAAGATGCATTTTATTTAAATAGTAAGATAGCCTCTGTAGCCCTTAATTTAGTGTTAATCTTTGTTTACACCAATCGGGATAATACCACTTAATACTCATTTCCGTAACACCGCAAGGAAATGTCCCCCGATGAAAGATTAAGGGCTCAAACGAAGAAAAATAGATGATAAAACATATATTTACGGGTATTTATCACAAGTGATAAATACCAATAAACATATGTTTTATCATGTGTTTTGATTGCGAAAGTTTAAAAAAGACAAGAAAACAGCTGGTCGATTCTCGACGACTTTCAAAACCTGACGCGGTAAGAGATTGCACTTTATCTAGTTTTTGTTTTCTGAAATCCACAATAGTATTCAAAATAACCACGCCGTGTCGTGACTCGTGCCACGTTAAGACATGGTTATTTGGAGAATAAGGCGGCTGATGTTAATACTTTGTTAAAGACCACATACACAACTTTTCGAAGGACTCTTGCTCACTTCCAAATTGATTGCCCATACAAAGGCTCTGTGTCTCCTCGGTCCCGTCAGGCACTGGGAGAGGACTTGTTTCCCCCTCTCACCCCACCCAACACCCTTCCACCCTCGCTTGAAAAGCGGATGCTTGCAAGAATGCAAAAGTTCATTTTTAACCGACGCCGACGGGAAGGTTTACGACTATACTGAAAAGTCTAATCCTTGAGTATCTCTGCTATACCTGCATTTATAGTAGTCAAGCGTTCTTGATAGATTGTTGAAGCTAAGTAATACTTTCGTTCCTATGTTCGAAGTGCAAGTGGCCCACTCTGGTTAATGTAAAGCAATATGATGTCACTGTTTAGACTTTCGAGGGCACTTAGCTGCTAAGTTACTAGCAGCTAAGTGCCCTCGGAAGTGCCTTCGAAACCATTTCTTTACATCGATTTCAGCATGACGTATTTATAAATGGAAAGTAAAGCTGCATCTCTTATTACAGATTTAACTTGACGACGTCAAAATAGTAAAGCCGTAGTCTACGCCTATACTATTTTGACAACTTAACAAATGCATGCATAAGCCTTTAATTCCCTAGCTTCAATAGGATTAGTAAAGAAGAGCGGTGGTATTAAATTACATCAGACGGAATAAAAACAAGCATCTGTGTGCTGGAATCAAAGTGATACTTCTATCTATACTCTACTTAAAAAAATAGTGTTGGGAAATCCGCCCGGTTTTGCAAAGATTCTCTACCATATTTTGCTATGCCTGTATTTATTGATGACTTTGCTGAAACTTTGAAAACACATAGTTGTCATTTAATAACTCATAGGTTACTTGTTATGGTTAAACCACGCGACATTGTTGGTAAACCTTCATCCGGAATCACTTTGTTTTATGAAATCTGTTGCTTACAGAGATGGCGGGAGCGTCATCGATTTATTTTGTCGTTATTTCTACTCGTTCTTTACATGTAAAGCGATTGTGACCTACAAAGTTGACCATCTATAAAAGCCTACAGAGTGGCAGTATTTCCCACGATGCAGCCTCGATAGTTATTGCGACCCATAATGTACACAATGCTTGTGTTATGGTAACCAGGTGACTGATATAATACTTAGACACATTTTTTTTGTAAACATACATATCATAGATAGAAAACACCCAGACACGGAACAAATATCTGCAGAACATCAAACATTTGCCCCGTAGCTGTAGCGGGGATCGAACCCGCTGTCGATGATCGCCCACTGCGCCACAGAGATAGTATTTATTCTGTGGTAATACCTACTTGCTTTGCACAGGCACATTGATTAGATTGCAATGCGGTGGCGGCGATTTCAAAGGAAGTAGGTACCTACGAGTAGGTACTAGACGGGTGATGCAGCAACATTTGAAGATTATAAGATTCTAAGGAAAATATGGTATAACCAGTATCTTAAGCTAATAGCTTAAATAGCTAACTCACTAAAAGCAAGATTGTTTTCCAGAATTAGAGAACTAAATAAATCTAAATAACTATGAAACCAACACCTTATAAATTTTAGTTAGAAAATCTTGGATCAATCTTATTGTTTTTACTGTGAGTCCAAGAAATAGTTGATATAATTTAATAATTAATTTAGAATTTATAAGATGCTATCATAATAAATTACTTACTGACCCATAAAATAGCTTGAAATACTCTTCAAGCACAACTAAGTCACTCCAGCATTAATAATACTCATTTCTTTGTCAGAACTTTTCTACAGCAAAATGTCAGGAAAATTATACAAAAAGTATCAAAACCACTTTGCCTCGTTACGTGTTCGCGCCGGCCGGCTACCGCCCGGCTGCTGTCCCGTAAGTATATCTCTGTCTCTTTCTAACTCGTGGAGGGATAGTCTCTCTCGCTCGCACTTACCAGGCGCAAAAACTGAAGTGTGCCGAGGCGATGATGTGACCATTGTAGGGTGAATAACTATCGCTCCGTGCGGTAAAAAACCTTTGGTGCTTTTTTTATTATTTTGTGGGGCATTTTTAAGTACTTAGGTAGATTGTTAGAGGATTGGAGGTAGGTAGATTGATAACTGGCTACCTACATCCAACATCTCATAGTTTTTTCATTGTCATAACGCTACAAAGCGGAACTTTGATAATAATAGCAAGAATACTAGGGGTTAAGCTATTGCATAGCTTCTATCGCGGGCCTTGAGCGTGGAGACCGAATCCAGAAATTCCGTAACGAAAAAACCTAACGCTGTCACTTTAGTTCAGCAACTCGCCTCTAGGTAGCATGCAATAGCTTTACCGTGGCAGTCCCCGAGTGCCACACGTCTTTTTTTTATTTTAATTGACTCTTTATCTAGTGAGGTGCCTAAATTTTTTTTCACGGTTTCAGAAACTTACACGTCAAATCTCTCATTTCGTCTCATCTCATCATTTGTTTCACAAGTTTAGGAAACTTTGTAACAGCCGAAAAACATCGATAAAAATAGGCTAAGTAAGTCGATAGGTAAGATACCTACCTAGCTGAAAATAATATTTATTTTAAATTCCCAACTCGTACAACCGAGTACGAGTTAATTGGGTACGAGTTGGGACTAGGTCGACACAATATCCGGGACTATATTTTTTTCTAAACTACTATTTCTAAATGGTGTTTAGAAAAAAATATAAAATAATGACAACGCTTTAAAAATGTAAATAAAATAAAAGAGAATTTATTATCTGTGATTAAAGTCAATGTCAAAACTCACTTCTTTATTTGAATTTCGAACTGAATGCTTTTAATTTCGCGGCATAAAAGTAGTCACAGACGATCGAACTTGGTGCGGAGCGCACCACGAACATGGTGTGCTCCGCACCAAATACGATCGTGTGGCGCGCGGTCCGGCGGACATTATTATTATTAATATCGGTACGGCTGGTTCGGAGCGCTTGCACATCGAACGCGGTGCGTACCGCACCGATTCGATCGTGTGGACGGCGCACCGAACCACATGTCGGTTTAGTCGCTATTGTGCTATCGTACGCGCAACACTATATATGCGATTTCACAAGATCCAACAATTCAATAAATGCTTCGGAACTCATTCGAAGATATATACGAAAATCTTTATCATCAAGATCTTTGATGAGATTCATATGACTGTACCGTTGTCTGTTTCTGAGATAAAATTTTGCCCATTCTTTTCTTCTTTTTCGTTGGGTATATAACGGCGATGTAGTAACGATAGCTGCCGCAACTAAAGCAATTTTGGCTTGTTTTGATAGAATGGGCGGCATTTCGAGGAGACGTGTTCACGCAACGCTAGCACGATACGACTGGACGGTTCGAAGTCTGGTGCGATCGTCTGTTGTATAGATCGCACCGTGCGGTTCGTGGTGCGCTCCGCACCAAGTTCGATCGTCTGTGACTACTTTAAAGCCAGTCATGTTAGGTACAACGTTTATTAAATTCTAGACAGCCACTGGATCCGCTTAGGTCTTAGCTCAGAGCGTGTGAAAGCTGCGGTCTGGGAGATTTAGGACCTAAGGCTAGGCTAGACTTTCTTTAGCAGTTCTTTTTAGAGAAAATATTGGGATGGTATATTTGGAACTTATTTTTTATTATTAGGTATCTGTCATGACATTTAAAATAAGATGGGTGACCGCTTGTGTTGTTAACGAACATCATCTTTCCTATTTTAAGAACAGAAGACCTTATTTCAATCCATAGTCGGGTATTAGATTTTGCAGTTTGAAAGCTCATATTTAAATAACGAGAATATATTTAATTGAATAATTTGACGACTAAATTAGTACCTACCTACCTACTAAGTTGATAATATTGTCAAAATATTGCAAATACGACATTTATAAAATATTTATTTTCAATAAAATCACATTCTGTTACAATCTAATTGTGGCACATAACAAATACATAGTTAACGGTATATTGATACAAATATTCGTAACTCTACAATATTGTTGTATTGAGGTATTTATTTCAGTGTAACGGGCAACCCCACTACTAGTGTTCTTGGCACATTTTTAATCAAAAATTACCCCATTTTTCGGGAAAATGTGTCATCGCAATAAATTTGGACAATCGAGTTTTGATCAATCGAGTTCAAATAAAGAATTCAAACTTTTTTATAAGATTTAGTAAGATTTAAATATAAATTATAATGGTACCAGAATTCTAAGTAGTGGAATGTCTCATTAAGTAATTAATTTATTCTAACATTAATCACATCGAATAACACATACTTATATTTATAATACATAGTTTAACACTATTTGCTATCACACATAAATTCGTATTGAAAAGTTGGCAATGTAATTTCAGATGTATGTTCACGAGAAAATATGCTATTCGTCTAATCTAAAGAGAAAACATAAAATATTCCATATTGTACCTACATAATAGTTTTTCTAAAAATAATGTTCAGTTATGAAATATTTTACAAGATAAAATTTCCGAATAGGTTCCTATTATTAAATTAAAATAAAAAACAATACACAGCCAGAAATATAAAGAGATCTCACATCACAAACAATAAACAGTTACCATTGACTAGCCCCATATTAACTAATTTCTGTCTTTCCTTACAATACTTTGTACTTTTCTATACTGGCTTTTCAATTCTATAACTTCTACTACACTTATTTATCTAACACAGAGTATACCATCTAAACACATAGATTTCAAAGTTAAAACTACAACATTGACTCACAAAAAATAAAAATACATCGAGAATAAATGAGCAAAGTTAATCTTCGTTTTCCGAACCGATGGAGTACAGTTCGGATTTCATATCTCTGTGCAAATCTTCAGGGGAATCGTTATTCAAGCCCATTGACGATCGACTCGCCATAGAGGTATGAGTCATGCTGGCTAAGATCCCGTTCGACAAAGCTTGGACCGACAAGGTCTCCTGCGAAGGGCCCGCATAGCTGTACTGCTGGTAAACAGCTTGTATCCTAGCAGCGTTCACCAAAGTCTGAATCTTCAGCTGAGTATCCAAAGCCAAGCTCAGCGGCAGCTTCCGCAGTTGACTCGCGATGAGCTTCCCAAACATTTCGAACTCGTTCTCATTACCATTCTCCGAGTGTTGACTCAAGTCCTGCGGCAGATCCGAATCTGAATTGCGCTCGTCCGTTTTCTTTTGTTTGGAGAGCGGGTAGATGTTCGCGAGGGAGGTGGTGAGGGGAGTCGCGATGCCCACCGGAGGGTTGAGGAAAGGCGCGGACGTCGAGGAGGGCATTATCCCGAACGGAGAGCTAGAGCCCAAGCCGAAGGGTGTGTTGGGGCGCGGGGACGGAGTGTTGAGCACGTACGGCGCCGACCGCGATGAGTTCCGACGCTTTCTCGGAGTTTTCTTTTCAGGAGACTTGCGCTCGCTGAGGTCTTGCACGACGTCGCTGTCGTCGCTCATCGGGATCTCGAGCAAGCTGTTGTCCACCTGTCGGTAAGCGAGCGGTGAGTGGCGCGTGTAAACAGTAAACATGTTTGAGTAAACACAAGACTCACCGAGCTGGGGGTGACGATCGCCCGCAGAAACCTGTCTGCGTGCTCGAACCACGTGACGCTCGGCCGGTACGCATGCGCCCCGGCCTTCCGCGCCGCGCGAATCTTCTTCAGCTCCACACTGTACGACGAACGTATGTTTTTAATCTTATTCTTCAACTCCTTGACCGTCACGTCGACTAGGTTCAGGGTGTTTATGATCTCCGTGTACCCTTGTTCGCGGATCTTCTTGTTTTTGTAGTGTTCCGATACGGGGTTCCAGAGGTACTCGCGTTTTTCGTATTCAATTATCATTTGGATGGTTAGATCTTCGCTCCATTTAGGGTTGGCCAATATTGCGACCATTTTTAGAGCATGCTAGTGTTATTTTTTACGCGAGCGCCCTCCGTGCGGGCGGTCCGCATGCGCGCAGCATACTAAAAGCACGTCGATGGCGGGGTGAGGCGGGGGGCTATTTCGGGAGTAGCCGGTACGCAGCCGCGTGCTTTGGAGCGTGCTGTTTCCTCTCGCTCGGAGGCTGGGCTCGAGTGAAACGGAAGATTTGTGGCCGGTCGCGAGGACGCGCGCACCTTGAACTTGACTGTTTCCTCTTACTAACTGTCTTGTACGCTGTGCTTGGACGTTTAGCATTGTAATCGGCGTTTGGGCGAGCGGGGCTTATGATTTATATTGCCTTGCTATGACTGCTTGTTTTGACGGTCATCTAGTTTCACACATTTAAGAAATACGCATATCTTAAAGGAAGCAAAATTTTTGTTGTTTGTCTTCAGACTAGTAAATTAATGCTTGTTGAAAGGATTTATGCTAGAACTATTTCCGAAAAAAAAAATACGATGAAAAAACGAAACGATAAATCATTGATAGGGCCGGGTTCGAATACCGACCTTCGAAGCAAAAGGACACCACTAGGCCGACACGGTTTCCGTGGCACAATATAAAATGCCCTAAGCAGCACAACTACCAGGGGCTCAGAACCGGCTGGCAGTAATTGGCAAACATTTGTTCGCGCGTAAGATGAATAGCGCCGCCTCCCCCGCGGAATGTCACGCGCGCGATTTGTTCCGACCATAAATTAATGTGTGGTCGGTGCAAATATGAACGATATAGGTACAATGTTTTTCTTCACCATGCATGTTAATTGTCATAAGAGCTCTAAAACTCTAATAATACAAAAAAATCATTGTGAATCAACTAATTCAACAGTTAACAATAAAGTTTAATAAAAAAGAACTAATATCAAACATTTTAAACTTTCGCGATCTTCAGACAAAGTTATGTTTGCCAATAATGCAATCAACAAAAAAAAATTAATTAAATTATACTTTATTTTCTTTCTATACTTTATATTTTTAATCATCATGAATTAAAATTTAAGTAGGTAGTTAAATTCCACCTTTTCTTTAGGAAATAAAGAAACTAACACAATATCTAGCTAGGTACCTACCTGAATTTCATAACAATAAGATAGAGTTAGTACGGTAATCATCAAGTTACTAGTGCGTAAAAACAAGTATTGCCAATTTCTTTTCGGGACGCTACCACAACGCTACACTTGAACTCGACCGGGCCGAGCAATCTTGATCTTTGCGGCTACTCCGCGCACGTAGGGGCGCGGCCGGCGAAGTGTGAACTATTTATCATTTCGCTGTAGGGTTGCCACTTTTTGATAATTAAATTATATTTGCAATTTTTTTGGCAATCAATTAAATTTAGGTAAACAGCCCTTATACATGAAATAAAACAATATTATGAAATACCTCCTGTACATTTTGGGTACCTGTAGTCATTTAAATCTAGCTACACTAATGAATTAGTACGTCCAAGGATATTTAAAATTCTTGTTAGACTTCTACTTGTTTGTTCTCATGTATTTTTTTTTTAAACTAAAGTACGGATTCGGGTAGCTCCGTTCTTTACATTAAATGTTTGGCTTACTTTTATATCAGAAAGAAGCATACTAACTAGAGAGTCGTATGTATAGAGATACATAATGATACTAAATATGTATAGGTAGGTAGTATAGCATCTGAGTTGAATTTCTATGTACAAATTGTGCGAGACACGAGCTATGCAAATACATACATATACATCACATAGTTACGATTACGAGCCAGATGAGGGACGCCTCGGGATAACTGTTTGTGGTACATGAGATGTTGACGTAATGTATAGCTGTAATGTTTCTTTCGAAATAAGCACGCGTTACTTCAGATGTACAATTATTTAACCAAAAATGTATTAATCTTTGCATCAAATAGAAACTCAGTTTTAGTGTTTATACTAAAAACAGGATTTTATCGCGTAATATTAATTATTTTTGGTTTTAATTATGAATTGTGATCGCGAGAGAAGATTTTTTAGACATTTTTATCTCAAAAATGTACTAAGGTCGTGATTTTTTTCTAAATTCGTGCTGGTATTAAATTATTAAGACAAAATAATCATCAACATGAAATAAAATTATAAGTATTTCAATTTGAAAAAAATCATCAGCTACGTAAGTGAGAAGGCTATCCTTTTACATAAACTAAAGAAAATACACATAATGGCACAAAGAACCTCCTGCATTTTTTAAGTCGGTGAAAAATCAGCCTGGTATGAGAAGCCTTGATGCGTGCTATCTTATCACGAGCGGCCTTGTGAGGGACAGCTGTCGTCGTGTCGACGCGAGTATTTTGCATAAAACTTAGGTCTTTACATCTTCACTAGATGATTCATACAGTGCCAGGACTCAGGAGGCATGTTTTGCCTACAAGTAACTGGAGTTTGTGCCTGAGACATTATATTTTTTATTGATTAGGTATTATTATGTGTTGTGCTCTGGCAGAACCATCTCGGAACTTGGATATGAAAGTATAATAAAAACACGAACTTACATAAATATTTTTGTTCGTGTCTGTCACAAAAATTTATCCGCTACGATATTTTCCGGTCAGTTGCTCATGGTTTAATTCCTGCTTCGTACGTTCGTACTGGCGTAGATTTTAATTTTTCCTTGTCAGCTCCTTGTTCGTGATCAGCGGTTTAAAAGGCTTTCTACCACGCCTGAGCTAAACGCGACTTTATCCTATTCTAAACAAGCGACCCGCCCCGGCTTCGCACGGGTCTAATAATTATACACATAAACCTACCTCTTGAATCTATCTATCTAAAAACCGCATCAAAATCCGTTGCGTAGCTTTAAAGATTTAAGCATACAAAGGGATATAGTGACAGAGAAAGCGACTAAACTACTAAACGGATTGGTACCAAGATTACTTATATCCTGGATTAGCACATAGGCTACTTTTAATTCTGGTATTCCCACGGGAACGGGAGCCTTTCAACGCGGGGTACAGCTCTACAGAGCTGGCCACTTGCTCATACGAACAAGACGCTTACTATGACCGTTAAAAGCGATTCAGTTTAGGTCCTATAATGAACTGCTTTTGACGTAAGCTAAGGCGCTGCAAAGTTAGAACAGTTAGAACCTAAACTGAATTGTTTAATAATACGTCATGGTAAGCCTCCAGTACTACATAATATAGAATATGGCGCTACCATGTTGGAACAAAGCCGTCTCCTGTTTCGCTGACAGCATCCCTACACAACAGAAGGCTTTTGTTTCAACTTACGCGTCGACGATCGATTCGTGAACTTAATTGTTTTCCTAATGAAAACTCAATAGAATCAGTACACTTCAATAGAATTCATTTTGACAAAAAAATCGATTTTGGTTTGGTAAGTGGCAAAATTAAAAATAAGAAACTGATATTAACTTCGTAAGGCGAGAGTAATTACCGTTTTGAGGTGCATTATTGTTAGCAACTCCGAAGATCTACTCCAGGTCTTTGCAACTATAATATATACTTACTTAATAGATGATTTATACAGCGTCAGGAGGCAATCTTTGTGTAGCGCCTGAGACTTGGTTGAGATGGAATAGGCTTGTAACACCTAAACCATCATCTCAGCTTAGCCGGCACAATCCACAGGAAAGACAATGGTGGAAAATAATAATTCGGAAAACTGATCGTGACAATTTTTGCACCGTTAAATGAATAGGATAAATTTCCGTATAATATGCCTAAATATAAATCAACCTTCTTCCCAAAACACGAAGGTTATGCTTACCCACGACAGCACAAAGCTTGCAAATTGACACGCGTCAGCCGATCCCATGGCACAGGGGCGGATCCAGGGCTGTTTGAGGAGGGGGTTGAATCAAGAAAAACACTGAAAAGCATTTTGCGTACAGCTAGTCTTTTTAACGAGTTATGAAGTACAGACGGAGTTAAAAAAACTCAAATTTGAATTGGTAAATCAGCGATTTATGCTTTTTAGGAAGAAGTCAATCATTACGCATTAAGATTTATATATTTTTTTCATTATTGAAAAGCAAAGGGTTTTTGTTTGATGCTCCGATTGCTATGACATCATCAACCAGATTTGCACAGTTGTGAAAATTTGCTGATAAATTTATCACAATCGATCACTCCGTTTTTAAGTTCATACTCTTCATACAAATGAGCGTATGAGCTAGGACCTAGGAGCAAACTCAAATAAATAAAAAATATAAACACGGAAAAATCTGTCTTCTCAGATTTAGAAAAAATACAAATCTTAATAAAAGTTACGACACCGGCAGGATTCGCCCTGCGATGATACAAGCGATCGTCCTTGACGCTGACTGCTATTGTCTTCGTGGCTGAGAGTTTCGACCCCGGGTAAGGGTAGGTATTGGCACAGATAAAATAATACTAGTATTAGGGAGTTCCCGAATCCCGGGGTCGAAACTATCTCGTCTCAGATTTATTTTTGAGTAAGCCCTTCATCCCTCCCTGGATCCGCCACCATGGCGCGATGTATCACCATAATGAGGGGCCTTTGAGACCCGAGGTCTGAGGCCGTGCGTTAGCTGAACGTGATGTTTTCCGATTCAACTCTCCTTGTTAGTGCTTTGTTTCCAAAAAATATATTGAAATTCCAAACTGCGATTATACAAACTAGATAATAGGCCTTTTGCCTAATCGAGACTATCACAGCTAAACTGTCAAATTTGACAGAAAACTGACAGATTTGACAGCTAACATGGTTTTACCAAATTTTTGTAGGTAAAAGAAATAAATAACTACATAAAACTGATAAAAGTCATTTCCTTATTTTATTTTACAACACTAGCTCTTAAATTCTCAATAGAGAATTGGAGACAAGTGTGGAAGGAAGTGGCGTTTGCCCTACAGTGGGACGCTACGAGCTCGTAATAAATATTATACCATCCCTTGCAAACTGGGTAAAATATCGCTGAAGCAAAAGTTCGCAGTATCAACTTTTTCTACCCTTATGATGTTTTTTTTAATATAGCAACCCCTAGAGTAAATAAAAAACCTCTCAACGAAGACAAGTGACTGATACAAAACGCTGCATGCCGGTAGCAAATTGACACGTGTCATGCCACAGAGTACACAACAGTACCGTAACACCAACCCCTGCGTAGATACTGGTGTGTTTTGAACGATTTCATTACAATTAGGCCTTTGTGAGGCTGGAAATTTCAGAAGGCATTCTTTGCCTACATTTAACGGGACACTGTAGTGCCTGGGACATTGTTGAGATGGAATAGGATTACCGCTGGATACCTATACCATCCTCTCAGCTTAGCCGGCCATGTCCACAGGAAAGACATGATAGATATTTGATACGTGTGGGGCTGACTAGCCGCGGGTTTCCTCACGATGTTTTCCAGCTCATGTTAAAGCGCATAACTTTTCGACACGAAAAGTCCATTGATGCACGGCCGGACTCGATCCCACGACCTTCGGAACGAAAGTCGAAGTACCAATCAACTAAGCCAACACGGCTTTTTACCCCTTTCATATGACAATAATAAAACGTAATAATTATATCGATTAATATTTAAACTTTGTACAGTAGATTTCGCATATAAATGTGGTGACAAATTGACACTTCGACAACCCCACGGCACAGAGCATTCAATAGTTACACGTCACACCAACCCTTGCGAAGTTAGTTATTGACGCCTTTGCAGCCAATGCGGTGTGTTGCTGATATTAATAGGCTCATAATTATGGCTATAATGCTACTCATTGTTATGGTTTACCTTCCCACCTATGGTAGAGGTAGCCCCTAAAAATTATAGACAAACTCCGATATCTGAGCAGACAAATTCCAATTAATTTTAATAACGAAGAATCACGTGATCTAAAATGTCAAACAAATCAAAGGACTAGGCAAGTCAAATACAGGGTAGAGGATATAAGCGTGTCATGGCTACAGAATCATTGCAGTTCAAATCCTGTTTTTATTATCAACCCATCATGCAATGCAGCCAACTTTAATACAGTGGCAAACGATACGACCCCATATATAAAATATATAGGAAACCACCATTGCGTCACGCGAGGATCTGCTGCCAGGCGAAACTGAGCTGTATATCCTTGGGTTAGAGTACCACTGGTTCTGTTGATGACACTTCAGTTGATAGGTGCCGACGAGGCCAAGAGACAGATAAATATCGCCTTATGCTCATCGCATCGCTTTGAAGCGAGCGGTCGGTAATTTTCTCGCCCTCGGCCCCTTGTGAAGTGGTGTTTATTCTATCCGTCTTTTTAAATATCTCAAATACTATGATGAATATGAATGTGGATGTATACACTGGGAGAAGTACCTAACCCTCTCCCAGTGTATGCACTATGCACCCACACTGCCCAAGAAAAGATGGATGGACTGTGTGTATGCAGATTGTATGAAAGGAGTGACTACTGAGATGACGAGCGATAGAGGAAAATGGAAGAAAGAAACATGTTGTGCCGACCCTACTTAGTGGGAGATGATGATGATGAAATACTGTAATTTTTACAGAATAACATCCAGTTTTAATATTCTATTGATTTTTGCTCACTGTGGTTTAATATTTATTTTGTCATTATTGCCCTGCTATTCTAATTATAAGCACAACCACATAATAAATAATGCAATAGTGCATCCGGAACCACAATCATGTAATGTAATCTATTGAAACTGTCAATGTTTGTTTAGGTAGAGGTATGTTGTAATATCAAGGTCTTTAACTTAGCTTTTACTAGACTTGCTAGATGTACATAAACAATCTTTAATAGTACAAATTTGTCGGTCCCGGCTTTTAAAGTCGTTAAGCCATGTTGAAGGCCTTTAGGCGGCCTAAAAACTCCGCCACCGGAGTTGGCCACTTGCTCATACAAACGAGTGTAAAATTGTTGATGCAGTCTAGAAACATCAGTGTCCAAGAGGCTTACCATGACGTATTATTAAACAATTCAGTTTAGGTTCTAACTGTTCTAACTTTACGTCAGCGCCTTAGCTTACGTCAAAAACAGTTCATTATAGGACCTAAAATGAATCTCTTTTCGGTCATAATAAAGCCATCAAATGTTTTCCGACTTTTTACAATTTTACCATTTTTGGAAGGTAAATACAGCCCTATTCCTTGGCGTCGCGGCTTGTATGGCTCGTAATAAGTAGACCCTTCTTTGTTTGCTGAATATTTTACAGTATTAAATCGTCTACCGTGATATTATGGAAATTACATACGGACAAAAGGCCCACGTGAATACCGCTAAGGAGCTTCATTTAGGTCTGCCTTCTGTTTATAAACATGTAATAGTTAAGATTTGTGATAACTGTCTTACCGAGTGGTGGTAGGTAATGGCCAAATGTGGGTCCAGGTCTATCACCAGTTTACCGTAGTATTAAATATTATCCTTAATGAGTATTTCAAATGTTTATTATCAAGCACTCTTTTAATATAATTAGACACCACATACATGCTTACTACTATTGATGTCATGGTGGAATTACCGTAGTAATATCGAAATAGCTTCGTAATGAATAGGTTTCCATAGCAACACATTACGAGCTGGCGATAAGGGACATCCCGCGGATCCGCTTACAATAGTGGATTTATGATGCTCGAGATAATACGCCTTCTGTGCATGTCTTGGAGGCTTACTATGACCGTTAAAAGCGATTCAGTTTAGGTCCTATAATGAACTGCTTTTGACGAAGCTAAGGCGCTGATGTTTAGTTAGAACATTTAGAACCTAAACTGAATTGTTTAATATCGTCATGGTAAGCCGCCACGCACCAGTTGGAATTTGATAAAATAAACTAATATTATAAAGAGGAGAAAGTACTTTTTATATGTAACGAATAAACTGAAAAACTAGAAAAAAACTATTACCATTACAAAGCCACGTTACCACTGAATATAATAGGCAACTGAAATAATTAATAGGATCAGTTATTAATACGCGAGCACAGTTAGTTAACTATTAACACGGTATTAATCAAAATACCGTTATCTATATCTATATTTATCTCCGAAACTACTGGTTGGATTAAAGGCTTTATGCCATCCATATGCATGCACCTTGAAACTCATTATTATAAAATACATTCCTTAATATAAGTACAAAAAATAATAAATATCTCAAGTATCAAGACATCGCGTGCGCCGCCGCTTGTCAGCGACTCTCGACGGGCGCGAGGTGCGGCCCGGGAACGTTTATACACACCTACACTTACCTATATCTATATCAAGGCATACGCTCGCTCAGTGCTTGTATGTACTCGTATAACTATATCTTGACGGGCACAGTTTACGTATTTATATATCTACGTTAGTGTCGTGTCGGCACACTCTATTTATTTAATTACTTAGATACCTAGGTTACTCTCAATATAATGTAACAAAAAATTGCCCAAGTTAAGTTAACTACTTAAGTTATAGATATAGGTGTTAGATGTGCTGCTGGATTATGTAAATTATAATGTGCAATTTAAGAACAGCCTATTTGTCTAGCACGCCCCACATTTGAGTCTTCCATGCACTAAAACTGTTAATAAATTCCTTAAGTATCAAACTACTTTTATAAATTCCTGAAGTAGGTACTCTACCTATTTTATAAGGTACCTACCTAATATTAAAAGATCGCGTGAACTAATACAGCCCATCAGCTACTCTCTCGCTCGACAGACATGGGGCGCGGCCCTGGGCGAGTCTATACCTACCTACGAGTATATCTCTGGCCGCACTCAGCACAAACGGAGTCTAAGAAATTAATTAGGGATCTCCCGCGAGTTTAAACAGATCCTACTATAGCACGCAGCCACAACTACGAAGCTCATTCCTAAACAATAGGTTACGTAGGCACATATCCTTTATTTGTTTTTAAAATAAAATCTTAATTAAAATAAAATAAAAATAATAAGTATCAAGACGTCTCGGTCGCGTGCAATACACAACACAGCCCGTCAGCGACTCTCGACGGGCGCGAGGCACGCCCGGGCTCGTCTATACATACACCTATCTATATCTACGGCACTCGGCACACACCCAGTCTGCTTTTACTTAACTCGACAGCGAGCAGAATTATGTTTTATTTACTTGAACATTGGAAATAATGCTTTGTTCTAGTAGGTGGAGTTTATTAGGCTATTCCTATAAATTAAGTCAGTAATCTATTACTTTACCTAGAACGGTAGTCGGTAATGGGTGTGCTTTTAATTCAATAGCGAGAAAAAATGCGTTTTATTTACCTTTTTTAACAATGTTGCTATTTTTTTTTATGTCAACATTGAGAGAACAACAAATTGGAAATAAATACTCTCAATGCGAATTTTTAGAGCTGCTTGTACTTATATTATTGCCCTGTTTAGGGTTAGTAAGTAGGTAAATAGTTACTTACTTGGTAGGTATACTTACTTAACTTACAACACTCAGGAAAACTACCCGTGAAATAATTTATCAAAATAAAACATCTTTCATGTTTTTTTTTTTTCATTCTAAAAACAGCAAATAAAAAAATAAAAGATGATTAAAATACAGGATCTACTAAAAAAACATTCAAAACATTGACAGACAAAATAAAATAGTAAAGTATCAAGACCGTTATCATAAATTTCAGGCCGTCTCGTCAGCGCTCGGCGCGGCCCGCCCGCTTACCCAGCGATACTCGAATGTGGTAGGTTCTTGTTCCGAGTCGAGCTTCTGTGTTTTATACTAACTATACTAGCAGCACTTCCCGGCTTGGCACGGGTGTACTAATGAAACTACCGGGATAAAATATAGCCCATAACGACAGTCCGTTCTACACATCAGTGAAAGAATTTTTGAAATCGATCGTGAGGAAACCCGTGACTAGTCAGCCCCACGCGTGTTGATCATTGTCTTTCCTGTGGATACGGCCGGCTATGCTGTGAGAGGATGGTTTGGGTGCTGGGTGCTGGCCGCTGGGCAAGCCTATTCCATCTCAACAATGTCCCCAAACACCACAGTGTCCCGATTGCAGCCAACTGATGGCATCTTACTGCCAGTCATAACTGCTGCCGCCTTATTCTCCAAATAACCATGTCTTGCCCGTGGCACGTTTATGCGTTGGATTTCAGAAAACAAAAGCAACGATCTCTTACAGCACGTCCATAAAAACCACACATAAAGTAAAAACACTGAATTCTGTGCCCCGATAATCCTATGTTTGTGAATTCATCACAAACACCAAAAAACTAAAACACTCCCCACAAACTTTCTAATCTCCACAAGCAGGTACCAGGACGACATGACATTACAGCTCGTGCCATTACTCCCCGTCCGGAACGGGCCCTATTTCCGCGGGAAGCGGCCCGGAAGCCGGCCGTCGCTACCTCGCCGCTTATGTCCGCCTGGTAGATTGCGCAACGGGAGATTAGGGGTTTGCTGTTGTCTTGGTACACACGGAATAGTAGCATCACGTAGCATTGTAGATTAGATTAGAAGTGAGGTGAAATGCGTAGTTTTTTCTGTGCAGTCAGACAATTGTGTTTACATTCTTTAAAATGTTTCTATATGATGGGTGTGTAGAAAACTATTCTAGTCATGAGTACATAAGTAGTAAATAGTAAAATTTACCTAAGTTGCATAGAGTAGGTAGATATAAATTTCTCGTGTTGTAAACTTACCCAACGACCGACGTGGAAACGTAAATGCGATAATTTCACATACCTGCAACAAAAATACAATACTTATTGTTGAGTTCTGTAAATATTTATGTATTTTCTCGTACTAGATTCGTTTCCAGATCAGTAATGTAGAAAATTAGAGGTACCTAGGACCTACCTACTGTTCTTTCGTATTGAGCAAGTATCCAACAGATCTCTGATGTCGGAGTCTTTCATGGCTTAACGACTTTAAAAGCTGGAACCGACAATTTGCCCTCCGGAGCACCAAAGATACCAAAAAAATTAAAAGTTCCAATCTAAGTTTGTACCTACCTACTGAGATCATGCGTCCTATTCTGGCTGTGGTTCTGGATTAGATAAGTACTTATAATATTTATCTTAAAACATTCCAACTTCTGGTAAAAATGATAATGATCAACCAGAGCAGCATAAAGTCTACGTAATGAAGCCGCAGTCGGAAATTATAAGGCAAAAGAGAGACAAAAAATACAAAACACGTCTCACGTCGCAGCTAATTCGGTATTAGGATCGCGCGTACCAGGGGAGCATGGGCATTAATCAAAATTAAAAGTGGATTAGGTGCGGCCGCGAACCGCCCGTAGTCGCTGTATAATCTCTGGGCGCATTTACACGGAAAACAGACTTTGGTGATAACGGCGCAGGTACATTGAGCTAATCCTACTAATAGGATGCCTTTAGGCGGCCTAGAAACTCCGTCACCAGAGTTGGTCACGATACGAACGAACGAACTAATCATAAATACGAAAGTTCGTAAGTTTGTGTGTTTGTTGCTATTTCACGCAAAATCTACTGAATGGATTTTGATGAAATTTGGTATTTACCAATTTAACTTATATCCTGGTAATAGGCTACCTTTGATCCCGGCATTACCACTCATTTCGCGGATTAATTAAGTTAGAATCGCAAAAATTTGTAACAAGTTAGACAATTTCCGTACAGCTGGTTGATTCTCGACGACTTTCAGGACATGACGCGGTAAGAGATTGTACGATATCTAGGTTTTGTTTTCCGAAATACATAGCAATATTCAAAATAACCACGCCCCGTGTCGTGCCACGTTAAGACATGGTTATTTTGAGAATAAGGCGGCTTGTTTAAATAAATGTTTTTAAGCTATTGCATAGCTTCTATCGCGGGCCTTGAGCGTGGAGACCGAATTCAGAAATTCCGTAACGAAAAAACCTAACGTTTGTCACTTTAGTTCAGCAACCCGCCTCTAGGTGGCATGCAATAGCTTTACCGCGGCAGTCCCCGAGTGCCACACGTCTTTTTTTTAATTTTTGTAATGGGGTGGGGCCGCTACAGTCCTATATTTGAAAAAACCTGCTTTCTATATAAATATGGCGGGGCGTAGCGAATCGGGACAGACGGCGAATGAAGGATGCCGGTGATTAGTCTTCGGGGGCTGTTGTAAGTTCGCTGACGGACTTACTGATACGAACTTACGAACTTAAGAGTTCGTTAAGAACTGCTATTTATAACAAGGTGCCATCTATTTCGGAAGTTTCATCGTGGGTTACTTTAGAATAATAATAAGCCTAAGGGTCGTATTAAGAGTCTGCACTTGAGTCTTCGCTCAAGTATTGATTTTTTAACAGTTCTCAATGGAAACTGAGTGATGAATAACCGCTTGACACACGAGTTAGTAAAAAAATCTGTAAATTATTATTATTTATTTATTATGTCAGATCGCGAAAGTTTAATTGTAATGATATAATCTTTGCCTTTTTTATAAACTAAAAATCCATTTTCCAAACAAAGCTACAACAAAAAAAATCTCAAGTGAATCGTCTCAGAACTAAAAATTTAAAAAAAGCAATAAAAACGTCCCGCCAACATCTCACGTACGGAGCGGGTAATCCCGGGATCTCAGATCCGGGTCCCGGGACGGGGTTATCTATCAATATCCCGGGCCAGCTGTCCGGGATTTTGCGGTGATGGGGAGTTTGATCGTTAAAGATTATCACCTTATGTGACTTTACCCGAAATATGAGCAAGGCTATTTCATCTCTACAATGTCCCAGGCACTAGTTTCCCGTTAAGTGTAGGCAAAGGTTGCCTAGAGTACTGACGCTGTATAAATCATCTCGTAGAGATGTACTGAGTAAGTACCACCGACCTTATTTACGGCCAGTGTTAATAACCTAATCCTCAATAATGCATTATTCGACCAGTAAACCTATATTAGCTAAAACAGGTACCTATTCAATCTGTTGCTTGCTATCTCTTTTCGTTGCCATAATGAGTGACAAGAAAAAAACATTCTTTAAACCTATATGAAATAGACAAATCTTTATGAATAAGACCCTAATCTAAATACACACATCAACAAAGTCTAGGGATATTGTACATTTCATCCAATATCTACAAATCTATGAGGAATTTTTATAAACAGTAAATGGCAAAATGGTAGGTCATTTCAAGGTCTTTGATAATAAAATAAAACATTCCGTGATTCTTTTGTTTTTAATATTAATAATGTTATTTTTTTAACGCCATAGCAAATTACTATAATAAAAAAACTTAATTTCTTACAGTTTTGTTATTAAATTTAAAATCTTATATTAAGTAATTAGTGTTGCTACCTCTTACATTAATTACACATCGATATTTTTGGTTGATACTTAAAATTAAATTGCCATTTCTTGTTGCGGTGAGCGGCCGACACCAGCCGCGCGGTATGGACATTAGCATTACCGTGTTTGAGTAAAAGTTCTTAGCCCATTTGGATTCTGTGAGGGACCATGACAGATTCTAGTACCTCTTCGTGGTATTTTTGTGCAGTCATGTTGCCTTGGATCCAAACGAGCTGGGTTCGTGCGCGAAGAAGAATTTCTGCCCAAAGTGTGATTGTTTCGCCTTGGTATGGGGGGACCTCTTGAGGGTGCTGCAGGCGACTAACTCTTCCTAGAGTTTGCCAAACGCGTGTTCTTCTTGAATCCGGTTGAAAATTAAACCGGAACTCATCGATGAACAGTAACAAAGACCAATGTTCGTCACTCGATGTTAAAAGCTCCCGAGCTCGCAAAAGCAGCCGACCGCGATTGCCACGTCGCAACGCTGTAACATGCAACGGTCTTCGAACATGAAGACCAACTTCATGCGACCTCATTTGCACGGTTTGGACGCTTACCAGCAGCTGGGGGTCTCCCTAGAGCCTTTTTACTAGTTACATCGCTGTAAAATTCAGTGGTCTTCTAGCGGTCATTTGGAAAAATCAATCCTGTCTCTGCGTAGTAACACCGAATCTAACCTTGGGCAGTTTTACTACATCCCTTTTACTAAGATAACGTGATCACAATCCTGTTATCACGTCTTGGCTGGCGTGTATGGCCTCAGCAACAGCGCGTTAAATAGCACCATTTTCTAACGTGCCCACGGCTCACGGGTTTCACCTCGACTCAAATGACGATGTAAAATTGCTCTTTAAACTCATACGGCCCAAGAAATTATAAAATAAAAACAATACAATCCCTTTTTCAATAATTAATTTCAATAAAACAATTAATTTTTTTTTCGTCGAAACACACCTCTAACAATTTTGCCTCCGTACTATTAATAATTCTTTTTTTTTTTAATTTCCATTTTAAAAAATTGAAAATAGAATAAAAGAGGTTTCAATCGGTATATAAACTTTAAATGAAAACAAACAAGATTTTAAAATATCAAAGCGAAAATAATGTGGTACCATGATATCCCTAGACTTTGTTGATGTGTGTATGATGAGCATTTTGAACGTTAACAAGCACTTTTCAACGTCACATCATACTAATGATCATCTTTAGAAGGGTTCAAAAGATTTTGAGTATCTACCTGAAGATCTAAATGTAAGGTCGGGTGTTGGGAGACAATTGAAACGAACCAAGTCCGAATAAATACTGATTTATTAAATGAATGAAATCTTATTATATAGACTTACAACTACATCATCACACCTTCCCATTTAATTAAAAAAATAATAAGGATAGTATTATTATTTTTTATATATACCTAAGTAGGTAATTAGTACTTATATATTTACCTGCGCAGAGGTAAAATGTAATTTAGATTGATTAAATAATTTCTTAAAAATAAACATGCTAGATATGATTATTATATTAACATAGAGGACACTGACATTAATATACTATAAATTAACAGTAGGTAATTTTTACACGCAATTAAATCCAAAATATTATGTGAGAAAAAAATTTAGTTACAGTTTTAATTAATTTTGTAATGTTTTGTTCTATTCTTGTGAACTATATATTCTTTTGCATTTTTTAATATCTTAACATTTGTATCCAAGTCCTCTATTACCTTAAATGGTCCTAAATATATCGGATCCATTTTATTATCTGCTATATTTCTTAATAACAATAAATCACCCTTATTATAGTATACTGGGTTCATATTAGTGTCATACTTATTTTTTCTCTTAGTCTTACTCGTAATTAAATTACTATGTGCATCTTTTTGAGCTACTTGGAGCCTATATTTTAACTCAAGAGCATAGTTGTCATGAGCATATAGAGGATCTATGATATTTCCTGTTAAATTCGTTGGCAGGACGCAACGTTTGCCAAACACTAATTCATGCGGCGAGTACTTGGTCTCCGTATGTACTGTATTATTATAGGAAAAACACCAATACGGCAACCAGGCACTCCACGCGCTTAATTGATTCTCACAATTTATTCTAAGATACGCACCCATCGCTTTATGGTTGTTTTCCAGGGCACCAATACTTTCGTGATGGTACGCTGTGGAAGAAATTTGGTTAATATTTAAGAGCTGACATACCTCCTTCATAGTACTAGATATGAATTCAGACCCACGATCAGTCGCTATTTCTCTGGGTACGCCATACCTTAAAATAAAATTCTCCACGAAAGCACGGGCTACACTTACCGTATCTTTGTTGCACAGAGGGTACGCCTCTGTATATTTCGACAGCTCGCACTGTAATGTCAAAATATACCTGTAATTATGTATGTCTTTTGGCAATGGTCCTACGATGTCTAAATAAATCTTTTCCAAAGCTGAATTCGCTGTAGAAGTAATTTCCATAGGCTGTTTAGTGTGTACAGAATATTTTTGTTTCTTACATTGCTCACATTTAGAAACATAATCGACAACATCTTTCTCTAAACTCGGCCATAAGTAATATTTTTTGATGTTATTAGTCATTCGCCTAATACCCGCGTGGCCACTAGTGGGTAAAAGGTGAAAGTCATTTAATATTACACGCCTGTTATCTAAATTATCTATTCTTTGGACGTTCTTTATTATGCAAATACGTGGTCCGGACCACTTTTCATAATTCTTAATTTCATTTATTAGCCCACTTATAAAATCTTTATTATCGTCCTTCCTTATTATGCATAACTCATTTATTAAGAATTTTTTACATAAACATAACAAGTCTCTCACCAATTCGACTCGCGTAATTGGAGATAGAGATATTGTTTGTAAATAAATGATTGCTTTACTGGGCACGTATATAAAATATTTATATTTTTCGACAATTATTCCTTTACTAAATAAGTATTTTAATTTCCTAGAGGTAATTAATGAAAGTTCGGTAATATTTTCCGGTTTTTTAATTATTTCCACCACTCTCGGTTGATCAGGCCTCAAGTGCATGTCAATATTATCCACCGATAAATTATTACCGCTCTTACTATTATCCTGTTGCAATTTTCGCTGTTGTGCTCTAGTCATTACATTTACAATGTGCTCATTCATCGATTTTAGATCTTCTGTCGTAATAATTAATCGCGACAGCGCATCCGCTACAGAATTTGACTGACCTTTTATATACTCTACGGTGAAAGTAAACTCTTCTAACTGTAGTCTGAACTTTAACAATCTACTGGATGGATCCTTCATAGAAAATAAGTAAATTAAAGGTCGATGATCAGTTTGTATCCTAAATCGCCTTCCGTATAAGTAAGGGCGAAAATATTTAACACTCCATACTATTGCTAAGAGTTCCTTCTCAATAGTAGGGTAATTAATTTCGGCTTTATTTAAACCACGACTAGCATAAGCTACGGGCCGTCCATCTCCATTACACAATACCGATCCGATCGCTTTACCTGAAGCGTCGGTTTGCAAAATAAACTCATTTTTATCTGAAAAATTTGGGTACTGTAGGACTGGCGGGTTTATCAAGGCTGATTTTAACATTTGAAAAGAGTGTTCACATTCCTCTGTCCACACAAATTTAACATTTTTACAACACAATTTATTTAAAGGAAACGCAAATTCGCCGAAATTTCTAATGAATTTTCTATAATAATTTGCAAAAGCTACGAAACGCTTCAATTCGTCAGCATTTTGTGGCTTTGGATAATTTTCTACAATCTTAATTTTTTCAGGGTCTGGTAAAATTCCTGAACCAGAAACTATATTACCTAAATAAAGAATTTCCTTCTGTAAAAACTTACACTTGGCAGGGTTCAATTTTAAATTTACCTTACGCAATCTTGTAAAGACATCCATCAAGTTTTGATTGTGCATATTCAAGTTTCTACCCATGACCACTAAATCATCTTGGTAAACTAGACATTTTTCGTAATTTAGACCGGACATTGCTATGGTCATCATTCGACTAAAAGAACTTGGGCTTGATTTCAGTCCCATGGGCATGCGAGTCATATGGTACTGATTTGTACCCGAAGAAAATGATGTACATGGTCTACAACTTTCTCGTAATTCAATTTGGTAAAACCCTTGATATAAATCTAAATGAGTGAAGTACATCGCGCCTGACAATGAGTCTAGTATTTCGGTGATATTGGGTAAAGGAAATTTGTCATCTTGTATGGTATTATTCAACTTCCGATAATCAATTACAACGCGCCATTTTTTATTTCCCGACGCGTCGAGTTTTTTGGGGACCAACAGCAAAGGACTCGACCATGCACTTCGAGACGGTTCAATTATTCCGTCATTTAACATATTTTTGATTTGTTTTTCTATTTCCGGTTTTTGGGCGTATGGCAATCTGTAAGGTTTTGTATAAATAGGAATAGTATGTGGTTTTAAGTCAATTGTCTGTTCATATATAGGGGTAGTGGAGAGTTTATCTCCTGGCAAATGAAAAATATCCGGAAATTTAGCACATATTTTTTCCAAAGACTTTTGTTCTTCAATATTTAATCCCTTTAAATTTAATGAAGAAAACAAAGATTTTACCCTTTCCGAATCGATTGTCGTTTTATTAAATTGGCAAATAAAATAATCATTTAAATTGCTCGTGTTTACTTGAAAATGATTTAATTTAACATCCGTATCTCGAGTGTTCAAAATACGAATGGGCATTTTTCCGTTTAAAGGTTTATTGATGCTGCCTGCTAAAAAAACACCTTCACATAACTGTTGATTTGATACTACACACTCTTCTTTTAAATCCGACTCAATGTAATGTATAGACTCACTACGTGCTGGCAGCGTTAAATAATAACTACTATGATTCGGCAACCTAGAATAGAAGGATAATGTAACCGATTCAGATTCATTTGTCAATAATTGCAATGTGTTAATCTCGAAATTCAAGATAGCTTTATAGTGAGACAAAAAGTCTTGACCTAGAATACCATCAGTTGAACATGGTAGATTTTTAAATACGACAAATTTATGTGTGAAATTATATGTGTTATAATTAAGAGTCAAATTAACATAGCCTTCTGAAAATAAATATCCACCTATACCTTTCACGCGAATTCTCTCTTTATGGTAAGGAATTTGTAAACGATCTACACATTCCAAATTGATTCCCGATATAGATGCACCGGTATCAATTAGCCAGTCATGTTTATGATTGTCAATCTTAAATGGTACAATGTTTAAATTGTTACATGATAGGATGATGTCAGTCACGAAAAAAATGATTTAGCGTTTCATTATTCGATGTACCTGTTGCTACCTGATTGTCATTTATGACATTTATTTGTGGCCTCTTTGACCCGGCACCCTGGCCGCGGTTACTGTATGGTCTGCTCCGCATTCCGCGATGCCGACTGCTGTGATAGTTATTAAAACCATACGGTACCTGTGATTGGTGCTGACGTCGTTGCTGATGGTTATATGCACTTTGCACACGATACCTTGCACCAAAATTGCGTTGACCTCGGTATCCTCGTTGGGGCCTCCTTGCCGAATAAAAGGGTTGTTTATACATACCCATAACCTCCGCTGAAGTACTTTGAGCGGGTATCTCTTCATCTTGGGCAGTCTGGATTGCTTCTGTCAAAGAAGAAAAATTACGCGCAGCAATAATCGTACTTAGACGACGATCCCGCAATCCGTTTGAAAATCGCTTAATTGCCAACTTTTCATTTAAAGGTTTTAACACGCTATAAGCGTTTGGATCTCCGTCGGCTTGCGAGATGGTCAAATTTACGAAAAGCTCAGATACTTCCTTGCCAAAATCCGTAACATTTTTACCGTTCTGTCTACAACGTTCCAATTTTGATTGGATAGCCGTGTAACTTTTTTGTGGCAACAGTAATTTACGCATATCCTTTACAAGCTCATCAACAGACTCATATTTCGATGATAGCAATAACTTTGCATGCTGGGATAACCGGCTTTTCAATACAAACTGTATCAGTTTGTTTTTACACGTTGCCTTTTCTAAAACAGAATCATAATATTCGATGCTTTCAATCAGCTGCTTGGTATTATCAATGCTATCATTCATAACGGGCAAAAGATGCAATGCCGTTTTTAACTCAAACGTATCCATTTCTGATAAATGCTCTTCCTCTCTCTTCGCAGTACACAAGGAAATTATTTCCGAAAATAACCTATCAAACTGTTTACAGATCTCTATAATACTTGACCTTTTTTCGTCCGAGAACTTACTTAAATTAGCTTTATAAATTTCTAGAAACTTGTTATATTTTAACAATACAGTATTTGCCTCTTGCCTTTTTGACTCTAAAATTTTTCCTTGTCTACGGCTGGCACCAATTTTTATTAAATAATTTCTTATATCCTTCAACTCATTTAAAATTAAATTTAAATCCTCGGCCATAACACGTTAGCACTCATAAATGGATACGCCTACTGTTAATCTTTAAAATATATCATGAAAAATGCACGTAATAATTTTAATAAAATAATATTATGTATAATGTAAATTATTCCTATCATTCCTAAAATACCTGACATTCCATTATACTACCTTACATTAGTCCGTTCACTAATTCGTCACTGATAACATAAGTACGTACAGTACGATCACTTCACTTTACCGATTGAATTTCACTCACGAAAACACATTTTTTACGCATCACTAAACGCCACCAATCTGCTCACTGCCGCTTCAAGTTAGATGTCGAAAACCTCAGACTTGTTAGCCTGTGGCACGGGACCTCTAGATGTTTGCTGCCTTCGGAGGATGCTGGAGTATCGTCTTAACCTTGACTGATCAATATGCCGCTGTATCTGTTTTTTGTGGCATCGGTAATACAGCTTGTAGATGACGATAACTATTCCAATGCCCAGAATAGTACAAATAATTATCAGGATAACATTGGTGTTTTCCTGAAGCTGCTGCGTACGGGCCGAATTGGTACCGACCCCGGCTGTTTGGGCAATCACAACCTCTTCCTTTGTGCTCGTACTACCCATCGTGACACAAACTTGCAATGAAAGTTCTTAAAAACACGCGTTTGACACGGACGCCTTTTACTTATGTTCTGCATTTTGAAGCTTGCATCAGATCTATTCCTAATATGGAGTAGGTACCTACACGCGCGCGGCTGATCCGACTCCGGTTACTGGCAAGGTCGCCATGTAAGGTCGGGTGTTGGGAGACAATTGAAACGAACCAAGTCCGAATAAATACTGATTTATTAAATGAATGAAATCTTATTATATAGACTTACAACTACATCATCACATAAAGAAATTAATGTACCATGCTTCGGTCCTGCATATATTTTTAACTCACGACGAAAAAGAGGAGTGTTATAAGTTTGTGTTAATCTGTGTACCGGTAACATAACATTATAGCTCTTGTATATTTTTTATCCATGTTTTTGTAAATACTTAATTAAATAAATACATTCCCTCGAACTAAAGTACCTATACATAGTTATCATATTAATAAGATTAGGATTATATGCAATCAAGTTATTATAACTACAAACAAACTACTAAAATATGTTTCCTGTCGGTTACAATGTACTATTGCTTTTGTTCCTGGGCTAATTGCACATGTCCTGTTAAGCACCCACACGAATTATTTATCCATTTACTTATTCTGCCATCTGCCAACTGACACCTACACATTGACAACACATTGTAATGAAAGCGTGTAGGTAAAGTAAATATTGCTGGACATTCCACACAACGTCATCTAGTCCTAAGCTAAGCAATTTAATGCTTGTGTTATTATGGTAAGCAGATGACTGATATACTCGTAATACAACTACACAGATGTTATTGTAACAAAGAGGAGCCGACAGGCAAATGCCAGCACACGGGGCTCAATAGAAGGTCCCATGAAATAGAAACAAACGACAGGGTAGCCGAGGGAACACCCATGGGGCCGATTTGAAGGTAAACCCGGCTAGGTTGTTAATAATGTATTATTTCGTGAGTGCCTGATTCGGACATTCCCAGGGGTATCATAAAAGCTAGCGCCACAAGAACCGTGTGAATTTGTGATGTAGAAATAGCTTAAGGACTAGGAATGCTAGGAGCTTGTATTTGGAGTTGGGACTATTAAATAGAAACATTTTAGTTTCAGTGTGAGAGGCGACCACGAAGAGTGAATATACCTTACTTTTTCGGTACAAGAATGTGTTTTTTTTATGACAGTGAAAAGAGAGCTGACAACAGATTTAATATCCGTTTAGTACCTATCTAAGTTTACTGGTCCAATATAAGGGGGTATGCCTAAGGTCTATAGTTTCTCAGATTTCAATAACCATAAAGTCCTTTATTTCTATCCACTCAAACTAAGTTCAATGTACTTGAATTTTAACAATTTCGTCAGCAGTTCCCGTTACACAATATCCGACGTCCCCCGGGACGTTCGATCGCTCTAATTGGGGTGTGAATTTGCCTGCGGGACCCTTGTATCGACCGACACGTTCCGCTATCGCTACGGAACCCCGAATGGGACGGAGTTTCCGTGTTATAACCATCGTTTTAGATGCTGGGTGAAGGAAATGAGCACCAAGAAGTGAGGAAATACTACCTACATTTATTTAAAGTAACTAACTAAACATTCGTATATAATGTAAATAGAACCTGAACTGTCTGTGGCGCAGTGGGCGAAGGCTCCCCTGAGACGCGGAGGTTGCGGGTTCGATCCCCGCAACGTTACAAATGTTTGTATATGTTCTGCAGATATTTGTTCCGTGTCTGTGTGATCTGTGTGTGTGTGATATGTGTATTTACAAAAAAAGTGTATGTAATTATTATATATCAGTTACCTAACCTATCTGGTTACTATAACACAAGAATTAAGTTTCTTAACTTAGGACTAGATGACGCTGTGTAAGCCCCAAGAATAATTATTTATTTAAAGTGTCCATTTGAGTTTGAGTTTTTTCAACTAAAACTGGTGTCATACTTACTCGTACTTACTACTGCGAGTGCTCAGAATTTCAGAACGTTTAAATTCTACGATCTTTTAAGATCTGAGCAACACGCATTTTGAGCGAATAACCAAGAAGCTTCATTTAGATTTTCAAAGTAGACTATTAACAGGGAAATGGACCTCCCAGACCGTTGCATATCGTGGGCATCGTAAAACTCTGAGTGGTTCAGTGCTCAGGGCTATAGCGACTTCCATAACCAATAGAGGTAATCACAATCTTTTTGCCTTTCTTCCAGTGAAGGTCTAAAAATGTTATTCGGAGTGAAATTAGTATACGCTGTGCTGTGGTGCAAATGATAGCTGAGGGAGGCCCCTACCTGGATTAAATGAAAACGAAGTTTCGTATCAATTTTCAGATACGGAAAAAGCAGAACAAGTAGGGGCTCTGGTTATTTGTATGGTGAAAGCTGTGTGTCAGTTTGTTCATCATATTTATTGACAGTTTTGTTTCGAAACTTCAGTGCACGTCCAAGTTGAACGGTCCAACTATGATGATGATGACAGTAACAACAAAACTTGCCAAGTCGTTCATATACTAAGTACCAGGAGGCCATAAAACTAAAGAGTATTTTCCACTAGTCCTAAACATGGACAATTAACCGCCCACCGGCGGTGTCGCGCTCGTTATTTTTTATTTGAAGCGAGGTCTTATTACGGCTGGCTGGTAGACCGTCAATATACTAGCATCTGACCGTGGCTTTTATTATTTTTCAATACACTGTCAACTCCAATGCGAGTGCATCGCGTAACCCAAAAGGCATTTTGTAAACTCATAAATTAACACTTCTTTAGATCTTCAAAATTATGAGTGCTTCGCATAACCCAAACTACGTATAGTTTTCCTAAACTTATTTTCATAGTGAGTTTTTTACTGTTTGCAGATTACTGATCAGGAAATTGACTAGACAAGTTACATGCAACTCGTAGGAAGAATTTTTTTGTAGGACTTCAAGGATTACATTGATTTGTTTTTAAAAGTTGATTCTTGTTAAAAGATTGATTACTACAGTGACCCAAAACAGGAATGATTTTAGGGAAGGAGAAGGAACGAGGAAAGAAGTCCTTTTGCCCACAATGAGACACTTGAGGCTTTATGATATGATAGTAATAAGTTTATAATCGATACGCCCAAGGGCTAAAATAAAAACATCTGGAACAGAACTAAGGGAATTCACATAATATGAACAGTCACGCTAGACGTGTGCATGTGACATTATAAGGGCGTGTCTGATCAGCCTTGTAAATAATGTAAAAAAATATTTTTTCAGCATGAAATAGCTCTATACTATTTTTAATTGATATACGTTGAGCCTGTTTGTATACATTTTATATTTTAACACTGAATGGCTAGGTATAAAACTAGACAGAAAAAATATTAATTTCAGTAGGAACTGAAGTAGTATTGCTAGATCCAACGTGACACCCAAGAAATGAAAAGAATCAGGCAAGAACAGGAGTTAGGATATCGGCGACCCTAAAAACGGACAATGGAAATACATTTAGCACTAATGATCATTCAGATATGTAAAGTAAAATTAATTATCAAAATATAATCTATCTCCAATGTAATTAAGATATTAAGTTCCTTCTTCACTACTCGTAGTGAAGAAAACGTCAACACAGTATACAAGTTTTTAAAGCACTAGCCTGATCACAATATGTTACAAAACCTAACCGTATAGTATGTATAGTAAAGTCCTTGTCTCGAGCGGGGCCGGGCGCGGTGGGGCGCATAAAACACGACGCGATGTCGTCGGCTACACGAACTGTCACGGATACACGACCCGCTAGTGAGGGTGAGGTGTCGATTATTATACGTTTGACATTATTATACCACGCGTTAATATATTATTGTCAATTTTCAAGGCTGTTTGTTTATACACTAACTCGTTGGAGGCCCAGGACGGACAGTACCAGAAGCGCGGCCGCGGCCCTCTCCTACGGAGACGACCGCGGGGTGCTGGGCCTTGAATGTGTTAAAGAACTCGCCTGATACAAATATATCGTAAGTACCTGTACCTATACTTCATTTCTTGAAGCGAGCTAATAGGAAGAAAAAATAAACTCACGTGATAGGTCGTCGAAAATAATTTTCTTTCTTGTGATTGGCTAGATTGTCAAATCAACTGTCATTTGTCAAATCTAGCCATCACGAGAATTAACATTAGTTTATTTTCCTTCCTATTAGCTCGTTTCAAGAAATTAAGTAAAGTAAGTTATAAGTAGGTAACAATTTTGTACAGGTGGTCACCGTAGTTTACTGGTAATGTTGAATACTACCACAAATAATAAGAATCCAAAACTAATGAC